>JALPQD010000053.1:6547682-7147682 GCA_023101885.1 Typhlomys cinereus
ATAATGGTCTTTATATCAGTAATTTGAAATGATAGGGACTTTTTTTCTTTATTTCCCATCATCTTTGCTATACGACTTGATACTTTTACATTGTATAATAAAATACACCATTCCAGGGCATTCTATAATACACAGAAAACCAAGAGAAACACCCTGAGTACTTGTATGCATCTCAATTTCACATGCGTATGTGTGAAAGGATGAATTTTCTGGCAACTAAAAGACTGAATGTGCTCAAGAATCTCTCATAAAATGAACAAAACCCTTTAGAAAGAAGAAGAACCTCTGTCCTTCTCTAAGAAAATAAATTTCCGTTTTGCATCCCAAATTGGCCATCTGTGCTAAGAAAACACTGGGAGAGCCAGGAGGAAACAGGAGGCTGCTTGCATTTCCAGTGTGGAAGTGTTTCTGGCAGATGGGAGCTTCCTCTCCTTTTCTCCTCTCAGACTTGCAGGATTTCTGCCCCAGGACGCCTGGTCCCCAGAGCTGGGTCCCTTGGCAATGCCTGTCCCTTACACTATCGCAGTGCACCAACTGGACCCTGAGGTCTGCAGGCTCGGGTCCGATATTCTCCCACCTGTGGTATGTTATTTTATTGCAATGCATAAAGGTATCAAATCGTATAGCAAATGTGCTGGAAAATTCTTCCATAAGTCCAAGTTATTATTATAGAAACTATTACAATTTGGTCTGTCTTGCAATCTATTTCTTCATATGCGTATCATCAGAGGATTTACATAATTTTTCCACCCCTTTCCACTTACTCTATGGTGCGTTGACTCTTCCCCTCATTGCTCCTCCCCCATTATGACATAGGACAGTGTGGATGTCACTCCAGACTTACTGAAAACATTCCCCTGCCTTGCGCGTCACGCGGCGTGATTTAGGTGCCAGTCCTCATTCAACGGGGCAGGGGCAGATCCTTGGCCACTTGCCACAAGCTTGGCCTCATCGGTGTAACTCATGAAGTCTCGATTTCCCCACTCGCGATGCTGGGTTGATAACGACGCTATCTATGCTGCACGATCCTGTGAGGATTCAGCAAGTTGCTGTCCGTACCACCCCTCTTTTTCAGTACTGTCACTGCCTTCGCCTCCTGGCTCGTGGTGTATTATAGAATGCCCTGGAATGGTGTATTTTATTATACAATGTAAAAGTATCAAGTCGTATAGCAAAGATGATGGGAAATAAAGAAAAAAAGTCCCTATCATTTCAAATTACTGATATAAAGACCATTATTATTCCATCCTTTTCTCTCTAGTTCATTTTCATATGCATATCATTAAAGTATTTGCATAATTTTATAACTTCCTTTTTCCTCATATTTTCATTATCTGGGTACATAGTCTTATGTCATTTTAATTTGCTTCCATTTAGTAATACAATGCTTTGCTTAATTATTCTCTTATTAGAACGAAGGAATAACAATCCAGGAGGATTCCCAGTGTCACTCCTGGGCACACACACACTCAAGACCCCCCCTTGTATGTACACACACACACACACACACACACACACACACACACACACACACGCATGCACACACACACACATGGAATACTCTTGTGTTAGAAATTAGGGGTGTACCCTTGAAAGGGGTGTCAGGACTCTGCACTCTCCTCCTCTCTTTTAATTCCCAGCTAGTGGGAGGGGCCAGGCATTACCTACATGATGCACCGCCCACCACAGACCTCCAAACCATAAGGCAGCTGTCCCCAGATGGAAACCTGTGAAATCATGATACAAGATAAATCTTTCCTCCCTCAAAGTTGTTTATCTCAGGTATTTTGCTGCAGTAGTAGAAATCCAGCAAATAGGGACATTGAAGCAGAAGGCAAAAAATTCACAGCAGCTACATAAAATAGGTGGCCCAGACTCCATGAGGTCTTTCTGTAGTTACCACCGGTTTGTGAAGAAGCAACTGGAAGCGATGAACAGCTAATAGGTATCGGTCCACTATGTGTTAGGAGGTCTAAGTAACTGAAGGGGTAGCTTATTCTGTATGCCCCCTATTTAAGGAAAGTGCTATTTACACATCAACACACCATACACTGAGCACAGTAGGCTGATTCTCAGTGCTTAGGTTGTACTGTTAATAAATGGTGGGGTGTGGACTCAAACCCAAGCTGCCTGCCACCACAATTTGTGCTCTTATGCATGTATTCATTGGTAAATTGGTTTCTTTCGAGACAGAGTATTCCCATGTGGCTCAGACATGCCTGGAACTTGCTGCTTCATCCAGCCAAGCCTCAAAGTCATGACTCTCCTGACTCCAGTTCTCAAGTGCTAGGATCAGAGGCATGCCACCATGCCCACCTTAATTTTTATTTTAGTTTTTAACTGAGAAATAAGAGATTACATTTTTATGGCACACCAAATCATGTTTTAATACTTGTTTACATTGCAGATGCACATTATCTGAGATAGCATTGTGTATAGTGAGACTGCTATGATGTCATGGTTTGAAATGTGTCTCCTACAGTCTCATGTGTTTGGGAAAGTCATGGCACTTTTAGGACATGGAGCCTTGCTGGAGGAAGGCAGTCACTGGGGGTAGATCTTGAGGTGATTAGTCCCCCCACTTCCAGGAGAGGTCTGTTCCTACAGCTGACTCTCAGCCTTCTGGATGAATGTGGCCTAGATCTCCTCCAGTTTCTTCCACCAGTCATGCCACTTCTGCCATGGAAGACTGTATATCTCCTCTGGAACCATAAGCTGAATAAATTTCCCCTTTCTCCCTTAAGTTTCTTGACTTTGGGGATTGTCTCACAGCAATAGAAAAGTGTAACTAGTACAGAAATTGGTACCAAGAGATGGGGTATTTATGTGACAATAAGAGCAACTGGTATCATAATGTGAAGTGCTTTGAAGATGAGAGAAATTTGCGAAGCTGTTGTTTATGAAGCTGAGAGAAGTTGGTACCCAGAAGTATATCAATTGTTGTGATGTGGCTAGTGCATCTTTGGAAAACTTTGTTGGGAGAAATACAGAAAATTTGGGGACTTTGTGCTGGGAAAGCCTTTGTGTCCTGGCAACCAGACCAAAGGGCCAAAAAGGCCATTCTTGTGAGAGTTTGGAAAAGAGCAATGCTGTGAGAGATGCAGAGAGTAGAAGCCTAGCTTGTGATGGTCCAGAGGGGAACAAAAACTGTTTGGAACTGGCAAATGGAGAGCTATGTGTTGACAGAGAATTTAGTGAAGTTTTGCCCTTATCCTGAGAACTTGCCTGAAGTTAAATTCGAGTGTCTGGTGGAATAACTTTCAAGGCAAGACTGTCCTGATAGCGTGGCATGGCTACTTTTTAGCGCTCTTTTTCAGAGTTATGAAAAAGAGCAAGAAATAAGGCAGAAAGAAGTAAAAACTGTGAGGTTTGATGTTGAAAAATACAATGGAGTATTAAACCAGGGGAAAAAAGTAGAAAGCAAAATGGTAACTATTACTAAATAGGACTCTACTTCATTTGGATCATAAGAGAGGCTTTACCTTGAGGTAAGAGAAGACTCCCACCCATAAGAATGCAAATTTTGCCTACAGTCAGCACAGAGAAGCTGAGCCAGCTGTGAATCAAGGGGGCCAGTCTTCACTTGCAGGTTACAGCAGAACATGGCAAAGTTTTCAAAGTTTTCCGTGTGATTCTGTCTTTAGAGGAATCAAAGATGCAAGAGCAGGAAGATCTTTCAAGGTTTCAAGAATGACAGAAGCCAGGCAACATGTGGCAAAAAGCTTGCAGGTAAGAGGACAAAGAAGGGCAGTTTGTGCTGTGGAGTTAAAACCTGGCTTGCCAGGGGCTGGAGAGGTGGCTCAGGGGTTAAGCCTCCGCCTTGCAGGCGGAAGGTCCTGAGTTCGGATAGACGCCAGGAGGAAGCGGGGGGGGGGGGGGGGCTGCGCTTCTGGTCCTGGTAGGGCGGAGCCTGTGAATCCCGGGGCAGAAGGAGGTGGAGGCGTCCATGGTGGTTCGTGGGTTCGTCCGTGGTTCTACACACACACACACACACACACACACACACACACAGACACGCACGCGCACATACACACGCATATGCACACAGTTGAATAAATAATAATAATAATAATAAAAAAAAACCTGGCTTGCCATTGAGAAGTGAAAATGTTAGAGATGCCAGAGCCAACATGGGGCATCTGCCAAGGAAAGCTGTGTAGCATGGGAGGAGTCAGCCTGAGAGAGTGGATGTGTTTGCTGGAGAGTTAGAACCTAAGTCCTTTAGAACTGAGACGATTTCAATAAGAGGCTCACCTGTTGGACATGGAGCTACAGGATTTGGAGTTTGTCTGTTGGTTTTAGATCTTGTTATGCATCAATCTTTCTGGGATATGCTCCGATCCCTTCCTTTTGGAATGGGAATGTTTATTCTGTGCCATTGTGTAACTTGTCTTTTGATTTTGCAAAGGCTCTGGACTTTGGACTTTTGGACTGTGTTGGGACTACTAATGTAGTCTATGAAGACCTTCAAAGTTGAACTGATGATGGTTTACATAACGAGATGGTAATGAGCTTTTAGGGACCGGGGTGGAATGTCATGGTTTGAAATGTGTTCCCCACAGTCCCATGTGTTCCGGAAGGTCATGGCACCTTTAAGAAGCGAAGCCTTGAAGGAGGAAGGAAGTCACAGGGGGTGCGCCTTGAAGTGTGTTAGTCCCACCCTACTTCCAGGAGAGGTCTGCTTCTGCACCTGGCTTGCATCGCTCAGCCTTCTGGACCTCCTCCAGCTTTTGCCACCAGTCATGCCACTTCTTCCATGGAAGACTATATCTTTCCTCTGGAGCCGTAAACTGAATAAATCTCCCTTTTGTCCCTTAAGTTGCTTTACTTTGGATGTTCTATCACAGTAACGCGAAGAGTAACCAGTACAACCTGCATACATCATAGAATGGCTAAATCACACTCTTTTGACACGCACATTATTTGAGATATCATTATGTATAGCAGGCACACTGGAGATCTATCTTGTTTGAAGTGTTTCAGTGCTCAGTATGTTGTCATCAACTGAAGTACAGCATCAACTGTGCTGTGCAGTAGCTCACTTCAGCTCCTTGTTGAATAAGGGAGAGTTCGTGTCCTGAGGTGAAGAGCTCCCCGTTCACCAGGCCAGCTCTCTGGGAATCACCATGTAAATCTAGTTTTACAGATACACCCAACGTATCTACACATACGTGAGTTTATATGCATTTGTCTTTGTGTTTCACTAAGCTTACTGTCATCCAGATTCATCTCTGGATTGAAAAGATTTCTGTCTTTTTTAAATAGGTTGAATGTCATGATTTTTATTGTACATTTTATTTTATAATTAATTTTTAAATATTTTAAATTCCTAGTTATATATGTTTCTTGCCTCCATTGTTCTCCCCTTCTTCCCTCCTTTCTTTCCTCCTTTCATCCCTTCTTACCTTTCCTCCCCTCCCATTGTGGGTCCAGTCTACTCCCTCCTTTTCTCCTATTGTTTAGTTCTATGGGTGCTGGGCTTCCCTCTGTATCTTCTGTTCTGTGGGTTCAAGCCTCTATGGCAGACAGAGAGGCCCTCCCTTGAGTGGCCCACTGCTATGGTACTCCCTCACCTCGTCTGATCCTTTGCCCCAAGGATTCTACTATCTGAAACTGTTTGTCCTGAGAGCCACACCAGTCCATGGGGACATGTTGACATGTTCACCACTGTGCAGGTCTGATGAGGTCAAGTACCACTGCCATGAGTTCCTGGCTGTGACTGTCCTATCTTGAGTGGTGTGACCTGTCCAGCAACGGATGTCCCCATCTTAGGCTCTTACAGTCTTACTGCCTCTTCTTCCACAAAATTCCCTGAGCCTCTGGATGGGGAGAGTTTGGCTGATCTGGTTTCAAGTGAACCTAAAGTTGCCAATGTTCTGTGTTCAGGTTGTTTGTTGTCTCTTTTGCTATTTTTGCACTGCACAAGGCTGCATCCTATCTGGGTATTGAGATGCCTATCCAACAATATAGAAACTGTTAAAGAGAGGTCTTTATGTAAGGGAAAACTTGAAGGAGAGAGAAGATCAGGAGTAGGGCATGGTAGTGAGTGGGGTCAACCTCCAGGCCTTCATCTGGCTGTCTACTACCATGATGAGAAGCACATGTCTAGTGCTTCATACCAAACCAAACATCAATGAACAGGAAGGAGACTGACCATGGATTGTGTCAGATATATGGCTAGTTATGAGTATTTCTTGACCGTGACCTTATTTCTCTCTTGAACTTTGCTCCTTTGTCTTCATTCTCTTGGGGTCTTCTTTGCCCAACCTTCCTTATTCTAATACTTTGTGGTTGTAACGGGTAAAAAAAAAAAGATTTTTCCCTTGATCATGTCATTATGAGGGCTTAGAATTAAGTTCCATTTACAAGGGAGAACATGTGACATCTGGTTTTCTGTGCTTGGGATACTTTACACAGGATGCTTCTTCTGACTCCATCCGTTTACCAGCAAATTTCATTAATTTGTTCTTTTGATAGCTGTGTAGTATTATATAGTGTACATGTGCCACATTTTCATTATCCATTCATCAACTGTCCAGCACCTAGATTGATTCTATGGTTTTGCTATTGTGAATAGTGCTGCAATGAACATGGATGTACATATGTCACTACAGTACTATTGAAACATTTTTTGGGAAGTGGTATAGCAGGGTCATTGAAACATTTTTTGGGAGTGGTATAGCAGGGTCATATGGCATTTCAATAGTTAACTTCTTTAGAACCCACCATACTGATCACCATAGTGATTGTACAAGTCTGCATTCCCACCAGCAATGTGTTATGAGGGTTCTCTTCTCCCACATCCTCTCCAGCATGTGTTGTTGCTTGTGTCTTTTGGATTTTCACCTTTCTGTGAATGTCATGATTTTAAATTGGCAGAAATTGCACTGTGTCTCGGCACAAAATCTTTGCCCCTTTACCCACAAATGGTCGCTTCTTAGCTTGGCCGTTGTGAAGAGTGCTGCTAACAATGAACGTGTTGACATCCCTGTGACTTGCTGACTTTATATTCTCTGTGTTCATACCCCAGTTCGCTGAAACACATGGTGGTTCTATTTTGAGTTTTGGGGGAATCCCCCATGCAGTTTTTCATAAGAACTGTATTAATTTGCATTCCTACCAACAACATAACAGGGTTCCCCTTTCTTCACAGCCTTACCAATGCTAACTGTCTTTCATCATTTGGATAATAGTCATTCCAGCCGGTGTAATATTGCACCTGTTAGCATCTCTTCAGCGATTTCCTGGTCATGCTGAATATTTTTCCCACAGACCTATTGTTCAAAATGGACAAAGAACCTAGAGCAACTCTTTCCCAAAGAAGACATTCTGAACTAGGTTATTTTTCCTTATTGCTTGTGTCTTATAAATTTCTTTTTTTTTTTTTTATTAAAAATTTAATTATACATTTTAAAAATTTTTTACCAGTTCCCTCCCTCCCCCCTCTTCCCCCTCCCCTTCCCCCAGTGCCTCCCCCCCAATTCCCAGATAGTCCTTTATTGTGTGTGCCTAACTCTCCACTGTGTCCTCCTCTCCGATGACATATAAGGACCCAGTGGCATTTCCATAAGCCCTTTCTCTTGTTCCCCTTAAGCATAAGATCACTACTATGGCTGTCAATCCCTTGCCTCCAGGGGTCTCGGTGCCCTTATCAGATGCTAGACTTTATGAGGGCAACAGTGCGCTGGACATTGCGCAGGGCATGCAAAGTTCCATTATGATTGCTTTGGCCCCACTATTGTTGAGAATCTTGCAAATCGTTGCTCCTCCCATCCTTTTGCTCTTACAATCTTACCGCCCCCTCTTCCGCAAATGTCCCTGAGCTCCAGGATGGGGAGAGATTAGGCTGTCCTAGTTCTATGTGATTGATATAGAGTCTCTGAAGTTCTGGATTGTGGTTTGTTGATTTTCTTTTGCAGTTTTGCTGCTCCTGCAATTCCCTTCACTCCATTCTGCTGGGCACTGTATGTCACCCCCTGGCCAGAGACAAAAAGCTGTTAAACTGGAGTCTTGTTGTAATAGCACATTCAAGGGTAGATGTAATAAGAGTAGGAAACCTCATTGAGGGAGGGGTCCATCACCCATTTGCAAAATGATTACTTTTTATCTGCTAGACTATATGCCCTCCCCTTCTGGTGAGATCAGGAAAGAACGTCTGTGAACTTAACCAGGTTTCTCATTACTTACTTGCAGACCTTCATGGAGGCCTATTTTCTCTGCTGTAACATGGTCTCCTCTCTCCTTGTTTCTGGTGTGGCCCTCCTAACCCATCTCTCTTGTTCATAATCCTTGCAATTACTGTGTTACATAGGTTTACTTTTGAGTGTCCCAATGTGGGCTGGGTGAGTTTGGTACTAGGAGCCACCTATTAGGGAGTACATACGGCGCTTAATTTTCTGGGTTTGGGATACTTCACTTAATATAATTCTTTCTAATGACATCCATTTCCAGCAAATTCCAGTAATTCATCGTTTTTGATGGCTGAGTAGTACTCCATTGTATAGATGTACCACAGTTTCCTTATCCACTCGTCAACTGTTGGACATTTAGGTTGATTCCATGACTTTGCTATTGTAAACAGTGCTGCTATGAACATGGTCGAGCTTGTGCTATCGAGGCGAACCTCTGCTGCTTGGGGGGTTATTCCCAAAAGTGGGATAGCAGGGTCATATGGCATTTCAATCTTTAATTTCTTTAAGAATCTCCAGACGGCTCGCCAGAGTGGCTGTATGAGCCTGCATTCCCACCAACAATGTAGGAGAGTTCCCCTCTCTCCACATCCTCTCCAGCATTTGTCGTTGTTTGTACTGTGGATTTTGCCATCCTGACCGGGGTGAGATGATATCTCAGGGAAGTTTTGATTTGCATTTCCCTGATGGCGAAGGAAGTGGAGCATTTTTTAAGATAATTGTTAGACATTTTAATTTCATCCCTGGTAAAGTTTCTTTGAAGTTCCAGGGCCCATTTTTAATTGGGCCAGTGTTTTCCTTGGAGTTTAATTTTCTAAGTTCTTTGTGCACTCTGGACAGTAGAGCTCTGTCAGATATGTGGTTAGTGAAGATTTTCTCCCATTCTGTGGGTTGCCTTTGAGCTCGTGTTACAATCTCTTTATCTGAACAGAAGCTCTTTAATTTCACAAGATCCCAACTGTTGAGAGTTGGTAGCAGTGACTGTGCCATTGGATGTCTGTTTAGGAACTGTTGGCCTAGCCCAACCAGCTCGAGGGAGTTCCCTATCTTTTCAACTATGGTTTTTAAAGTCTCTGGCCTGATATCAAGGTCCTTGATCCATTTGGAATTAAGTCTTGTACATGGTGACAAGTACGGGTCCAGCTTTAATCTTCTGCATGTGGAGATCCAGTTTTTGCCAGCACCATTTGTTGAAGATGCTGTTCTTTTTCCATTGGATTCTTTGGGCCCCTTTGTCAAAGACCAAATGGCTGTAACTTTGTGGGCTTATATCTGGGTCTTCAATCCTTATCCATTGATCTGTGTGTCTATTTTGGAGCCAGTACCAGGCTGTCTTTATAACTATGGATTTGTAGTATAGACTTAGGTTTGGTATGGTAATACCTCCAGCTGTGTTTTTGTTACTCAGGATTGTTTTGGCTATCCTGGGTCTTTTGTGCCTCCAAATGAACTTTGAGATTGTTTGGTCAACTTCTTTGAAGAATTGCTTTGGGATTTTGATTGGTATAGCATTGAATCTGTATATTGCCTTTGGTAGGATGGTCATTTTACAATGTTGATTCTGCCAATCCAGGAACAAGGGAGGTCTTTCCACCTTCTGGTGTCTTCTGCAATTTCTTTCTTTAGGGTTTTAAAGTTTTCATTGTAAAGGTCTTTTACCTCCTTAGTTAGGTTTATACCAAGGTATTTCATTTTTTTAGGGGTTATAGTAAATGGCATGGTTTCTCTCAAGGCTTTTCACTTCTTCATTCTGGGCATATAGGAAGGCCTCTGATTTTTGCACATTTATTTTGTATCCTGCCACCCTGCTGAACTTCTCAATTAGTTCCAGGAGCTTCCTGGTGGAGTTTTTGGGATCACTCAGGTATAAGATCATGTCATCTGCAAATAGAGATAGCTTGACTTCTTCCTTGCCAATTTGAATCCCTCTTATGTCCCTTTCTTGTCTTATGGCTTCGGCTAAGACTTCAAGTACAATATTGAATAGAAGTGGTGAGAGTGGACAGCCTTGTCTTGTTCCTGATCGAAGTGGGAATGCTTCCAATTGTTCCCCATTGAGCATAATCCTTGCTGTGGGCTTGTTGTATACAGCTTTTATTATATTGATAAAGGTTCCTTCCATTCCTACTGTCTCTAGCGTTTTGATCATAAAAGGCTGTTGGATCTTGTCAAAAGCTTTTTCTGCATCTATCGAGAGTATCATGTGGTCTTGGACTTTGGACTGGTTTACATGATGAATTACATTTATTGATTTGCGTATGTTGAACCAACCTTGTGTGCCGGGGATGAAACCTACTTGGTCCCCATGAATGATCTTTTTAATATGTTTTTGAATCCGATTTGCTAAGACTTTGTTGAGAATCTTTGCGTCTGTGTTCATCAGGGAGATCGGCCTATAGTTTTCTTTTTAAGTGAATCTTTATTAGGTTTTGGGATTAAAACGATATTAGCTTCATAGAAGGAATTTGGTAGTGTTCCTTCCTTTGCTATTTGATGGAACAGTTTAAGGAGTATTGGTGTTATTAACTCCTTAAATGTCTTGTAGAACTCTGTGCTGAATCCATCTGGTCCAGGACATTTTTTGGTGGGAAGATTCGAGATTACTTCCTCAATTTCCTTATATGTTATAGGACTATTTAAATAATTCACAACTTCCTGATTCAATTTAGGTAAGTTGTGTTTACTTAGAAATTCATCCATCTCTTTTGTGTTGTCAAACTTCACAGAGTATAAGTTTTTGAAATATGATGTTATAATTCTCTGGATTTCTTGGGTATCCGTAGTGATAACTCCATGTTCATTTCTAATTTTGTTAATTTGGGTTTTCTCTCTCTTGCTTTTGGTTAGTTTAGCTAGGGGTGTATCAATCTTGTTGATTTTTTCAAAGAACCAGCTTTTTGATTGGTTGATTTTTTCTATCGTTTTCTTAGTCTCGATTTCAGATATTTCTCCCCTTATTTTGCTAATCTCTTCTCTTCTACTGCTTTTAGGATCAGATTGCTCTAGTTTCTCTAAAGCTTTAAGCTGCATTGTTAAGTTGTTTATTTCTGATGTTTCCATTTTTTTGACGTGGGCATTAAGAGCTATGAACTTACCCCTTAGAACAGCTTTCATTGTGTCCCAGAGATTTTGGTAAGTTGTATTTTCGTTATCATTCACTTTCAGGAAATCTTGAATTTCCTTTTTAATTTCTTCCTGAATCCAGTTCTCATTCAGCATCATAGTGTTAAGTTTCCAGGAGTTAGTGCATTTTCTCTTGTTTGATGTGTTGTGGATGTCTAGCTTTAGGCCGTGGTGGTCTGATAGGGCACAGGTTAGAATTTCAACTTTCTTGTATATGTGTAGATTCATTTTGTGGCCCAATATGTGATCTATTTTGGAGAAAGTTCCATGTGCTGCTGAGCAAAATGTGTATTCTTTGGTGCGTGGGTGAAAAGTTCGATAGAGATCTGTGAGGTCCATTTCTTTCAGGGTTTGATTAAGTTCCAAAGTGTCTCTGTTAAGCTTTTTGACCTGTTGATCTATCCCATGTAGAGAGGGCGGTGTTGAAGTCCCCAAGAATTATCGTTTGGGGGTTGATTTCTTGCTTTAGACGCTGTAGGGTTTTCTTAATGAATGTGGGGGGGCCCGTATTGGGTGCATATATGTTCAGTATTGTGAAATCTTCCTGGTGAATTGTACCTCTGACTAAAATGTAGTATCCATCCGTGTCTCTTATAATTTTTTTTGGTTTGAAATCCACTTTGTCTGATAGCATAATGGCTACCCCTGCCTGTTTTCTGCTTCCATTTGCTTGTAGAATTGTTGACCAGCCTTTTATTTTTAGAGCGTGCCTATCTTTTGTGGTGAGATGGGTTTCCTGCAGGCAACAGATTGATGGATTGTGATTTTTAATCCAAGTTTGTAATCTGTGTCTCTTGATCGGTGAATTAAGTCCATTAACATTTAGTGTTATAATGGAGAAACTATTGTTAATTCCAGACATTTATTATGTTTAGTAGCTTTTATAAGTATATTGCTTCGCTTTTAATGGTGTTATATTTGCCTTCTGTTCTCCTGGATATGCCTGTTTTTTTCTTCACGCTTGAGTATCATTTCTAGCAGTTTTTGAAGGCCTGGTTTGGTGGCCATGTATCCCTTAAAGTTGTCTTTGTGCTGGAAAATTTTTCTTTCTCCCTCGATCATGACTGATAGTTTTGCAGGGTAAATCAGCCTGGGTTGACATTTTGCTCATTCAATACTTGAAGTATGTCTCTCCAAGCTCTTCTTGCTTTTACTGTTTCGACTGAGAAGTCATTAGTTATTTTAATAGGTTTGCCTTTAAAGTGACTTGTTTTTTCTCCCTTGAAGCTCTCATCACCAGTTCTTTATCTTGAATGTGGAGTGTTTTAACTATTATTTGCCGCGGTGTGCTTCTATTTTGGTCGTATCTGTTTGGGGTGCGGAATGCCTCTTGTATATGAATGGGCCTCTCTTTTTTTAGATGAGGAAAGTTTTCCTTGATGATCGTTTGAAAAATTTCCTCAGGGGTGGTATTTTGAGATTCTTGCTCCGGTATTCCATGAATACGCATGTTAGGCTTCTTCAGGGTGTCCCATATCTCTTGGATATTTCTCTCAGTATCTTTTTGGCTTTAACAACCTCTTCCATTGAGCTGGTTAGTACTCCCACTTTATCTTCAAGGTCTGAAATTCTGTTTTCTGCTTCATTAGTTCTGTTGATAAGACTCTCTGTGGCGTTCTGGGTTGAAGATAACTTGTCTTTTAGCTCAGTTTTAAACTCTGCTTGAGTTTGTTTTAACTGTTCTATGCCACTTTTTGTTTCTTGCACTGTTTTTCTCAACTCCTCCAGATGTCTGTTGTGTTGCTCTTCAAAGCGATTGATTCGATTATGTAATTCCTCCTGGATTTCCTCTTTCATAGTATTGAACATGGTAATGATCATATTTTGAAAGTCTTTATCCTGGGTGGGGCTTTCTTGGCCTTTTTCCGCGGGTTTGTTCTTGTTGGAGTCTAACATTATGGGATTAATTTCTTCAGTGGGAAATTTGTTTACTTGAGTGTTGCTTCTCATGGATTTGCACTTTGACTTTGGCATTGTCATTTTAACTCTTAAGATCTCTCAATTTCACTAAACTGAATTATTTGGCCTGGGGTACTGGTGGGCAGGGCCTGAACGGGGACTTACCTAGGGCGCGGGGTGAGGCCCGGGTGGACCGCGCGCGTGTCCTGACCGGCGGAGCGGGGTGGGGCGAAAAGGGAGGATGGGCGCGTCGGCGTGGAGCTATTTACCCGAGGGCAGCTGGGGCGGGGCCCGGGTGCAGGGGGAGGTGCTCCTCGTCCCTCTGCCCCCGCGCGGCTCCGGCTGGATGGTGGGAGTCGGAGCCGGGTCCCCGTGGGCTGACCTGGGGGTCCTAGAGCGCGCGTTGAGGCCCGGCTGGATCTCGCGCAGGCGTCCCGACCGGCGGAGCGGGGGCGGGGCGAAGAAGGGAAGGATGGGCGCGTCGGCGTGGAGCTATTTAACCCGAGGGCAGCTGGGGCGGGGCCCGGGCGCAGGGGGAGGTGCTCCTCGTCCCTCGGCCCCCCGCGGGGCTCCGGCTGGATGGTGGGAGTCGGAGCCGGGTCCCCGTGGCCTGACCTGGGGGTCCTAGAGCGCGCGTTGAGGCCCGGCTGGATCTCGCGCAGGCGTCCCGACCGGCGGAGCGGGGGCGGGCTGTCTTATAAATTTCTTATGCATCTTTTCAGACGTTTTCTCTGCAGTTGCCTCTTCCCTCTGTTGTTTCCTCTGGTTGAAGAAGTTTTTTAGTTTGATCTTATTTGTCCATTTTTGTTTTTGCTGCCTGTGTTTTTGAGGTCATATCTGTAACGGTTACTCTTAACTGTTGCCATGAGAGCACTCAAAGTCCAACAACTTAAGGGAGAAAGGGAGATTTATTCACTATATAGTTCCCAGAGGAGACATACAGTCTTTCATGGCAAAGGCAACGTGGCTGGTAGCTGAAACTGGCAGGCTAAATCACTACCATCCATATGATCAAAGGCTGGAAGATTCCTGGAGAGTCTTTCTTCTTCTTTGTAGTCTTCTGTTCTGTGGTTCCTTTTATCTGGTCCACTACTGGGAGGTTCCCATAAGATCTAGAGAGGTTCCAATCAGATCTAGGGCTGGTTTTTGTATTGGAAATGTATTGATCCAGATAATATCTTCAGGTGGTCTTAGTTGATCTTAGTTAATGCCAGGTATGTCAAGTTAACACCCAGAATTAACTATCACAATATCCAAAGACTCTGGCAAGACTGACATCATGGCTTCCCCTATGTTCTTCTGGTTCCTTCACACTTTGAGCTGCCCATTTAAGCCTTCACTCCATTCTGAGTTGACTTTTGTAAGTGGTGCGAGCTTAGAATACAGTCTAACTTTTCTGGCATATGGACATCCAGTTTTTCTGGTAACACTGAAAGAAGCTATCAACCCCCCCCCCCAACACACACACATGTGTTCTTGGCGTCTCCATTGAAAATCAATGGGTTATAAAAATGTGGGTTTATTTCCAGGCTCTGGCCTCAATGCATCTGCTTTTATGTCAGTGCCATGCTGTTTTGATTACTATAGACTCATTGTAGATTTTCAACTCAAATAGTGTGATACCTCCAACTTCTTTCTTTTTTGCTAAAAATTTTGCTTTGTGACCTTTCAGGGTTCTTGGTGATTCCCAAAGAACTTCAAAATTATTTTTTTCTGTTTCTGTGAAAAATGTCATTGAAGTTTTGATAGGGAACATATCTAATCTATAGACAACTTTGATTAAATTAGTATGTGTATTTGAACAGTATCAATTTTATGTATTCTTTGTTTATTTTTTCATCAATGATTCATAGTGTTCAGTGCAAGCATTTTTATTGTTACTGTTGTAAATATATTGCTAATTTTTTCTTATAGATTCGTGTGTGTGTATATCCATGTGTATCTGTGCGTGTCTCTGTGTGTTTCTGTGCACTAGAGGGCAACTGAGTTTATGTGTCTGTGGAGGCCAACGGCTGACTATGGGACTCACCCTGGATTGTTCTACCTCCTTTTGCTTTGCTGTAGAGTTTTTCAGACTCCGACTTCCAGTGCTGGAAGAACAGGCCACTGTCATTTCTTTCCAGTGTTTTTTCTTGAGATTTGGGATCCAAACCCTTCAGCTTTCAAGTCAGAGTCTTCACCCCTGAGCCATCTCTCCAGCCCTTAGGGTCAATCTTGATTCTTCTCCTTATCAGCTGTGTTCTTAATTAAGCAAGTTACTTGAGATCCCTGACCCTGAGCTTCATTATCCATTCATGAAAACTAACAGAGTGATCACGAGTCCCAGATGGAATAACATGGCATAAGTAAGAGTTACATGGCACTGTAAGAGTTGCTCAATGAATGTCAGTCCCCATCTCTTCTCTGATCACTGGGCTGAGAAGCAGTGAGAGAAAGGACAGGCAGTGACCTCTCTCCATTCATCCAGACCAGAGAAACAGCTCATAATGAATGAGAAATAAGCCAATATTTTTCCTTTTTATTCTGGATAAACAAAATGAGTTTATAGTCTTGCCCCCATCCCCTCCTTTATCACCTCCCTTCTTTCCCACCCTCCTTTCAATTTGCCAATCCAGCCATGTCCCTCCCTGTTACAGTTCACCTGCATGGTGGCTGATAAATGACATCTAATGGCTTCAGGGAACAAGAGGTTTATTCTCTTATGATTTTTCAGTATAGCTCGTTCTCAGTCCAGCTTGACAGGAGAACTCATACAACACCAGGAACGAGGGAACTGGCTATACCATCACCACATAATGGCAATCCTTACTTGCCAGACCAGTATGTCTGGTCAAGTGTACACAAGGATGCCAACTTTCTCAAATCAGCTCTTGGTATTTTATTCCAGGGCCTAATCCCCCACCATAGGCTAGACCTTTCCCATCAGCTAGACAATCTCCTGCAGGTCTGCTCTGGGCTTAACTCAACCACTAATTCTTTACAAATATGCCCAGAGCTCAAACCCTCAAATGTCAAATTGACACCTGTGCCTAACTATGACATTCCCTCTCCCAAGTCCTTCTGTAGATCACAGAGCTCTCTTTGGGGTGCCTGCACTGTCAGGATCTGGGCATCTGTGGTACTATAAGTGGCCCTTCCAGTGGGCAAACCTACAGGTGAACCCCAAGATTTTAATATGAGTTTGTGCTTAATGTATTGTGTCAATATTAGAAAGGTTGAGACTTCCAGAGCAAAGTCAAGGGGCATAAGCAGAAAGAGTCAGTTAATCGAATGAGAAAACATAATAAATAGAAGACATGCTCAAAGATGGTTTCTAACCAGCTATCGTCAAATGTGCAGGTTCTCTTATTACTTAGTGACATCCACAGTGTCTCAGCATGCTGCGCACATGACGCATGCTCATCCGTAAATGTAAACAGTAGACGAGTGACTTGTCAGTGCCAGCCGCACTCAGGTGCGAGGCTTTGAAGTGGATGAAGTTCATCCTGCAGTTATGAATTCTGTCTCTCTTTCCAGCAACTGTACTGTATTTTTACAGCCTTCATGGTTCCTCAGTAGCAAACCCTGATGTTTTTCACAGACGTGCATCTTTTGTATATTACTCTATTGGGCCTTTGGATACTCCCTGTGCCATTTTTTCCCTCTCTCCTCCCTTCCCTTCCTCTCTCTTTCTCTCCCCCTCTCTTATTTTCTCCTATTACCAGCTCACCAGTCTTTCAATTCAATCACTTTTACCCTCCTTGATCCTACTGGGAAATATCTTTACCTAAATCAACCTCAAGTTCCATGGCTTGCAATGCCCTAATGCATCTGTCTTCCCAGGTGGTCTTTTGGTACCTGGGAGGTAACCGGGAGGCATATGCTGTAGATTAGAATCTCCTATGGCACTGGATGGGAACAAATCACCTTCTGAGAGCTTATTGGTGTGGAGAGCAGCTTGTTGTGCCGTCCGCAGCAGCCGCAGGAGTGAACGACCTGAAGATAACGAGATGCTTCCACAGAGACTCGCGCCAAGGAGCCTCACGTGAGCGCAAACGCCAGCTTCACCCAGAGAGCGCGAGACGCTTTCCTGTCCATGTTCCCGTGTCCCACTGGGCGCAAGCCCAACATGGACTCTCTCCAGCATCACTGCCCTACTTTCAGAGCACTCAGCGATGCTGCTGAACTCTGGGTTTGTGTGGGGATGATCAGGTCTCCTGGGAAAACCCTCCACTGCTAACAGCTGTTATCCAAGGAAAATGTGAGCCCTGTCTCTGGGGAGAAGACAGCTCATTTCTCTGAAATGACTTCATTGTGGCTGTTTCTGGAGGTTAGGAAGTGCCCCCGGCGATTGTTTGCCTTTGGCATTTTTTGGTCCTGAGGTCAGGGATTGGACTGATGGGAGTAGAGACCTAGAGTAGTGATCACCCAAGATGAGCTAAAAAGTGACACCCCTGCAGTCATATTTCACACGGACGTGGGGAGGGGTTCCAGAGCAAAGGAGCCATACCCCAACATAGTATTGGGTATTTGCAGGTCACCCATTTAAATTCCTACCCTCCACATTTTTGAAGGATAAACTTGTCTTGGGTGCGTGCATGATCTCTCTCTCTCTCTCTCTCTCTCTCTCTCCTTTTGGCATTGGGCACAGTTTTCTTTTTCTTTTTTTTTTTTGTGGGGTTGACGCAGCATTTCTTCCTTTGGGGTTCTTGTGGACCAGAACCCAAGAATGAAAGCAGAGCACATTGAGAGGTTAAAGCAGGGCTTTTATTGAAAATGAGAGAATAGGAAAGAAGCTCTTGGATGCTCGGTCCAAGGGAGGCAGGGAGGAAGCCATAACCTGAAGGCGGGAGAGGATTAGAGCAGTAGAGATCGCTAAGGGTCAGCGAGAACAGAGAGAGCTGCTGTAAGCACATGGCTCGGAGAGATCAGAGCCATGCGGGAAAGCAGGGAGAAGAGAGAGTAGTGGGTGAAACAATCTTTTATAGTCCACGCGTGGCTCAGGAGTGTCTGGAGTTACTAGGGAAGTGAGGTAAAAGATGGAGACGCAGGTGTTTGTATGGTTCCTACAGGATCACGTGCTCTTGACTGCACTATTTCTCCAGCAGAAATTAAATTATTTCCATGGGGGGAGGGCATGAGTACAAGAGGGCACGTGAGTGTTTGTGCCTGTGGACGCCCCAGGGTGACATCAGGAATCATCCTGGATTGCTCTGCCTTCTTATTGCTTTGTTCTGGGGTTTCCCAGGCTCCCCCTGCATGGTCAGGATCACAGGCTGCCATATCCTCCTGGTATTTTCACATGGGATCTGGGATCTGAACTCAGGTCCTTTGGCTTGCAAGGGAAAGGCAGTAACCCCCTGAGCCTCTCCCCAGAGTCTGTGTCCAGTTTTCTGCCATTGTTTTGGCTGTTAGTCAGGCTCCTTCTGCCATCAAGTCAGGGCTCTTTTCAATTTCTACTTTTGGCCGCTGAGAAGTGAACAGTTCGTGATTTATGCTCATTCGCCCCGACATGCATGCAAGCCAAGGAGAAAAAACCACAGTAGACTCCACTACCTTGGCCTGTTTCTGCTTCTTCCATTTTCCCCAAGGTCAGCTGGCTGGGTTTTCAAATGGCTGTTCGCTTCTCCTTCAGGCTGGAGCTTAGAGCTACTCTGTCCTTAGAGAAGCCTTTATGCCCCTGACTTCATGACCTCCAGGAGAGCCAAGTCCTTATCGGCTGCTCATTTTCTTTTTAGTGCTTCTTTCAATGTGAAACTCACTCGCTGACTTCGTATGTGGAATTGCTGACTCTCCAGCATGTGCTGGCGGGACTCAGAGCCATGGCAGGCTGCCCCATCCAGCTGGGTGAACTCCACTGCAGCTGGCCTAGAGAATAGCTGGGAGGGGCAGAGTGGCTCCCTGTCGTGTGGGATACATTATGAAATAGATGCTGCGCCAATTCTGATTGGAGTGACTCATGTAGGAAACCTAAAATAACATATTTTTGTTTTAGATTAAGGGCTTATTTGGTGAACTTAGAAAAAGAAAGGAGCGAAGGTAACTTTATATCAATCCATATATTCTCAATGGTTCTTTATCCAGAATCCCTTCCTCCTTTCCTTTCTTCTCACTCTTCTCTCCATTCCTTTTCTCTTTCTCCTTCCTTCCTTCCTTCCTTCCTTCCTTCCTTCCTTCCTTCCTTCCTTCCTTCCTTCCTTCCTTCCTTCCTTCCTTCCTTTTTCTTTCTTCTTTCTTTCTTTCTTTCTTTCTTTCTTTCTTTCTTTCTTTCTTTCTTTCTTTCTTTCTTTCTTTCTTTCTGTGTCTCTCTTCCTCCTCCTCTTTCTTCCTTTTCCTCCTTCTTATTCTTGTTAATTTTATGTGCATGTACGCTGTGAATATCTTTCACTATAGGTGTGTGAAATGCCATGATATGCGGGAAGGCCCGAGGACAATATCATCTTACCATCTTCTTGATTTGGGCTTCTTGTCTCCACAGATTTGAAGAACTAAAAGATACGAAGGAATTGATAATATGCAAAGCCAAAGTTTATTTTGGATTGAAAGTAAAGCAAGAGAAAGTGAGCCAGCTGACTCCTGGAAAATGAGGAGGCAATTCAAAGCTGGCATCCATATTTCCCTCAGCAGGCTTGGGACTTTGAAGGGGATCTATGCCAGTCTTGGTTTCTGATTGGTGGATATGGACAGAGACAGGGGAGTTGACTGGTCCTCATTTGTACCAGACTGTGTGCCTCAGGCATGTCTAGGCATATCTAGGCAAATTTTGCCGAAAGAGCTTGCCTGCAGAAAACTGTTGGACGCTTCTTTGCCTTTGAGGAAGAACCAGGAAGTGGGTACCATTTGCCTTCTCGGGTAAATGCCACTGAAGTATTTACTGCCTGCCTGACCAGGGCATTACCTCGCTCCTATGACCTGTCAATAAGATGTCATTCCTTGCCTTCCACCATGCTGCATATAGGGGTGCTTTGTTTGTTACTGAATGTACTGCGCTAGCTTCCTGCCAGCTTTTGGGGATTCTCTTGTCTCTACCTTCCAGCTCCCTGTAAGAGTGTTGAGCTACCACACCCAGTTTTACATGGATTCTGGATATTCAAATTTGGGTTTTCGTGATTGCGTGACAATCACTTTACACACTGAACCATCTCCTCAGAATCAGAATTGCTTTGTTCTGGGGTTTCCCAGGCTCCGCCTCCATGGTCAGGATCGCAGGCTGCCATATCCTCCTGGTATTTTTACATGGGATCTGGGATCTGAACTTGGGTCCTTTGGCTTGCAAGGGAAAGGCAGTAACCCCCTGAGCCTCTTACAAAATATGGAATCCTTTACTGTTTGCGCGTCATTCTTGCCTAGTGGCCTCACTAGTCCCTGCGTCATTCCAGTTTTAGAGCATGTGCTGCTGAAGCAAGGCAGAATCTTACTTTCAAAATATAACTTCGATCACATGCACTGCCAGATGAACATGTCATTTTCCACCACCTGAGAAAGGAAATATGACGGTCGCTCTACCCCCAACAAACACATACGAAGGTGGTCCTTCCTCTCCTCTCTGCACACTGCTTTCTCTTTGCCTAGAGGATCCTTCCTCTGTGTCCCGTTGGTGAATCTTCAGTCTTTAGCCGGCACCTATTTAAATCCCAGCCCTTCTTTGTAGTCAGCCTGTTTCTCCAGTAACGGAGGGGAAAGACAAGGGATGGGTACCACTCCAAGCATCTTGGGAGATTTATTCACTGATGCACAGAAAGACTATCTCCTAGTCACCCCGCAAGCAAGTGACAGATTAAGCATCCAGCAAGCCTGTGACTCTGGGCTTCCTCATTCCCTTGGGAAATCTTGAAAAGGCATTTACTAATTATCATGGTTTGAAACGTGTCCCCCACAGTCTCATGTGTTTGGGAAGGCCATGGCACCTTTGAGAGGTGGAACCTTCCTGGAGGAAGGCGGTCACAAGGGGTGAGCCTTGAGGTGGATTAGTCCCACCCTACGTCCTGGAGCCTTTGCAGCAAGCAGTCTTGCAGCTCTCAGCCTCTCAGATTGGTGTGACATAGCCTGACTTCCAGCTTCAGCCAGCCAGCCATGCTGCCTCTCCATACATAAAAAACTGTATCTCTCCTCTGAAATCAGAAACTGAATAAATCTCCCTTTGTCCCTTAAGTTCCTAAGTTCTCACAGCAACACACAAGAGTAACTAACACACTAACCTTTCCCCCAAAGGCACCTGACCTTCATCTTTTTATTTCCCCTCTATTGGTCTGAGAGCAGGAATTCATGAAGTACAACCTAACTGAGTGCTTCAACTGACATTCATCCTAGGAAAAGCCCGAACTTTTTAAAGGTCACGTGAGGCAGTCAATCTTCATGTTGAATGTTCACTACTGAGCAAATTCATTTCTTGGCCCCCAGGCGATCTTCCTCACTGCTGCCAGTTATCTGCAACCAACTGAGGTGAAGGAGTTCAAAGTAATTTGGGACCTGGGATAAAGCTGTGGGGGGCGGCCACCCTCACCTTCTGTAGAGAGCAAGGGCTTTGATTTGAAGGGCGAGGGGTCTTTCAACACAGCCTGGACTCTCTGCTTGTTTGGCCCTGCCAAATTCGCACCTCAAAATCTACTCGCATTAGTTGTGATGTGTTAGGAGGCGGGGTTGTCAGAAGGTAGTTACATCATGATGTTATTAGTGCCTTTATGAAAGAGGCCCCAAGGGCTCGGCAGATGCTTCTGCAGCGGAAGGACCTGACTTCAGAACCCCAAATCCCACGTGAAAAAGGCCAGGAGGATATGATGTCTGCCTCATGGGAACAGGAAGCAGAGAAGGGACAGGAAATGTGGCTGGCTGTAAACCTCACTGGGTGACCTCTCCTGGTCCCATCTCCCAGTGCAGCACCCCCAGCTGGGGACTAAGAGCTCATGCATGAGCCCTTGGTGAACAAGCCACATTCCGACCCTAACGCCTCTGTTATGACCTAGAAATGTTTGTGGAGAGGATGTGCGTCTGGGGCAGCTCGCGATGAGGAGCAGGTGGTGTGAGAGGATGAGTACTAGGAGCAGCAGTCAAGGAAAAGGAAAGAGGAAGTGGTCTGCTCAAGAAAGCGCTTCTGTTAGAGTCACGGAAACCTGGAGAATTGGTTGAAAAGAGCAGAGGAGAAATACACGCAAAGAAATCTGCACAAGGCCGCCTGATTTCTTTCTAGCCCCACCTTTCAGGGCCTAAACTGCAGGGGGCATCCATTCCATCCCCCAGCTCATTCCCCTCCACAACCCCCGGGCATTTTCACACGGGATCTGTGGATCCAGACTCACGTTTTTTATGCTCCTGAGCCCTGATGATACACTTGTGATTCTTGGGGAATTTGCATACCCCGTGGCCGAAAACAGAAACAGAAAGTACTCTGAAAATCTATCGATAAGGAAACCGTTGTGCGAGGCCTTTTGTTTTGAATAGCAGGAGTCCTGTCTTCACCTTTCCTCTGGAAATGTAAGGGAACAGTCCATATATATATATATATACTGCCAGCTGGAGTCCTGATGTCGTCGCACATCGCAGTGAGGACCGCGTATGACACTCAGCAAACTGAGCCTGTGATTGTCTGTGCTACAAAACAAAGGACTTAGGCCCAAGTGATTTCCTAAAACCACTACGCCTTTTGACATGAAAACAGCAGTCTTTTAATGTTTGGGATGGTGGTGGCACCGGTAGGAAGTGAATCCTTATTGGAGGAAGGCATATCACTGGGGTGGGCCTTGTGGTTAGGCAGTCCGGCTTTGCTGCCCATAGCAGTGTATTCTTGCAGTTTGCTTCTTGCTTCTTGGCTTCTCTGCTGATCGCAGTGACCCCAGCCACCTCCAGCTTTTGCTGTATCTATGGTATATCCAACTTCTGGAGCCTTAAGCCAAGTTAAACCCACGTCTCTCCCCTTAAACTATATAGGAGTCTTGTCTCACGCAGTAAAAGAAAGTAACTTCAATACCCACCATTTTGGAAGTTTCGGTTCATGAATGGTTGGCCCTATCGCTTCAGACCCAAGGCAAGGCAGCAACGTATCCCACCCAAACCACTCACCTCATGGAAGCAAAAGAGAACGAGACGAAGGGACTGGGTCATGACCCAAAGACTAGGCTGCCCCTCTGAAAGTTTCTAGCACTTTCTGAAAGCATCAGTGGGGACTAAGCTTCTTCCACATGAGACTCTGAGGAACATGATGTCCAGACTAGGGCAGATGGATGTGGAATAGCTCTGAGGGAAGAAAAGGGCAAGGATGGAAGAGGAAAAGAAACACACATGGGAAAATATGTTCACTCCAGTCAGTGAAGGGGAGTGGGGGAGAGGCAGGATTGGAGTAAAGGGGAGGGGTGTTTACAGGATGTAGGGCTTTGAGTTTGAGTACGGAGAGCAGATGTGGCTCAATGAGAAAACACCAAGTATCCAGGGAGGACAAGCCACAGTTGCAGAGTCTAAAGGATGTTAAGAAACTCTGCCAGCCTTAGAAAACATGCCAGTCCAGAACAATCCCTGACAGTTCATGGCGATGCCTCTGTGCCTGGTGTGTTCTGTGAAGCTTTGAAAACACGCTTGCTGGATGTCTGCCTCTGATGCCGTCAGCTCTACCACGACCTCCTAGAGGAGTCGCTCTCAGTAAGGATGCTGTGGAGACAGAGAGCCAGAGCGAGCTGAGAGTCGCTGAACTGTGCGCTTGTCCAGTCTTCTCGTCATCTCAGAGAGACCGGCGTACCGGCGCCAAGCGCTGGAGGAGCGACTCTCTGGTCCCCAGGAGATGCGTAGTGGAGACAAACCCAGATCCAGACCCTCTGCTCCACACGACGCTTTCTCTGGTCTGTGGTGAAGCCCACAGTGAGAAGGCTAAAAACAAGCGAACCCAAACCTCCAGATATGCACAGCCCTGAAGTGCTGAGTGTGCAACGGGGGCCGCAGAGGTGGCGGTGGAGACAGCTCTCCCACCACGGGAACCACAAGGAAGGGGCAAAGAGAAGGGCGTCCTTGGTAGGTGGTGGGGGATGGAAGCGGAGAGGCCAGAGAGGGAGCTTGGTGTGCTTATTCCTGAGGTTTTCTCTTTCTCGATGCAAGTGAGGGGCCAGGAATAACACATGCCTGACAGATGTGAGAACGTGTTGGGACTGCTGAACTTGCCAGCAGCTCTTTCTCTACTGCGCAGCTGGTCCTCCTCCAGCCCCCGGGGCTCACAGTCCGCACTTTCCATGCTTTCTGATGTTTGACTCCATAACTCTAATCTGGGCTTTGTCCTTCTGGAAAAAATCCACGAATTGCAGTCTGGACTCTGGGCCCCCATATACTCATGTATCGGTATTGAAAGCTTTCACATATAAGGTTTTATCTCATATAAATTAGGAGCTTCTTTAGACCAAGTCAGAATCTCCTTCAACACTTGGTCCCTAGAGCTATATTGTTTAGCATGTACTTCACAAATGCTTTCTATGAACTGCATCTATGTCAAATCTTCCTTTGCATAGTTTCCACTTATTCTTTAAATTAGCATATATTCATTGTACAAAATAATGGGTTGCAAAGGTCAAACAGAATGCAGAATACTAGTGACCCTACATTGTTCACCCTGAACCAGGCCAGCCAAATCTCTCCCCATCCTAAGGCTCAGGGAACCTTGAGGAAGAAGAAGCAGTAAGATTATAAGAGCCTAAACATGAAGAGGTCCACCACTAGACAAGACACCCCACTCAAGGCAGGGCTGTTGCAGACAGGAACTTACTGCAATGAGACCTGTCCTCATCAGACCTGAGCAATGGCTGACATATCAACATGTCCCCATAGACTAGCAAGGATCTCAGGAGAAATAACGTCAAGCAGTAGGATCATTGGGTGAGGGGTTGGACAGGGGCAGGGGATGACCCATGTCAGCGGTTGGTCCAAGATAGGGCTTCTTGGTCTTCCACAGAGGCTTGAATCCCCCGCTAGAGCAGGTAATCCAGAGAGACCCTCTGAACCCGTATATACTGACAGACAGGAGGGAGGAGGGAACAAAGGAAGGGGGGAGGAAGGAAGGAGAGGGAAGGAGGAAAGAGGATGATAAGGATACCCACTCCATAATTCAGAACATCAGAGACCCTACATTAATCACCTGGAACCAGACCAGACAAATCTCTTCCCATCCTAAAGCTCAGGGAAATTTGCAGAAGAGGGGGCGGTAAGATTGTAAAAGCCTAAAGATGGGGAGGAGCAATGATGTGCAAGATACTACACACAAGTTAGGGCTGCAGTAGTCATAATCGGACTTTGCATGACCTGCGCGATGACTGACATGTTAACGACCCCCCAAAGTCTAGCATGGATCACAGGCACTAGGATCCTTAGAGAAAAGGGATTAACAAAGGGATTAACAGTCACAATAGTCTTCCTATACTGAAGGGGAGCCCAAGAAATGGCTCTGGGAAATGGCACTGAGTCCTTACACCTCACTAGAGTGGAGGATGCAAAGGGAAGTTTGACATTCACACTAAAGGATGCTCCAGGGAATGGGAAGAAGGGAAAGGGGGGACACTGGGAGAAAGGGAGGGAGGGGGGCTAAAAGAAGGGGGTGAAAGGAAGGGGAAAAGGGAGGAGGGTGCAAGGGGGTCTGGGGAGGGAGAGAGGGGATGGGGTACCTATTAAGCTTGTATATATATATAACTTGCCTAAAATGTAAACAATCAAAAAAATGATACCCACTCATTGTTTTTGTAGAACTAGGATTAATAATAATAAATATAATGGGTTGCATTCATTTACCCTTTACTCAGTAGGAGATTCCACCCTTCAACTGTTCTGGTCTGGCCTTTTCTTCAGCAACACGAGGGTGATGTCATCGGGTGTTCAAAGACAGGATCAAGATCATCTACTGAGACTTTTTCTGCTCACCTCTCAGACTGACCTGAGGAGCTTGACATTTACTTTCCAGATCTCATTTATTCTTGGAGCATCTGCCTAGAATGTCACAGTTATACCTGGCAGGCAACCAAGATTGTCTGGATAAAACTTAGGTATCTGGGTTTTTTTTTTTTTTAGTCTCTTGGGTTATACTGTGCAGCAAAGTTAGGAACTTCCACAAACACTTTGATTATTTGGTTGGCCAGAGACTGTCTTGCAGGTCTTGCAGGCTGAAATGAATTGCTTTTTTCCTCCTGAAGGATTGAGATGACTTCAGGACCAATAGAACGGATATGTGTGTGTGTGTGTGTGTGTGTGTGTGTGTGTGTGTGTGTGTGTGTGTGTCTGTATGCAACTTATTGCACTAACTTACAAGATAAAATCTGAGTAGTCCAACAATGGCTGTCTGCAGCCACTCAGTTCAGGAGCTAAATATCTCAGCGACCTGTTTGGTGCTAAAGGCGGGAGACTTCCAGAGTCCCCGAACCTCAATCTGGGGTGCCCAGGAGACACAGCTCTGATGTCAGTGAAGAATCGTGTTAGGGGGACTTTGCTCTTATCTGGATGGACCAGGAAGTCGAGGGGGGGGGTATGCTGGAGGGCTCCTGACTTTCTTGCTTTTTCTTAATTGTTCAGCCAGAACCCCAACCTCATGGACGGCGACACCCACATTTAGTTTGGTTCTTCCCTCCTCAGTTAAGTCTGTCAGGAAAAGTTGAAACATCACAGATGCCCTGAGAAGTGTCTCTTAGGTGATTCCCAATCCGATCAGGCTGCCAAAGAACATTAACCACTGCAGGGTTTAAGCAGAGTCTCAATTGCATTTGCAAATCCAGTCAGACTAAGGTCACTTTCCGGGCTTCACCGATACTGTGTGCAGGGGAGTCTGGGACCTGGTCTCTTTTCGCCTTTGACAGTTCCTCAATAGATTCCTAAGATGAGGATCTCATGTGAAGATGCACAGTATATGCTATATGTCAACTGGATTGGGTCATAAGGTGCCCAAATATGTGGTTCAGTGTTATTTCTGAGCAGGTCTGTGAGGATGTAATTAGTAATTAATGTTTGGTGGATGAAGTAAAGTGACCAGCTGCCTTTCCAGGGAGAGTGGGCATCGTCTGACTCATTGGAGGTGTGGGACTTTTCCTGCCATCAGTCCCTTCCGGGTGCCAAGCCCAGGCTGGACGGATGGTTAGGTCCTTCTGCTCCTGGGCCGACACCAGCAGGCTCCCTGAGCCTTCAGCTGGACTTGACACGTCTCCTTATGTGGGAGCTGTTGCCGAATCTCTCCTTACACACCTTTTTGGTTCTGTTTCTCTGGAGATCCTGACTAATCCAAGCAGAATTCATACACAAGACACAGCTGCACCGCCTTCCTCCCCAGATGAGCCCTGGACACACTGCTGCTCACATCCCTATGAAACCAGGGCGTGATCGTTCCCAAGCGTCTCCCTGCTTCTGCGCACTTCCTATCTGCCCCAATTGCAAGGGTATCACACTGCTTATTTGCCCCGCAGGATTTTTCACCCACTAGAACATTCCTCAGGATCAAGAATGTCCCTGGCCCCGTATGAGTCTTAGAACGAGGAAGAAAGTTAATGAACAGTAAAGACAGTCATACTATAGTCTCGAGTTTAGGAAACTCTGACAGGTGGGGTAGGGTCAGACGAAATCAAGGAATCCCACAAATAACTGACAAGGCAGGATGTAGTGGCGCTGCTGGGGGGGGGCGGAAGGGTTACCCCAGGGTTGTGGGATCCTGGGAAGTCGTTTCCCACCCCAAACCAAAGCTCCCGTTCTATGTAGTTCTGCGCTGGCACTGAGCCCTCCACGTGGCTGGTCTTGTTACCTCTGGATTCAGCAGAGATGCTGCAGCGCAGATGCTCTCGGGAGAGACAGTTGCCATGTCGAGGGCTGCGGGGTAGCCCTCAGGCCAGGGGGGTGCAGGGAAGCAGAGAACGTGGGCACATGGAATGCCGGGTATTTTAGTGGCCTTTTCCTTCCTGAATTTCTCATTGTCCATGGGAGAAAAAAAGTGTGACAGTGGTTGCCACTGATTGTCTTGGTGACCATTTGGGGGTGTTACTGGGAGACCTGTCAGTCAGCCGTGCAGACTGAGGGTGGGAGTCTCGGTTAGTGGAAGGACTATTCATTCCTCCATGTGTGGTCGGGCTGCCCCTGCTCACTGGCACAGATATTCTGATGAGCGTTTCAGCTTTCTGTTTACTTCCCCTTCCATGCCACATCTCTGGTCTCTTGATCAGAACAAACCACTGAAACGTCATCAAAACATTTTTATGGGCCTCACGGAAGTCCGAGTTTGGCCGACCTTTGGTGACTTGGAGGTAACAGAATCTCCTTGAGAGAAACGAGTAAAAGTAGCAGATAGGAAGAACAGCCCTGCAGGGAAGACTGTTTAGCAATGAAGCCTGCTCAGTGTTCCACAACACAATACTGGCACTGTGCGCATAATGAGCAATTGCTTAGCCCGATGGCATAAACAAAGTTGCAAAGATAGAGTTATGTCTCCCTTTGATATCAGAACCTGAGAGGTATCCAGCTCAAAGCTCCAGAAGCCCTGAAACACAGATTGAGTGTATTTCTTATGATTGGGTTACAGCTTGCATGCAAAGCATCCTCCCGGGAATACAACTCGTCCCTGTTGAAGGAGTGGTCCCAGCTAGTGGATCCAATCACTGAGTGGAGATTGGCTCATAGGGTCTCTGACTGGTCTGGTAGGATCATCAGTTCATCACAGATTTATAAGCTGCTGGGATTTGGGGAGATGGTGGTGACCAGGCCTGGCTGGAAAGAGCAGGTCACTGGGGGGTGTACCTTTGAGGGATGCATTCGATCCTTGCCCCTTTCTCTCCAGCTGCATCCTGGCTGCCATAAAGTGTGCTGCGAGCTCACTAAGTGCTACCTGCCAGTATGGTCAGGTTCACCTTGGCCCAGAAACAAGAAAGTGTCTGTAAACTGAAACCATCAGCCCAATCAATCATGAGGAATCAATGAGGAAACTGACTAATATACGCGGTCTGCTGCCCCAAGCAGAGGTCTGGCCTCAATTGCACTAATGCTAAGAGCCATGTGTTTTCTCTGTAGGGCACAGGAGAAAAGATTTCTAAAGGACTTCCTTTTGGGCCCAGTTCTTGCCAGACTTCCCCAGGAAGGCAGGCAGACTGGTAGAGGGCCAACTATAGTCCAGATACTGTTGATTTGGGTATGGAGGAATTTGGCGTCCTCTCACTGGGGAGGGGGGGATCTTTGTTACCCTTTAACCACAGAGTCCTGTCATTCGGTGTTTATTAAATTTCTCTTTTCAAGTTATTTCGGACTCCTGAAGAACCTATCAGTGTGTAATATCAGCGTTCCTACCCAGTTGCTGTCTTCCTGTGGTTTTAGATACCTCGGGACCATGGGCATCATGATGAGAAGAAGGCTGGGGTTTATTGGGGGCTCCTGGCTGTGCGAGACCTAGAGTTATGCAGTCACTTGCCCCTCAGGGGTCCAGCCTGGCTTGTAAACTCCAAAGTCAGGTGTGCTACTCTCCTGAGGAATCGAGAGGTAAAGAAGCACCAGGTTTGGGCTGGGCGGATGGCTCAGTGGTCAAAGCCTTTGCCTCGTAAGCAAAAGCAACTGCGTTCAGAATCCCAGATTCCACATAAAAATGCTGGGTCTACATGGTGGCGGCCTGAAAGGCAGAGCTTGGGAAGCCCAGAGCAAAGTGATAAGCAGGTAGAGCAATCCAGGATGATGACTGAAGACACCTTGAGCCTCCACAGGCACGCACTCAAGTGCCCTCTTGCACACCTGCACGTGCATACGCACGCACACACATGCACGCACACAAAATGCAACCTCCCGTAAACAAAAAACCTCCAGGCTTAAGCATTAATCTCAGCTTTGTGACGCTGGGCAACTTTTTCAGCTTTTCCCAGCTGCAGTTTCCAAACTGTAACTGCAGAGTGAGAACCCTCCTGTAGAACTATTTATTACGAGCAAGACAGGCAACCTCACGCCTCTGGTGCATGCTGATAGCTCAGAAACAGTCGTCTTTCCCGACCCTCTGATCTATCTGGAGAAATCTGCTCATCTCGGGCTCTTCTTGCCCCTCATGGGAGATGGGGTTTAGGTGATAAGAACTTTTCTTCATTCATTTCGAGTGTTCAGCTGCCCCAACTGACTCCAGCTTTAAGCCACAGCCATGGAATATGGACACGCGGCAGGACACGCTGCGTGACTCACAGGGAAAGTCCCATGCTTTACAGGCAGCCGGGGGTCCGGATCCCCAAAATTTTCCTTCCCATATATCCACAGAGCTGCTCACTTTCTCCTGAGCTGGTATTTCAGGAATGGCCTTTTTAATGAGATCGGATAACAAGAGTCTGGCCAGCTCAAACAAATGCATTAGGATTTAAATATCCACAGCCTATTTTCCAATTGACATTTGAAAAATAATTTTGCTCTCAGGAAATTTGTAGCTACCTGTAGAGTTCAGACAAGTGGATCAAGCGGATGAAGTGTGAGTGAGCGTGGTGTACCCCAGGGTTTGTCTTCCTGTCCACACTGCCTGTCACGACCTCCACACTGCCAATCCACGGTCTCCCTTCAGCTGTAACTCCACTCTCAGGGTTCACAGTTGTGCCAAGGATGCCTCTGCAATGTCAACACTCATTGCTACAAAATATTGCATGTCATATCTAACAGTCTGTCTTTTTCTTTCCTTTTCTTTTTAAGTTTCTTCCATGTATATGTGTAGGTATATATGTGTGTGTGTGTGCACATATGAGTGATGTACGAACACAAGCACATGTGAGTGCGTGTCTTTAGGAATATGAGAGTGATATCAGGAAACATCCCAGATCAATCCTCCACCTGTATTGTTGTGAGCCTGGGTCTCTAATTAAATCCAGAGCATGTCTGTAGGGTTGCTCTGTCTAGTCAGCTTGCACTGGGGATTCCCAGGCTCTGCTTTCCAGGGCTAGAATCCCAAGGGGCTGCCACGCCCACCTGCCCACCTGGCATTTTTATATTCAATTCTAGGACTCAGAACTCAAGTCCCTTTGCTTTCCACACAAAGGCTTTAACCACTGAGCTATCTCGCCAGTCCTTGTTCTGCTTTTTTTTTGTTTGTTTGTTTGTTAAATGACACATTACTCAGTTGTTTGAAATTTCCTTGGTGACCTTGTTTAACTGTCCAAAGGATGCAATGTATTTTGTTTATTTTTTTTTATATATAACCTAGAACAGAAAATTTGACAGGGTGAAAAATAACAAGCAAATCATCCTGCGTCAATGGAGCAGGAGGCTGAGGCTACAGACAGGTGAGGGGATGTGTGTAGTCTTCCTCTTCAGTGACCTCTACTACACCAAGCCAAGGAAATATCTGAATGAAGAAGAAAGCTACTAGGACACGTGTGCTGGCGTCTCTAGCAGCTTGTTCCCTCCGTGCGTCCCAAGGCACAGGTCATCATCCATGCACGCGCTCACTGACCGAAGGTTCCTGCTTTCAGAAGCTTGGTCCCCTTTCCCCCACGATGGTGCTCTTAGGAGATGGCAGGAACCTCAGGAGACAGAGTACATAGAAGGTTGGCCTACTGGGGGTGTCTCCTTGAAGGGGATGTTGAGAGCTCAGCGCCTTTCTATCTCTTCTTTTGCTTCTTAGCTGGATTCCTTGAAGTAAGCAGCCTCCTCTCCGCTTGCTCCTGCTTTGGTGCTCAGACTCCGGAGACCCAAAGCGATGAGCCAACTGACCACCAGTGAAACGCCACATCCAAAAGCCCCTCCTACTTGAAGCTGATTTCTTCAGGCATTATGTGCCAGTAATGGAGCCCGGCAGCCTGTGTTTAAGCATCCAAAGGATGCAGTGCGTTTTGTTTATTTACAGCATTGTGATTACTCTATCTAAATACTCTTCTGTAAATCAACGTTCAGGTTCAGACTCTTAAATGACATTGACAAACTGACACTTGAAGTTCCAAGATTGTCCCAGAGTCCAGCAGCTGGGTTATTTCACAGCTGGATCTGTGAAACCTCTTCACTTTCAACTGCTGCACGGTGTATATTACAGTCCTTTTTTTTTTCTTCTAGCATACCGATGCTGATAACGAGATGGTATTTTCATAAACTGTTTATGAAGCTTTGTGTGTTGGATGAAATAATTTTTTATTAGCATTTTCTTTGTGACCGCGAAAACATTCAAAATGAAAGCCCAGCCCGGGTTGTTTTATGGAATGATCACATATGTCTCGGGTTTGTTAGTCTTGGGAGTCTTATCAGCACACATTGTAAATGTTCCTTGGCGAGCACTAAAGTTAGCGTAATGGAGCGGGGGTGTGCGACATGGTCACGTTCAGAACGCAATCCTAGGTAATGTTCAGTGAACCACCAGATGTGTAAAGTTTAATTAGTCAGAGAACAAACTTTTAAACAACTTAATTATTTACTAGCTATGGGCATAGTATCTGCTTGCCAAATGATAACACCCTGGGAGAGGCAGGGGACAGTGATAACAGTAAAGTCACTGCCTGTGAAGTTTCTAGAACCTTAACTTCCAGCCTGAGTGATAATTCCCCATCCTTCTGTAGCCAAGTTTCCTCTTAGTGTGCGCTCGGGGATCAGAGCTTCTCCCTGGGGATCATGTGTAATCCGTCTGCTCCAGAGGTGACATATTCACTTCAGTGAGTCGCTCAATTGTTCACTCCCCCACTCAGTAGATCACTTATTCCTCCATTCGTTCACTCACATGATTGTGAGTCATACCTTCACTTACTTGCTCACCCATTCATTCAGCGACTCATTCATATCTGCACTGTTCACACTTTCAGTCACTCACCCACTCACACCTTCACTTAACAGTTACTTACTGGGCATCTACCTAATGTGCCAACTCCAGGGTTCAACTCCTATGGAGTTCACCATATACACGACCCTTTTAACTCATCCAATCTGACAGCTGTATAGCTTCCTTGTCCATTGTCTCGATTGTCTGCATTGTTATTCGAGCGTGAAATACCTTGCCCTGCACACTTGTGTCCTCCCTCTGTCAACCTTTAAGGGAGAAGGACCTGCATTCAGCCTCCAGTCGCAATCACAGGGGTGTCTTCTTCCCTACTGAATGTTTAGCCAGAGGTTGAGTGGGTTCATCTCACTTGTGCTACTGAGGTTAAACATGTTTACTATGTCATTTTTTTTTACATAGTATCTAATAAAAGGGTGTACAGCTAACTGGGACTCCAGGCCTATCAGGTGACTTCATGCTAATTAGAAAAAGAAGAAGCTCCCTATTGGGCAGATGTATTAGAAGACACATGTTCCACTTTGAGCCTGTGCAACTTCTAGAGGCAGAGACAGCCCGATGCTCCCTGTGTTGACCTTGGCTCGGCTCTCTCCCTTTTACAGCACAGAAACTGCGCCCCTGGGTGCCAGACCTGGTGTGCTTGCTTTAGCAGGATACATAACTCCATGAATTTGAGTCCTTGAGGAGCCCCACTCGTCTCAGTGGGTCCCCAGCTCACATCCTAGTACTTTCTCATGGATCCACTTCAGCTGCAGCGGCTTCCCTGCTCTCGGCCCATTAGATGGAAAATTCACGAACCTCAGGATTTCTGCAGTGGCTCCTGTGGCCTCTTTGCCTGGAAATGACCCATCTATGCCTTCTCTTCATATAGATCTCTGCCTCGTGGTTGAGTAGGCTTGCATATGGAAGGGTGAGTCCCCGGCCAGTGGATGCAGACCCGGGAGGTGGTTGGACCATGAGGATTAACTCTGATGATGGAGTCCTCAGTGAGTGGACTGTTGGGAGGTGGCAGAAACAGAAAAGTGAGCGTTGATTGTTGGAAGACGTGGGGGTTATGTTCTTGGGGGCTCTTTCCTGTCTCTCCTCCTCCCTCTGCCTCCTTCCACTACAATGAGAGCCATTTTGCTCTACCACGTGCTCCTCTCCATCTCTTCTGCCTCGCCGCACAAGGGCCCTGAAGCACAGGAACCACGTGACCATGCTTTAACCAGTTACCCGCCCCCATGTTGTAAAGCCTCCACCACAGCTGGGTGGTCATTTTGCAAAGACCACACAGTCAGGATTCACTTTCCTGGTAACTTGCAGGTTAACCCTTATCAATGCCTGAGACTATGAGAGATCCCAGCTCCACCCTGGACTCTGTGCTCCTGCTTTCAAGCCCTCGGGTCTCTCCATCTGACCCCTTCTCTCTTCCTCCTCCCACCATGCTGCCATGGCAGCTCTCTCCCTGTCCTCTCTGGCCTCAAGCTCTCTCTTCTGCCCCGATGCTCCCCACCTTCTTCGCCTTAGCTATGGCCCCCTCTGGTCATCAAGCCCTCGACTCTAAATAAGCTCCTCCTTTTTAAGCCTCTCTCTCCTGTCAGTTTCTCCTTATTCATGGGCTTCATGTGGCTCCCACATGGCTGGAGTCGTTCTCCATTCCTCTCCCCATCAATCTACATACACCTTTGAAACAGTGAGCCAAGATAAATTCTTCTCCCTTTAGACTGTTTTCTCAGTTACAGTGATGAAAGTCTCTGCTTAAATGCTTCCTTATGATGAGCTCTTCCACAACGTCCTAAATAATATCCATCACCCTTGATCCCTTGCCTGACTTTTCTCCATATGTCTTTAAACCACATCCTTGTTTTCTGTCCTGTCCTTCAACTAATGTCCCATGGTCAAGGTCAAGGACATCTGTTAGAGTAGCCTGTGACTCGTGGTACGTTCTCTGCACCTATTTACTAAGTGAATGCTCTTCAGTGATATTAGTTGTGGGGCTCTGACATTAGTCTTGGGATCTTAGATAAAGCTCCTGAGCGGGCCACAGCTAAGGGAAGAGCATGAAGAAGCAAAGATCGGGCTTCTCAGTTGATACACATCCCACGCGCTCTTTGCCAGTGATCAAAGCATAAGAGTAGAATGAAGATTCAAAGCTGATGCGGACGGGCAGAATAGCTGGGAAACACTCACTATGTGGCCCCGTTCCAGGCTGGCTGGAGGGTTACCCCAGATATGTAGCTCAAAGCCAGTCCATATCCAGGCCCATTCCCCTAGTGCCTCCCCGGCTTCTGGTTGACTTTCCTTGGTTGACTTTCCTTTGACTTTATGCTCAGCTGCATGTTTTTGTTCTGCAGCCTGCAGACGTGTTCCATAACCAACAGCAAAGAGTGAATGCTCGGGGCCAACCTTCAGTGACAATGCAAGGCAAGGCGTGCCCGCCCAGTCACCCCAGGACACAGCTAGACAGGGAATAAGCCCCTGGCTGGTGGCATCCACAGAACCATGAGAGATGTGTGTTTTTCACCTTTTGTTCACACATGGCCAGTATCAAAGGTGTACTTACACAGCTCAGCAAAGGACTGTTGTCTGTAAACATCGAAGCCTTTGGTGTTATCTGACCAGACATTGGCAGATTTTATGCAAGTTTGAGCTGATTTCTTCTTTGGCTATAACAGTACTCTGTGCCGGTGTCACGGTTCTGAAATGTGATTGTCCTCACAGGCTCGTGTGTGTGAATCCTTGACGTTTGAGATGGTTGCTGCATCTTTTGGAGGTGGAGCCTTGCTGGAGGAAATCGTGTCACAGGGGGTGGGCCTTGAGGTTAGTTAGCCCCGCCCTGCTTCTGCTAGCGAGTCTGCACAGTAGCCTACAGCTTATTCTCTCTCAGGCTCCATGATGGACTTAAACTGTCTCCAGCTTCTGCTTCCTTCCATCCCTTTCCCACCATAATGGCCTGTTTCTCCCATCTGGAACCATAAGTCAGATAAATCTCCCCCTTTCCCCTTTAAGTTGCTTGAGTTTGAGTGTGTCTCACAGCAGCAGAAAGAGTAATTACTACTACTACTGGTAACTAACTAGCTTGACTTACACATTATTGTTCTCAACTACTTTGTGAGTGTTTTTGAGTGGTTGTTTTAGTCAACAGTTTTCCAGTGCTGGGAGAATAATCTTGCCTCAAGACCCTAATTCTGTACCTATGACAGCAGGGACTCAGTAAGGGCAACCTGTTCCCTGTGGCTTATAAAAAGACATGCTTACGGATGGGTCCTGCGTCTGTCTGCTAGCTTCTTCCTTAGCCCAGCTGTGAGGAAGCCCTGCTGAGAAATGAACCACTCCATGTTCTTGCTTGAAAACTGGAGACAGTTTTCAGCTCAGACCACCTCTCCTCACTGTGCCCCACTTCCACGCCCAGAACCCTGATCACAGACAGTCCTTTGGCTCAAGACCTCAGAGGCGCACAGAGATTCAGTTGCTGCAGCTCCGAGTTTCAGCCTGGGAAAAACGACTGGATGTGTTTCCTCCTCTGCTGTGTAGGTCTCTCTGTTTCCTATGACCCTGTGGATAAATCCCAAGCAGTCCCTCCCCTCCCCACCAAATCCCCTCATTTCATTGTCTTGCCTTTGGTTATTATTAGATAGGAAATGGCTCCGATAAAAGAGCCTGAGGTCCATGTGACCCTGTACAAGGTGGGAATAGTGATAAAGCTTAATGTTTAAATAGTCCAAGGCCTTTCAGACCCTTCAGCAGGAAAAGCAGGCTCTCCTTACTGCATGCAGCCTTGAAGACCGCCGAGCTGCCTTGGGGCCCTGGCTGTTGCTGCTAACTGAGGGAGATGTCTCATAAAGACACATGTCAGCCAGTTCTGCTGCCGGTCTTTCTTCTCCCTGAAGCTCATCTCTGCTTCTTGCCACCCCCTGCCTGTTTTCCTGCCAAGGAGCCTGGAAACCTGCTCAAGATCTCAAAATAGGTGTAAAACGTGGTTTATGTGACAGCCTCTCTTTTACTGCTCAAAACACAATGGGCAGGATGGGGACGGTATGATTTATAAACAAAAATAATCCTGCTGCAGTTACTTTGCATTGTTGCCAATGAATTCACACCAAATGACTTAAGGGAACAAGGGGTTTACGGTCTCTTATGCTAGATCAGTTTCACTTCTTTATTCAGCTTGGCAGGAGAGTCCACACCAATATCAGGGCCGAGGGAACTAGGCACGCCGTATCTCTATAGCCACAGGACTGCCAAGAGAGAGACTACCCTTCCTTGCCAGACCAGCATGTCTGACCAAGTACATCAAAAGATGTCAACTTCTTCAACCAGCTCCCTCCATCTTATTCGCCTGCCCCGTGACAGTCCCATCCACCATCGGCTGGGTCTTCTCCCATCAATCAGCCAATCTCCTGCAGGCTTGCTGGGGCTTAATTCAAGTACTAATTTCTCACAACTGTGTCCAGTGGCTCAGAGCCTTCATTTGCCAAGTTGACACCAAGTTGACATATTTCTTATCATTCTGGAGGCTAGAACTCCAGGGTCAAGGAGAGAAATCTGCTGTGTGTTGTCAGCTTTCTGTTACTCTAACGAATACCTGAGATGGTCAACGTAAAAAGAGAAAAGGTTTATGTTGGGTTCTCTGTTTTGGAGGTTCCAGAGCAGGAATGGGTGAACTCAGAGCTCTGATGCTGGGAGAGGCACTTGGCAGAGTAAAACCTCACATCTTGTGGTCAAGAAGGGACAGGGAGAAGAGGAAGAATCCCACTAGGCCTTCAAGGCACACCTCAATGACACAGAGACCTTTCCCTCCCGCACGGCCCACCTCAGTATCCCCGACGCCTCCCAGTACCAATGCCCTGGAGTCCATGGATTTAGCATATGGATTCATGATACAGAGTGAAGCATCATTCTCATTGGTGGAAGTCAGAGTCCCAAGGTGTCACTGAGCATCATTACATGGCAAGGGTGTAACATAGAATACATAGAACCAACTTGGCTTTTCTAGCAGACCCCAGTCTGAGGTAACCCATTAGCATGAGTCCATTAATCCATGAATGGCTAATTCATTCTTAAAGCAGAGGCCTAATGATCTAATTAACTCTTTTTATTACATTTACTTGTCTAATGTGTGCATGTGTGTGCATGCATGCACGCATGTATGTGTATGAGTGTACATGTACACATGTCACAGCACAAATGTGGAAGTCAGAGGACAACTTGTGGGAATCAGTTCTCTCTCTTTCCACCATGCCAATTCTGGGGATCAAATTCAGGTGGTCAGGCTTGGAGGCAAACATCTTTATACACTGAGCCATCTTGCCAGACTTAATTACCTCTTAATATTTCACAATGGGTTTAAAAATCTCACTGTGAGTCTGCGTAGGAACAATCAAGACATACCACTGAGTCATCTTTCCAGGAGACATATACACACACTGAGATTACCTAACCCCGTGGGGTCTGTGTTTTAGTCCCATCATCTTTAATAGAGTTTGTTTGTAATGCTGTCAATTAACAAAAAGGCAATTCTAACAGCTTGTCCCTGGAGATCTCGGGATCACGCAGATGAAGTGGAGCAGGTGGAGAGGCAATCGACTTCTCACCTGGAGAGGAGGCAGCGTTGCAGCTCACACAAATTTATTTTGGCATTCTTGATTGTTGCCATTCTCTGGGTCCCTTCTGGAATTTTCTAAAGTATTTTAATGATTCTACCATTAACTCATTAGTGAAATCTAATCTTGAATATGTGCTTGTTAAATGTTTTTAAAGGAATTATAGTTTCATCTTTGAAAAAAATGATACGGGGGCTGCGGAGATGGGCTCAGGGTTAAAGTCTTTGCCTCACAAGCAAAAGTACCTGAGGTCAGATCTCAGATCCCACATACAAATGCCAGCCAGACACAGCTGTGGCCTGCAAGACAGAGGCTGGGAAACCACACAGCAAAGCAACAAGGAGGTAGAGCAATCCAGGATGATTCCTGATGTCACCCTTGGGCTCCACAGACACACACGCTGAAGTGTACATGTATATACACCAAGATGCACGCGTGTGCACCCACACACACGCATGCACGCACACACACACACACACACACACACACACACACACACACACACACATGCACTCCTCGCCACTAGGAGCCTCTCATCCCCCAGAGCCTGGCTTCTCACTCTCCGCTCCAGGAGCACTTGGGTGCACACAGTAGATGCCTGTCTTCTTTCTCATTGCCTCCCAAGACAGGCTGGCTTCCCGCAAGAGCAGGGACCACCTGTTGCAATTTTGGATGGTCCCACAACTCTTATTGTCATATCTCACCTAGAAGAGCTATTGACTCAACACATTCTGCTGCGTATAGCCTCAGCCATCTTAAAATCCTTGGTTTTGTTTCTAACAGCCATGCAAGAAGTTTTAGTTTGGATTGAAAATTCATGGGTAGGTAGGAATCAGGAATATATCTCAGGGGTAGAACATGGGAGCGGGGGCGGAGGGAATGACACTTGGCCCCTACATGCCATTTCTCTGTGCTGGAAGCTTCTGTAAGTATTACTCTTTAATACTTTTAAATATTTTATTTTTTTGCCTTTCTCTCTCTGTCTTTCTCTGTCTGTCTGTCTGTCTGTCTGTCTGTCTGTCTGTCTGTCTGTCTGTCTGTCTGTCTCTTTCTGTCTCTGTATGTCATTTAGATGACTAAGGGTGACTTCTGAAATCATCCTACTTCCTTTTTGCTTTCCTCTTGTATTTCCCAGGTTCCACCTACCAGAACCGTAAGTGACAGTTGCAGCCATTTCTTTCTGGCGTTTTTTATGTGGGACCTGGGATCCAAACTCAAGACTTTCTGTTTGCAAAGCAGACTTAACCTCTGAACCATCTCTCCAATCCCTGTAAGCATTCTTATTTGTGTTATTTATTTGATCCTCACGAGGATCGCATGAGATTAACATACTTAATTTGATGTAGCTAATCCAAGAACTGAAACAGAAAGGCTCCAACTAGCACAGGTGTGTATAAATATAAAAACCCGCAAGAAGCATCCTACTGTGAGCGCAACCACAGCATCTCAGGGAGGCATGTGGTGTTGGTCTTCATCCCTGCCCCCTCCAGGGACAGTCCTGTCAGGTACGCTGGGGTCACGTCTCACCCACTCAACCTAGAAGCATTCTAGTGCTCAGCAAGTCACAGTGGAGTTGTGCCTGGAGAGTAAGTGCCGGTAGCTGCAGCTGGTCTCCTGGCTACAGATGAGCACAGGACCCTGTGCGAAGCCAGGCTCCAATGCCGAGGAGGAAGCTGGTTGAATAGCAGGAAGAAATAAATACACACGTAAATAAATAAATGCATAGATACGTAAATAAATAAAACCTCTTTGGAGTCAAGAGTGACTGGAAAGAAGAAAACACAGTATGCATTTCTGTATGTGGACAGAACATTTGGATTAGCACTGCTTTATGAAGGAGACTGCATTGTGCCCCACAGATCCTGAGGCAGGTTCTGACTACAGAGTCCAGTGAATTCCAGAATAGTCTTTTTCCCACCAGTTCCTTAGACCCCTTTGCATCATGAATAGTTCCCTTTCCTGCTGCTGTGACAAAATGCCTGAGGAAAGCGGCTGGAGGAAAGAAGGTTTACTGTGGCTCACATTCAAAGGCAAGTTCACCAGGGCAGGGGCAGGGGGGAAAGGCAGATGGAGCTGGCGGCAGCTGGTCATCCTGCAGCCACAGCAGAAAGCAGAGTGATGAATGCCCGGTGCTCAGCTTGCTTCTTCCTTTTGGTGCCCTGGGGAGGGGCAGCCCATGCTCCCACATTCAGGGTGGGTCTCCCCACCTCAAAAAATCTCCTTGAATCTTTCACAAACATACTGGGAGGGATCCATCCCCTCAGTGATTCCAGATCCTGTTAGGTTCGCAGTCAATATTCACCATCATACCCCCAGAGTCCTCCAGTAATGTCTGTCTGTCTCTATTTCTATCTCCCCTCCTCTACACACACACACACACACACACACACACACACACACACACACACACAGAATTGTCAGGCATTTCTGAACTTTAGAGAGCACTTGGTATATACTGAGATCTTAGTTTGGAAGCATTTTGCCACAGTTTGACTTCATACACAGTCTCTGATCTCAGAGCCCAGAGTGGATCCAGAACTGCACGCACCCTCTGACTGAACTTGGGCCACGGTCCTAGTAATTTATTTTTTGTACATAGGCGTAGATATGGTGTGGATGCGTGTGAATCCACTAAATTCCTCACTGGGAGCCTAGGAAGATTTATAAAAATGGGCAACCTTGCCCAAAGGGAAATAATTCTATATTCAGTATTTAGAAAGATAATACCAAGATATTCCGAAATGAATATTTCAAAATGTTGTGGGTCCTGTTATGTACTTAAGCTATCATATGAGACTTTTTATTTTTTTAAATTAATTTATTTTTTCACCAATCATACAAGCCCAATAGGTACCCCGGTCTTCTCCCTCCCTTCACCCCTCCCCAGTCCCCCCTTGCACTCTGCCCCACTTTTCCCCTTCCCTTCACCCCTTCCTCCCCTTCTCCCAGTGCCTCCCCTTTCCCTCCCCTCCATCTCCTGGAGCATCCTTTTGTGTGAATGCCAAACCTCCCTCTGAGTCCTCCACTCTAGTGAGGTGTAAGGACTCAGTGGCATAGCTGGGAGCCCTTTTTTGGGCTCCCTATTAGTATGGGAACACTACCATGACCGTTAATCTCTTGCCTCTAAGGATCTACTGCCTGTGATCCATGCTAGACTTTGGAGGGTCGTTGACATGTCAGTCATTGTGCTGGTCATGCAAAATTTGGTTATAGCTACTGCGGCCCTAACTTGTGTGGAGTATCTTGCATAACTTTGGTCCTCCCCATCTTTAGGCTCTTACAATCTTGCTGCCCCCTCTTCTGCAAGTTTCCTTGAGCTTTAGGTTGGGGAGAGATTTGCTGGTCTGGTTCTACGTGATTAATGTAGGGTCTTTGGTGTTCTGAATTATGGTTTGTTGTTGATTTCAGTTTTGCTTTTCCAGCACTGCCCTTGGCTCCATCCTGATTGGTATTGAAGGTCACCTCCTAACCAAAGATAAAAGATTGTTTAAATGAAGATCTTACTATAAAAGGAGACTCAAGGCTAGATGGAATAGGAATAAGACACTAAAGCGAGACGGGTTCAGTGTCCCATTTACAGGATGGTTACTGTCTATCTGCCAGTCCCTATACCATCCCTGATTGGTGAAATCAAACCTCTTCAGTTGCAAGTGACCAGGAAGGGAAGCGAGAGTGAGCATTATCAGATGTCTCCCTATTTATATGTAATACTTGATGGTGACCTGTTTTTTCTACTGAAGCATGATCCCCTCTCTCCTTTTTTTCTGGGGGATCCTCCTCCTTTCCTCCCATCACAATCTCATAGAGTGGGTTTGGTACTAGGATCCACCTATTAGGGAGTACATATGGTGTCTAACTTTTTGTGTCTGGGATACTTCACTCAATATAATTTTTTCTAATTCCATCCATTTCCTGGCAAATTTCATTAATTCATCTTTTTGATGGCTCAGTAATATTCCATTGTATAAATGTACCACATTTTTCTTATCCATTCGTCAACTGTTGGGCATTTGGATTGATTCCATAACTTTGCTATTATAAATAGTGCTGAATGAACGTGGTTGTGCTTGTGTCATTGCAGTGAATTTTTGCTTTATGGGGGCTTATTTCCAGAAGTAGTATAGCAGGATCATATGGCATTTCAATCTTTAACTTTTTTAGAAATCGCCCAACTGATCATCAGAGTGGTTGTATAAGCCTGCACTCCTACCAGCAATGTATGAGAGTTCCCTTCTCTCCACATCCTTTCCAGCACTTGGTGTTGTTTTATTGTGGATTTTTGCCATCCTGACCAGGGTGAGATGATGGCTAAGGATGTGGAACATTTTTAAAGGTATTTGTTAGACATTTCGATTTCATCCTTGGAAAAGTTTCTTTTGAATTCCCAAGCCCATTTTTTAATTGGGCCATTTATTTCCTTGGTATTTAGTTTTTTAGGTTCTTTGTGCACTCTGGATAATAGAGCTCTATCAGATATGTGGTTAGTGAAGATTTTCTCCCATTCTGTGGGTTGCTTTTTTGCTTGATTTACAATCTCTTTATCTGAACAGAAGCTCTTTAATTTCATAAGATCCCATTTGTTAAGTGTTGGTTCTAGTGAATGTTCCATTGGATTTCTCTTTAGGAACTTTTGGCCAACTAACAGTTGGCCTAGCCATCAGCTTGAGGGAGTTCCCTATCCTTTCAATTTTTCCATTGAGATTTTCAATTTTTCCATTGAATTTTTTGGGCCCCTTGTTAAAGATCAAATGGCTATAATTGTGCAGGCTTATATCTGGGTCTTCAACCCTTATCCATTGATCCACATGTCTATTTTGGAGCTAGTACCAGGTTGTTTTTATTACTATGGATTTGTAGTATTGATTAAAGTTTTGTATAGTGATACCTCCAGCAGTGTTTTTATTATTCAGGATTGTTTTTGCTATCCTGGGCCTTTTGTGCTTCTGTATGAATTTTGAAATTGTTTGGTCAATTTCTTTAAAGAATTGCTTGGGGATTTTGATGGGTATAGCATTAAATCTGTATATTGCTTTTGGTAGGATGGTCATTTTTATGATGTTGATTCTGCCAATCCAGGAGTATGAGAGGTCTTTCAACCTTCTGGTGTCTTCTGAATTTTCTTTCTTTAGGGTTTTAAAGTTTTCATTATAAAGGTCTCTTACTTCTTTGGTTAGGTTTATACCAAAGTATTTCATTTTTTTTAGGGGCTATAGTAAATGGGATTGTTTCTCTTAGGACTTTTTCACTTTTTCCATCCTAGGTGTATAGGAAGGCTACTGATTTTTGCATGTTTATTTTGTATCTTGCCACCCTGCTGAACTTCTGTATTAGTTCCAGGAATTGCCTGGTGGAGTTTTTAGGATCACTCAAGTATATGATCATGTCATCTGCAAATAGAGATATTTTGACTTCTTCCTTGCCAATTTGAATACCTTTTATCTCCCTCTCTTGTCTTATGGCGCTAGCTAAAACTTCGAGTACAATATTGAATAGACATGGTGAGACTGGACAGCCTTGTCTAGTTCCTGATCGAAATGGGAATGCTTTAAGTTTTTCCCATTGAGTATAATCCTTGCTGTTGACTTGTATACAGCTTCTATTTTGTTGATAAAGGTTCCTTCCAATCCAACTGTCTCTAAGGTTTAGCTCGTAAAAGAATGTTGGATCTTGTCAAAAGTTTTTTCTGCATCTATGGAAAGTATCATGTGGTCTTGGATTTTGGACTGGTTTATATGGTGAATTACATTTATTGATTTGCATATGTTGACCCAACCTTGTGTGCCTGGGATAAAGCCCACTTGATCCCCGTGAATGATCTTTTTGATATGTTTTTTAATCTGATTTGCTAAGATTTTGTTGAGAATCTTTGCCTCTGTGTTCATCAAAGAGATTGGCCTATAGTTTTCTTTTTTAAGTGTATCTTTATTAAATTTTTGTATTAGTATGATATTTTAGCTTCATAGAAAGAATTTGGAAGTGTTTCTTCCTTCACAATTTTATGCAACAGTTTAAGGAGTATTGGTGTTAGTTGTTCCTTAAATGTCTGGTAGAACTCTGTGCTGAATCCATCTGGTGGGAAGATTCAAGATTACTTCATCAATTTCCTCATTTGTTATAGGACTATTTAAATAATTCAAAACTTCCTGATTTAATTTAGGTAAATTGTGTTTATTCAGAAATTCACCCATTTCTTTTGTGTTATCAAATTTCATGGAATATAAGTGTTTGAACTATGATCTTATAATTCTGAATTTCTTATGTAGCAGTTGTGATAACTCCATTTTCATTTCTAATTTTGTTAATTTGGGTTTTCTCTCTCTTGATTTTGACTAATTTAGCTAGACGTGTATCAATCTTATTGATTTTTTTTTAAAGAACCAGCTTTTTGATTGGTTGATTCTTTGTATCATTTTCCTTATCTAAATTTCTGATATTTCTCCCCTGATTTTGCTAATCTCCTTTCTTCTACTGCTTTTGGGATTAGATTGCTCTTTTGTCTCTAAAGTTTTAAGCTGCATTGTTAAGTTATTTTTTGTGATGTTTCTATTTTTTTGATATAGGCATTAAGACACAAAGGTACCTCTTAAGGCGACTTTCACTGTGTCCCAGAGATTTTGATATGTTGCATTTTCATTATTGTTCACTTATAGGAAATCTTGAATTTCCTTTATGATTTCTTCCTGAACTCAATTCTCATTCAACATCATAGTGTTTAGTTTACAAGAGTTAGTGAATATTCTGCTGTTGTGTTGCAGATGTCAAGCTTTAGACCATGGTGGTCTCATAGGGTACAGGCTAGAATTTCAGCTTTCCTGTATATGTGGAGATTTGTTTTGTGGCCTAATATGTGGTCTATTTTGGGGAACGTCCCGTGGGCTACTGAGAAAAATGTGTGCTCCTTAGTGCGTTGATGGAAAGTTCCATAGAGATCTGTAAGATCCATTTCAGTTAGGGTTTGATTCAGTTCCAATGTTTCTTTGTTAAGTTTTTGGCCTGTTGATCTATCCCACATTAAGAGTGCAGTATTGAAATCCCTGAGTATTATCGTTTTAGGATTGATTTCTTGTTTTAGACATTGTAGCATTTGCTTAATGAATGTGGAGGAGCTCATATTAGGTGCGTATATGTTCAGTATTGTGAAATCTTCCTGGTGAATTGTACCGGTGACTAAAATGTAGTATCCTTCAGTGTCTCTTATGATTTTTTGATTTGAAGTCCACTTTTTCAGATAACATAATTGCTACCCCTGCTTGTTTCCTGGTTCCATTAGCTTGAAGAATTTTTTTTTTTTTTTTTTATTAAAAATTTAATTATACATTTTAAAATTTTTTACCAGTTCCCTCCCTCCCCCCTCCCCTTCCCCCAGTGTCTCCCCCCCAATTCCCAGAGAGTCCTTTATTGTGTGCGCCTAACTCTCCACTGGGTCCTCCTCTCCGATGACATATAAGGACCCAGTGGCATTTCCATAAGCCCTTTCTCTTGTTCCCCTTAATCATAAGATTACTACTATGGCTGTCAATCCCTTGCCTCCAGGGGTCTCGGTGCCCTTAACAGATGCTAGACTTTATGAGGGCAACAGTGCGCTGGACATTGCGCAGGGCATGCAAAGTTCCATTATGATTGCTTTGGCCCCAACTATTGTTGAGAATCTTGCAAATCGTTGCTCCTCCCATCCTTTTGCTCTTACAATCTTACCGCCCCCTCTTCCGCAAATGTCCCTGAGCTCCAGGATGGGGAGAGATTAGGCTGTCCTAGTTCTATGTGATTGATATAGAGTCTCTGAAGTTCTGGATTGTGGTTTGTTGATTTTCTTTTGCAGTTTTTCTGCTCCTGCAATTCCCTTCACTCCATTCTGCTGGGCACTGTATGTCACCCCCTGGCCAGAGACAAAAAGCTGTTAAACTGGAGTCTTGTTGTAATAGCACATTCAAGGGTAGATGTAATAAGAGTAGGAAACCTCACTGAGGGCGGGGTCCATTACCCATTTGCACAATGATTACTTTTTATCTGCTAGACTATATGCCCTCCCCTTCTGGTGAGATCAGGAAAGAACGTCTGTGAACTTAACCAGGTTTCTCATTACTTACTTGCAGACCTTGATGGAGGCTTATTTTCTCTGCTGTAACATGGTCTCCTCTCTCCTTGTTTCTGGTGTGGCCCTCCTAACCCATCTCTCTTGTTCATAATCCTTGCAATTACTGTGTTACATAGGTTTACTTTTGAGTGTCCCAAGCTTGAAGAATTTTTGACCAGCCTTTTACTTTTAGAATGTGTCTATCTTTTGTGGTGAGATGTGTTTCCTGAAGGCAGCAGATGGATGGTTTGTGATTTCTAATTCATGTTTGTAATATGTGTCTTTTGATTAGTGAGTTAATTGCATTGACATTTAGTGTTATAATTGAGAAATTACTTTTAATTCCTGACACATTTTATGTTTAGTGGCTTTCACAAGTGTATTATTTAGCTTGTGGTTTTGGTGATATTGTACTTCCCTTCTGTCCTCCTGGATAGGCTTGTTCTTCTTTTCTTCAAGCTTGAGTATCTTTTTTAGTATTTTTTGAAGGCATGGTTTGGTGGTCATGTAAGCCTTCAAGTTGAGACTCTATTTTGAAGGCCAGGTTTCTTAAGTTTGTGTCTTAGCCTGTTAAATCAGAATAGTGGACTGAGGTTCAGTTGAGCCCCGCAGTTGATTATTCTCAACAATAGAAATGATAAGATGCCCGATAGCATCCAGAATTGGAGAAGAAAATCATGTGATGTGTTTCTACTTGTCCATGATGATCATAGAGATTTTAAAGAATATGAATACCACTATGGTTTGGACATACTTCCCAACCCCATCATGTGCCAGAAGCAAAGGGCGGTAACAGCAGGAGCAGGTTAAGCCATGAGGGTAGAGCCCTATCAATAGGATCATGACTTCAAAAATGGCAGAAGGGAAGTAGCCTGTCCCTCCTCCCTTCTTCCTTCCACCACTGGAGGACAGAACGCAGACTCACCTTCCTCTAGATGAGTAAGAAGTAAGAAGCAGTCATCTTTTAGAGAACCCTGACCAGATACTGACCTCACCAGCAAAGTGATCCTGGATTTCCCAGCCTCTAGAAATGAGAGAAATTAACTTCTGCTATTGTTAAATTGCCCACTCTCCGATTTCTGTTCATGGTATAGCACAAGTGAAATAAGACATATTCACTTTTTTAAGGGAGTGGTTTATTTGACTCCAGTGAATGGCACTGTTACTTGAAGGCACAAAGCAGAGCAAAGTAATTCACATCTGGAACCTCTAGACTCCATCTTGTCTGAGACCTGCAGCTTCAACTCTGCCTATCTGGTGGACACCCGCCCGCCACACAGATAGTTTCACTCTGATTAGCTCGAGACTCTCTCTACTCTTTTCACCCCAGCTTCCCTATCCCCTGACTCCACAGCCCCATGTGACCAGAGAGTGAGGGCTCCCCTCTATTCTACCTATTGATAATCAGCTCCTCAGTGACTGAAATGAGCAGCCCTACGGGAACCCCAAACTCATCCTGTTCACTTTTACACACGATCTGCTGCTTTGCTGCAAATGAAAATGACTCAGATCTAACATCATGGGGGTTTGTCTGTTCATCAATCTGAAACAGTTACCTACCCAGACACAAAGACCATGAGCTTGCATAACAAACTTGCTAGAATTAGACATTTAAAGAGTTCTGGATTGGAAATCCAAGTGCATAATGTGAAACCCTGAAGTGTGAGAGATATTTCTGACTATAAATACTCTAAGTGAAAGAGAGACAGATAGACCGAGAGAGACATAAAGAGACAGACAGAGGACAAAGAGAGAGACAGGCAGAAAGAGAGATACACACAGGGGATGTGTCAAATAGTGTCAAATTTTATTCCCAATCAATATAATTTTGAAGAAAGATCCCTTGCTTGTGCCTAAAGAATGAATGGTTGATAAGTTAGGATAAAACATACAAAGGATGATCTCTCTAGACTGCTTCCATGTCCACAGGATATAATGGAAATTCCTGAAACTTCCGAGAAAAGACATAAAACAATGTGCCCTCTACTTTGATGGATAACTTGCTGCTGTTTTCCTGAGCACACATTCCTTAGGAAACAGGAGTGCAAGGTCATTGGTTGAATTTTTAGCAAAATTTCTGCCTCCTACACTAGGCATGTGGACTTCTGGAAATTACATTTGTTTCTGTTACCTGTTTACAGAGGAAATCTGCTTCTCTGGGGCTTAAGTGGCCTTAAGCACTCAAAGTTGCATTAGCACAGTCCTGAATTTGTTTGTACATGCACACGCATGCGCAATGTGCACACACACACTGTGCACATGCACGCACGCACACACAGATACATGTACACACTACACACACAATACACGCAGGCACACACTGTGAGTACCCCCACTGTATGTACGCACACAAATACACACACTGCACACACACAATGAGCACAGACACACACACACACACACACACACACACACACACACACACACGCACGCACACGCGCACACACGCACGCACGCATGCATGCACCCCATATCAGGGCATTCTTGGTCTTATGTTTCAAGGCCATAAATGGTGTCCAGTTGCCAGCGCTTGTTAGTGAACAGAAGACAAGTCGCGGTCACCATCACAGTCATTTGCTCAGCATGGAAACACTTGAAAGACAGAAGCAGGCAAAACACAGTCACAAACGACGGGCTTTACAGGCAGGTAGTGTCCTATAAGTGGCTGGGCAGATTCACTTAAGTTTTGGCGGAGAAACTGCTAAGCAGAGAAATAACCACAATAAGTCACACAAACAGATTCTAAAGCACACATCAGATTGTGATTGTCAGTCTCTGTCCCTGTGTCCAGCATGTACCAGCTGTCCTTCTCCTCCTCTATCTCCGGCATGCACCAATTGTCCATCGCCATCCTTTGGTTTCTGCTGTTAGCACCCGACACTTCCACTTTCAAAAACCAGAGGGGGGCAGCAGAAAGAGCTGGGCTTCCTAAGGGACCGTCATTGCATTTCATTATTTAACATGTACCACGTGCGTGTGGAGCAAACACCTCTGCAGAGCATCCAGAACAGGGACAGGATGCACTGTGGGCTGTAAGAAAAGATCAGCAAAGAGACTTGAGTAACTTGGTCAGTAAGAATCCAGGGATGGAAGTCAGCTCACACCATCACATGATGCCTTTATCAGGAGGATAGACAGAGAGATTCTAGTAAGGAAGACACACACCTTTGACTCTGATCTCCAAACGTGCACACTCAAATGGGCATGTACACACACACACACACACACACACACACACACACACACACACACACACACCATTTTCTTTTTCCAAAGCAGTAAAAAAAAAATGAGTCTTTGTAACAACAGACCTGTAGCATTTTATTCCATCTGAGGTCTTTAGTTTTAAAACGTCAGCGTTCTATTAGATATTAAAGATTGACACCAAGCATGGTTTCTCACAACCCACTAGGAAGTTACTTTGGTAGCCAAAATAACGTGCAGAAAATGCAGGAGACTCCCCTCCTGCTTTGAATACCTTTCCCGTGTGCTACAATAGTGGGCGTTTTTCTTTTTTCTTTCTTTTCCTTCTTCCCTGGCTCATGAGGCAGCTTCTACTCTGCCACAACGGTTTTGATTGTTCCAGGAAGGTTTCTGCAGCAAGGCTCCTTGGCCCCTTCCCCATGGGCTCAGGGCCAACGCGGCTTTAATGGATTTGTTCTTGTCTATCTCACCGGTCCCGGTGCAGATTCCACAGGGATGACATTTCCAGAAGTATCTATTGACTCAGAAATGGACTAATGGACCATTCATGCTTTCTCAGCTCAAGGTTTTCCACTTCTGCTCTTTCTAATTCTCCCAGGGAGTGAGATTACTTAAACCTATGCGATGCAGCTGAAGGGAAGAATGACAGAAGGAAGAGAGGGAAGGAGATGAAGTGATAGATAAAAGTAAAAGATGCTAACTTTCAGTGCTTCTAAATTATTTTTTAAAATAAGATACAGGATGAATTCTTTCTTTTTATTCTTTTACAGTTTCACGCATGTAGATAATAAATTTGGTCATTTTACCCTACATTTCCCCCATCTCATCACCCCTCTTCCTGCCACTGAAAACCTTCCCAACAAGTCTCTCCCCTCTGTGTGTGTGTGTGTGTGTGTGTGTGTGTGTGTGTGTGTGTCCCATTGAGCCCCTAATGGTCGCCTACATTACCATAGATATGCATGGGGCCTGCTAGGGCATGGGAAACTTCTTAGTGGTTACACTACTGAAGAAAGTAGCTCTCCTTGACCGGGCAGCATTAACTGTTAACAGCCCCTCAGGGTGAACCTCAGGGATCCTTGCTCTTCTGGGATGAGGTGTTGACAGGCCCATCGTGCTGCAAGTCTTGTGTAAATCATCGACCACCCTGTTATGTCCAGAAGACACTGCCTAATGGCATTCCTCCGCACCGTTATCCTTTTTCCTCTGCCATCTTCTTGGATGGCGGAGACATAGATGTCCTGTTTAGAGCAGATTGTGAACTTTGCAACACATACACAAGACATTCATTCTCTGGCCTATTGTCATGGTTGGAATGTGAGTTGCCCCTACCCCTGCACAAAGTTTGTGTGTTTAAATCTTTAGCTGGTGTTGATGTTTGGGAAGGTTGTGGCACCTTTAAGAAGCAGAGCTTTGTGGAGAAGGCGTCATGGGGTGGACGTTAATGTTTTGTAGCCTGCTTCTTCTCTTTGCTCTCCTGAAGCAGTCTTCTGATTTTTATCTCCAGCTATGCCTTCTGCTATATGATTTCTGTCATAAATGGACTATTCGCCTCTGGAACTATAAGTCAAAAAATACCCTTTTCCTCCCTGAAGTTGCTTGAGCTTGAATATTGTCTCACAGCAATAAAGCAAAAGTAACTGCCACAAGGACATTTACATTGTGGAAACTGGCACACACTTTAAATACAATGTTTTTCTGTTCATTGTTTTACTTCTATTTTGACCAAACTAAGCATCCCAAGCAATTAAGTTCCCATGCCTTCACTCACCTTTCCGATCTTTCTGATTAATTTTTATTGATTCAAAGGAGCCTTGTATTTGGCAGAAAACAAAATGACATGTAAAGTATGGGAGCTGGGATGCAAAATGTTACCTTTGGAGGAAATGTACCACCGATTTGTTTTTTTCATGTTGCAAGATCCACGCTACCCTTCAGTTACGGTGACTAGGTAAGGCTACTCCAGAAGAGTGTCTTTTAAAGATCCGTTGCAAGAATGCAGAGCTCTAGCTGAGTTCACACTCCTTGGTTAGTATACTGGCTCATTTCTGTGCACACACAGAGCATCTATAGGGCTCTCTCATTGGCTGGTGGGGAGATAGAAATGGGAGCCATGTAATTCTGTGTGCTGAGAATCTATACAAAAGATTCTTGGAGAACAGAAACCACACGGTCACTAGAGATGGGTGAGTCACTGGAAGACTTTTCAGATAACATGGGGTCAGGATTCCCAGGGTACAGAGAGAATGAAATATGGGAAAAGGACAGGGTAGAAGATAACAAGTGACTGCACCGATAAGTAAGGCCACACTTTGGTGATACCAGAGAACCAGAAAAGAAATGCTTCACCTATACCAGCATAACACTGTTGTAGCAGTCCTGTGCAGGGAAGACAGAAGGTGAAAGAATGGAGCTATTTTATGGAATAAAATAAAACTATGTTTGATCATTTTCTGTTACTATAACAAAATAACCTGAGGCTGGGAAGCATAAAACATAGCGGTTTATTTAGCTCAGTGTTTGGAGGATCAAGGATATGAGGCTGACTTTTCTGCTTGACCTTGGTAAAAGCATCACCCTGGCCAGAGGATGCATGGGAGGAAAAGATCATGCAGCAAGACAGGAAGTCAGAGCGAGGGGATAACAACTCTCTCAAGGGATCGCAGATCTCAGATCACAAGAATTATTATTATTTGTGATTTATTCAATTGTGCGTGTACGCATGTATGTATAGACCCACGGACAAATTCGGGAACCACTATGGACACCTCCTCCTCCTCCTTGTTTACTCTGCCCCAAGATTCTCAGGCTCCGCCCTACCAGGACCAGAAACACAGGCCGCCCCTGCTTCCGCCCGGCGTCTATACGTGGGGTCTAGGATCCGAACTCAGGACCTTCCGCCTGTAAGCCAGAGGCTAACCCCTGAGCCACCTCTCCAGCCCCCCCAAGAATTCTTTTGTGAGAACAGAACCCCGATAACATAAGGACCTCTTGATGCTCCCCACCTCTTCAAGGTGCTACTAACGCTGACCATCACCAGCTCCCAACACATGAACCTACAGGAAACAAAACATACCCACTCATGGCAAAATAGAGCCTAAAACCTTTCAGGAAAAGAAGCAGAATGGCACTGTCGGGGGTGTGACGAGGTACTTTGATAGGAGAGGACTGGAACCTACTCTGTGACTTCAGACAAAAACTGTGACTGTGTCCTCCACACCAGCACAGATGTGCCTCTGCTTGGAGGATCTGCAGTGCTGGTGCCAATGAGGGCAAACAGTAGTAAGCTCTGGCCGCCTGGTGGCCGGGTACATGACCTTTCCCGTGGTGCATTGCTTGGTGGATAACATTATCCTCTTCCAAGGAGGGAGCAAGAAGAATCAAGATGTTCTGGAGGAGAGGAAGGCTGTGAAGACACATAGTTAAGACTCTTGTCCAACAGGAGGCTGCATTTTTGAAAATGTGAGGACTTTTGATGGTGTTCCCAGTATTAATTCCAACTGATGCATCTTGCTCATTCTGCTGATGCTATTGAACTCCAGTGTAATTGCAAGAGGATCCTTCCGCTGTAATGTTCATCCTGGTAAGTCAGACCTGTCTACAGTTTAGGAACTGAAAAGCATTTTATAAAAGTGACCAAGGGCTGGCTCAGGGGTTAAAGCATTTGTCTTGCAAGCAAGAGGATCTGAGTTCAGATCCTAGATCCCATATAAAAATACCTGAAAGAAATGGTTTCTGACCCTAGAGCAAAGTAATAAGGAGGTAGAGAAATCCAGAATGATTCCCAAACTCACCTTTGGGCACAGACTCAAGTGTCCACTTCTACACACACACACACACACACACACACACACACACACACACACACACAAATATCCACACGTGCAAAAAAGAAAGGGACCAAATAACGAGGCTTCTAATTTGATGTAGAAAGAACTTAGTGTGTGTATGTGTGTGTGTGTGTGCATGAATGTATATACATGCTTGTGTGTGTAGGAACATGTGTGTATATGAGTGAGTGGTGGGCACATGTATGCATGGGTATGTGCCCATGGTTGATATCAGTAATCATCCTCTATCACTCTTCCACCTACCATATCTGAGACTGGGCACCTAGTTGTACCTCGAGCTTGCCCAAAGGGCTAGATTTGCTGCCTCTCTTGACTTGGAGATTCTCTGTCTCCGCTTTTTGAGGATGGGATTATAAACAGGCAGCCACGCCCACCAGCATCTGTGTGAGTTCCAGGGATCTGAATTCTGACCCTGTCTGGCACTGTAAGTGCTTTGACTGTTGAGACCTCTTGGATCTTTCACTCTTTATTTTTAGAAATGTGGACGTGTTCAGCAGTTTATGTCTACAAAATTACCTATGCACCATGCATCAGGGGAGTGAATTCTCCTGTCGCCTCGAGACTCACTTTTCTTATCTGGACAGTCCCTGTGTTCTCCGGGCATTCCATGCTGACTTCAGAAGATGCTGAGCTCTTTCTGCTATGAGATGCCCTCCTCGCTCTGCCCTGTGGCCAGTCTGTGTCTGGCGCTGCACATCCAAAGGAAACCCGTCTACCCAGCACATACGAAATGACTTTCTGGAGGTGGAGAGAAGAGATCAAAGCTGTATGAAATAGAGAACGGCAGCATGAAATGTATAATTCAGGCAAAGACGTGCAAACAGTCTGAAAATTGAAGGGCCAAGACAGTTTACCGAATCCCTTCTAGTCAATTCTCAACACGGTTTCCACAGTTTCAATACCATGGAAAGGAAAATGTTTAACTTGAAAGTTTAGATTCTCACTGGCCACAACAAGCCATACACATTGGACTTTTATTTGAAAATTACATTTATTTATTTACTGTGTGTGTGTGTGTGTGTGTGTGTGTGTGTGTGTGTACATGCATGTACACCACCATGCACGTGTGGAGGTCAGAGGATAACATGAAGGAATCAGTTCTCTCCTTTTACTATGAAGATTCCAGAGCTCAAATTCAGATGCCACTCACTTTAGCCCATCTCACTGACCGTAGACTTTTACTTTTAAATTATATCGCTTCTTAAGTTTGAGAAAGAGTAAACAAAAATAGCAGTTTTTCCAATTGGTTTCAAAATTATATTATTTTGTAAGCTTGAGGAAGACTTTTAAAAAATGGCAGTTTTTCCAGTTTGCTTCAAGTATTTATAGTTATCCGAACCTTGACAATAAATGTGACTTTATCACACATCATGTCATCATCCTTTCGAAGCACTGTGTGTCTCCTCAAGCAGAAGGCTAAGTGGCCACGAGGTAAGCTTGCCCAGTTATCTCTGTTACCATCCATCTCTCCATCCACTCAGAAAATGCAAATGTGATTGTCTGAAAATGCCCACGGACTTTCTAATTTTTCCTTTGCAGATATTATCCCCGGGCTGGATCATGGTGTCTAAAACTATAACACCAGCTTCCCAAGCAACAACTCTTCCAAGTTACCATCAGGTGTCTGTGGTATTCGTGATAAGTAATTTTGATAGTGTAACAGATGGAGATGAAATTGCTCTCTTAGCTTATCTCCCCTTCCTTTTCCTGGTATTTATTCCTGGGCAGCTGAATTGTTTCAGAATATGAATTATTATTTTAGCCTCAGACTCAATTCACAACCTCTGTGTTGTAGAGCTTTATTCTCACTGAGGGTTTAGTTGTAGATTCCCTTCCTGCTTCATACTGGAAACCTGGTTCCAAATATCTGTCCTTGGGATACTGACCTGTCCTTTTAAAGAAAGCAAAAGCAAAATAAAATAAAATAAAAAGCCAGTTCATAGACATTGGAAGCTTACACTTGGAATAGAAATCTTTTACCAAAAAATACCTTTAGATTTCTTTATTTGACTTAAAAAATAAAGACCAACTAAGTATTTTTTATGAAATAATTTTTGCCTTTGGCAATGAAACTTCAGGCAAGGTAAGTGATTGCAGAAAATGAAGAAACAATAGAGAGTCTGAGTCTCAGGGAAAAATAACTGAGTCACCAACCAACTGTTTTTCCAATCAAGTATTTCTAAAGAAAGTGGGAAGCCTACTTGTCCAACACCATTGTTCTACCCTGTTCACCAAGGCAGCATGGGGTCATGCCCAACTCTTTCCCTCACATATACAGGTGGCTTTAGAAAAGTAGCTTGCATAGCTGGGAGGTGGCTCAGTGATTAAAGTTCCTGTCTTGCAAGAGTTTGGTTCTCTCGATCTCATGTAATATGCTGGTGGTGTATGTGGCCTACTGTCATTCCAGTCTCTTTCAAAGCCAAATGCTCAGAACAAACCAGCTAGCCAGACTGGCCCTATTGGTGAGCTCTGAGTTTGATTAGAGACCCTATTTCAAAAGAGCAAGGTGAAAGAGCAATTACAGATGATTCCTGAAGTCAACCTGAGACTTCCACATGCATGTGTACATATATACACAGCCATACAACCCACAGGCACTTCCCACACATGAACAGGCATACAAACATACTTTGCATACATTTACATGAAATTGGAAAACAGAAAAGGAAAAGGAAAGTCCCCACCTACAATGCACAAAAATGAACTAGATGACAAGTCGTCACTTCTCAGATCCCTGGGGAATCGAGAGGAGCTTCGACTCCTCTCTCTTCAGAAATGTATGGAAATGAAAAACTTTAAAATTATTATTACAACACGATTCAATTTTTCAAGCTCATTTCTTCCCCTCGCCAGCATGTTCTGCAATTCAGTGACAATATGAGAGATTTCCCTTAAAGATTAAGCTGGGGAATTTCAACTGTTTCTGAATTTACATAAAGAGAACCGATCTCAAAATAGATATTTGCTCTTTCCATAAAAAATTCTGCTGCACTCTTTAAAAGGAATTTTTTCTTCTTTGGAAGGAAATGAAATCAAAGCAGAAGTACCTTTCAAGACTGAAATTGGATGGGCTCTCAATTTGTCTTGCCGAGGGTCCTCTCTGCCGAGGACCCCACTGATCACACAACCTTCAGTGTGTCCTGAGGGTCCATGGGCAAGGGTCTTGCATACCCTCCCAGGCTGTGGAGGAAAATGATGGACAGGGCATTTGGCAAGTCAGACACATCTAGCCCACTATCCTATCCAACACCTTTATCCCTTGGAAACTGATTTGCTGTTTTTATAGTTTTTACTGGGGACACACCTCCCAGTTTTGAGCATCTCCAATACCTGCATGTTTATTCATGCATGATCAATGTGTATTAGTTTCTGAATATATCACATATATTTTAGAATACATACAAAACAGAAAGTATGAAGCACTAAAGAAACCATGAAGAGAAGTTCTAATCTCTCCTTCCTTCACTCCCACTGAGATCGGGACATCTGACTCTGCAGACCCTGCTGTGGACATGGATTGCGGAGCCTGGAGCAGCAGAAGTGCCGTGCACGGCTGCAGACTGACAAGATGCGGAAGTGTCTGTCTGAGACCTGGTCCAGGGAGTCAACTATATCCCTATTCACTATGAATCATGCTCAATAATCCCACCTTTCCCTGAGCATATGGAGTCACGCATCCTGGGATTAACAGGTAAGCGATAATAAATCTTCAAGATTATACATACCTCACAATGACCTCAATGAAGCAGAAAGAGGCTTGGGAGAATGTGACCGTGTTCCCCCTCCATCTGCTAGAAGCACACGATTCCTCAACTCTTTCCAAGGCAGCAATGCAAAACTAGACTCTTCTTGGAACATGGGGGAGCCATTACCAGAAACCACCAAACACATGATTCGCCACATAACACTGATCACATCGAATGTAGACCTAGAGGGTGAACTCTCACATATGAATTCATATATTTATTAGGTGACAAAAAAATTGAAGAGATATATTTTGCTTTCATTACCATTACTAAAAGGTTCATTATAGGATCAATGGTTTTTAAACAACATCGGGCAAAAAACTTCAGCAGTTAAATATTGGGTAGCTTGTCGTTGGTTTAAAAAATGCATTATCACTGGTCTCTATTATGTTCATTCCCTGTAAAGGCACATTGATCTACAGGAGATGATTACAGAAAAGTGCTTTGGCACAGGTTCACTTCAAAGAGACCCATGGAGGAAGCTCCTTGCTTGAGAGAAAAGATCAAAGGGAGATAGAGCTGTTACATTTACAAAGATATGTGTCTGCCTCCTCGTTCTTCAGTTTTCTGCTGAATTCCTCAAATGTGCAGGGCAGAGAGATGCTGCTCTCAGGACACCCTCACTGGGCTTTGATGCGAGTGGGAAAGGCCAGAAGTGACAGTTACAAGGAGAAGGTCTCTCTACCACAGGTTTTATGATACAGAATTGCACATAGTTTTTGTGTGGCGTCCACACTTGCCGCCTAGGTGGAATTCTAAAGAATGGTGCAATGCTGGGAGATGAAAGTAAGCGCTTCCCAAAAAGAATCTTCTGGTTCACACATGGAGAGGGACATGAGGATGGAGAGGAGTTGGCTGCATTGGTGAACGGAAGGGAGGGTGGGAGAAGAGAGGGGGCAGAAAGAAGGGGTTGGGGGCAAGGACATAAACTCATTGCATTTGTAATATAAATATTTCAAAGAATAAAGAGAAAAAGCGTTCAACAAGCAAGACCTTGGGGCATGTGGTCTGCTGCAAAGTTAATGAATACTATTTTATGGTAGGGCTATCTTGATTACAAGGGCAGGCCTGAAACTTGGGCATCCTGAGCTATCACATTAACTTGCTAATCAAATTTGGGTGGGTCATCTCGCCTGCTTGCTCAGCATTCTGGAGTGTTAAGAGGGTAATAACAGTTCTTATCTGACCGGCCAATACTGAAGCTCTAGAATGGTGGTGACTCTGCTAATCCTCGAAACCCATATACTAGCAATTGCCTTTTATGTCATCTCCATTTTATAGCTAAGTGGACAAAGGTCTAGAGAGCATCAGACAACATCACTGTGTGCAGTAGGATCCAGGCTGCCTAAGGACTTACAAAAGCTGAGGCCCTGAGCCAGAAAAGAAAATACACAGTGCAAAAAAAAAAAAAAAATGATGGCACTTTAGGAATGAAAGAAAAATGTTCCCCAAAGAATGTCCCCCATAGTGTTTTTCAGGACAAAATGGCAGAGTATCGAGAACAGGTTGGAGATAGTTTTTGGTGTGCAGATCTTGTTGACTATATGGGAAGATGGATTTACATGCACAGAAGAAAGGCATTGCTTTGCATTTTGTCCGTGCACGGGGGATTTCCCTCCGCAGATGAGAAAGAGGAGATGTAAGGGCCATATCAAGAAGCGAACACCACAGCTGAGTAGCTGGAAGAGGTCAAGGTGCTACTATTGACACCACCTGTTTCCGGAAGTCTGCACACATTATGCAACAAGGTTTCATTTTGATTTTTTCCCCACCCCTTCCATTCTGTTCCTATTGGACGCTTGAGCATGAAGACTACATTTTATATTTTGGTGTTTCTCTTTGGTTTATCCCACACTGAGTCTCTTGAATTTCTTCCCCTCAAGTTTGAAACCTCAAGTTTCTATTTGTAGGCAGAATCCAGTTCTAAGTCAGTATCAGAACAATCTAAGATCACAGAGCAGCTAGTCACCTCTGCTCCAAGTTGAGCAGAGTCCAGCTCCAAAGCCCCAACTCCCTCCCAAGACCCCTCTGGTGCCTCTGTGGATCTTGTGCCAGGCGGAGTCTGTTACAGTAAAGGCCACCAAGCCTTCACTTTTCAGAGGGGAAAAGGGAGGCAAACGATCAAACTAAACAGCAATGCAGTTGTATACTGCTTGAACGATGGATGTCTGGTGAGTCGGGACTTCCTCACATGGGTTTATCAACTCACATTTCCTGCCAGAACCAGAAAGTGAGAAGTATGGCGATTTGTCAGCAAGTTGAAGCTTAGTGTCATCTGTGTGGCTCATGTTCTTTTTTGCTGTGTGTTGCAGTCAGCCTGCATGGTTGCTGATAAATGACCATCAAATGGCTTAAGGGAACTAGGGGTTTATTTCCTTAGAACAGTCTGGTTACAGTTCTCAGTCCAGCTTGATGGGAGAGCATGCACCAACACCAGGGCCGAGGGAACTGGCCACACCATCTCTACATAATGGCTGAGAGAGGGACAATCCTTACTTGCCAGACCAGCATGTCTGGCCAAGAGTACACAAGGATGACAACTCTCTCAACCAGCTGTCTGTATTTTATTCCAGGGCCTAATCCCACTCACTATGACCTGGGCCTTCCCCGTCAGCTAGACAATCTCCTGCAGGTTTGCTCTGGGCCTAACTCAATCACTAATTCTCTACAAATGTGCCTGGAGCTCAAACCCTCAACTGTAAAGTTGGCACCTGTGCCCAACTATGACACCGTGACATGGATTTTTGGTAGTTTGGGTTCCATTAAGTGACACTCGAGATGCAAAGCTTTTGTGTATGTCCTAGAGGTCCGCTCTCTTCATGCAAGAGAATTTTTCAATCCCAGAGAGATTTGCAAAACAAAGAGTGGCTTCTAAGGCCCCCGGGAGAAAAAAAACCACAAATGAATTATAAATAATTTTTCCCATTCAGGGAAAACAGAATGGGCCTTTCTTAGATGTGCAATGTCAGCAGCTCACATTTGACCAATACTTTCTGCAGATCTTGGAGGCTGTGTAAGAAACAGTGTTTATTTCAAGTGCTGTAAATGTGATCACTAAGTGCAGCGATTCAGCCAATAGAAAGCTCGAGCACAGGAATTGGAAGATAAGCTTATGGGTAACTTTTCTCTTTGTGTTTTGGATATTTATTTTTCTATGATCTTAAGATCTAGAACAAAATAAATAACAGGTAAGATCACCTGAAATCCTTTTGATCTCCCTCCAGCTCGGATAAATCTGAGTAGAAATAAGGATGTTTATAAAACAAAACAAGGACCGCCCATCAAAATAAAAGAGAAGTATGGATCAGTAGGCGTTCTTGGTAACCATGCATGGAGATGCCGGGTCTCCCTGAAACTATGTATGAACACACAGTCTCCCCGCGGTCATGCATGGATGTGTAGAGTCTCCCTATAACCCGATCGTGTGTAACACCCCGTAAAGGAGGAAGAGAGATCGTTAGCAAATCACAGAATAGCAGTTCTCCTGGGAGAAGTAGTTTCCTTCCTTACCCCTCCCCTCACCCACCTCACCACTCCTCCTGCTTTTCCCTCCACTGTGGAGGAAGAGTTGTGTGTGCTCAGGCGCAACTCAGTATTTGCTCTGTGGATTGTAGGTTTTCAAACCTTCTTGAGTAAAGAGAATGAGATAATCAGATGGGCCAACGATGTGGCTGTAGCCCAAGCAGCCGGCCTGAACACCCTCCAATCTCTCCTTGGGTATGTGTTCAGAGGTGCATGGGGAGCAGTCCAGAGATCAAAACCTGGGGCCGGAAACACACAGTTGTCGCAGGCCTTCCGGCTCACATGTCCCCATACTGCTCATTGCCACCAGGAGGGGGCTGTTCCTCCACTCCGTTGTTCCTCTGATCACTGTTCCATCTCATGAGTGCGCGGGGACAGCTGACTCCAGAGCAAGAAGTGACCCAGAGGGCAGGCAGCGGCTGGAGGGTCAGAACCCCCGTGGAGAGGGGGAGAGAGGAGAGTTCGTGAGGTCGCTGGGGGAGGCAGGAATGTGGGCTGCTCAGAACCGAGACTTAAGACTACAGCAATCCGCTGTTCTGCACATGCTGGCACAATGTTATTTCCGTTTGCTGCAGGCTCACACTTCCTGAAGGTCACCTAGGATACCATGACCTTTTGCCAGTGTGCCTGCAGAGGTTGGATCTGGCAAAGGCAGACAGTCTCCTGACCCAAGCTCCTGGAGAGCAGAATGAGGGGAAGAGATGGCAGAGGGCTTCAGGCTAACCTTTGGCCATCGGAGGAGATGAATGAACCGCTTCCTTTCGGAGGTCAAAGGAGGGAGCAATTTTATCCATGGAACTCACCCCCTACTGCCAAGTACAGCGTAGGGGTGCTTGCCTGGCACTAGCCGCACAGGGACCCACAGAGCCAGAAAGCAAGACACACAGGGTGTGTCAAGACACACACTCGATACAGTACAAGAAGCTGCAGTGCCTGAGTGGAACGGCAGGTGGGGGGGGGGATGGGACACAGGACAGAGGCCCTAAAGGATATGCAAGGAGACAAAGGGGCGGCTGCTAGTGCGGGGGTGTCAGCTGTCACAAGGCAAATGCATAGTTCTGTGTGGCCCAGAGCGCCCAATGATCAGCCTTTTGGTTCACTTATTGATCAGTTTGCAGTTGCATTGATTAGATTGTCAAGAAACCATTTCATACTGTCAGGGATTCAGCGGGACTCCACCTCCTGTTTGTTTCCCTGGTAACCTTGGAATCTTGGTCTCCACGCTTAGATTCCCACCTCCCAGGGAATTTCTTATCTGTTTGGGGGGGCAAGCTAAAAAGGTGGGAGGAGTCTGCCTTCTTTACTGCTGAAAGCCCTCCCCTTCTTCCTCTCAACAACACCCAAGCAGAAGCCCCATGAAACTTCCATGATGAAACCTTGTAAGCCATGCTCTTTGAGCTTTCAAAGAGTGAAACTCCCTCACATCTAAACTTCTAAAACTTCAGCTATCTTTCCCTGATATATCTTTTTGGGGATTCCCAGCTGCTTGGATCCTAGTCTCTGGTCCAATTGTTTGTGTATTAAAATAATAGCAAGGTACTAGAGAGATGATTCAGGGGTTAAGACTCTGCCTCAAAATCAGAAAGTCCTGAGTTTGGATCCCAGGTCCCATGTAGAAATGCCAGGTGGAAACAGAGGCAGCCTGCACTTTCAGCCCTGGTGGGCAGAGCCTGCGAAATCCCAGGACAAAGCAAGGAGGTAGAAGAAGCAATTCAGGATGTAAATAAATAGATATTTTAAAAAATAAAATAATCGCAAATATTTCCCACTCTTTCAACACTTAATAATTCTTTATTTCTCAGAGAAAAATGAACCTGTACCCCTAGCCCGCATCAATATTAGTCTGTTCAGAGCCTGAACCATCCTTTTTGGCTTCTGACAAGGTTGGTCACTAAACTGAAGTTTGCTTTGAAAACCAAATATATCGCCTACATTCCATGTAATTAGGCTTAAAAGAAAAATTTCAAGTCATCTTCCAAGGATGAAAAGAAAAGAGAAATTCAGTGTTTTATGTCTAGTTTGTGTAATGTGATATGTATATATATGTGTATATATATACACATAGCAAACTGCTTTAACCATTACAGTAGTTGTGTTTTCATAAAGACTTTTTGTGTGCACGTGCATGTGTATGTGTGTGTGTGTGCGTGCGCGCGTGTGTGTATACGTGTGTGTATGTACAAAAGGACACTTGAGTGAGTGTGCCCGTAGAGGCCCAAGGGTGACATCAGGAATCATCCTGGATTTCTCTGCCTCCATATTACTTTGTTCTGGGGTTCCCCAGCCTCCGCCTTCTTAGGGCAGGAATTGCAGATTGTCACCATTTCCTCCCAGAGTTTTTAATATGGGATCCGGGGATCCAAACTCAGATCCCTTTGCATGTTAAACAAAGGTTTTAACCCCTAAGGCATCTCTCCAGTTTCTCATGGTAATTCTTAACAAAGAATAGTTCCTACTCAAGGATTTGGGTCAGTGGTCCTGCTTTGTAGGCCTGTCCTAGAAAAGTTGTCTTCTGAACAGGGTGCAGTAGAACCTTCCAAAGCAAGCTTAGCAGGCAGGTCCCCAGAGAAGGTAGGGTCACCTCTTCTTCAGATGGCCCTGTGAGCTCTCTCTCTGTCTCTGTCTCTCTCTCTCTCCTGCTACCCCCAGGGGTGACTCATTCGCCAGTCCTCTTGGGCACGTCCATGGGACGCAAACATAAGAGAACCTTTCTGTGAGTCAGCTCTAAAGCAGCAAGCTTGGTGCTGGCTTAAACATCCATGACAGAAGGCATTTAGAATCTGTCACATTTTAGGACAAGGTTGCCCAGCCTTGCTGCTGCTGGGATTTAGCAAAATAATGACGGTCAACTCAGAACTTGGTATGATTATCTGTCAGGTAATTCAAGCTAATGAATTGGGAGCTAACAAATGTCAGTGTTCTGAAATTCACAAAAGAGAGGTTATAAATATTCACTCGCATCAATTCATATTTAATAGGACTCATCCAAATTAAAGTCCATTTGTCCCCAAGGCTTTAAAATGCTTTCAGATTGTGATTTTTAAATTGAAACCTCTTACATGTTTCTGCCTGTATGCATGCTTTATTACCTAAGAAGATTCTGCATTTAAAAGAATATATTAGGGGTTTGGGGAGATGGTTCAGTGGTTAAAGTCTTTGCCCCAAGCAAAAGGATCCAAGTTTAAAAAAAAAAAACTGTGAGCAGAAATGGCAAAGGCCTGCAATTCTTGTCCTGGTAGGCAGAATCTGGGGAACCCTAGGGCAAAGCAGTAAGATGGAAGAGTAATCTAGGACAATTCTTGATATCCCTTAGGCTTCCACAGGCACACTTTCAAGTGCTTTCATGTACACATATCCAAACACATGTACACACACACATACACACACAGAATGCATATTTAGTATCAAAGCTCTTCCATGTATTCAAGACTTGAAATTTAAATTTTTTTCCAAAGGCAAAGAAAGGAAATAAGGAATAATTCATAAATATATTTAGAAAAGTTCAACCAACATGAATTTCCTTTCTTTGCCCATCTCTGGGGCAGAAGAAACCAGTCCTGGATAGAAACAAGTGAGTCCTGATGTGTGTCTCTGGTTTCTAGGCAACAGAATCATTGAATTTGCCTCCCTGAACTTCCATTTCTTTAGTGGAAGGGAATGGAGATAGTACTCTTAATTCTGGTGATGGACTTAAATGAAATACTAGCAGATACTGTCTTCCTTTTCCAAGTCACAGCTCTTAAATGCTTCCAGAGAAAGAATCATGGTTTCTGAATTTCCCAGATTCCTAGCTTCATATACCATGCATAATCCCTGTGCCTTCTCTCAGCCATCTGTGAGCCATTTGTAGGGGATTGGAGCACAATAATCAACAATTGGGACCTGGAATGGATTGATTTGGGGTTTGTTTAATACAATCAAGTGACTGCCAAAGTTAGATGTGCCCAGACTGGATCTTGTGTTTTGCAGACAAACACTTACAGATGGCCCAGGACGTGGGAGGTTGACTTTTCTTGGTCTGGAATGCTTTTCTTTTTCTCTTTCTTCCTTCCTGCCTCCCTGCCTCCCCCCTCTGCTTTCTTCTTTTCCGCCCTTCCTTCCTCCCTTTGTTCCTTCTTCCCTTCTTTTCCTTCTTGATGTTTTGAGACAAGATTTCACTGTATAGCCCGAGCTGCTTCAAGCTTCTGAGAGCTGGGATTACAGCACGCAACCAGGTTTCTTAAAGTAGCATCTGAAAAACTTAGTTTTGTTGGGGGACAGGTGAGATGGCTCAATAGGAGGGGGGTGACCTCGGTGTGATCCCTAGAAGATGGAAGGAGTGGACTGACTTTGAGAAGCTGTTCTCTGGTCTTTCTCAAGTAAGTAAATGTTTAAAAAGTTTTGGGGCTGGAGAGATGGCTCAGGGTTTAAGATGCTGCCTTGCAAGCAGAAGGTCCTGAGATCAGATCCCAGACCCCACATAAGAACACCAGGTGGAAATTGCAGTGACATGCTCTTTTGTCCCTAGTGGGCGGAGTCTGGGAATTCCAGAGCAAAGCCAAAGGAGGTAGAAACAATCCAGGATCATTCCCTAAGTCACCCTTGGTCCTCCACAGGGACACACACACACACACACACACACACACACACACACACACACTAAATAAAGTTTAAAAAAATAAAAAGTTTTGAGTTTTGTCAGAACCAATTATGTATAACTTGTTGATTTGTAAGTGTTGTAGAAAAAAATTCTCAATGCAAAAAGCTAGGGCACTGCAGCAGGCATGCAGGTATTTTCCTAAATTGTCTCTTCCATTAGCGTTTTTCTTTTGCACTTCAGCTGGGTGGTTTCTGGGACTCTGGGTTCTGGAAGCAAACACTTCAGGAAAAGGCTTCCACTCTTCTTTTCTGTGGGGACAGGTCACAGCTTTCTTTCCTACTCATGTATCAGGGTCCTCTCAGTACAGATGGTTCCAAGTGTCAAGCTGGTCATATCTGGATCAGAGCAAAGGTTTCTCTCTTGGGCATATTGCCTAAACTCCTGTGAAAATAGGAATAACAATATCGCCTCTTTTGTCCACTGCTGTGGGAACCACGCAAGGACATGTACATGAAGTCACACTGACTGGTATATGGAGAGAGAGGCCCACCGTCTACCACTATGCCTCAAGCTGGTCCTGCCATTTGCTGAGTCTCCATTTCAGATTTATTATCAGGGCTTGTATCGGAGTTGTAGAAGATTCACCCAGAGCTCTTGAATGCCTGGTTGCGTTTGTAATCAGCACCTGTTCCTGTCAGGTCATTTCAGAAGCTGGTTGGAGAAACCTTCCTCGGGATTCTGCTTTTGTTTGGGGATCATTCTAGAGACCTAGAAGCTGGGCAGAATCTTCTCCAAGCTGAAAGAATGAGAGGAATACAGGATAACTACAGAGAGTGTGGGCTCCTTCTATGTGGGAGAAACTAGACAGTCATGACTAATGCTTGGTTTACTCATCTTTGGCTGTGATCACAACGTTTATTCAAAGTTGAACTCAGAGTGAAAGCAGGTATAGAGTTACATAAAACATCGTAAGGGAGAGTTTCTTAGAGTTTGGCTTTTCATCTCAAATGTGCTATCAGAGGTTTGGCCACACACAAACACAGAGGATCCACGTGCCCCAACCTTGCAAATATCTTCAAAGGGGGAGAAGGGAGTGGTGGGTGAAAACCTCTTCTTTATTACTTTTTTACTTTGCACAAGTTTCAGTAAGTACAAAAAGTATTTTCAGATCTAGAAATTTAGTAAGAGAATGTTTATACAAAGCCCTTAAAAAAAACTATACTTCTATACGCTGGGGAGATGGCTCAGGGGTTAAAGACCTCACAAGCAAAAGGTCCTGAGTTCAGATCCCAGATTCCACATAAAAATGACAGGAGGAGATGGCAGTGGTTTACAATTCTAGCCCTGGAAGGAGGAGCCTAGAAAATCTTAGAGCAAAACAATAAGGAGGTAGAGCAACTCAGCATGATTCCTGATGTCACCCTTGGGCCGCTACAGCAAGTGCTATCTACACACACACACACACACACACACACACAGAGAGAGAGAGAGAGAGAGAGAGAGAGAGAGACAGACAGACAGACAGACAGACACACAGAGCTATTTCTTTTTCTTTTTCTTTTTGTAAATGTGGAAACTTCAGACCAGGAAGATGAAGTTGATATGTACAAGAGTCTAAAACTAAGGGACTCCCAGTGGATCTAAGTCCTTGCTCCTCCTTTAGGTCCCTTGCTCCTCCCATTACCTGCCAATCAGAACACTTAGTGTCCCTTGTATTTATTTCGTGACTAAAGTCATGTTGCAGTGGCTGCTCTGTGGATGAGGACAGGTCATTGCATAGAGTGTTAGAAGTTGATTTCCTTTAGACTCAGCAAAACCACCCGAAGGTCAGCAACCTCTAAGTATTTCTCTTTGATCAGTGAAGTCTGAAGCCTGCCATTAACGCTGCCTACCAGGTTCTCATGACAACATTCAAAGCCGTGCCAGAAAATGGCACAGGTGGCTATGAATCATTTGGTATTACTGATAGAAAGAAATCCGATGTTTCAAAACAGAATGAGAAGTGAAATAAAGGTCCCATTTCTCTTCACCCATCAGACAAGTACAGCGTTGATACTGAAACTTGTCTGGTGTAGTGGTTCTTCCTTCTGCTTCTTTCTGAGAACAATGAACTTGTGGTAACATGCTTTACAGAAATATTTGTCTAATGACACCTGCTCAGGCCTTTGAGGCTTAGTCATATCTTATTTGAGATCTGTATTGTTCCTGTATGGTAAACACCGGAGAAGGAGTCACTGGAAGGAAGAACTGGGCTTGTTCATATATCGCAGGATGTTCCTGTTCACAGCTGAGCATCAGTGCGCAATCACAGAGACACGAGAGCTGACGAACTCAGTGTAAAATTTCACTATTGACTGTCAAGATTGTCTTGTCTTCATGGCCTGGAAGAGGTTCACGTGCATTCTTTCATTCACTTAAGCACTGGGGAGATTCCAAGACTTCAAAATGTTCAGTGATCATAAGACACAATAGCTAGGAAAAGTATTTTCCCAAATGTTTGAAAGTCTTTGTTGTTAAATGGTGTTGGTAAAAAGAGAAATCAGACACCACAGATCGCTCACTGGAATATTTTTTCCCTTCTGTTTTCCTTTCCTTTCGCTTCGCCTTCTCCTCTTTCTCCTCTTCTTCCTCTTCATCTCCCTCTTTCTCCTCTTCCTACTATTTTTTTCCTTTCTCTTTGTTAATATATGAGGTGAGGTTATCTTGTCCATTCTGACCCCAAACTTCTGAACTCATTGAATTCTCTTGTCTTGGTCGCCAGGAAGTAGTTAAGAACACAGGCATCTGTCACTGCACTTGGCTGCTTGGTGTTTTCCATGACTGCATTGCAAAGTTGGACCATGTCACATCCATTTCAGACACCAGAGAGAGGGGCACTGTCTCCAGCCGAGCAAATGCCCTGGATTGGGACCTTATCAATTCTGACCATTGTACTAGGACTTTCATCGTCATTCTCTTGGTTCCAAGACTTTGGAATCTCGGGGTCATGTTAAGAGTCCTTGATGGGGTTAATAAGAAGCCTACTTGGCAGAAGAAACTTGACTTTCAAAAGATTTCTTCTGATCTCCACCATGTGCTATGGCACGTAAGTGCCATCTCTCCCTTTCTCCCTCTACTTTTCTCTCAAATAAATATTTTAAAGAAATGAGTCCTAGATTGTTTAGGCATACACACACACACACACACACACACACACACACACACACAAATGTATAGGATTCACATGCTCAGGCACTGGCTATCAAAGATTGTTCAGATGAAAGTCAGTGAACCGCACAAGCAAAAAGATATGAAAGTAGAAGGGAGACTGGTAGGGAAGGAAGTTTGTAGTGGAAAAGGAAGAGGAATAGAATTGGATGATAAGGAGTGAGAACAATGTAAAATTCATTGTATTCATGTGTGAAACACTTAAAAATAAAAATAAACTTAAAAAAGAAGTACTTGGCTTTTGAGTTAAATGGTAATCTCAAGACTTTTTTTTTTCTAATTCTACCACCCAAATTTCAGCTAGTTCAACCTTTCCCTCTTGTGTCTCCAGCAGGGAAACTGTAAGCAATGACGACATCAGGCAACAGCGAAAACAGCACAGCGTCAATTTCACTGACTCTGCAATTTCTGAAGTTTTTCATTCCACCAGGGAGAGTGACTCCCCCAACAATGGCTATCTTGCAGCGTTGCCTTTCTAGAACAGAAATTCTCAGTATCTTTCCTTTCAGTATCTCCTGGTGGGAACTTCTGCTCCTCCTCTGCAGAAACTTGCTCCATCTCTTGTCTGGCTTTGAGACCCAATGAACAGATTAGGAAGATAGCAAGAATATGAAGCAACACATTAATTGTTTGGAGCACAATGCCACTCTGTTTGTTGTACACAATGACTGATAAGCAACCCAAGTTTCAAAGCAAATACTCCTTTCATGTGCCTGCTATCAGTATTTATTATCTCTGCTACTTCTTTTCCAAATTCAAGATTCCTGCTGTACCGTGGGATATTTACTGTAAACACGCTAAATGTTCAGCCAATGCTAAAACATCCAGGATGCCTTTGTTCACAGAACTGAAATAAATACTGGGCCTTACTTAAGAGTTTGATTAAAAGCAACTGGCTCAACTAGTTGCAGGATCAGGGTGAAACTTGTAAATCCAGTAAATGTATTCTTGAAAATGACATCGTCTTCGCGTAAAACAAAAATAACTAAAGCTTTCAAATATTTCAGTGTAGGGCTGCTTTTAATTTTATACAATAAAGAACTGTCTCCCTTTCAACACAGTGTAAAAGTTTAATCATCCCAGCATGACTTGAAAATGCATAATTTACTTATCAGATCAAATGCAATGAAACAAAATTGCAGGCCCCAGAGAGAGTGTTCTGCTTTGTTGCTGTCTTCATTTCCTCTTGCTGTGATAAACCTGGCGTCTGCAACTTAGGAGAGAAAGGGTTTATGCGACTCACAATTCCAGGTTTCAGCCTGGCACTGAGGCGAAGCCCAGGCAACAGACATCTGAATCACCTGCTCCCGTCACATGCTTACTAGAGCTCAGCTCCCTTTCCGATACTGTCCTGGGCCCCCTGTCCAGAGAATGGTGCCATCCGGAGGGGGGTCTTCTACCTCAGTTAACCTGATAAAGTTAATTTTCTATAGGTGTTCCCATAAGTCCTTCTTTCACATGATTCTAGATTGTGTCAGTTGAGCAGTTGAGACCAACCAGAATCAGGAACAATCGACCATGAGAAACCATCAGGAGACAGATGCTATGTGTACAAACAAAGTCGATGATACCATTTGACAGCAATTTGGATTTCTTAGCATCATGGTGTAACGTTTGCCCAGCGTTCACTTCCTTTGATCCTTGCTCTCACTTGCTTGTTGCTCTCAATTCAGAGGTCATTGCAGCATTTGGTAATCTGCCTTATCTGCAGCAGGTATCCTGCCATTCCACGGAAATGCAGCTCAGTGCTGGGCTCTATGAATTATTTTCGGTTCTGCTTATTCCTATTGAGGGTCTTAGCAACCTCATTATGCAATTATTTTTCCTTTTAAGCCAAACGTGTTCATCCTTCCCCTTAAACTTGGCACTTCGTGACATTGCTTTGGCATGTCTGAGTCACCAGCATCACACTTTGGATTAGTTCCTTGTCTCTGTCAGCTGAACAAAAAGCAAGTTCAAGGAGGAAGAGAGTCTTTTGGCTCAAAGTTCAAAGAATAGAATTTATGGTGATGGAAAAGGCAGGGTGTTGCAGTTCACCTGCATGGTTGCTGATAAGTGACCATCAAATGGTTTAAGGGAACAAGGGGTTTATTTCCTTAAGACAATCTGGTTATAGTTCTCAATCCAACATGACAGGAGAGCATGCACCAACACCAGGCCCGAGGGAACTGGCCACACCATCGCCACATAATGGCTGAGAGAGGGACAATCCTTACTTGCCAGACCAGCATGTCTGGCCAAGTGTACACAAGGATGCCGACTCTCTCAACCAGCTCTCTGTGATTTATTCCAGGGCCTAGTCCCATCCACCATGGGCTGGGCCTTCCCATCAGCTAGACAATCTCTTGCAGGTTTGCTCTGGGTTTAACTCAACTACTAATTCTCTACAAATGTGCCCAGAGCTCAAACCCTCAACTGTTATGTTGACACCTGTGCCTAACTATGACACAATGTGACAGGGCGGCTTGGTCCATGGTACCAACCAGTAAACCAGGACTTAGCTGGTGTCCTCTTTTCAATTAACCCTGGTTCCCAACCCATGGTGTGGTGCCCCATGCTTTCAGAGTAGGTCTCCCTTCTTCAATTGAACCTCTGCAAAGACCCTCACAGACACGCCCAAAGGCACATGTCCATTCTCAGTCCTCTAGGTACTTTTTTAACTTAATCAGGTAGACAAGAAAAATTAGCCATTGCATTCTATTAACCACTTTATTTGCATTCGGAAGTACAATAAGAGTTACTTGAACGCTGGCATGTCTCTATAGTTGATCTGTTAACCTGGAGCATTGCAGTCATAATTGGATACAGGTGTCAACTTGATGGTTGAGGGCAACGAGTTACGGGCACATGTGTAAAGAATCAGTGGTTGAGTTAAGCCCTGAGGGAGCCTGCAGGAGATTGTCTGATTGATGAGAAGGACTAACTCCTGGGGAAGTGGATAAGATGGAGGGAGCTGGGTAAGAAAATTGGCATCCTTGTGCACATTTGGCCAGATACACTGCCCTGGCAAGTAAGGATCGTCTCTCTCTCAGCTGTTCTGTAGATATGGTGTGGCCAGTTCCCTCAGTCCTTCGGTGTTGGTGTGACTTTCCTGCCCAAGTGTCCCAAGAACTGTAACGGACCAATCATTAGAAAAAATAACCCCTTGTTCCCCTTTAAACTACTCGGTTCTGTTCCCCTTTAAAGTTTAAGTTGTTGTTTATCAACAGCAATGCAGAGTAACAGTAACAGTTACCAAGAGACTCACAAGCATGTACCATTTATGTACTAACCTGGACATGGTGGGGCTGGAAGACTAGCGGTTTCAGCACACTTCACAACGGTAATGCAATTTGAATAAATGAATCATTATTTCTGAAATTTCCTATTTAATGTTTTCAGACTACATTTAAAAAAGAGTAATCGAACGCACCAACTGTATTCATTATCACTTTCCCCTTTGTAGCAGTTCTTGAAAGACTGAACCAAGTCCAAATGTTCCCATTCCAACAGGGCTTGTGTTCTTCTTGTCTCCCCCATAGATGAAGGATAGTGTTTTTCCTGGAGACATTAAATGGTGTGACTTGCTTCCCACTGCTCTGTTTACATAATCAATGAAACATGCACCATAGTTGTATCTCAAGGGGAAACGGAAATTCAATTATACTAAAATTTCCATCAGGGAATTTTATGATAAGCTAATGATCTTCCTACTGCTTTTTTTACTTATTAGTATAAAAATATATCAGACGAAGCTGTTCACTGAACATACTGCCATGCAGGAGAGATGGTGGTGACAAGCCAATGATGTGGGAGGCAGAAGAATTCATCAGGCACGTCTGTGGAGATGGAGCAATTGGTAAATGCTGTGGTGCAAGCATAAGAAACCACAAAAGGAGTGGGATGTGGTGGCATGTGCCTGAAATGCCAGCACCAGCAAGACGGAGACAGGCAGGTCCCTGGAGCTTGCTAGCCAGTCAGTCTGGCACAATGGGTAGGGTCCAGATCAATGTGATATCCTATGTCAATAAATAAATATAATGCAACACAACATAACACAGCACAGAGCAAGATGGAAGGATACTGAGAAATGATACCTAAGATTGACCCTTGCCTCAGCATGCACGTGCACACAAGTGCATGCATACACATGTGCACCCACCCTTACAGAGAGAGAGAGGCATAGACAGAGAGAGAGAGAGCACAGAATTCACCAAGACAAAAAAGGTAAAACGTGTAGTAGACATACGGCAGTATAACTTCAGGAGGCAAGGCGGCAGATAGACACGGTGGAGAGGCACCGGGCCGGGGCAGGGTTATGTGGGCAGTTAGGCAGCATTCAGGTGTTACAGTAGCCTGGAACGACTCTCCTCTTACTGTGATCAGCAAGAGGCACACCTTGAGGCAGTGGTGGTCTTGCCTGATCCAGAAAGGTCTAAGCGAGCTAATTTGGCATCCACATTTCTCCGCTAACAGGCCAACAAGGTCGAATCTTTGACGTTTGGATTTCGGTTGCTTCTTTGAGCTGAGTGAAAGGGACCCTCTGGCTTTGCACATCACAGTGACTTGATGAGGGTTCATGGTGGCCACGGATGGACAAGGGACAGGTGTGGAAGCTGGTCTGTTTAAAGGGACTGAAGTCTGGGGGCAAGGGAAGGGAGAGTGATAGAGTTTTCCCTGCCCTATTCCCCACCCTTCAAACTTGCTTCCTTGGTTTGCTGCCCCTAAGGGCAAGCCCTTAATTATGAAAAGCCCGCCCTCACATGAACCTTAGTCCCATATTTTAAGGTGACTGGGGAAGAAAAAGGGGGGTCAGACAGGCCTTGAGCACCTACTTTCTGGCGTGGGCAAGGGACCAAAAATTTCACTTCATAAGGAGATAGCTCGCACTCCTTGGTCCTGCACCCCACCCATGAGTCCAAGGGCTGTAAGACCTCCACACTTCCATCAGCCTTTGCTTTTTCTCTTCTTTTTTTTTCTGGGAATCAGCCTGACAGTTCATTTTCCATAATACACTGTCTTATCAATTTCATTTACAACGTGGCTTACTGGGAAAAAAGACTTCAAAACATTGCAATTACAAAGAAGCTGTCAAAGTATCATCTCTAAGCAGACTTGCTGGATTCTATGGGTCCAACATACTTGTTATCTATGCTGGTGGGATAACTAAAGATGATTAGAGCGAGGGTATGAAACTCTGTAGAAATGTGGCCACATTTGACTCAGTGTAGAATATGATGCCATTAGATCTCATGGAGGAGAGATGGGCTGGTGTTTTGAGATTGGGCCATCTGAATCCTTACCTGTTGAGTTCTGGGAGAAACAAGCCCAATGACCCATTGAAGGAGGCAGGCATAGGAAGGGTCCCGACAGACCATAGCCCATCCACTGAAACAAAGACTGGGAAAAATGGGAGTGAAAAAAGAGATCACAGCTGCATACTTGGCTTGAAAACAGAATTTACCCACTGGGAAAGAAGGAAAGAGACAAGACAGGACCTTCCACACTGAAAACAGGGTGTGAGATTTGACATCGTCCTTTTCTTTTCTTTCCTGGAAGGCCTTATGAGTTGGAGATCAAGATAGGAGACAGATTTAGATATGACGAGCTAGTATTTATGAGTTGCCAGCGATGCCCAGGGAGTTCTCTGGGGTCTGAGACTCCAAAGAGAATTTAAAGACATGATTTGAAGACTTGGGTAAAATACAGAGAAGTAGGTCAGGCCAGAGAAGAACTATGACAGATCTAACTGGGTGGGAGACGTTTTCCAGTAATAGAGGAGACGCTGACTTTTTATACATTCAGAAACAGATTCAAAAAAGATGAAGTAAATAGGCAAAAGAAAGTTTGAAGAAAACGTCTTGAAAAAGTTTTATGGGAGATAAAAAGATTTGGCTGCTATGGTTCGGGAGGGTAAGCCCAGTGTGTTCATGACGTCTTCCCTTAGTGATTCCCAAAGCAGGGCTTTGTGCTACGGGTGCATAGATTTGCTCATCTGAAGTCAGCCCTTGGGTCCCTTTAGAAGAAAAAGTGTAAGTCTATAATTGGTTTATTGTCCAAGGGGTCCTTCATCATAGCCTTTTGGGAAAATCTCACAGTGTCCTGACCCTATTAACCATGGCAATCAAGGGCTGAAATGTGGCTGTGTCCATCTAAACAAAGACTGGGGGAAACAGGAGTGAGAAGAGAAGGCACAACAGCATTCCATGCAGCTTATCCACCGGGAAAGAAGACCATCCTTTTAACCCTGTTCTCCTTGGCTTTGACCTCCGAGTTTTAGTGTTTGAGCATCCAGACGGACAGTAAACTGTCTTGAAAAGGAAGAACTGGGTTTTAGTTTTAACTTTAGTATGACATTTAGGCAAAAGTTTAGATGAAAATGGATCTTTGCATAAATTCTGATTTAGGGAAGATGAAGTTTCCCAAGTAAGTTAATAGCCTAACAAGCTTTAGAAAAAAAATGTACATAATTATCTTGATAAACATAAGCTCTTTGTTCTTTAAAACAGCTTTTCTGAATGTAACCAAGAACAGATCAATACAATAAAAGTTTATTGTTTTTGAAACAGATGACTAGATTCCAGTTTTATATTGGTATGCTAAATTTTAATTGGGAAATTTAATAACCTTTAACAATGACACAAATACCATCACAAACTTCATTATGAACAAAGAAGCCTTCTATGACTTATTCAATCCCTTCCCAATGTGCTTAGGCTTTCTGGTTTTGATCTTACCTGCTTCCTTTTCATTTGGGAAAAAAAATCAATTACCTCAGGGAAAAAATACAAATAAACAAGAAAATACACACCTTTTTACACAAAAATCCTTTCTTGTAAAAAATATTTCCTTATAAAAGGTTAAGTAGATCTTTCTACTTATATCCTTTACCTCTCTTTTCTCTCCTACTTCCTATTTATTTTTCATTTATTTCCTTCCTTCATATCCTGGGACAGAACAACACAACACATTTTTTTAACTTATTTTAAAAAAGGGTTGCATTACATTACAGCATTATACAACAAAGTAGGGTTGTTTATTTACACTTTGTTAGAGTACAAGGTTCTTTCTTATCTGTTGTAGGACTTATGAAGGTTTTATTGTGCAGCATGCATTAAAAAAATTCTCATCTGTTTTTTCTCCTGAATGGATGACCTTGCTGCACTGTGTTCCAGAAACAGGCATTTGAGACGGAGCAAGAAAAAAATCCTTTCACTTATGAGCTAAGTGTTTCAGACACCATATACCCGGACATCAGATCCCACCCAAGGGTCACCTTTCCAAGGACCAACAATCTTCAGGAGAGGAGAACCTACTCATTGAAAGGTCTGCAGGTCGGGGAGCTAGTCCATTAGAGATAAAGCAAAAGGATCTGAGTTTGGATCCAGATCCCACATAAAAATGTCGGACAGAAATGGGGGCAGCCTGTCAATCACTGGAGTTGTATGTGAGAACACAGAGAGGTTCAGAGAGAGTAGCTCAGCCAGAAATTCAGTTGTCCCTGAGCTCTAGCATAACTTTCTGAGGGTCCTGAGACAGAGAGAGGGGAGTCCTAGAGGAAGTTAGTCCTGTGCCCCTTAGGGAAGAGGGAGGCATGTTTTACAGCATAGAAACCATTAGCTCAGCCAGGACCATCAGTTATTTCTTGTGCACAGCTTGCTGAGGGTCCTGTGTTGGAAGAAATGCAAGAGGGGTGAGTAGTTGAAAACTCCATACTGGTCACCAAAAGGCTTTGCACGATGGCGGTGACAAGGATAGAGACAGTCCAAGGCTTTACTTAGACAGAAAAAGGCAGAGGCAGAGCGATGCAGCCGTAGAAGGCAAGACAGGGACACTGTCTGAGCCGAAGAGTTCTCAGCGGCTTGCAGCACGGCAGTCAGCAGCTGTCACCATCAAGGTGCTCTACAATGATGACAGATGGTTGTGGTCAGCATCCATCAGCTCTGGGGACAATGAAGGTCTCATCCTAAGTCAAGAATGGCTGAACATGACTACCCATTGCAAACTGGTATCCATCAAATTATCAAAGCTTTCCCAGGCACACAAGATTGGTTCAACATATGCAAATCAATAAATGTAATTCACCATATAAACCAGTCCAAAGTTCAAGACCACATGATGCTCTCGATAGATGCAGAAAAAGCTTTTGACAAGATCCAACAGCCCTTTATGATTAAAAACCCTAGAGAAGGTTGGAATGGAAGGAACATTTATCAATATAATAAAAGCTGTATACAACAAGCTAACAGGAAGGATTAAACTGAATGGGAAAAAACTTGAAGCATTCCTGCTTCGATCAGGAACTAAACAAGGCTGTCCACTCTGACCACTTCTATTCAATATTGTACATGAAGTCTTAGCTGAAGCCATAAGACAAGAAAGGGACATAAAAGGGGCACGAAAGGGCAAGGAAGAAGTCAAGTTATTTCTATTTGCAGATGACATGATCTTATACCTGAGTGATCCCAAAAACTCCACCAGGAAACTCCTGGAACTCATACAGAAGTTCAGCAGAGTGGCAGGATACAAAATAAATGTACAAAAATCAGTGGCCTTCCTATATGCCCAGAATAAAGAAGTGAAAAAGCCTTGAGAGAAACAATCCCATTTACTATAGCCCCTAAAAAAATGAAGTACCTTGGTATAAACCTTACCAAGGAAGTAAGAGACCTTTATAATGAAAACTTTAAAACCCTAAAGAAAGAAAATGCAGAAGACACCAGAAGGTGGAAAGACCTCCCATGTTCCTGGATTGGCAGAATCAATATCGTAAGAATCACCATCCTACCAAAGGCAATATACAGATTCAATGCTATAACAATTAAAATTCCAAAGCAATTCTTTAAAGAAGTTGACCAAACAATCTCAAAATTCATATGGAGGCACAAAAGACCCAGGATAGCAAAAACAATCCTGAGTAACAAAAACACTGCTGGAGGTATCACCATACCAAACCTTAGTCTATACTACAAATCCATAGATGTAAAAACAGCCTGGTACTGGCTCCAAGGTAGACACATAGATCAATGGATAAGGGTTGAAGACCCAGATATAAGCCCACAAAATTACAGCCCTTTGATCTTTGACAAAGGGGCCCAAAAAATCCAATGGAAAAAGAACAGCATCTTCAACAAATGATGCTGGCAAAACTGGATATCCGCACGCAGAAGATTAAAACTGGACCCGTACTTGTCACCATGTACAAGAATTAATTCCAAATGGATCAAGGACCTTGATATTAGGCCAGAGACTATAAAAACAATAGTTGAAAGGGTAGGGAACTCCCTTGAGTTGATTGGGCTAGGCCAACAGTTCCTAAACGGACATCCAATAGCACAGTCACTACAACCAACACTCAACAGTTGGGATCTTGTGAAATTAAAGAGCTTCTGTTCAGATAAAGAGATTGTAACTCTAGCAAAAAGGCAACCCACAGAATGGGAGAAAATCTTCACTAACCACATATCTGATAGAGCTCTATTATCCAGAGTGCACAAAGAACTTAGAAAACTAAACACCAAGGAAACAAATGGGCCAATTAAAAAATGGGCCTTGGAACTTAAAAGAAACTTTACCAGGGACGAAATTAAAAGGTCTAACCAATATCTTAGAAAATGCTCCACATCTTTAGCCATCAGGGAAATGCAAATCAAAACTTCCCTGAGATATCATCTCACCCCGGTCAAGATGATAAAAATCCACAATACAAACAACATCAAATGCTGGAGAGGATGTGGAGAGAGGGGAACTCTCCTACATTGCTGGTGGGAATGCAGGCTTATACAACCACTCTGGTGAGCCGTCTGGCGATTCTTTTTTTTTTTATTCAATTTTGCATGTGTGCGCATATGCATGTATGTATGTGTGTGTGTGTGTGTGTGTGTGTGTGTGTGTGTGTGTGTGTGTGTGTGTAGAACCACGGGCGAATTCGGGAACCACCATGGACCGCCTCCACCTCCTCCTTGTTTACTCTGCCCGGGGATTCACAGGCTCTGCCCTACCAGGACTAGAAACGCAGGCCGCCCCGCTTCTGCCCGGCATCTATACATGTGTTGTAGGATCCAAACTCAGGACCTTCCGCCTGCAAGGCAGAGGCTTAACCCCTGAGCCACCTCTCCAGCCCCCCCCCCCCCGTCTGGCGATTCTTAAAGAAGTTAAAGATTGAAATGCCATATGACCCTGCTATACCACTTTTGGGAATAACCTCCCATACAGCAAAAATTCACCTTGATAGCACAAGCACCTATATGCTATGCTATGAACATATATATACATATATATACATACATATATATATATATATATATATATATATATATATATATGAGCTCAATCCTCCTCTGTATTTTAAAAATGCAGTCTCTGTTAAAACCATGACAACTCTGTGGGCTCAGTCCATGGCTATCTGATGGAGCATTATAGATTAGATAGATTTGGAAATACTGGAAGAATGATTTTGTTAAGTGCCTTTACCCTCAAATAATGGGTTAAGTTCTTGAAAAAATGTCCTTCCTGAAGGTGATTTTTGCTGGAGAATATGTATCTTTACCCCAGAATTTTCTTTATAAAAGCTGTCATAAAGTTTCAGTAAACGGGTCCAAATTCACTCAAAAAAAAAAGTTTTGGAGCTTACGATTATTTTCTTTAATATTACCAATGAAAATCTGGGTCAACTCTATAATTGTGCTGAGCATATAGATGACATTTCAACACTTTACTTAAACTTACAAATATGAAATATGACCCGTCAAAGTACACTAAAGTCTTTGAAAGCACATGTTATACGTGACCTTTTGTTTTGTATCATGATTTATAAGATTTACTTTCAGTTCGTAGCCCAGAACACATTCTCTAACCTTTGTGTACTGAGATTTATGCTGAAGCTATAACCAGGAGGACCCTCAGATCAAGACTGTAGTGGAGGAATTGAACTTGAGGTCTTTGAAAACGAGCAGGCAGAAGTTTGAGTCTTTCTTCGCCAAGATCAGGAGTCTTGCTCAGAATTGACAAGTGTCCTACCTTGAAGCAAGAACTGGGCAACACCATCCTCTCCCCATTCTTCCCTCTTCACCCCGACTCTGGACACGGACCCAGGGACACAGCTGTAGCCTGCCGCAGTATGCCTGAGACCCTGAAAAGTGACTCAGGGTGAGTCCGTGAGAAGCGGAGTAAAGAGCATTCTTCCTGAAGGTCGGCCTGGGAGGATCGGCCTGGGCTCTTCATAGGGCGTGAGAGAGGTGGGCTGCATGATAACCTCAGGTAGAGGGGTGGGGAGGGAGGTAAGATGTGATGTGGGGAGTAGGGAGGGGTCTTGATCTGGATTAAACCTTTCTCTGAGGTCCTTGAGTCAAAGACCAAAACAAAACTAAACGTAGTTGCCCGAAAGATTTTAATTGGCTTCATTTGTGATTCTGGGCTCAAATGGTGCTTTGTTCCTAAAATACAGTGTTTCTGATTAACTTAACAGAAGAGGTTGGTTTTTATACGAAAAGAAAGGTCAATCTCCAAAAAATATTTTTTAAAAAAGACCACTCATTTGAAAGGTACTTTACTCTTAAGGTGGGCAGAACCCTAGAAAACAACTGACTGGTTATGCCAGGCTATTTCAGGTTACTCTTTTGGTAAGAGTTAGCAGAGGACAGCAGAGGACTTCATGGTCATGCAACTGTCCTGTTTGGGAAATGTGACTTCTCTCTTCTCTCTCTCTCTCATTTTTCAGAAAGTCAGATAACTCATTTTTGGTTCAACAATGTGTGGAATATTAGCAGAAGCGACTCCATTTTGATGTGGCTGTGTTGGGGTCCTGTGTAGGAGCCTAGTGTTTTTGAAATTTTTTTCTAGTTTTATAAGCATATGTAGTACTTATCTCTCCCTCCTCCTTCTCTTCCCTCTTCTCTCTTTCTCTCCTTTTCTCTCCTCCTCTCCTCAGTCCATCCCATTCCCTCCCACCTTAAAACTTCTCCCCTAGTATTACAAGCATATGAGTAACAATCTCTGCTCCCCTCTTTCCCCTTCCCTTGCTCGTCCCATAATCTCCCTATCTTACTCTCCTTCATCAATCCATCTACTCCCTTCCCCCTCCTGTCTGCTTCTGTGATTCCTGGGGTTCCCTCTGTTCATCTGCTCTTTGTAGAGGTTCACTGCTCTTTGTGCAGATGCAGGCCTCTGTTGCAGACCAAGTGGCCCTTCCTTGGGTTGTCCCACTGATAGGGGCACGACCCTTCACCTATCTGGCCCTAGCCTATAAGGTACCTATTGCTTGAAATTATTTCTCCTGAGATCCTCACTAATCTATGAGGAAATGTTGATTTGTCAGTCACTGTGGTAAGGACAAGTCTCATTGCAGTGAGTTCCCGGATGCAGCAGCTCTGCCTTGAGTAGGACATCCTGTCCAGCAGTGGGACCTTCCCATCTTTAGGTTCTTAAAATTTTACTACCCCCTCTTCTGCAAGTGAAATCACCTAGAATTTTATTGAATATTTCTGGGCACCTTGGCATGATCCACTGTGCATCAGCTGTTTCTCCCTTTCTCTATCTGTTCTTCTACTCTCATAATACAGAGCTAAATGAGACCATGTTCACTTGCCACAATTTTTGTGTATGCTGACAGACATGACCACATTGGGGTGGAGACAAGGGGTTACTGCTCACGGCATGGTAGCCAGAGCATCAGTATGTAATGGAGGTATCACAGTTCTAAGGACAAGTCGAGATGATGCTTGGCACTGTGAAGAGCCAGAAGGATTCTGGGAGGAGGTTTAGCATGAGCATAGCCATCGAGGAAAACCGGTGAGCAAAGTTGTATCATAGCAGATCGTGGACCTGCAGGGCTGGAGTAAGGATGTGACGATGAATGAAGCCGCTGTCTGATTTATCCCTCAGGCAAGAGTTGTATATTTAGTTGATCTTCCTCCAGGATAATTGGAAGTGGCAAGAAAGTCACAACTTTCTCATTCCCATGTCCTTAAAACCTGCAGATGTAGCATTACCAACGGTTCACTTATAAAAGAAACGTGCTTGGGCTGAGCTGCTGCTGTGTGTCTCCAGTCGGAGCCCGTAATCCACAGGATCCCAGCTTTTCTGTGTATTTCTTGGTTTTCCTCATTCTTGTGTCACCCCTAACAGAGCAAAGGCCACAGGATCGCAGATGCAACCATGACAGAGGAAGCAAGAATTGAGAACTTGAATTATCTGCGCCTAGTCACGAAGACACCTGTCTTTGACTCCAGAGGGAGTTGTTGTCTTTCATTTTCTCAGGCCGTGTGCCACATAAACATCCTTAAAAATCCAGGGGGCAGCAGGTCTTCAGTAGCCCTCCTAGCAAATGTGGGCATACAGAAACATAGGCGCTTAGGGGAACCTTCGCCTGTCAAGGCCGGTCGCATGAACAGACACATAAACAGGAACACAGAAGATGATAGCTAAGCAGAGGCTTGTCTATAAACACTATTTCTGACAGAAAGACCTGGGCTTGAGATAAATTCCTTAGTCTTGGTAAGCCTCGGTGTACTCAGATGGAAAATAATAATAATAATAATAATGATAATAATAGCATCCTTTCTAGTCTGTGCTCCCAGGTTATCATCTGTTATGATGGCAGAGACATTCATTTCACCATCAGGAGCCGAAGATCTGGCCACAGCATATCTACAGAGAGACCTGAGAGAGAGGCGCACTTTGTGGCTTGCCAGTCTGCTGAACTACCAACCAATCACCTCTTCTCCATCATCACACCAGGAGACGTTTCCATCTACTATGGGCTGGGTCTTCCCCAGCATCCATCAGATACTCTCCCACAAGCTTGCTTAGAGGCCTCAATCTAACAGTTCTGTATGGTGTGTCCGGAGGTGCACATGTCGCTAACAGTCACCCTTGAGAACTGGTTCCTTTCATCAGCTGCTGCCCTTCTTGGAATGAATGCTAGTGACAACCAACGGTTGATTCAGTGACATTAAAATTAGAAAAAAATTGAATAAGGCTTTTATTAGTGTCAGTTCCTGGTTTTAATATTACACTGTAAGTGTGCATGGACATTGTATCATTTCTTTCTGTACATTTCAATATAATAGAGTACATAAGTTCATATAGGAAATGATCCAAATATCTAAGAAGAAAAGTTTAAGATGTATCCTCTGCAATAGATGCCATTACATAGATGATAAATAGCTAGGTAGATAACAGACAGACAGATAAATTGATATATGACAAAGACAGACAGAAAGATGAACAGATATTTTAATCTTTTCACTCATTGTGGTAGACAGCATTTGGAAACATTCACAGTACTTTCCAGAATCCTTTTTTCCTTTATCATAGAACAACAAATATGCATGCATTCTCTGTGTCATGTTACAGGCAGCAAGACAGTAAGTTTAGAGAATTTTATTGTTTTTCCTTACAAAGTTACAAAAGTGTTAGCTCTAACTAGATGCCATCAGTCTAAACCAAGTATTTCTCTAATACATCTTTATCCCCATATAACAAATCACTCCACCACATAATTTTCATCATAGTTTAAGATTTCTGGTTTAGTATATACCTATTACAACTTCTGAACTTACAAAGTACACTGAACTTGTGATATTCCTTTTGTATTTCCTGCCATATTAAAGTAATGATATATTTAGAAATTGAAAAGGCACATCATATAGTATGTGTTGCTATTGTTACTTTTCTAAATGTTATGAATAATCAAGTTTTTGCTTTGAGACAAGTATAGATTCTAACATAAAATAAGAAACAAAAGAGGCCCCCTGTATGTTTTTACTCATTTCCCTCAACATTAATATCTTATGAAACTTTACTCTCGTATCACAGCCAGAAAGCTGATATGAACACAATGCAATATATTGCCCAGGGTTCCCAAGGTTGATGGCATGTGTGTAGGGGTGTGTGTGTGTGCGTGCGTGTGTGCGTGTTTATGTGTATGTGGATATGTGTATGTATGTGTGTGTGTATGTGTGTGGATGTGGATGTGTGTTTATGTGTGTGTGTGGATGTATGCATGTGGGAACGTGTGTTTGCTTCTATACATGAATGTTCCATTTTCTCTTCATCAGGTTTTCAGCCCAGTAGTCATTGGGCTTCATTTGTGTTTCTGCTCGTGGTGATAGGAGATAGAGCTCGGAGCCCCTGAAATCAACCCAGCCAGCAGTTGCTGCTTCCCCATGATAGCAGAGAATGTTCCATTTGAAAACTGCAGCATGGAACATCATCGGCGACCACAGAAAACAAGCAGCAGAAAACTCCAAGTATTGAGTGGCAGTTTTCTCTCCCACATTCTTCCCTTGTTTCTTTCCTTCCTGTTTGTTTTTAACAGATCAACTAAGACCAGTCATTGGAAACAAATCACCGCTGAGGAAATAAATTTACTCTTGAGAGAATTGTAGGCAAATGTTCAACTGGCAAAAAACACTGTTTAAGGACAAAGACTAAGTGTCTTCTAGAACACATCTCAAAATGTTATCTGTAATGTAAAATGCAAAACACTAAATCACGACAGATCTGGAGAATGAACTTAAGAAGTCATACCTTGTTAACAGGTGTGATACTCTTGTGCATGTCTAACAGTGTCCTCACTATAATTTACCCCCCACCCAACACACACGTGTATCTGGGGCACACACACACTGCTAGAGCACAGACAGCTGCTTTTCCGAGTGCAAATACTGTTGCTGTTGCAGATTGTTGTTGATCTATGTGCAGGTCAGTGATCATATTCCTCAGAAAAAAAGGTTAGGTGTCCTTTTTTCTTTTCTTTTTTTTTTTTGGCACAAATGAGTGAGCATCTAGAAAAACAAGGTGTTTGGATGCTGTTGTGATAAGTAATCACATGTTAGTGCTCACTCCTAACTTTTTTTTTTCCATTAGACTCACATTATCACTTGACACAGTTGTCCCTCAGGGCTCTGACCTCCCTACACTTCCTGAAGGAGATATGTGTGAGGGGAAAACATGGGGAAACATGCTGGAAAAAGATGGGGTTCCAAAATGGACTGTCCACATTAACTTGAGCATTCAAACTTCTTGCTCAGTTTTGGGTGGTCTGAGGACTTGCAGAGCTTAGTCTGTGAGTTTAGCATCCCCTTCTCATCCATGGGAGACATAACCCAAGACCCCTAAAGCTGTGGGTCATATTGGACTCTACATATGCTGTGGTTTTGCTTTATGTACATGCTTACAATAAAGTTTAATTTACAGATTAGACACAGTGGGTGTGACATTCATATATGAAGTGCAACAATTATAATGATGTGCTGTAGGTAAACTTACATGAATGTTGTTTCTTGCTCTTAAAACGTCTTGTAGTATAGATCTTAGCAGCTTCAACATATGATTGTTCTTTCTTGCCTCAATGAGAAACGTCACCTTGTCACTTAAAGGAAACAACAGTGTCTCTTTGTTACATGTGAATTGCTAGCATCACTGCCTTTACAGCCATGATCAAGTAAATCAGGGATACTTGAATACACCTACTTCACAGTGTGCAGCATGCAGCAGTCAATCTGCTGACTGAGACAGCGGCTGAGGGATGAACAAGTGGTAACAGATGCAGCGCAGAGACCCCCCCACAACGGAATGACTTGTATCTTTGATAGGTGAGCCGCAACAGATAAGACTTCGTCATGTCCTCAGAAGGATGTGTGATTTAAAGCTTATGAATTGTTTATTTCTAGAACTTTCCATTTCATCCTTTTTAAAATATCGAATTAATTTATTTAACAGAGAGAGTGAAGAGAGAGAGAGAGGGAGAGAGAAAGCGAGCGAGAGAGAATATGCCTGGTTCGTGGGCAAGATCAGAGGACAACTTTTGGGAGCCATTTCTTTCCTTCTACCATGCGGGCTTCCAGGGGTGGAGCTCAGGTGGTCAGGCTTGCGAGCAGGCCCCTAACTTGTGAGTTGTCTCTTCAGGCCCTCCACTTAATGTTTTTTGGTACCACAGTGGACCACAGGTAATGGAAATCGCAGGGAGGGTGGCCACGGATAAAAGGACACTGTATTAATGATGGAAAATAGGCCCTGTGGGCTCTAGAGACTTGTTTCAAGAGTAATGCAAGCCACGCGTCGGCGGGGAGCCACATCCCGACAGTGCACGCTGCGAGCCTTTGTTGTGCTTTGCTGGAACTTTCACTTGAAAGCAAAATGAGAGCAGTCGTCCGACTTCCTGAACCCCAGGGATCTCTGAAGCAGGACTGGGGACTTCTTTCCCCCTGCTGGAGAAGGGCTTTCTGGTCACACATGGCATTCTGAAATGCCTTTGTTCAAACCCAGGTGTTCAGAAACCAAAAGAGAGGTTTGCACGATGCAGGCAAATGAGGTCAGTGGATTTTTTTTTTTCTTGCACCGAGCAAAGGACACCCCATTGGCAGAAGGGTCGCCAAGGCCACATGTTGAAGTGGCTGCGGGCTGTACCTCAGCGCCGGTCACAGAAGCATGTGTTCTACAAAGACAACCCATCGGAATCTGAATCTGTCAGTGGGAAGGCGTTCCGCATTCATTACCAAACAGATGAAAAGTTCAAAACTACACGTGTCTCTGAATGCAGAGATGTAGCGAAGGCAGTGATCTGTAAGCCAATGAAGGTTTCTCCATTTGTGCACACACGTGGGTCTTTCCTGACTTAGACAAAAGACAAGACAATCTGACCCTTGCTCCACGGGGGAGGGGGCACCGAGATCTGGGCTTTTCCTCCTGGTCTTGATGAGAACTGGCTGACAGATGACACGAGGCTGTTTCTGATTAGTGCATTCTCCCAGCTCCAAAGAGCTGGCTCTTCCTGAATTCATCAGAAGCTCCTATGGTGGATGGAATCTCACAACGGCACTCAGCAGGGTAAATGCCCCAGGGAAGAACAGAGAGTTAGAAAGCATCCCTTTCTAAACACCCCTCCCAGGGTGGCTCAGTCCCCTTACTGGGTGGCTCAGCTACTCTGAAAGGGGCAGATTCTGAGTGATTTGTGTCCCTTGGCCTGGATAGGTGAGCTGAGTCTGATCAAAGCCCAAAGCTCCACAAGTCCTTCCAACAGCAAAGGATGTTTTGCTTTCCATAGGAGTCTTACTAAGGGTCCAGAATCAAAGGCAAAATTTGACTTGTCTCTGCACAGTAAGGGGGGAGGGGCATTATCCCATGATGCACAAGATACAGAAGTCTCAGGGGGTTCACCAGCTCAGTGTCCTGACTGTAACACTCTTTATATTATCAAAATCAGCTTTATCTCCTGCCATCTTTTGAAGCGGTGTCCGGCCAATGTACGTATGCACATGCATGCGTACACATCCATATGCATATGCATACACATACAAGCACACACATATACTCATTCATTTGGAAACTTCTCTACTAGTCTACATAGAGTCTTTGAGGTTAGCAATGAATCATTTTGATATGATGAATCCACTCTTGGTTCCTTGAACTATATCTTGAAAGTACTTGTCTCCCACCATGTCTTCCCAATATTCTCAAGTACAGTAAGTATTTGAAAAATGGAAATGTTATGAATACTCAGACATGCTAATGTAAAATTCTGATTTCTGTTTTGGTTAAATACGGAGTGGCCAAGTATGTTGGTGTGACAACCCAGCTGTGGGCTTCCAGACTTAATTCTGCCACTTACTAGATAGAGATGGGCCTTTTGGTCAATCTCCTTGTAGCCGTGTGTGTAAGTTAGACATGCAAGGGCTGAGCCTTTCAGTACACCCATGAAGACTTATTCTTTAATTAAGGCAAACCTGTGGGAGATTATCGAATTAATGTGGGATGATCTAGCAAATAGACCATTCCCTGCAGGTGGATAAGATGAAGTGAGTAGGCTCAGTATTTTGGCATGCAGGCAGATTGGCAATTGTTGAACTATGTCCCTCCTCCAGCTCCTGGTATTGGTGTGAACTCTGGTGCCACGCTGGTGAGTGTAATCAAGAATTGTAGCCAAGAATAAACCCTGTTCCCTAACGTTGTTGGGGTTCTTCATTGTCATAGTTACATACAGGTGTCAACTGGATGGCTGAGGGCTTGCGCTCTGGACACACTTGAGGAGAATTAGTAGTTGAGTTGAACTCTGAGCAAACCTGCAGGAGATCGTCAGCTGACAGAGAAGGCCCAGCCCAGACTGGTGAAGCTAGTCCCTGGGCAGGTGAATAAGATGGAGGGAACTGGCTGAGAGAGTTGGCATCCTTCTGTACATCTGGCCAGACATGCTGGTCTGGCAAGTGAGGCTTGTCTCTCCTCAGCGGCTATATGGACATGGTGCAGCCAGTTCCTTCGGTCCTTGGTGTTGATATGGGCTGTCTTGCCAAGCTGGATGAGGAGCTATAACTGGTGAATCATAGGAGAAAATAAAACTCCTCGTTCCCTTTAGCCATTTCATTGTTAATTTATCAGCAACACGTGGAGTAACTGCAACAGCATCCAATCAGCTCCAGGAGGAGCTGCAGCGCCAAGTGACCCCACCCATTGATCGCTCATCTGTGCAAAGGAGGCAGTGTCGACATTCCTGCCCACAAAGGGCTTCTCTGTGCATGCCAGTGCTGGCTAAGGGCTTCCAAGAATCAGGCACACAGCGAGTACCTCATGAATGCCATTCCTCTAGCTGTGACTCCTTGAGTGACTTTTATTGGCTGACGTGCTCCTGGAGCACACTGAAGGAACCATCACTGCTGATAACATGTCACAGTTTTCAAACCACAGTCATATTCACTTACCAGTGCTGACTCTTATCGAAGCCTTCCAACAGGCTGGGCAGGTCAGGGAACCCATGCCTGTTAGCTAAGAGAAGCTAGCCCAGGCGTTCAAAGGCACAAAACCAATTCCAGAGTTTGGATCCACACATTTGTTTATTACTGGATTTGTCAATGACTGAGCACTTTTTTCTATTCATCATACAAATAGAAGAAAACTGCTAGAAACATTTGTGTAACAAAATGAAACAATGATTTCCAATAGCCACCAAGCTTAATGGATAATGAAATCAGTAAGGTCTTAAGGAAAGTGTAATAAATTGCATTGGGATCAAGCAGAACTTAACAGGTAACCTAACTTTGGCTTTTGCTTATACAGGGGCACACATACCTCCAGACGCACATTCATACACATAAAATATCTATGCACGCAAATAATAATTTTCCTTGAGTTCTTGAGATTCTTCATAATAGCAAAGTGACATGTAGAAAAGTTTGTGATTACCTAGTTGCATCATCAGTAACAAGACATGGGGGTTTCGTTTTCACGTGGATGCCCTTGGCCACGTGAAAAAAAGTCACAAGAACATGGAATGACGGCTCACACCCTGGAAGCCCACGTGGCGGAAAGAAAGTTGTCCTCTGACTTCCACGACTCATACGGCTTGGCTGCATGTGTTCTTTCTCTCTCTTGTCTATCTCTCTCCTCTCAAATGAATAATTTCAAAAAAGAAATTACCATTCAAATGCCATCTTGTACACACACACACACACACACGCACGCGCGCGCGCACACACACACACACACACGCAAAAAAAGAAATTGCAAGACTTTCTTTGTAAACTACCCTCCCCCCCAATATATCTCTCTTTTACTTGCTTGGACATGGAGACAGTAAGCTACAGATAGGGGAACTGATGAGTTCCTGGCACTACCTTACCCTTGCTGGAGCTGGGCATCCCCATTTGTCACAGGGGATAAAAAATCCTTCTTTGTTTATAGCAGTTACCTCATAGTATTGAGGTGTTATAAAGATAAAATATAATTACTGGTGATAAAAGCATTAGAAAAAATTCATAACACCCTGTAAATATTAGGTAATGCTTATGTTGCTAACCAAAAATGTCTCTGCGAAAGCAGGCTTCAGCGAAATATAATATTATGTGCTGGACGTAGCTTGTCCTCCCCCCCTGGCCCTCACCATGCTGAGGCTCCAGGGCCTCCCGGAGGCCGTTCGCAAGTTCTCTTGGGAGGATTAAGGCAGTTCTCATGCAACCCTTAGTCCTCACAGCAGTAAGGTGTCATAAAAGCTATGGCCGACCTCCATTTTTGCTTTTGCTCTGGCATTTCCTAGACTCCGCCTTCCGGGGCCTTGAATCCAGGCCACCGTTATTTCTGGGTGGCATTTTTATCTGGAATCCAAACTCAGGTCCTTCTGCTTGAGACAGAGTCTTAATCCCTGAGCCATCTCTCCAGCTCATAGATTCCCATTTTGTGATCTCTTGTTCCTATGCATGCTACAATACCCCACTTTGTGAGTTTCTCATGGCAGTCCCGAAAGAAAGCCACTCAACTTTGGGATTTCAATCTCTAAAGCCACACGCACCTCTTTTCTTTATGACGCTAGCCTGCATCACATACTCCACTTAGCAACAAGAACCAAAGCACGATGCCAAAGGCAGGCCGCTGTGGGTAGAGAATCTACTCCAGTCAATGACCTTCCCTAATAGTCACTATGGTCCTGCAGACAAGACTTCACTAATTTCCCGAAATCTCCGTGAAGCAACTTGCACGTATGTGGTCAACGAAGTAACTGGGGGTGCAGAGATGGCTCGGTGGTAAAGCACCTGCCATACAAGGATGGGGCCCGGAGTTACAGTCCACGGCTCCCACAGCCTCCTGTGATCACAGAGCGTGGGGTGTTACAGAAAAGTGACCAACGGCACTCAGAGATGCAGAACAGCAAGGTTTACTTGGCTCACTTGAGCCCTGGGCACTCGACCCAGGGAGAGCGCCCTTCTCCCATCCCTGGGCGCTGTTCTCTGTTTTATTAGTCTTTTATTTGGTACAACTTTCTAGCCTTGACCATTCTTACCCACACAGCCCCATCCCTCCCCCTTCACAGGGGGCCAAGGCTTCTCACCGCTGCGGCTGGGCAGGCTGGATTACAGAAGTAGAAAGCAAGATGGAGAAAAATACTGTACCTTAAGGTCAGCCTTTCGAGGGGGAACAAACAGGGAAACCCTTTGGAAATCTGTCAGCCAATCTAGTCTGTAAGTGCGTCCCAAGTTGAACTGAGAGACGCCGCTTTGATACTTAAACTGGAGAGCATTCAAGGAAGACATCGGACATCGACATTGGGTTATCACACATATGTGCATGCACATATTTCCACTCACACACATGTAACAGGCATGCATATATATCACACACATACACGTAAACATAAATAAGTGGCCTGCACATGGTAAGTGAAGAACAAGAAAAGGGTGTGTCATATAATCCTGGAAATGACATTATTTTTGTTAATAACGGGGAAAATGTGCTAACATCAGCAATAGATAAAGCAATTGATTAGCTTTCTAAAAAATCTGCCAGCACTCTTTCTGTAAATCTACCGGATTTTCCTTAATCCTAGACAACATGGCGCTCCCAAGTTCTAGATGGCGATTCTGTTGCTACTGTTTTCCTTCCTGCTATGAATAAACATATGTCTCAGTAAGACACACTGCTTGAGATGGCTATAAAGCAACCTTAGACGGATGGACACACTATTCCAAAAGAGTGCATGCTAATCCTTCAATAAGTAGGAGCTACTAATACAATTGCCAGGAGAATAAAGGGAAATGGTTTTGTTCAGAAGTTACCAGCAATGAAAATAAGGAAGAAAATTAAGAGATCAATGCATGGTTTTATAGATTTCAAAAGACATACCAAAGCAAACAAATAAGTAAAGCACAAAGCATATACTTATCTTTGACATGAAGCTATAAATATCCAAATGTTTCCTGAGGCCTAAAAACAATAGAAGAACAAATAAAAATAAAAATAAAACAGAAAGGAAATAAGGTGGAGCAAGCAGAGGCAGATTCTAAGCATCTTTATACTTTGGAAACAAGGAGCTATTTTATGTGAAAAAACATGTAATTTAATTCAACCAAAGCAAAATACTGCAAATTCTAAAACTCATCAATATCATTGAACTAATGAATTTAGCCAGGAATCTGGTTAGTGATACAGCCATCCAGAAAACTATACCTAGTGTTTTTAACATTGGATAATTCTCAGATTCTGCACCAGAAGTAAAAGTAAAGAGTGAATAATAAAAGCGATTTTCCAATTTTTTAAATAATCATATAGATGGTGAGAGTGATGGCATTATTATTATTACTATTATTTTCTTTAAATCACATATGCAATGTGACATAAGGCAAGAGAGGAATTATATTTCTATCTTTGAAAATTGATATTTTTGTGTGTGATTTGAATATTGATATTTTTGTGCTTGAGAGTGGTTTGAATGTGAAATGTCCCCCCACAAACTCATATATCTGAATGCCTAGTCCCCAGATGGTGGTATTCATAGAGCAAGCTATGGAACTTCTAGAAAGCAGAGTCTAGACGGAGTAAGTCACTAGGGGCAGGTATTGAGGTTCTGCAACTAGGCCCACTTTCTGCTATCTCTCTCTCTCTCTCTCTCTCTGCTCCCAGTGTAACAGCTGGCCTCCCGCTTCTGCAGCTATGCCTTCCCTGCCTGCCACCATGCAGTACCTGCATAATGGCCTCTGTCCCCTCTGGAACCTACCTGTTCTCCATGCAGTTGCTGGGACGGAGTATTTTATCACAGCAACATGGGAGTAACTAGAACATGGGAAAGAAATAATTCATTAATTATGGAACTTAAAGTGGAAGTAACAATAGGAATTCATGATGTATTTTGATCTTCAAGAAGATCATTCCCAGTTCCATTTGGTGCAAAGCTTAGAAACAATGGGCAAAGCAACAGCAATGGGCATTCACAGACCCCCAAGCTCCGTTCTCCAATTGTCGTGCTCCACTAGAAAGAATTGAGACTTATGATATCTTTTCAATTCAGGTGTTGAAGAATGTATCAAATATTGCTAAGATCATATCAGATGGGTTTTATGTATTAAATAGACCCCCATGAGCTAAATATAGGACAATATGTGCTTCAATGAAAATACTAATATTCTTGATTAAAGTGTGTCAGTATGCTTTGTGTTTATGTTTAATGACATTAGAGAACTAACTTACTCTGAAAACTAGTAAGGGAAACAGTCACTCATGGACCTGTCTTCTCTATATTTTCTTTACCTCAAAGAATCATGGAGACTCAAAGAGAAATTTCTCTTTACAGAACTACCCCACGTGATAAAAGAAGATGGAAGGGTAGGCCGTCATTATCTTGTGAGTCCTAGTAAATGCTCATGTCATATAGGGAGGAAGTCAGGCATTATTTGCCTCCAGGTGAAAGAAAAAGAACAATCTAGAAAGAGTTTTTGAGAACCATCAGAACTACTCTAGCTTCGAGATATAACTGCCAGTTTACAGGAAGTAAAGGAGACTGAGGAGCAGAGCCTTGGGAAGATCCCACTGGTCCCGTTAGTCCATCTCACAGCGAGATGTTTACAGGACAAATGGCCCAGTTCCTCCAAACATGCGTTGGAGGCGGGAGGAGTGTGAGAGCAAGAAATAAGAGTCAAATGACTCATTCAGCAGTTGCTACATGTGAATCTTGTTTATATGCTGATTCTAACAATGAAAACATGTATGTCCACTTAGAGAAGCTGAATGCTCATGGCACCTCTGGCAATATTGCAGAATTACTTTGGGGCATATAATTATTGATGCGATGCTTATGGTTAAGAAAAAAGTTTTGTTAGTTTTATTAAATTGCACACTAAAGATGCACGAATTTTTTTAAAAAAATAGAAAATTAACAGATATGCAAAATGGTTTCTCCTGTTTATTTCTGGCCCATTTTACTTTGTATATTGTATGTGGTTTCTATTTTGCCTTGAGTTTTAAAAAGTTAATTGATTGTTTAGTCTTTCAAAGTTACGTACACAAATGTAAGAAATTTATGTTATTTTCATCTGTCCTTTTTGAAGATATAAATGCAAACATGACACGTGGCTATTTATTTTTCTGATATTCTGATGATATGACATTTTAACCTGCTTATAAGTCATTCCAAGAGGATAAGACAGTGATGAGGAGGACAGCAGATGAAGGGTTGTCTGTGAGCTGGTGATGAACTCAGCCACAAGACAGGCACATTGCTTTATTGTCTGCGCTTCTTGCCACACTTGGAATTTTCCATAATAAAAAAGTTTCAAAGTGTATCAGAACACACATATTGTAAACGAATCATTCCCGAAAGAAACTATGAATAACAGCAAGCCAGAAGATAAAATCGCCATAGGAAAATATGACGAGTGTTCAGGGTAGTAGTTTTGAAAGCGAGAAACCTTTTGGTGAGCCACATTTATCCATCTAAGAAAGACAATGAAACTTTTGTTGGTGTTAACTGTGTCTGTTGGCTGACTTTTTGAAAAAAGTCCTTTAGAAAAATTCTAGCAAAGTATCTAGGGAATTGAATATGCCAAAAATTATGACAAATTATGAAGTTGGACTTTTACCAAGATATACATGCCTGAATGTGATATATAATCCTCACTGTGGCCAAGCTCATGCTGGAAAAATTAACCTAGTCACTCAAATGGATTTTTAAAAAAGTGACATCTTGTGTTATATTTTTATAGTCAGACATTTTGAAACATTTATTCAGACAGTTTCCTTTGAAATTAATGGGGGGAAACAAAAGAACTTAAACATGAACTCAGGCGCCAATGTGTTCTTAGAGTCCAGTGATACTATTCCATTTCTGCAATGACAAGGATTCCATTGATTTCACTCATCCTCCATCGGTCTGCTGATCTCTTGAAAAATAGTCGCTGGGATTCCATTCCATAAAGTTTACAAAGTAGAACCTCTAAAATGGTCCTTCCCAAACCCACTGAGACTAGCAAACCGAGCTTCCTTAATCCTTCTATATGCCTAAATATTCCCTGCTGGGGTATTGACTTACCCAGTTTCAAGAGAGAACTGACATCCATGTACAAGGAGAGCCATTAAGTAGTTCCACATGGGGATGACAGAGTGAAGTGGCCACTATGCTTTTTCATTTGTAGCAGGCAGAAAGCTGAAAAACACACTAGATTGGCATTTGGATACTTGATATAGGACCAAGATTCTCCTGCTTACTAGTGCAAATATAAGCTAGTTCCTGGTCTCCATCTGTGCATTAGAATGCTAAGAGGAAAAGGGCAGTATGATAAAGAGAGGGTCTTGTTACTTCTCTGTAGTGCACATCACAGGTTTTCCAGTGGCTGGCTGAACAGTGACTGGATCTAGCTTCCATGAGTATCAGATGCCACTTACTAAATAAATGCCTATTCATTTTCCAGGACTCAGATGCCAAAGTTAGAAGCACTCGTTTGCTCAAAGTGGTCAGGGTTCTCTAATGAACAGATATGAAATAGAGATTGATTGACCCGTCTTGTCAAAGAATGTGCTGTGGCAGCACAGATGTCTCCAAAGAGTGGTGTCTCTGAATGATGTTCCTCAAGGATGTGAAGACAATTAGTAGAGTAGTATGGGGAAGAATGGGATGCAGAGAAAAGATGCTCAAGACACAGGAAAGACTAAGAGTTATGAAGATCCAAGGATGTTGAACAAACATCTCCAGGCAAATTAAATAGGAAGCCTTGGCTGAGCGTGCTGAAGATGAAGAGGGCAGCCGAGCAGGCTGGAAGGAAGGACTGTGATACTGAGGACAGGGCTGGTTCCCACGATGCTGAGGGTACAGCTGGTCCTGATGTTGCTGAGGACAGGCTGGTGCCAGCAGCTCTTGGGCCAGCAAGACACATGATCATATAGCGATGCTTCTGACTTGATTAACTGATTGACATGTACTGACTGACCCGTCAGTTCTGGCCCGTCTCTGTACCCACATGACTTAATTTTTCTTATTAGGGATTTTTTTTTATAGAAAAGAGGATTTGTTTCACTCCTATTAATAATTTTAAATTTAAAAACTCTACAGTTTTTCTTAATTTACATTACTACTTTTCAGATGGGTTTTTACTCTAAGTGTCAAATAATGCTAGAGAAACCTTCCTTCCAAATCTGCTTACATAGCCCTGCTCATCGTAGAGTTCTGCCTCTGGCTCCTTTAAACCTTTCAGATTTTTTTCTTTTCCCGAGTCATACATAACATATTTGTTTTCCAAAAGCATTCACAGAGCTCCCAAAGGTGTCTAACCCTGAGAAAATTCAAGCTACCATGACAAAAAAATCTTTCCTATTGAGAGTTTAGAAGCCCAGTGTTTATCTAACACCCTCAAAGACAGTGCCATACAAGTTATAAGCTTCCTGGAGATTACAACCAAAGAAAAACAGGAGGAAGACTGATGTCTGTCCCGCAGGGCCAATCATGTAGGGGGAGAAGCCACATTATCTCAGAGAAATGATAGAAAATACTTTGCCAAAAAACATGTTAAGGAGTAAGTGAATGTACTACCTCTGAACAATCCTTCAAAGACAAGGTTTCATTTTCCCTTTGGCGATTATCTTTCTTGGAACATGCCATTGTGCCTTTGTCAGTGCTTTGAAGATAAAATTTGCCAGGAAGGGAAATTTCCAATATCATCTTACTTGGTAAATGCTGTCATTACAATTCTGAGCTCTGAATGCTGGCTCTGATGTAACCTTTTTTCTTCACCGAGAGTTCTCAAGCCTGGGCACAGGAAATTGCCTATTTTCTCCTGATTTTTGCGCAGGTGCAAGTTCTGAAAACAAACTCTGAGAGTCAAGTAACAGGGAAGAAAAAGGAGCCGCAGAAGCTTCTCGGTACCCCACGCGTGGCTTCTACACTAATGAGCTCATGGGACCCAGCAGAAACAGGTAACAGGCAGGCAGATCACACCAATTCTGCGTTATCTCCAGCTCCAAACCCAACGCTCTGAGAAGCAAGAAGTTCTTTCACCTGCTGGGAGGCAAAACCTGATCTGAAGCGATTTTCCATTGTAGTACGATTCCACTTAACAAATATGCTTGGATACAGATAGAAATGTGTTTGAGACCAGAGGGCTGCGCAACTCGATACCAGGACTCAGCACGCAAGTCCCTAATTCATACTTTCTCGTTAAGCAGTCTGAAAAATCCTGAACAGCTTGGAAAACTGATACTCTGTTTCTTAAGTGCCTTGGATCTACAGTGCCCATCCGGAGGCACTTTCTCGGATCCTCATGGCTCGAGGGAAAGAGACCTCGATGCTGTTGTTGAATGCTGGAGAAACAGGACTGGACTAGATAGTTCCCTGGGATGCCCAGAGCGACTAGAGAGTGGGAAAAGTGCCACACTCGGGCCTGCGGGAAAGATGCTTGGAAATGGAGTTTGCGTGGTTCTGCAGCCGGCCTCCTCCTTTCTGCTGCTGGTTTTTCTCCCCTGTCTGATAGATGCTTGTCATAGTTAGGCTCAGGTGTCAACTTGACAGTTGAGGGTTTGAACTCTGGGCACATTTGTAGAGAATTAGTGGTTGACTTAAGCCCAGAGCAAACATGCAGGAGATTGTCTAGCTGATGGGGAAGGGCCAGCCCGTGGTGGGTGGGATTAGGCCCTGGAATAAAATACAGAGAGTCGGCATCCTTGTGTACACTTGGCCAGACATGCTGATCTGGCAAGTAAAGATCGTCCCCCTCTCAGCCATTATGTAGAAATGATGTGGCCAGTTCCCTCCATCCTGGTGTTGGTGCTCAGTCTGGACTGAGAGCTGTCACCGGACAATCGTTAAGACAAAATAAACCTCTTGTTTCCTGAAAGCCATTTGATTTATCAGCAACCATGCTACAATGCACCGCTAGAATGGTGAGCAAAGCCTTCCAGTAGCCTTCAGGGCCAAGAGCAAGAAGGGTGAGAAGCCCTGATAGGGAGGAACCCACTCCTCTTGCCTTGTTTTACCCAGGAGCAAACATTGCCAGAACTTTGTTTCTATGCCAATTCACTGCCATCTAGTGGTTATGTAAGCATCGGTTTTGCATATACTTATAGGAGGACATAATATTAATAATAGTATAGAGACCTTTATATGCATGGAGAATAAGAGTAAGTACGCATACAATAAGACATGTTTTCACTTTTCATGTTTTTACGGTAAAGGATCAGAAGAATGAATGGGATTACTTAGGTTTTGTACAATTTTCAAATGTAAAAAAAAGGATGCAGCTCATCACATTTTATCTCTGTGTGAACTATATAAGGAAAATAAAATCTTTCTCTGGAAAGTCTCCCCCTGGCTTTCTCCGGAGATGGCCAGGATTGCTCTGCTGATTATAATATTTACAATGTAAATCGCTGACTGCAATGTACATTCTTTCAAAGAAAGGAAAAATAGTCACTCATATTCTCATTGGCATATGCTCCTCTCTGGAATAAAGAAAACCTCATCCATCTTTGGCATCACTGGAAGCAAAGATATCATTTATGACTTTCAACTTGGGGCAGGGAAATGATACCATCACTTGCCCCAAGATGAGATTTAGCACCATGCTTGTATTGTGTGTTCCAATTGATGATATTTCTTGAACTCCTGGAAAACACTAAAGAAGCTGCAAGTATAGACTCAGCATTGCAAGTTATTCAGAGTGCAGAGAAGGGAAACTGACAAGGAGGCAGAGAGGGCGGGACACAGAGGTCCATGCAAGTCTGCAGTCACACAGGTTAAATCCTGCAGAAGCTTGCTAGCTTGCTGGCTTTGCATCAAGACCTAGGAGGGGTGTGTGTGTGTGTACATGTGCGTGCATGCGTGCGTGCATGTGTGTGTGTGTGCGCGCGCGCACGCGTGTGTGTGTGTGTGTGTGTGCGCGCGTGCGCACGCGTGTGTGTGTCTGTGTATGTGTGTTTGTGCGCATGTATGTGGAAGAGAGAGAGATAGAGAGAGGAGGAGGCCTCACTGTATAGCCTAGAGTAGCTTCAAACTTGTGACTCTTCTGCCTGAGCCTTCCAAGCAGCAAGATTTCAGACCCACACAGCCACAATCCACTCCTGAGAACTTCCAAACACTAGTGTTTTTGCAGATGAATGGAGATTGAACTTAAAGAATGACTGGAGCAAGGAGAAAGGAGAAGAAAGCCAAAGTCAGTTTGGCATTAAAAATGTATACCTTATGGCTGGGGAGATAGCTCAGTCAATATATGGCTTTCTTGTAAGCATGAGGACCTGAGATTTATCTTCAGAACTTACATTAAGAAAAGCAGCTGAGTGTGATGTGTATCTGTGATCCCAGCACTGAGGAAGTGGAGACGGCAGATCCCGGGTGCTCTCTGGACAGCCAACCTGGCCTGGCCTGGAGACTCTGTTTCCAAAAGCAAACAAAACCCCAGAAACAGGGTGGACAGAATGACAGACAAGGTTGTCCTTTGGCCTTTATACACATGCACAGAAATATATGCATGTACCCCCCATAATATACATGAACATGCACACAAATGTATACTTCTGATGACTAATTCATACCCTCGTTCTTATTCTTCTTGTTAGCAGGACTAGCTGGAAAAAAATCAGAATCATGTGCATTGTTATTACATGTGAACAGGATGAAGAGAGAATATATTAAATGAAGTGTATCATAAAATCACTTCATTTTAACATTGTCAAATGGAAATAAAAAATCAAGTTCTCTACTTGTCTTAAGGTAAAGAGGTAACACAGGTGGCATTTGCCCTCAGAGGGACTTTGAGCACCCTCCTTATGAAATGCAACAATTTTTATCACATCTCAATAGCTGCTGCCTTTATCCTTCGCCATGATGTAAATGGCAAAGGCATCTTGCTTTAGCTCAGATCAACATGTTAGGGTTCGATTCACTGATTCCATCCATCCAAATGCAAGTGAGCATGTGGGAGTCATGCGCTTTCTGCATATCTGCCTTTGGGTGCATCATAGCTTCATAAGAACTGGTCAAGGGAAGCTCAGACCCACACACAGCACCAAGCCTGCATTATCCACATTAAGGAAGGAGAAAGGCATGGACCACTCTAGAGGATCTTCAAAAGCAACAGTTTTGTCTAAGAGCAGCAGTCATTCCTGGCAGTCTGCAGAGACAGGGAACAGGCAGTTCAGCAGCTTCTGTGCTTTGACAAAGACCCACTGTACTCTTGATGTATCCCAGATCAGGTGCAAATCATTCTTTGAGAAGCAGTAGGTTTTCACTTGGGAAGAATCCACCCCTTTGTTTCTGGACAATGGAATCCATTAAATTACCATAACGATGTTCACAGTTCCTAAGATATATGTTAACATCAGAGCCTCCAAAATCTAAGACATTTGAGAATTATGAAAACTTCACAATATCATGCAGGGGATGGGGATAGTCAGTAGAGCATGTGCCGTCACATGAGGCCCCGGGTTCAGGTTTGGTCCCCAGTCCTGCAAAAACAAAACAAAATAGAGGTAAAAGAAAAGCCTTCACAGCATACCTGTGCATGGCACACACTGGAGGCTGCCCCATGCATTGACAGTGGGCATATGCTTGGTTTGGGAGTTTTCTAGCTGTCTGTGGGAGATGTTTAGAAAATCTAGAAAAACAGGTGTGCTACATCCTTTTGAAAACTTTGTCTATCAATTTATTTTTCTTTTTTCCTTTATGAACACAATTTCTCATTAATCTCGATGTATTTCTTTTGTGATATGTTTGGGAGAATAATCAATTTCTGTGTTGTTTATGGCACCTTTCCTCCTCTGGTTTATTTAACTTAATACTATGTTGGACTTTGCCCTCAGTCTAACCTAAGGAAGATGTGTAGCTGTCACGGTGGTTTGAATGTGAGTTGTCCCCCACAGGCTCATATGTTTGAATCCTTAGTTGACATTTCGGGAGATCATGGCAACTTTAGGAAGCGGAGCCTTGCGGGAGGAAGGGGTGTCACGGGGTGGGCCCTGAGGTTGCTCACCTGCCCTCCCCCTGCTCTGCTAGAATTCTGCTCCTGTAATTTGCACTTTGCCTTTCGACCTCCATGACGTCTGCAGTGATCTAAGCCACCTCTGCTTGCTTCCAGCCCTCATGCCTTTCCCACCTTAAAGGAGTGCTCCTCCCCTCTGGAACTGTAAGACACATAAATCTTAAGTTGCTGGAGTCTGAGTAAGCTGCTACAGAAGCAAGCCATTTAAAACATTCCACCTGGACGAAGGCATGGAAAGCAAACAGCACGCGGGGCTCAGGAAGTTCCTGAAGCTAAGAGAGGTGCTGGGGTTGGCTTTCCTCAAGGTAAAGAAAGCAGGAAATAATTGTCGGGGAAGGAGACTCCCTGCCGGCCAGCAATCTGGAGGGGACTCTGAGCTGCCTATCAGTCTGGAGGAGACTGTCCAATGGGCAAGTTGAGCAAGAGAGGAGTCTCACCCCTGTTGGTGTTGACGTTTTGTGATGCAGTTGTAGTTGCCTTCATGTTGTCCCTGTTCCTGTAACTTTCACACATACTCCTGCAGGAATAAAGTCGCTGGGTTGCCAAGTTAGAATTTTGTGTAACTATACCATGGTCTGTTGTGAAATCCCTGTTTAGAGTGAACAGACATTGGTGTGGTGTTTCCACCAAGATGTGTCACATAGTATGTGTGCACGTGTATCTTGACTAGCATTTTTTTCAGGAGTTAGGAAGTAATCAATTTAGTACCAAACTCAGAAAAATGGGGAAAGTACTAAATTAGTGGAGTATAAATCTGCTCAGGATTTAGTGTAAATTTCTTATTGTTTTTTATTAAAAATATTTTTAAATGCCAGCATTCAAAAGCCATGAAAATGACAGGCCTAATACCCATAGGAAAAAAAAAAAACATAGGAAAAACATAGGAAAAAAGAAAAACAAGAAGATTCAAGAAGAAATAATTTCAGATGTGGGCTTCCGTAGGCTCCTTGAAATCATCAATGTGTGAGGCGGTTCTAACTGTTCAGTGGTCTGCTGCAAACCTGGGACAGCGATGGACCATGCAGTCACTGTCGCATACAGGATGTGATAGTAGAGTTAATAGGGGTGAAATGTTCAGAACTTTGGTGAAAAAAATGTCAGAAATTAACCTGTGGTGTTTTCTTCAGCTTTCTTTCTTCTCCTTTCTCACTCGTCCCCTCCAACCTTTGAAACAAGCACTTACTCTCAAGCTCACCCTCACCCCACACATAAAAAGTGACGCTTTCTAGCCCCACCCCACTTTTATTCAGAAACGACACCTGCAATAGGGGCTTGGATCACACTGAATCCAGCATCACATTGGATCCAGCATCACATTGGACCCAGCATCACATTGGACCCAGCATCACATTGGATCCAGCATCACATTGGATCCAGCATCACATTGGATCCAGCATCACATTGAATCCAGCAGCAATGCAAACGAGAAACTTACTTCCTGCTTTTAGGACTGGGTCACAGGTCACCGGATTTCTAGTCATTTATTTAACCACCCCAGAGGTCTGTATTCACAAAGTGTTAATTTACTTGCTTAATTAATTTGTATTAAATGATTGATGGGTCATCGATTGATTTCAATGCCAGCATGGAGCTCAAGGCCTGTTTCACACCAGGCAACTACTCTAAGCTGCATCCTCATTCCTTTTTATTTTGAGATTAGATCTCACTAAGATGCTCACGCTGGACTCAGCCTTTTTTGAAAACTTGTTTTTAAATATTTTAGATTCTTAGTTATTCATGCTCCTTGCCTCCCTCATTCTCTCCCTTCCTCCCTTTCTTCCCTCCCGCTTTCATCCCTTCCTGTCCCACCTCCCCTCCCTTCATGTGTCCAGTTCACCCCCTCCTACTATGGGTCCTGGGGTTCCCTCTGTGTCATCTGTTCTCCTGGGGGTTCGGGCGCCTGTGGCAGACCAAGAGGCCCTTCTTGGGTGGACCACTGCTATGGGCACTCTGATCCCTTGCCCCTAAGGATCCTGCTGCCTGAACTGTTTCTCTAGAGATCCATGCCAGGGGACATGTGGACATGTCCACCATTGTTCAGGGCTGATGAGCCCAAGTCCCATTACCGTGAGTTCCTGGCTGTGGCTGCCCTATCTTGAGTGGAGTGACCTGTCCAGCAACAGACCTCTCCATCTTTAGGCTCTTACTGCCTCCAGTTCTGCAAAGTTCCCTGAACTTCCAGATGGGGAGAGATTGGGCTGGCCTGGTTCCAGGTGAACATTGTAGGGTTGCTGGTGTTCTGTATTCTGGTTGTTTGTTGTTGACCGTTTTGCTATTCTTGCACTGCAGAAGGTTGCATCCTATCTGTGTGCTAAGATCCTTTCCCATCCGGCAGTACAGAAACTGTTAAAGGGAGGCCTTGATATAAGGGCAGGCTTGAAGGAGAGGGAGGAGCAGGAGCAGGGCAGAGCAATGGGTGGGGTCAACCTCCAGGACATTATCTGGCTGTCTACTAACTGCTAACCACCTCCCCATGACAAGGAACACACATCCAGTGCTTCAAACCAATCCAAACACCAGTGAACAGGAAGGAGACTGACCACAGATTGGATCAGACATCTCACCAATTATGGGTGTTTCTTGAGGGTGGCCTTATTTCTCTATTGAACTTTGTTCCTTTGTCTTCATTTTCTTGGGGTCTTCTTTCCCTACCTTCCCAGTTCTAATCCTTTGTGGTTATAATGGATAATAAAAAGATTTTTCCTTGAGTATGTCATTATGAGAGCTTGGAATTAGATTCCACTTATAAGGGAGAACATGCAGTGTCTGGCTTTCTGTTCTTCGGATACTTAGCTCAGTATGACTTCTTTCAAATCTATCCATTTACCACCAAATTTCATTAATTCATCTTTTGATGGCTGTGTAGCATTCCATTGTGTATATGTGCCACATTTTCATTGTCTATTCATCAACTGTGCTGGTTCCATTTCCTGAGCTATTAGAGTCCTGTTTAGAAAGTATTGGCCTATGCCAATCAGTTTGAGAGAGTTACCTACTCTTTCTTCAAGGAGTTTTACAGTCTCTGGTCTAATGTTAAGGTCTTTGACAAGTAAGGATCTAGTTTCTATCTTCTGCATGGAAAGATTCACTTTTGCCAGCACCATTTGCTGAAGATGCTATTCTTTTTCCATTGAATTTTCTGAGCCCCTATGTCAAAAATCAGATGAGTATATGAATACGGGCTTATTTCTGGGCCTTCAACCTTTGTCCATTGATCTTTGTGTCTGTTTTGGAGCCAGTACCATACTATCTTTATTACTATGGATAAGTAGCATAGATTAAGGTCTAGTATGGTGGTTCCTCCAGCATTGTTTTTATTACTCAGGATTACTTCTGCTATCTTGGGCCTTTTGACTGTGTTGTCAATTTCTTTTTTTTTTTTTTAAACATGTCCAAATTACTGTTTCCATCTTCAAAGTAACTGATTTTTCTAAAGCATTATTCCTTTCCCTTGGTATTAGGGATGGAACACAGGGATGGTACATATTAGACAAACATTCTACTTCTTTTTTTTTTTAAATACATTTTTTATTATTATTTCAGCTCATACAATCTTAATAGGTACACCAGTTCCCTCGCTCCCTCCTCCCCCCCCCCCGGAACCCCTGCTCCCCCTCCCCTCACCCCTCCTGCCCCGTCCCCCCCGTGCCTCCCGCCCCAATTCCCAGAGTCCTTTCTTGTGCATGCCTGACTCTCCTCTGGGCCCTCCTCTCCGATGACGTACAAGGACCCAGTGGCATTTCCCTGAACCCTTTCCTGTGTTCCCCTTAAGCACAGGAACACTACTGTGGCTGTCAATCCCTTGCCTCCAAGGATCTTGGTGCCTTTAGCAGATGCTAGACTTTGTGAGGTCAATAGTACGTTGGACATTGCGCAGGGCATGCAAAGTCCAATGATGATTGCTTCAGCCCTAACTAGTGTGGAGAATCTTGCAAATCATTGCTCCTCCCATCCTTTTGCTCTTACACTCTTACCGCCCCCTCTTCCGCAAATGTCCCTGAGCTTCAGGATGGGGAGAGATTAGTCTGGCCTAGTTCTAGGTGGTTGATATAGAGTCTCTGAAGTTCTGGATAGTGGTTTGTTGATTTTCTTTTGCAGTTTTGTTGCTCCTGCAATGTCCTTCACTCCATCGTGATGGGCACTATATGTCACCCCTTGGCCAGAGACAGAAAGCTGTTAAACTGGAGTCTTATTATAAGAGCACATTCAAGGGTAGATGTAATACTTATACCCAAAAGTGGAATCGCAGGGTCATATGGCATTTGGCAATGAGAGGAGTCAATCACCCATTTGCAAAATGGTTACTTTTTAATCTGCCGGACTATATGCCCTCCCCTTCTGGTGAGTTCATACCCCCTTAGTTGTAAATGATCAGGAACAAATGTCTGTGAACTTAACTAGGTGTCACATTACTTTCTTGCAGTCCTTGATGGAGGCCTATTTTCTCTACTGTAACCTGGTCACTTCTCTCCTTGTTTCTGGTGTAGCCCTCCAACCCCATCCCTCCTGTTCATAATCCTTGCAATTACTGTAGGTAATACATAGATTTACCTATGAGTGTCTCAAGATGGGCTGGGTGGGTTTGGTATTAGGAGTCACCTATTAGGGAGTACATAGGGCACTTAGTTTTCTGGGTCTGGGATACTTCACTTAATATAATTGTTTCCAATGACATCCATTTCCTGGCAAATTCCAGTAATTCGTCATTTTTGATGGCTGAGTAGTACTCCATTGTATAGATATACCACAGTTTCCTTATCCACTCATCAACTGTTGGACATTTGGGTTGATTCCATGTCTTTGCTATTGTAAATAGTGCTGCTATGAACATGGTCGTGCTTGTGCTATCGAGGTGAACCTCTGCTGTATGGGGGGTTATACCCAAAAGTGGAATCGCAGGGTCATATGGCATTTCAATCTTTAATTTCTTTAAGAATCTCCAGACGGCTCGCCAGAGTAGCTGTATGAGCCTGCACTCCCACCAGCAATGTAGGAGAGTTCCCCTCTCTCCACATCCTCTCCAGCATTTGTTGTTGTTTGTATTGTGGATTTTTGCCATCCTGACTGGGGTGAGATGATATCTCAGGGAAGTTTTGATTTGCATTTCCCTGATGGGTAAAAAAGTGGAGCATTTTTCAGATATTTGTTAGACATTTTAATTTCATCCCTGGTAAAATTTCTTTTAAGTTCCAGGGCCCATTTTTTAATTGGGCAAGTGTTTTCCTTGGAGTTTAGTTTTCTAAGTTCTTTGTGCACTCTGGACAGTAGAGCTCTATCAGATATGTGGTTAGTGAAGATTTTCTCCCATTCTGTGGGTTGCCTTTGAGCTCGTGTTACAATCTCTTTATCTGAACAGAAGCTCTTTAATTTCACAAGATCCCAACTGTTGAGAGTTGGTAGCAGTGACTGTGCCATTGGATGTCTGTTAGGAAATGTTGGCTTAGCCCAATCAGCTCAAGGGAGTTCCCTATCCTTTCAACTATGGTTTTTATAGTTTCTGGCCTGATATCAAGGTCCTTGATCCATTTGGAATTAAGTCTTGTACATGGTGACAAGTATGGGTCCAGCTTTAATCTTCTGCATGTGGAGATCCAGTTTTGCCAGCACCATTTGTTGAAGATGCTGTTCTTTTTCCATTGGATTCTTTGGGCCCCTTTGTCAAAGACCAAATGGCTGTAATTTTGTGGGCTTATATCTGGGTCTTCAATCCTTATCCATTGATCTGTGTGTCTATTTTGGAGCCAGGACCAGGCTGTTTTTATAACTATGGATTTGTAATGTAGACCAAGGTTCGGTATGGTGATACCTCCAGCAGTGTTTTTGTTACTCAGGATTGTCTTTGCTATCCTGGATCTTTTGTGCCTCCATATGAATTTTGAGATTGTTTGGTCAACTTCTTTAAAGAATTGCTTTGGGATTTTAATTGGTATAGCATTGAATTTGTATATTGCCTTTGGTAGGATGGTCATTTTTATGATGTTGATTCTGCCAATCCAGGAGTATGAGAGGTCTTTCCACCTTCTGGTGTCTTCTGCAATTTCTTTCTTGAGGGTTTTAAAGTTTTCATTGTAAAGGTCTTTTGCCTCCTTGGTTAGATTTATACCAAGGTACTTCATTTTTTTTAGGGGCTATAGTAAATGGGATGGTTTCTCTCAATGCTTTTTCACTTCTTTCATCCTGGGCATATAGGAAGGCCTCTGATTTTTGCACATTTATTTTGTATCCTGCCACCCTGCTGAACTTCTCAATTAGTTCCAGGAGCTTCCTCTTGGAGTTTTTGGGGTCACTCAGGTATAAAATCATGTCATCTGCAAATAGGGATAGCTTGACTTCTTCCTTGCCGATTTGAATCCCTTTTATGTCCCTTTCTTGTCTTATGGCTTCAGCTAAGACTTCACGCACAATATTGAATAGAAGTGGTCAGAGTGGACAGCCTTGTCTAGTTCCTGATGGAAGTGGGAATGCTTCCAATTGTTCCCCATTGAGCATAATCCTTGCTGTGGGCTTGTTTTATACAGCTTTTATTATATTGATAAAGGTTCCTTCCATTCCTACTGTCTCTAGCATTTTGATCATAAAAGGCTGTTGGATCTTGTCAAAAGCTTTTTCTGCATCTATTGAGAGTATCATGTGGTCTTGGACTTTGGACTGGTTTACATGATGAATTACATTTATTGATTTGCGTATGTTGAACCAACCTTGTGTGCCGGGGATGAAGCCTACTTGGTCCTCGTGAATAATCTTTTTAATATGTTTTTGAATCCGATTTGCTAAAACTTTGTTGAGAATCTTTGTGTCTGTGTTAATCAGAGAATCGGCCTATAGTTTTCTTTTTTAAGTGAGTCTTTATTAGGTTTTGGGATTAAAACGATATTGGCTTCATAGAAGGAATTTGGTAGTGTTCCTTCCTTTGCTATTTGATGGAACAGTTTAAGGAGTATTGGTATTATTAACTCTTTAAATGTCTGGTAGAACTCTGTGCTGAATCCATCTGGTCTAGGACATTTTTTGGTGGGAAGATTCAAGATTACTTCCTCAATTTCCTTATATGTTATAGGACTATTTAAATAATTCACAACTTCTTGATTCAATTTAGGTAAGTTGTGTTTACTTAAAAATTCATCCATCTCTTTTGTGTTGTCAAACTTCACAGAGTATAAGTTTTTGAAATATGATATTATAATTCTCTGGATTTCTTGGGTATCAGTAGTGATAACTCCATGTTCATTTCTAATTTGTTAATTTGGGTTTTCTCTCTCCTGCTTTTGGTTAATTTAGCTAGGGGTGTATCAATCTTATTGATTTTTTCAAAGAACCAGCTTTTTGACTGGTTGATTTTTTCTATCGTTTTCTTAATCTCGATTTCAGATATTTCTCCCCTTATTTTGCTAATCTCCTCTCTTCTACTACTTTTGGGATCAGATTGCTCTAGTTTCTCTAAAGCTTTAAGCTGCATTGTTAAGTTGTTTATTTCTGATGTTTCCGTTTTTTTGATGTAGGCATTAAGAGCTATGAATTTACCTCTTAGAACAGCTTTCATTGTGTCCCAGAGATTTTGGTAAGTTGTATTTTCGTTATCATTCACTTTCAGGAAATCTTGAATTTCCTTTTTAATTTCTTCCTGAATCCAGTTCTCATTCAGCATCATAGTGTTAAGTTTCCAGGAGTTAGTGTATTTTCTCTTGTTTGATGTGTTGTGGATGTCCAGCTTTAGGCCGTGGTGGTCTGATAGGGCACAGGTTAGAATTTCAACTTTTTTGTGTATGTGTAGATTCATTTTGTGGCCCAATATGTGATCTATTTTGGAGAAAGTTCCGTGTGCTGCTGAGAAAAATGTGTATTCTTTGGTGCGTGTGTGAAAAGTTCGATAGAGATCTGTAAGGTCCATTTCTTTCAGGGTTTGATTAAGTTCCAAAGTGTCTCTGTTAAGCTTTTGACCTGTTGATCTATCCCATGTTGAGAGGGCGGTGTTGAAGTCCCCAAGAATTATCGTTTGGGAGTTGATTTCTTGCTTTAGATGCTGTAGGGTTTTCTTAATGAATGTGGAGGGGCCTGTATTGGATGCATATATGTTCAGTATTGTGAAGTCTTCCTGGTGAATTGTACCTGTGACTAAAATGTAGTATCCATCTGTGTCTCTTATAATTTTCTTTGGTTTGAAGTCCACTTTATCTGATAGCATAATGGCTACCCCTGCCTGTTTTCTGCTTCCATTTGCTTGTAGAATTGTTGACCAGCCTTTTATTTTTAGAGCATGCCTATCTTTTGTGGTGAGATGGGTTTCCTGCAGGCAGCAGATTGATGGATTGTGATTTTTAATACAAGTTTGTAATCTGTGTCTCTTGATCGGTGAATTAAGTCCATTAACATTTAGTGTTATAATGGAGAAACTATTGTTAATTCCAGACATTTATTATGTTTAGTAGTTTTTATAAGTATATTGCTTCGCTTTTAATGGTGTTATACTTGCCTTCTGCTCTCCTGGATATGCCTGTTTTTTTCTTCACGCTTGAGTATCATTTCTAGCATTTTTTGAAGGCCTGGTTTGATGGACATGTATCCCTTCAAGTTGTCTTTGTGCTGGAAGATTTTTCTTTCTCCCTTGATCATGACGTATAGTTTTGCAGGGTAAATCAGCCTGTGTTGACATTTTTGCTCATTCAATACTTGAAGTATGTCTCTCCAAGCTCCTCTTGCTTTTACTGTTTCGACTGAGAAGTCATTTGTTATTTTGATAGGTTTACCTTTAAAAGTGACTTGTTTTTTCTCCCTTGAAGCTCTCAGCACCAGTTCTTTATCTTAAATGTGGAGTGTTTTAACTATTATTTGCCGTGGCGTGCTTCTGTTTTGGTCATATGTGTTTGGGGTGCGGAATGCCTCTTGTATATGGATGGGCCTCTCTTTTTTTAGATGAGGAAAGTTTTCCTTAATGATCGTTTGAAAAATTTCCTCAGGGGTGGTATTTTGAGATTCTTGCTCTGGTATTCCATGAATACGCATGTTAGGCTTCTTCAGGGTGTCCCATACCTCTTGGATATTTCTCTCAAATATCTTTTTGACTTTAACAACCTCTTCCATTGAGCTGGTTAGTACTCCCACTTTATCTTCAAGGTCTGAAATTCTGTTTTCTGCTTCGTTAGTTCTGTTGATAAGACTCTCTGTGGAGTTCTGGGTTAAAGATAACTTGTCTTGTAGCTCAGTTTTAAACTCTGCTTGAGTCTGTTTTAACTGTTCTATGCCAGTTTTTGTTTCTTGCACTGGTTTTCTCAACTCCTCCAAGTGTCTGTTGTGTTCCTCTTCAAAGCGATTGATTCGATTATGTAATTCCTCCTGGATTTCCTCTTTCATAGTATTGAACATGGTAATGATCATATTTTGAAAGTCGTTATCCCGGGTCAGGCTTTCTTGGCCATTTTCCGTGGGTTTGTTCTGGTTGTAGTCTAACATTATGGGATTAATTCCTTCGGTGGGAAATTTGTTTACTTGAATGTTGCTTCTCATGGATTTCCACTTTGACTTTGGCATTGTCGTTTTAACTCTTAAGATCTTTCAATTTCACTAAAGTGAATTATTAGGCTGGGGTTCTGGGGGTGGGCAGGGACGGAGCTTACCTAGGTCGCGGATGAGGCCTGCCTGGACTGCGCGCGTCCCGGCCGGAGGAGCGGGGTGGGGAAGGGAGGGTGTGTTGTCAATTTCTGTGAAGAATTGCCTTGGAATTTTCATTGGTATGGCATTGAATCTGTATATTGCTTTTTGTAGGATGGTCATTTTCATGATGTAAATTCTATAGATCCAGGAGTATGGGAGATCTTTCCACTTCTGGTATCTTCTGAAATTTCTTTCTTTAGAGTTTTAAAGTTTTCATTGTACAAGTCTCTCTCTTCCTTGGTTATAGTTATACCAAGGTATTCATTTTTTAGGGGCTATGGTAAATGAAACTTTTTCTCTTAGGACTTTCTCACTTTTTTCATCCTTGGCGTTTAAGAAAGCCCCTGAGTTTTGAACATTGACTTTGTACCTGTTACTCTGCTGAACTTATGTATTAGTTTCAGGAGTTTCATGGTGGTGTCTTTGGGGTCTCTCAAATAAAGGATCATGTCATCTGCAAATAAGAATAACTTGACTTCTTTTCCTATTTGTATCCCTTTTATTTCCTTTTCTTGTGTAATAGCTCTAGTTAAGACTACCAGTATGATATTGAATAGAAGTAGTTAGAGTGGATAACCTTGCCTACTTCCTAATTGATGAAGAAGTGTTTCAAGTTTTTCACTATTTAGAATGATCCTTGTTATAGGCTTGTTGTATATATGTATTCCTTAGTGATTCAGATGCAAGTTTTGGTAGAGATTGGTCAGGTCCATTTTGGGTTATGGTTTGATTCAGCTTCAGTGTATCTCTACTCAGTTTTTGGCTTGTTGACCTATCCAATGGTGAGAGTAGGGCATTGAAGTCCCCTGCTATTATCGTGTTTGGGTTGATTTGTTGTTTTAAATGTTGTAACATTTGTTTAATGAACGTGGCTAAGCCTGTATTGCATGTTCAGTATTGTGAAGTCTTCCTGATGAATTGTTTCTTTGACTAAAATGTAATATCCTTCTATGTCTCTTATGATTTCTTTTGGTTTGAAGTCTATTTTGTCAGATATCAGAATTGCTACTCCTGCTTGTTTCCTTTTTCCATTTGCTTGCAGTACTTTTTGGCCAGTCTTGCTCTGAGACTGTATCTCTCTTTCATGGTGAGATGTGTTTCCTGAAGGCAGCAGATTGCTGGGTTGTGATATTTGATCCATGTTTGTAGTCTGTCTTTTGATGGAAGAGTTAATTCCATTAACGTTTAGGGTTATACTGAGAAATGCTTGTTGATTCCTGTCATTTTCTGTGTTTTCTGGTTTTTCGTGTATATTTCCTTGCTAGGAAGTTGTGTTGGTATTATTTTTCCCTTCTCTTCTCTCAGATATGTTTGTTATTTTATATGAGCTTGAGTATCTTATCTACCATCTTTTGTAAGCCTGGTTTGGTGTTCATGTAAACCTTCAGTTTCTCTATATGGTGGAAGATTTTTCTTTCACCCTCAATCATAATAGTATTTTAGTCTGGTTTGGCATATGTGCTCATTCATGACTTGAAGTATATCTTTCCAAATTCTTCTGGCTTTTACTGTTTCCATCGAAAATTCAGCTATTATTTTAATAGGGTTACCTTTAAACACGACTTGATTTTTCTCTCTTAACATCTCTTTGTCATGTATTTATAGTGTTTTGACTATAATTTTTCCTGGCAAGTTTCTATTTCAGTCATATTTGATTGGTGTGAGATATTCCTCTTGTACTTGGATGGGGATCTCTTTCTTTAGATGTGGAAATTGCATTAATGATAGTATGTGGCTTTATGGGTTTCTTCTTCTGATATTCCATGAATATGAAGACTATTCTTCTTCAAGGAGTCTTATAACTCTTGAATATTCTTTTCAAGTGGTTTTTTTTTTTTTGGCTTTTTCAAGCTCTTTGATTGGACCAATTTTTTCTGTTATCTTGTCTTCTTATTCTGATATTCTATTTTCTACTTCATTGATTCTGCTGGTAAGATTTTCTGTTGAATTTGTATTACAGTTAGCTTATTTTTAGTTTCAAGTTTAATCTCCGTAATGAGATTAAATCTATAATCAAAAAATGAGATTTTTTTTCAACTGCTTTATGACTAGTTTTGTTTCTTCAACTTCCTTTTTCATTTCATCTAGGTGCTTGTTGTGCTCCTGTTCATATTGGCTCATGCAGTTATTTAATTCCTCTTGGATTTCCTCTTTCATTGTTTTGATCATGGACAAGATCATGTTTTCTTAGGGGGCTGGAGAGGTGGCTCAGGGGTGAAGCCTATGCCTTGCAGGCAGAAGGTTCTGAGTCTGGATCCTAGACCCCCATGTATAGATGCCAGGAGGAAGTGGGGGACGGCCTGTGTTTCTTGTCCTGGTAGGGCGGAGCCTGTGAATCCCAGGGCAGAAGGAGGTGGAGGCGTCCATGGTGGTTCACGAATTTGCCCATGGTTCTATACACACACACACACACATACACACACACACACACACACACACACACACACACACATAATTGAATAAATAAAAAAAAAGAAAGTCCTTTTCTTGGTTATTGAATTTGTGACTAATATCTGAGAGGCTAGGGATTCATCATTATAGGATCAACCTTTTTTGTAGGGAGTTGTTATGTCTTACAGATTTTCAGTGTGACATGGCTATTTGTGTTTGATTTCTAAAATCTTTCTTGGTGTGTATTTATAACTGTTATGCATCAGACAGAATTGCTGCACTTGGACTCTACTGTTTACCTAGGTGTTTAAGGTCTTAGTCTAGGGTTCCTTATTATTATTTCATGGATAAGGTAATCATGGTACCAAAAAAAAGTGTGGAAGTCCTACTCTGGTTCTGGAGATGGCAGTCTTTCGCTTTAGATTTGCCTGGAAATTTGGGTTGTTATGTGTGGTTTGAGTTAAGAATTAGATCAGCTTTATATTATGAAATAGGGTAGATTTAGAAGCCAGGGGTTCGAGATTAATGTGATATGGGAACTATTAGTTTCTTCCAGGTGTGTGAGAGTGAGTGGTTAATGCCCTAAAGCACAGGTGTATGGGGTTTTGGATGTGCTGTATAGAAGTCTGAGGTAACTATCAATTGAGATGAGATGAAAGGTAAAAAGAGTTATGTATCTTAGAGTTGGATGTGAAGATTCTCTTCTGTTCCATGAAAGGAGCTCTAGGAAGGTGTTGGTGCACTAGTTCCAGGTTTGTGGTTCCTGTGGACTCTGTTAAAATCTTGGAGGTTTTATTATTGGTTGACAGGGAGTGGGGGAGAGTTGGTTAAGCCCTCTAGTGTGTGGACCTAAGGAACCAAGATTGTCTTGCACAGGTCCTCAAAGGAGAGGAAATCAATCTGCCAACGTCTGTTATTGTGCCAGAGCCAGGGGTATGTCCGAGGGCCAGCCATGGGATCCAGTGTCCTGCACAGGCCTCAAGCCCAAAAGCTAGACTCAGCCTTATAATTCTCCTGCCTCTGACTCCAAGTGTTGTGATGTCAGGTGAGCCCCACCATGCCCAGCAGCAACCTCCTTGGGTCACCATCTTATACACTATACCTATAGCTACTTCATTCTTCTAGTTGCGTGGGCTCAGGGCCTCAAAACCATTTTTATTGCTTCTTTTTGCTCAGAAGCTACCTCTGATATGTCACCAAAAGTCACTTCTGCCAGAAAAATCTTTTTGGAATCCAGCCATTTCTTCCCAGTTTCACAGTCACCATCTTGAACTAGTTCTTGGCAGTAAGCCTTCAACTGGCCTCCCAGTATCCACACTCTTAGTGCTATTTTCTTTGCTTTTTTTTATTTGTGTGTCACACATAGACAGGTTTACATATGTGTATGAGCATGTGTACAAGAGTGTATGCATGCCTGTGGAGGCTTAAGAGTGACTTTGGGAATCATCCTGGATTGCTCTACCTCTTTATTGCTTTGCTCTGGGGTTTCCCAGGCTCTGCCTTCCAGGGTCAGAAGTGCAGGCTGTTGTCATATCCTTCTGGCTTTTTTACATGGGATCTAGGGTCTGAACTTGGGTCCTTTGGCTTTCAAGGCATAGGTTTTAAACCCTAAATCCTTTTGGTGATACTTTAACATATTGATTGAAAGGTTTTGAAAGATCATGTCCAAACCATCCAAGGATTTTCCTTCCCACTTAGAACAGACAGCTTGTTTCAGCACTGTGATCAGCTCCCTGCTCCTTTTGACTCTGACCCCAACCCTGCTCTTGACTTTGTCCCCTTCCCATACTTGACCCAGAATGGTTTATTTCTCTTCAGCTTGTGTATCTTCTCTTGCCCAAAAAGTCTCTGACCCTTTCTTTGCAGGATATAATGTCCTTTGTTTCTAAAATCACAAAGTCTATCAACTGGACATGTTCGACTCAACATTTTCCTGAGATTTCACCTTCATCTAATTCACTGCATGTTTGACTTAGCTATCCAACAACTCATAGTGTAGGAATAGGAATTTTAGGAAAGTTTTGAGTTGCTTGTGTTGTCACTGGTACCCAGAAATAAATCCAGATCTATAGGAACCGAAGTTCAAGCAATCCAAAGCATTCTCTTAAAAAGAAAAAAAGTACAAATATGCAGGGCTTGGGAAGATAACTCAGGAATTAAAGCATTTGCAGCAGTAAGATGGGAGTTGAGATCCTCAGAATTTAGGTGAAAAATGCTGGTGTGGTGGAGGATTCATAGTATCCTGTCTGTGATTCCAGCCCAGGAAAGCAGAGCCTGGGAACCCCCAGAGCAATGTTGGCTTTCAGATTAACCCTAATTGGTGCACTGTGGGATTAATTAGTTTGAGACCTAGACTTGAAACAATAGAGTGGAAGAGCAATCAGGGATGATTCCTGGTATCACCTTCCAGCTTGCACAAATATATGCACTCATGTACATGTGCACAGGTATACATGTTCACACATTCAATCCAAACATGCATACACACATGCACACATCCCTTACATACATACACATGAAAAAACAGTACAAATTTGCATGTGCAAAACTAGATATGACAGTGACTATCAAATTAGAAACCATAGCAAATATTTCTAAATAATGAAAACTAGCACCAAAGTCCTGAAATCCAGAAACATGAAACAATGTTTATGAATGAATTACTCATTCACATCCATATATTCTCACACTACATTTGTTACAATTGCTCACCACTTGTCTGTGAAACAGTGATTTCAATATCATTTTCCTATACCACATAATGGCCACGTTTTATTTTGTTTGCTTATTTGCTCTTTTCATAATATCTGAGTCATCATTTTTATTCATAGCTGAGCTGTGCAGCTTATTATTAGTAATGCTATAAATTATTAGGACTGTTACATAATTCGGAAAAAATATCTTTTGGCTTTCTTTTATCTAGGTTTCAGAGTAATTCAAATTTCTCGCACAATGACCCATCCTAAAAACTCTTTGAACTGAAGACATTCAACAATCTAATGACATCATTCAATGACCCGGTAGGAACCTTATGCTATTCTGTCAAGGATAGTATTTCATGGTGGCACTGTTTTTGCCCAGCAAGATGACATTTTGATCATGACACAACATATGACACGTCATATGAGATTCCAGCAGCCATGAAACATGGAGCTGAGCTAGACATGAATGCTGACAGCTCTGGGTCTGAGTATGTTGGGGCCAATGCATGCATTTGCATCTTAATCTGTAATAGAAAAAAAGGCCTAAATTTTAAAAAATGTCATAGAGAATAAAAACTTGCAAATCAAGGTGAGGAAAGACATTTTTGTTTAGATATAATAATCAATGTGGTTTGTTTGCTGTTGTTATTTCATTTTTACAATTTTGAGGATGGAACTCAGGATTAGATAATTTGTATATATATTGCCCCAAAGCAAATAAAAGGGGATGGGGTATATCTGGATGACTGTTGCCTAGTACACCTGTCCCCTAGGAGTAAGTCACTCGCAACACAGGAAGCCAGCTGTGAAGTGGATCATGGTCATCACTGTTTCTGCGTTTAGACTCCATTGGTTGCTTTCTTCAAACCCCGCCACACTTCCGACTGGTAGCCTTTTCAACAGCTGCACTTTCCAAGACATTAAACTGTATAAAGGAGGAAGAAAGTGTCTTGGTAAAATGTTGTCCATGTCTGTTGTATGACAGACTTGCGAGACTGTAAGAGGAATGAGGTGTAGCTAGATGTGGCTCACCTCAATGAGTCTCTTCTTGACCAGTCTCTGCTGGATCCTTCCATGGAAAGTAAATATGTTGTATTTTCATATGATCAAAAAAAGCACCTATAATCACTGACAGAAAAAAAAAGTTGTCTCTAATTGTGTCAATGATGTTCTTTGCGAATTGCATCTGATAGCTGAATGTCTGTTTTAAGCTAGTTGCAAGGAAGCTCTTACTCCTTTCTTTACCATGGTGTGAAAAATTCAGAGCCTATGTGGCTAGAGCCTTTCATTGTCCATTGCAGTGGCAAAAATAGAAATGGCCAATGAGCCTTTCGTGGGAAGATATGGGAGCTGTGGTCAGCACTGACAGATGGATTACTGTGCTCAAACATGGCTGAATCTTCTCCACGTCCATATAGACCGCTCATTGGGTGTCTTAGTTTCATATTAACATTGCTTTGATCAATATATGCGCTCAACAATTTAGGGGGATAGGAGATTTACTTATGCTCAGGATTCTAGGGTACAGTCACAACAGGAGACTGATACCAACATCAAGCACCAAGGGCACTGGCCACGCCATACTCACGGAAGAGCCCAGAGAGGGCGAAGACCAATGCATGCATACCTTCTACCTTACCAGTCTCTCTCCATCTTATTGACCTGCCAGAGAATGGTCTCATCTGCTACAGGCTAAGAATTCCTAGAGCAACTAGATAATCTCCTACAGGCTTGCTCAGAGCCTTTCCTTAACTAATTCTTCACAGGTGCGCTCACAGGCTCAGTTCTGAAGTGTCAGGTTGCCCTTTGAAGACAACTGGTCGATTGCCAAATGTATGCAAACTGGGAAGGAGTTTTGGAGAACTCTTTCTTAAAAAAACTAAGATTTTGTATGAATATATTCAAGTATTTGGGGGAGCTAAAATGTATGCATTGAAGTTGTCCATGAAATCCTTTGTGTTTGTGTGTGTGTGTGTGTGTAAAGGTGTGGATGTGACTGACTATATGTAGTAGAGGGCACTATGTGTGTCTGTGGAGGCCCAAGGATCACATCAGAAACCATCCTAGGTTGCTTTACCTTCTTATTGCTTTGCTCTGAGTTCTTCCAGCTCTAATTTCCAGGGCTGGAATTGCAGACTGCCCTAATTTCTGCCAGATCTTTTTACACGGGATCTGGGAAATCTGAATTCAGGTCCCTCTTGCTTTCAAGAGAAAGGCTTTAACCCCTGAACCATCTCTCCAGCCCAATGTCTCTGAAATCTATATGGACTTTGAAATAATCTATTTGTAAAGTATGAAAAGTAAAGTATTTAGCCCCAAAACACAGTGCACCATGGACAAGATGGAAGTCTTTAATGAGATCCAGAACTGCTGGAGATGTTACTAGAGTGTTCCACACATATAAGGACCTGAATTACATCCTTGGTACCACCAAAAAGGAAAATAAAAGAACCTGCAAAAGGTCTAATCTACTCACTGTCCACATTGTGCAGCAGCCATTCTAAACTGAAATGCTCTTTTCCCTTGCACTTGGGACCCACACAGCAAGTCTCTGTTGTCTTTCCTGGGTGTTAGCCCTACTTGCTGGCCCGTGAGCATGTGGTGATTATCTGGCTTTCGTATTCGCCCAAGCGCAGTCTCAAGGTGAGAGACACTTCTCCCGCTCCTTTCCCCCACTCTGGCCAATTTCAAGATCAACTTTGGCCTCATTTATACACTTCCTAAAATCAATGAGGAGTTATTAGTCCCTTTTCCTGATGTAGCACACGAATTATCGAGACGATAGTCTTGTCTAGTGTTATTTATGTTCTTTTCTCTTGCAGCTATATTGATTGACCCATTTTCCCCCTCACTTCTGTCTGCCAAATCCCATGGGAAAGGAAAGTGGACTTAAAGGACATTCGCTCATTTGTTAAGTGAATCTCACAGCACATGGAATTTGTGGCTTTTTCTTTCTAGAAGCTTCTTCTGCCAGAGTTTAAGTCATCCTTCAGTAGCAAAGGATCAGAAATGCCAATAATGCAGCTTAGAGAGAAACCAGTGCCAATACTTGAGTATTGTCTCCTGCTGCTCAGTCTATTGGTTGACCCTGAGCTTGGACCCTCCTTTCCAGTGGGAATTTCTAGCACTGCTGCAAGATTGGAACTGATGAGCTATAATGGTCTGTTCTTAGAACTTCTAGCATGCTAGGCTTCCACTCTAGAAACCCAAAGCCTAGGAGATGGGAGTAGACATGGTGAGGAAACTGTGGTCCTCAGAGAATACATCTTCTGAGGTAGGTTGGCAATTATCTGTCAAAGAACAAGAGCAGCTATTTCTGTGTTAATGGGAAGCATTCTTTCTTCCCTTCTCAACACAGTTCTCACGTGTGCTGTGGTCGATATTAACAACTTTAAAGATGGCTTATTTCAGTTATGGGAATATGTAAGAATTTTTGCTGGGACGTTAGCCCATTGACTAAGTACTGTGACTCAGAGATGATCCTTGCTTAAGTGGCCAGATAAAACTCAAAATATCTAGTTAAACTGATACTTCGATAAATAACAGATAGCTGTTTAATCCTATGGGATATTTGTAACATTCTTATTTTTCCATGTGTATGTGTATGCTCAAAGGATGCATGTATGCATGCATATTCACATATGTGTGGGCTCATTAGCACATATGTGCATATGTATGTGGGGCCTGAAGTTGACATAGGATGTCCTCTTCCATTGCTCTCACACATCGGGTGGGCTGGCTAGCCAGCTTTCTCTGGGGGATTCCTGTCTTTGTCTTCTGAGCACCGGGATTGAAAGCAGGCACCATGCCCACCTAGTTTTACATGTTTCATCTACCCAGCCTTCCCTCCAGCTGCTGGGACATTCTTAGACTGTACATTCATTTTTATCTGAAAAATTCATGTACCTGAAATTCAGATTTATGTGTCTTGAGTTTCATTTGCAAATCTGACAACTCTGTTAGTCTTCCTTCATCTAGACATTTAAACCACATGCCATCAACATTCATGAGAGATTATATAACTATGTAACCAGCACAGGGAGCCAAATGCAAATAGTGCAGATACAAAGGAGCATTCTACTCCTTCTGAGATGGCATGTCCTTTAAGCGGATCCAGAAAGGTCCCTTTTCATCAGTAGAGTAGCTGTTAATGATTGGCCACAGGAAAACCTCTCACTATGGCTTTACCTCTTATTTCCCATGGGGGCTGGGAGGTAACGTGGTCAGTAGCTTAGAGCCCCAGTTGTAAGTGTTGAGTGCATGATCTAGTCCAGCCATTGCTGATCACTGGGCCAAACTTCCCAGAAAGCACATATGAAAAGGCTAATGTCTGTTCACTAAGCTCTCTGTACCTTTCTTACTTAATCTTCTGGCCTAGCATATGACTATGGTGCCCAGGATCTAGAAAACATCAGGCAACAACTCCACAAACCTGGGAAGAAAGCAAGCTGTGCTGCCCAGTGTGGAGGAGAGAAAAAAGGAGGCAGCCTGATCCGCTCAGGCAAGCATTTTAAAATTTTTTTTATTTATTAATAATTGTATACAAATTTGATAGGTACCCATTCCCCTCCCTCCCTTCACCCCTCCCTGTATCCCCTTGCTCCCTCCCTCCTCTTTCCCATCCTTTTTCCTCCCTCCCTTTCTCCCAGTGCCCCCTCTCCCCCATTCTGGAGCATTCTTTAGTGTGCATGTCAAACTTCCCTCTGGGTCCTCCTCTCTGATGAGGTGTAAGGACTCAGTAGCATTGCCTAGAGCTCTTTTTTGTGTTCCCCTTTAGTATAGGAACACTATTGTGACTGTTAATCCCTTGCCTCTAAGGATCTTAGAGTCAGGCAAGCATTTTAGCCGAGTAACAAGTTATGTCCTTATTCCGACCCTTGAGACCTGTGAGTGTAATCTTATTTCGAAAAATGATGTTTTTGTTGGTATAATGAGTGAAAACTGTAGCATAAAGTCTCCCTGGATTATTATCCAGGCAGAGCTGAGACCCAGTGACAAGTCTCCTTTTAGGGATGAAAGGGAGAAAACACAAGAAACAAGGAAGGGAAGGACTAAGCCTCAGGGAGTTTGAGGCCACTGGGTGAGGCAGGAAGGATTCTCCCAGGGTGCCTCATCGAGAGCACGGCCCCAAGGCCACCCAACTTGAGGGGTTCAGTTGCAGCACCCCTGGGAATCTAATGCACCACTGACATCATTTCACCTCATATTCTGCAGTAGGACCACAGTCCTGAAGCAAATGTCACTAGTTTTTTGCCTTTTTCCCTTTCTAAAACCAAAAGTCAAAAATTTATATTCTAGCAAGTAACTATGCTGGGAAAGACTGACTAAAAAACTCACAATGTAAAAATATGACAAAAACAAACAGTGAAGTATAATACAGCATTATCATCTGGTGAAAAAAAATTTAAAAAATCTTTTAGAAATTGAACTCCTTAACTGAAAAAACAAGAAAAATTTTTCCTTCCTAAAGTCGTGTGCTAAGGTTTCCTTATTTCTGTTTTTTGTTGTCAATTTTTTAAATCACTGACAGTTTCATACACGTGTACAATGAATTTAAATCTTGTTCTATCACCCGATCTCATCACCCATTGAAAACCTTCCTCTTCCCGACTAGTCCCTCCTGCTTTCATGTCTTCTGCTTGTGTTGGTCCGGTGAGTGTTCTGAGAGTTGCTTGTCTTGGGCATTTGAGGAGCAGAAAATAGCGCCCTTCCCCGACCCATCATGAACCACCCAAGTTCTTCAGGGAGGGGTGGGGCCTCTTGAATGCTTCCCCACTTCCCTGAAGAGATGCTTACAGGCCATTCTTGTGCAGGTCTTGTGGAGTGACCCCAGCTGCAGTGAGTTCATGGGGGCAGTGCCCTGCCATGTCCACATGATAACTTGGTAATACTCCTCTCAACTCTCTGGCTCTTACCTCCCCTACTTGACTCCTGAGGCTCGTGAACCAGAGGTAGCATAGATGTTCCCTGGATAGGTGGACCAACGCCACAGTCACTTTCTCCCTGCATTTTGTAGCTGTGATTCTCTGTATTAAGTGCCTTCTATTACAAAGGGAAGCGTCTCAGTCCAGGGCTGAGAGGTACACCAATCTACAGGTATAAATCCAATTGGTCACCTATATTTGGTAACCAATATTTCCCAATGGATTCTCTCCTTTTCTCTATCTCCCTATTCTATGTAAGTCTATATGAGGTCAGAAGTAGGGTACTTGTTTATCATGCTTAAGTTTCTGGGTTCATTCCTCAATAATACACACACACACACACACACACACACACACACACACACGCATGCACACATACACACAAATACATACTTTACACTTTAAAATATTTCATGGTCATATACACTAAAATAAATATATTTATAAAATGGGAACCATTCCATTGAAAGTCTAGACTTTGAAATGCAAATATAATTTTTAGGAAAATAATTTTCAACTTAATCATGTTGTTCCGGTTTTAAATGATAATGGGAAGGAAATGAGAACCTGGGTTTTTTTTTTCTTTTTTTATTATTTATTCACTTTTGCGTATGTGCGCACGTGTGTGTGTGTGTGTGTGTGTGTGTGTGTGTGTGTGTGTGTGTGTTTGGAACTACAGGCGAATTCGGGAACCACCATGGACGCCTCTACCTTCTCCTTCCCGGTGTCTATACGTGGGGTCTAGGATCCAAACTCAGGACCTTCCGTCTGCAAGGCAGAGGCTTAACCCCTGAGCCACCTCTCCAGCCCCGAGAACTTGGGTTTTTGAAGCTGTCCTTTGCTTTCACTTTTTCGGAGAATTCTAAAACCTAGGATCACAAAGAAAAGAGTGAATGTTGTCACAATGACGTGAATGAGCTGACACTGGAGACAGCCAGTGGTGGGTCAGACAGACAAGGGACGCACGTGCACTGGAGGGGAAGTATTGCTAGTAAACTAGACCTCACTCTTGATGACTCCTGAGAATCTCCTGTGAAACTTTTTCAAAAGACATAGGCCTCAGTGCATGAGACGATGACTCTATTATCCCCAAGTGGATGCATGTCATGTGCGTTTTAAAAACTTCTAGTCAATTTTTAGGAGAATTGGGAACCAGTGGTTCACAGGCTTTCCCCTAGCAGAGTGAACAGTGTAGAAGTGTGATCATCCAGAGAATGTGTACTTTGTAAATTATGTTTATTTTGTAAATCTGAAAGTCTTGAGTGGGGAGAAAGCACTTGCTGTGCGAGCAAAAGGACCTGAGTTCACATCCCCAGATCCCACATAAAAATGCTGGTTAGCTGGGCTGGAGAGGTGGCTCAGGGGTTAAGCCTCTGCCTTGCAGGCGGAAGGTCCCGAGTTCGGATCCCAGATCCCACGTATAGACGCCAGGCGGAAGCGGGGGCAGCCTGCGCTTCTGGTCCTGGTAGGGCGGAGCCTGTGAATCTCCGGGCAGAAGGAGGTGGAGGCGTCCATGGTGGTTCGCGAATTCGTCCGTGGTTCTACACATACACAGACACACACACACACACACACACAGACACACGCGCGCGCACATACACACGCATATGCACACAGTTGAATAAAATAATAATAATAATAATAAAACATTTTAAAAAAATCCTAAAAAAATTAAAAAAAAATGCTGGTTAGCTATGCGCCCTGCTTGTAATTTCATCCCTGGAAGGTGGGTGGACCTGGGAATCCCAGGACAACCTGGCCAATGCTCTGGGTTTGATTCCAGATCCAGACTCCAATCAGTAAGATGGAAGAACAATTGAGCACGAGTGCTAAAAACCTTGTGATTCTGCACACATGCATTTGTTTATGGGCACATGTAACTGCATACACACATGTGCTCACCCACATACAAACACGTATTTACACATGCAGGTAGCGCATTTGCACATATGCAAGCCAAAAGAAAGAAATGAATCTAGAAGTCACTGCTCATTCACCATCCCATTCTTCGTGGCCCCCAGAGACACTCACTTGGACCCATTCAACTCAGGGGTGCTTGTCTCCCTCCTGTCCCTGCACCTACATCTGCATAATGCAGCTTGGGCAGTCCAGCAGTTCCCTCTGAACAAGGGATAAACTCCAGTGGATGCCAGAAACTGTACCTACTCCCAATTGTACTTTCATTTTAGTCTATATATATCTATGACAGAAGCTTAATTTACATAAATTAACCACTACAAGAGATTCATCATAACTAATGAAAGAGAACAACTATTATAATGCAGCCTAATAAAATTATGCGAACATGCTTTTCTGTTTGAAAATACCTTATTTGCCAATTCTGTATTTTCTGGACCATTGCTCACTGCTGTAACTGAAACTGCAGAAAGCCACACCAAGGACCATGATTAGGCTAACATCTTCAGACTCACTTCGCCTATGACATGTTGGCATTTGTTACACTTTATGTCATGATTTGAATGCGAATTGTCCTCCCTAGGCGCATATATGTGAATCCTTAGCTGATGGTAATGTTTGGGAAGGTCATAGCACCTTTAGGAGTGGCACTTGCCTGAGAAAGGCATGTCACAGGGGGCTGGACTTGAGGTTTTGGTGATCCTGCCCTGCTTCATTCACAGTTTCTCTGCTTGTTCTCTCTGCCTCCATAGCGATGGATGTGATCTGTTGCAGTTCGCCTGCATGGTTGCCGATAAATGACCACCCAACGGCTTAAGGGAACAAGGGATCTATTTTCTTACTGATAGTTGGGTTACAGTCTACAGTCCAGCTTGACGGGAGAGCACACACCAACATCAGGGCCGAGGGAACTGGCTACACCATCTCTACATAATGGCTGAGAGAGGAACGATCCTTACTTGCCAGACCAGTGTATCTGGCCAAGTGTGCATAGGTATGCCAACCCTCTCAACCAGCAATCTGTGTATTTTATTCCAGGGCCTAATCCCACCCCCTGGGCCTTCTCCATCAGCCAGATAATCTCCTACAGGTTTGCTCTGGGCTTAATCCAACCACTTATTCTCCACAAATGTGCCCAGAGCTCAAACCCTCAACCATCAAGTTGACACCTGTGTCTATGACATGATCTAAACCAACTTCCTCTAGTTTCTGCTGCCTACCATGACTTTCCAGCATAATGGACTATCTGTCCCCTTTGGAACAGTAAGCCAGATAAATCTCCCTTAAGATGGTTGTATTGACGTGTGGTTTCACAGCAACAGAGAAGGGTAGCTATAACACTTCGCATCTTCATTACCCCACAGGTATGTAAGTGGGGGGATGACACAGCCTATAGTGTTACTGGAGGTGGTGGAAACTTCCAGAGATACAGACCTCCTGGGAAGAAGCAGGTCACAGAAGTGCCCTGGAAGGACATGTCTCCTCCCAGGCGCTCTCCTCTGCTTTCTCCCTCTCTATCTCTCTATCTCTTTTGTTCTTTATCTCTCCTTCTCTTCCTCCTCCTCTTCCTCTTCCACTTCTGGCCAACGATGAGCTGAGCAGCTTTCCTCTGCCTCACGTCCGCCACCATAACACTCTGCCTCACACAGCCTGGAAACAAGGAGCCAAGTGACCATGGATCGAAGGACTAAAATCTTCCTGAAACCATGAGCCAAAATATTGCTCAAGTATTTAGTCACTGGGATAGGAAAAGGACTCATACAGCAAACACACGACTTCACTGCTGGTTTTTGAAGGCACTTTGGTCCCTTTCTGATACTTGTCCCACGTCTCCAGGCTTGAGCCAATCCTGTCATAACTGCATACATTTGGCCCCAAGGAAAACAGGATCACAGCTGGCCTTGCCAAATCCATACTCCCTGGAAAACCGAGTCCAGGAGCTTAGTCAACAGTGGCCTAGTGAATTCAACCCAAGCGCTCCCTGTACGTGGGGAGGAAGTCCAATTTCCACATCCCAGGAGCCTTTAGCATCTTCCCTGCTCACAGGAAATGTTTGGGTGTCTGTCTTGAGGCCTGATCAATAGAGGCCTTGGGAGGAAACAGTGTTCCAAATGTGAGTAACCCTGTTTACTCCCCTTCAGCATCTCTGCATTTTCAAATTACACTCCATTTGAATGAGAATGTCTTGCTTCCTCTTGAAGACAAGAATTCATAAGCACTGCTCTTATCACCAGCCAACCTTATCAATTATTTCCGGCCAAGCAGAAAGGTAGCAAAGTGACGTCGTCATTTTTCAAATGTTTTCTTTTAGAATTCATGGTAATTTTGATAATATTTATTCACATCACAGCACACTTCGCACTTGAAAATTTCTTTCCTTTAAATAGATTCAAAGGGGAATAAGAAGAATACCATGCTGAATTAGTTAAGTCAAACCTTATATTTAGATAAGTTGGGTAGGCTGCATACATTTATTCACCTATTTGCTTATTCATTCATTCATTCATCCATTTTCATGATTTTGGGGGGGTAAGTGCCTCTCAATATGTGTGAAACTATGAAATAATTTAGTTTGGGGTTTGTGTATTTAGCTAAACAGGATACAATCTAAGTATATTGTGCTAATATTAATTTGCTTATCTTCTGCTTTATCTTCATGTGTGTTTTTTCTTTTCTTTTCTTTTTTACCATGAAGAGCAATCAATGTAATATTCTGTACTTAGGAAGTCAAGAAAGTATCATTCTCTTGGAAAATAAGCTTGTTCTTACAATATCATTTTCACTCTCCCACCGTGACCTTTGACAGGTTAGCAAACTGACATTATTTTAAATGCTAAAAATATTTCTCAGTATACATTTTCCAACTCCTTTTCTATATCTCCCTACTCCGTATAAATCTATATGAACTCAGAGGTAGAATACTGATAGCATGCTCAAAATCCTAAGTTCAAATCCCCCCATTGCACTTTAAAATATTATTCTAAAAGAAATAATTTTTGACATTTAAAAATGTCAGTTTAGTGGCTAACATGGCAAAGGTTCACGGAAGAGGGTGAAGTCACACACGAGGGTCACCAAGCAAACAGGAGGATGAACATTTCGTCACTTCTCACTTGTCTCCTTGCTTCTTTCTATGTCACTGGTGCCTGTGTCCAGGGCTGGTTTTGCCAAATGGCAATATCAGCACTTGCATCTACTGACACATCCTGCTGGACTGACCTTCGAGTCCTGAGTACACTTCGTATGTAAGACAAACTATCCTTAAGTTTCTGGTCTGTCTATGCACTGCCCTGCCCTGAACTATGCACACAAAGCTCTTTGCACATTTATCTAACCTCAAGGTATGAAATCAATTGACTATAGCATGACCAACACAGAATGGATAGAACAGGGAGGACTGGGAAAGAATAGCAAACACTGGAACGTATTCATAGCTCATCATACTGTGAAGAGTGCTTTGAGAAAACCTTCCCTGAACATGTGGTCTCCTCTGCAGGCATGTTGTTTTCTTTCCATCATCATACACATGCACACGGGCTTGTTTCGTTTTCAACAATAACTAATCCCCACTCTGGCACCTCCTATGCCCCGAGCTCCTGTCCCCACTCTTCCCTTGCCTTTAAGTTCTCTGAAGGTCCGATCGACACATCCTTCTTTTTTGCCTTTCATGGTTAGGCATGTGAGTTGTCCCCCACACACTCATGTGTTTGAATCTTTAGTCGTTTGGGAAAGTCACTGTACCTTTAGGAGGTGGAGTCCAGCTGGAGGAAGGCAGTCACGGGGGTGGGCCTTGAGGCTGGTTGGTCCCGCCCTGTTTGAGTGAGTCAGTCTGCTCTTGAGCTTGCAGCAGCAGATCTCAGCCTCCCTGATGTCTGCAGTGACCCGAGCCTCCTCCAGCCTCTGCCGCCTGCCAGGCCTTTTCTACCATAGTGGACTGTATTTTCCCTTCTGGAACTGTAAGCTGAATGAATCTCCCTTTTCTTCCACTAAGTTGCTTGACTTTGGGTGTTGTTTCACAGCAATAGAAAAGAGTAACTGGTGCACCCTCAGTGCTCCTGACTGCCTGTCTTTGGGTTCCCAGGTAATTCTTCCAGGAAAGCAGACATTGTTCAGGTCCTCAGTGATGGCCCCATCACCAGATGTCTACTTTCTCCCTTTGCAAACATTTTTTCCCATCCTTCCTTTGCTGCCACTGGTCCAGGTCACTGACTGTCCCCCATATTCTTTGCCAGTCTCCAAACAGGTCTCTGGCTTTCCTGCCTCCGGTCCTTATCCCCACTGTCTGCCTCCAACCTTTGCTCTCAACATAGTGATGACATTTCACTCCTTTGACTACAACTCTCCATTCACTCCTGTTTGTGTTCTTTTAGCTGCTTACAAGCACCCACACAGCTTGCACCCCACCAGTCCCAACACCATTACCTATTATAACTTTCCTTTCCTTCCTTCCTTCCTTCCTTCCTTCCTTCCTTCCTTCCTTCCTTCCTTCCTTCCTTCCTTCCTTTTTCTCTTTCTTTCTCCCTCTCTCTCTTTCCCTCTCTCCCTTTCTCCTTCCCTTCCTTCCCTCCCTTCCTCTTCCTTTCTATCCCACTCTTTGAGTTGAGATTTCACCATTACCCAAGACAGTCTCTAACTCCTGGTCTCCAGTCAGCCTTCCAGCTCAGCCTCCAAGCACTGGGATTTACAAACACCCATTATGAAGGTCAAATCACTTTCTCATCCTAAATTTGTCTCGATGATTTCACGCCGCACTCGTTGTCTCTCTATCCCTGAATTCACTAGACACACAACAGCCAATAGGAGCCTTGCACTGGCTGCCGGTCTGCCTAGAGGACCCTCTGCTAAACAACTTAATTCACGACTTCAGTTCTTCTAGGTCCTGACTTAAATCTACCACCTCAGCAAGACCCTTCCTGGATACTGAACTTAAACTTTGTCACAAACACACAAGCACTGTGTTCCCCTTCACACCATCAAGACAAAAGTTACAACAAATTCTATTTAAAGATCCAATTGTTTGTGGTGTTTATTTCTGTCGCTGTAGAGCTATAGTGTAATATAGAATAAGCTTTGTGTAGTGTAGAATAAATCTTCCTGTGAGTTGAGCAAATGAAGTTGGCTGTGTATTAGGGTTCTCTGAAGAAGAAGAATCTATAGTATGTAATATTTATATAAAGAAGTTTATTAAGATAACTCACAATAAAAATAGTGTCCTTCAAAGTAACTGCCTGTAATTGCCTTGCTTTTGACCGGAATGTTCCACAAAGCCAAAAGATCCCAAGAAGGTCACAAGCCTTTACTTCTCTGGAAGGTCAAAGATGCTGGGTTCCCATGTTGGTGAAGAACAACTAGGCTCTTGTCAGTGATGAAGAGGGAACAGCAGCAAGGCCTGGAGACCAGGCTCCAAAGGCAGCAGGAACAGCAGCAATGTGAAAAAGATGAAGCTCCAAGTCAGCCAAGGATGGAGGCAGCAGCAGCAGCAACAAAGAAGGCCACGATGCTCTAAAAATGAATGACACTCGCAGAGTGGACTCCACAGCAAGTCAACACAGAATAGGGGAAGATCAAATCCCTCCTTCTTACAGCTCCTATAATCTGGTCCACCACTGGAAAGTACCACCTATTGTGGGCTAGGTTTTCCACAGCAATCAATCAAGTACTTGCAGACTTGTTCAGGGGCCATTCCAACCATTAACCCTCCACGGTTGCACCCCAAACAGTCAGCAATTGTCAAATTGACACCAAAATGCAACCATAACAGCTCGATAGGCAGAGAGTGCTTGTAGAAAGCAGAAATGGGGAATAAAGAATGATTAATTGCCTCAGTGATTTTCTGTCCAGAAAAAACAGAGTTTTCCTTGACAGGCAGGTCCTGGAAAGCTACGCTTCTTCCGATTGGTCAGTTTGAGTCAACTGGCCTGTTTCAGAGTTCAGCTGTGTATGTCATTCATTGATTCCCCTAGGGCCCAGAGCAAGAGCATAGACCAGAAGAGTGGCCTTTGTAAATGTTGCTTAAGTACCTTTTATTATCCAAACACTTCACAGACATCTTTTTCCTTTGAGATGTTGTTTTCAGTAGATTTTGCTTATGGAATAGAGATTTCATGAAGACCATGATTTTCTCTCTCTCTCTCTCTCTCTTTCTCTCTCTCTTTCTCTTCTCGATTTATCTCTTTCTCTATCTCTCTCTTTCTTGTTCATTTTTGAGTCTAGGACAGAGTTGAGGACATTGTAAGCCTCAATAAACACTGTTGAATTTGAATGCATGAACGGGTAAATTAATATATGAGGTGGCTATATAAATTGATTCTCAATGTAAGCTGTGATCACAGCAACTCTGGTGTACCTAAGGCAATTGCAGCTGTGTAGGCAGTTGAAAGCAGGTATAAATGTGGCACCAAGAATCATCCTTGGGGTACATTCCATGTGATCCTGTGCATACAGCTTCTTCGGGCTGCAGCGGTGTCTCCCTACCTGGCTTCTCAAGTGACATAGTCAGCTCTTCCTTCAAAACACAGTTCATCAATAAAACAAGATACACTCATTAAAATTGATGTCACAGAAGAATATTTAATGCCACAAAATGTTAATTCTAATACAGCATCAAGTGAAAAAAGCAATTTATAGCCCCATTTTGAGAAGAAATAATGTATATCTATGGCCCCATGATTCTCCAGGGGCAATAAATGGCACATAATTACTTCTCCAACATTAAATCATGGTTAGCTGCGAGCCTGCACTTGCCAAGGTGAGAGGGAGTATAATATATGTCATCTATTTCTACCTCCTGAAGCATCCAGACAGGAAACTCAAGTGGTCCAGAAAAATAGCAACTGCCCATCAATCCTGGTTGGCACAAAAAGCGCCTTCTCGTCTGGCCTGGAGTCAGCAAAGCTGGAGATGGCTATGCTGACCATGTGCCTGACCACGTGCCCTCAAGGAAGACCCACCCCTGGCCTGTGGCAGTGCCAGGCAGCCCCAGGCTTCATGCCAGGATCACCGCACCCAGTGCCTGTGTGTGAGCTGCATCATTCCTGATACCCTGAGCTCCGCCTCTTCTGTGTTCTGGTCCAACAGTCTTGCTCAGGACCTTTATGAGAACAGCCTGCAACCTTCTTCCATGGGCCTCAAACACTCCTCCTCCACCACGGGCTGGTCATTCAACACCAAGTGATAAGAGGCAGTTTCAAGATAGGTCACCCTGTACCTGAAACCCATGGAGGAGGATTGTGCTGCCTCTTTTTTTTTTTTTTTTTTTTTTTTGCTGTGGGGAAAGAAGGAAAAGAATGTGTTTGGTGTGTTGTCTAGAAGACAACAGGTAACTGGAAAAAAATGTGTGTGTATGGAACCAGCTAGGGAGCTGCATTGGTAGTTAAAGCACTCGTCACACATAAGCAAAAAGACCATATTTGGATCTTCAGAGCCTATGTAAAAAATGCCAGTTGTGTGGGAGACTACCTGTGATCCTAATCCCCAGAGGCAGAAGCCTAGGAATCCCCAGATTAAGCTGGCATCTAGATTAGATACTGTGGCTTACTCTGAGTCCAATAGAGACCCAGGCTCAAACGATAAATAGGAGAGTGGTTAAGAATGATTTCTGAGATTATCTTCTGGCCTACATGTGCGTAAACACATGTGTGTATCCACCCATGCAAATATGCATATGTGCATGAAAAGTTTGTAAATATTACCAGAACTCATATATGCACATGTATATATGAGTATGTATGCATATATAATTTACAAACTCAACTCACCTCTTATCTAGCTAGTAATGTGCTCTAAGAAGTTATTTCTATTCCCATCCATACATATATATGCCAATAATCCTGGTGATTTTAAGTAGACTGGCTGAAGAAGATAGGGTCATGCTGGTCTCAAGGCTGAGTAGGTGTATTCTACCTCTGTTCATGATAGGTTAGTGGGTCTAGCAGGGAAGTTCTTCAGACAATGTTTCCATTATGAAAGAAGAAACAGCAAGGAGGGCCTAGTGCAGATAAAAACAAGATGAAAAATATTTTCCAACATAGCACATCCTCCTTGAACAACCCTGTCGAGGCAAAGGTGAACCTACACGAAGGTAGTCATCAACACTGAGTCAACTGCGGTCCTACTGGTCAATGGTCAGTTATGGACAGCAGAGGAGCCCACAAGGCTACAAAATGCTGATGAGTAGCGGTGAGCTAATATCAGGGGAGGCAACAAAGCTACTCAATAAAGCATCCATGGAGAAGCCACCAAGACTCCAAGAGACAGACCCAGGCCCAGGATTACACGGATGGCCTGAATGAACCCGGTGGGCCATAAAACTAAACAGAGGGTCAGGAATAGTAGGAAGGGGCTGCTGGTGGGAGGGCAGGGAGATGGAAATTGTACAGGTGAAATGGCTCAAAGCACGTCCTAACTTTCCTCGAAAGAGATAAAAGTCAACCACAGTAAAGATTATCATAATTTTCTGAAAATCAAGAGGACCCCCCAGCAAAGAATTCCTTGCCTCTTCACCTACACGACATAGCACAGCATAGCATAACCCACACAAAACCCTCCATACCAAGGTTCTTCCACCAGTCTGTGTCTCATGGCTTGGAACACTAAAGTGACCAGCAATGAGTTTAGAAGCCAATTTATGTTGTAGTTTCAGTTCCACAGGTGGCCACTTGGGGAAGAAGAGAGCAGAAAAGGTTTGAACCTTATTCTTCAACTGGGCTGGTGGGTGAAAAAGATCTTCCCTTGTGTCAGTGTGCAAAGACTGACAGATTTCATCATCGTTGTTGTTGTTGTCCTTATTTTGATGTAATTTTTTTCTCTTAAATGCCCAGATTTTAATGATAGATCTTGAGGTCTACAGAGAAATGGAGAAACACAACCAAAGTCAGGAAACCTCAGAAATTGCCAGGTCAGGAGGTCTGTGAGCTACTTGACAAAGGATCTGAAGTAACTGCCATAAAGATGCCCAGCCAAATTCTCTAAGCACAACAAAGACTACACACAACCATAGCAGCAACTCAAGAAAAAATGAGAATGTAAATCAAGAGAGAACGTGTAAGAAAAAAGCAACCAAACTCTACAGCAGAGGGATAAAGTAACTGAACTAAAGAGTCACTGGAGGAAAAGACTTGATCATATGGACAATGAATATACACCAATCAAAAGGATGTGGACAGTGATATACACCAACGATAAGGAGACTTGATCCGATAGAAAGAAGAATCAGTGTTCCTTTCTTCCACTGCTTCCTTTGCAACCGATAGTTTTGATTTTTAAAGTACTGCGATATGACCAAATGACCTTTATCTGCATTATGAAAACTCAAGAAGAAGCAGGGCAAGAAATACCATTTGAAGAAAGAGCAACACAAACATTCTCAAATCTGAAGACAGAAGTGGACACGTAAGACTGGGCTCTGTGGCTTAGTGGTGTGCATAAGGCCTGAGGTGCATTCATAAGTCCTAGAAGAAGAAGGAAAGAAAGGGAAAGCTTAATGGCAAGAAAAGGTTAAAAACGGCAAGCTTTAGAAGTTTGAAGAAGTCCAACTATGACAAATTAAAGACAATTACTGCTACATATACATTAGATATGACAGGCCAATAGTTAGAAGTTAAAGGCAAGGAGACTATTGAAAGCATCAAAAGAAAAGCAGCTTATCACATACAAGAGAGAATCCAGAAGACAATTAGCAGATTTCCCAGCAGAAATCTTATAGGCCAATGGGAGAATGAAATGACATATTCGAGATATTGAGGTAAAACTGTAAAACAATAATCTTTTACTTGGTAAAACTGTCCAACAACAAAGGAGAACTTGAGACTTTCCAAGATGATTGAAACTTACAGGACCTCCACAAGAAACGCTAAAGGGAGAGTCAGGTTTGGAGATACACACTTGGGATTCAGAACTCAGGAGCAATAGACAGAAAGATGGCAAGTCTAGTCTACGTAGAAAGACCTTGCCTCAAAAATAAAAAATAGGAGGAGTGGGAAAGAAAGAGAAGGAAGAGGAAGAGAAGGAAGTAGAGGAGAAAAACGAGAAGGAGGAGGAGAAGAAAATATGCCAAAGGAAATCTCTCAAGTTGAACAAAAGATGTTGAAAGACCCATAAGAAAATATAATACCTATAATAATTTTAATGTACAGAATTGAATTTATAAGAGTTTAACAAAAATCTATATCAATGGGTACATAATATATAATGACATTAAATAAATTCAATTTTAAAAGAGTAAAGATTTTGTATTTGGTTGGAATTAGGTTATTATTTTTTAAATCATATGCTATAATTTTAATATCATTTAATTGAATGTTGTGACTTTTTTGTTTTACGTAGTTGCCATGGTAGCCACAAACAAATTATTCATGCACAAAAGGAAATGAAAGATGTATCCAAGCATGATTATCAACAAACTTACTGAAAACCAACAAATCAAAACCAAGGATAGAACTCAAGGCAAGGAAAAACATAAAAAACTATAAGATACACAAAAAACATGGAAGAATAGAAAAGCCCTATTATGTCAGTAATTATTTTTTATGTAATAGGTTTATTCCCTAGTCAAAAGGCATCCTGCCTTTTCTGAATGAATAAAAACACGAGCTATAATTACATGTTGCTTAGGAGAGTCATTTTGGAAAGACAGATACACAAGGTCTGAAAGCATACAGACAGTATAATGTCCTTTGCAAAATGTAAGCAAAGAGTCCAAATGATATATTACTATCAAACAGAAATTAGATAAAATAGTTTTAAAAATCAGCAGACACTACTTAATGTTTAAAGAGTAAACTCACTAGTAAAATATAATAATCATATACAAAACTTCAGATTTCAACACCCCATTTTGAATAATTTTAGAACAACTAAACTAAAGATCACTCAAAAAAAAAACAAAACATATGACTTAAACAGCTCAAATAGCCAACTGAACCCAACAGACGTCAATAGAACATTCCATGTAAAAGCAGAACATGTGTTCTTCTAAACTGCATGGGAAATATTCTCAAGACAGGCCACATGCTGCCCATAGCAAGCCAGCAAACTTGAGATGGCTGACGTCATATGAGCCATCTCTTTAGGTCATAATGAAATGAAACAAATCAACAGCACAAGGAAACATGGGAATCCCCGAATACACAAAGTTAAAAACTCACAAAGTTAAAATACAAAAAGTTAGGTAACACACTCACAAGCAATTGACCCGAAAAGAAAATCACAAAGTGATGTCAGAAATACCTGAAAACAAATGAAAGCAAACCTGCCCCCATCCAAGCTTACAGCTGCCTGCATATTTTTAAAAGACCCCAAGTCAATAACCTAATTACACATCAAGGAATGAAACAAGTAGGGAAAAAGAATAAACCCAGAGTCAACCAAATGGAAGGAAACAAATATAATATCAGAAATCATGAAACATAGCATGGAGGAACAACAGAGAAAAACGCAAGGAACAAGAAGTTCCTTCTCTGAGATCAACAGAATTAGCCAATCTTTAGTTAGACAAAGTGGGAAAAGAGAAGATGAGCTAAAATAAAAAAAAGAAGGAAAGAACATGGCAGCTAGAAATGGAAAAGGCTGTGAGAAAATACTGTGGATGATTCAGAAGGCACAAGTATGAGCTAGGGAGATGAATAGGGATTAATCTTCACCTTGCCAGTTTAAGGATCTGAGTTTCAATGTCCAGAATCCATGCAAAAAATGCTACGAGAGAGAGAGAGAGAGAGAGAGAGAGAGAGAGAGAGAGAGAGAGAGAGAGAGAGAGAGAGAGAATGTATATAAAAATAAAGGGAGAGCAAAGAAATAAAATAATTGAAGGTGGAGGCTGGGAAATGTCAGCACAAAACAATAAGGAGGTGGTAAAATCCAGGATGACTCCTGATGTCACCCCTGAACCTCCACACATACATGACTTAAGTTCCCTCTTGTACACACACGTGTTCACATACTCAAGAAACATTCTTAGAAACAGAGAACCACCAAGACTGAATAGTGAACGAGGATTTGGACAGACCACTAACTACCAGGAAGATTGGATCAGTAATTAAAACCTCCCCAGGAAAGCAAAACAGGGGACCAGATGGCGGCACTGGAGAATCTTCTAAACATTTAAGGAATGAGCGCCAATCCTCCTGAAACTCTTTCAAAAGCGGGGGAAATGGGAACACTTCCAGGCTCATCCTAAGACCAATATCACTGTGATAACAAAGTCAATGACACCATAAAGGATCTATAGATCAGTACCCAAGGCCAATATTGATGCAAAAATTAATATTTGACAGATACAAGCATTTCTAATTCAAGACTAAATGGAATTTATTTTCCTGGAAGGTTGCATAGCAAACTCAAATGAGATACTACCTTATCCACACTAGGTTGACAAACATTTGTACAATAGTGCTGATGTTGATGTGGTGAATGGAACCACTGTGTACCATTGGTGCATTGCATAGTCAGTCCTGAGCTGTCAGGGAGCACATGATAGGTCCTGCAAAAGCCAAAAATAGAGATATCATATTTTTAAGTCTCATTTCTGGATGTATTTAGCAAGTTTTTGAACACTAACTTGAAAGAAATATTAGACCTCCCAACTTCAAAACAAGTGCTAGTTAACAATAACTTCATGGTATAAAAAGCCCACGTGCCCATTGACCTGTGCAAGTGTAATCACACTGTGGTCTGTACATTCAAGGAAAGATGACTCATTCTCTAAAAGGAAGGAAAGGTGAGATGGTTGGGCAGCCCAAGCTAGAGGTCATGAGTTCCACCCCCAGAACCCACATAATAGGAGAGAACCAACTTCAGAGGGAATTGTTTTATGGTCACAACACGTGCACCAAGGCATTCACACACTCACGCAAGCACGCTTTCATGCCCTATAAATAGAATTAAGTTTAAAATACTGAAATAAATTGCTCATTAAAAAGGAAGGGTATTCTGATACACACTACAACATGAATGACCTTTGGAGGCATTATGCTGAGACAGACAAGCATAAATAGACACATAAAGAAGTAGAACTCTACACAATTCCCTTTGATATGGACAAACCCAGATGACCAAATTCACAGGAGATGAAAGTAGAATACTTACTGGTTTGTAGCTATGTCAGGGAAGACGAAATGGGGAATTTTTGCCTCATGAGCACAGTGTTTCCATTGTGGATGATAAGAAAGTTCTAGAAAGGTCTCACCACAGCATGAATACATGCAGCACAACAGACCTGTGCACTTCACAGTGGCTTCTAAGATGTCAAAGGCAATATATCAATAAAATAATTTTATTTAAATATTTGATTGTAATAGAAAAAAAACAAATCCACAGCAACCATTTGTTTTTGACACTTTAATATTGATCACAGTTTCCTTGGGAACAGGTAGGAGACGAGGGCAGATGCTTCGTGGAGCAGTTTCCTTAAACTCTTCTTTGCTGATTTCACCTGATTTCTCCGTCTGGGCGATGGTGGTCCATTCACCATCAACTCCCCCCCCCCTCGACTTAAAGCCTGCAGTCGCTTCATGCCTTTGTGTCAATTTTGGACAGATTCCGTTGCATAGTTAATCTTGGACGTCTTGTGCATGTAAGAAAAAAAAGCAAATGATATCTAGGAGAGACCAGCGAGTGCCACCAGGTTCCTGGCCCCTGATGACCCCTGTCTGCACAGGGTCTCAAGGGAGGGCGAGAAGCTGGAAGCACCCTCCAGCTCCCGAGCACAGGTGGGGGGGCTGCCTACAGCTGTTGTCATCGTTCCCCCACAGTGACCACCCCGGGCCTCTGACTTCTTGATCCGCTCCAGAGAGACCGCGCCTCCAATGTGTGAAATGGCGCTTTCCTTCTTGTACCGAATCTTTCTTCCTCCGGGGCGGGGAGGCTGGAACACTTGGTAGAACCTGCTGCTTAATTCACTTTTCCTCCTCCAGGGAGGGAGGACGTTGCCAAGAGCGCTGAATCCGGGGGGTGATTAAATTAGTTTGCACTAAAGGAGTCAATTTCTGGGTAATTTGTCCAGGCACCAGTGTGCCACCAGTGTGTGGATTACTTTTCCCAATTAGGCAGGGTCGTCCACTGGGACTGGTTTCAATATTCTCACGCTGGTAATGATGCCAGCTCGGGATTGTGTGCCCCTCAGAAGAAACCCTGCTGAGACGCATTCTGGATGAACTCTCGCTGGCTAGAAAGCTGCCAAGCGCTTCCTCCTGCACGGCTCCCTGGTCAGCATCGGACCTCAGATGTGTGGGTGCTCTGCTCCCCTAAGGTGAAGCTGATAAAGTGTGCGCGTCTTTTGTCCGTTTCTTGTGTCCATCCTTTCCTTTTGCGCACACCCGATGCTGTTGAAATCTAACCAGAACAAATCTGACCAGACACGACTTTCTGGCTACCATCGCTTCCTATTAGTTGACTGCACGTTCTTGGGTTTGTGACTTGTTATATTTTAGTGAATAGATATTAAAATTCTGAGAAGAGGTAAGGGATTAGTCTCTAGAAGAAAGGCGTCCTCTGCTTCCTTGCTTTGCTCTCACGTGCAGGGTGTCCAGCATCCCATTCCCAGCCCAGGCAGTCTGCTGCTTCAGCTTAGAACCGAAGTGATTCTCTCTGCCACTGGCGACAGATATTTTGGTGTGCGTGTGAAAGAGAGAGAGAGAGAGAGAGAGAGAGAGAGAGAGAGAGAGAGAGAGAGACAGAGACAGAGACAGAGACACAGAGAAAGAGAGAGACAGAGAAAGAAGAGAGATAGAAAATGCAGATTCTGACAAATCGTGATGTGTGTGTGTGAGAGAGAGACATAAAGAGACAGAAAATGCAGATTCCCACAAATCATTATGTGTATGTGTGTATGTGTGTGTGTGAGAGAGAGACATAGAGAAAGAGAGAGACAGAAAATGCAAATTCCCACAAATCGTGATATGTGTGTGTGTGTGAGAGAGAGAGAGAGAGAGAGAGAGAGACATAAAGAGAGAGACAGAAAATGCAAATTCCCACAAATCGTAATACGTGTGTGTGTGTGTGTGTGTGTGTGTGTGTGTGTGTGTGTGTGTAGGTAGAGACAACGTTCTTCCACTCTCTGATGTTGTTCCTCAGTTTCCCCCTCTGCCTGGGAGGCTTGTCTCTCTGCCTGCTGCACAGGCCATGCTGACTGCCCACAACTTTCTGGATATTCTGGGGTCTCCACCTCCCACTTCCCATGTGTGTGCATTCTGGACGTTTCCGTGGGATCCGGGGGATCTGAACTCTAGTCCTTGTGCTTGTAGGACAAATGCTTTACCCACAGGGCCACCTCCACGGCTCCACAGATATTTTGAAACGCGTCTGCCTGCCTGCCACTCTTGTGTGTGATTGGACGCCTCCTGCTCTGCAGCTGGAAGGCAAGCTGAGACTTTGACGCCTGAACAAAGACTATTAGTTTTCCATCATAGAACAAGGAAAAGGGGAAGCGCCAAGAATGAGTGGCTGAGAGACACAGCTTTGCGCAGGACAAGGGGAGGAAGCCGTATCTCCATATCCTTCATAAAGGGAAGGTTGGAGGAAGTTGGCCACCTCATCTCTGGGGGGGATTAGAGCGGGAGGGGGTGTTCCTCCAGGGTAATTCCAGCCCTGGAGGTTGACCTTTGAGACCTTCAGAGACCACCTTAGCACGGCTGCTCAAAGTTGGCCTAACTGTCACTAAAGAGCATTTCTCCACATTCCAGATCTTCTCCCCCAAATACTCGAATATGAGGTACCCTGAACGTTGGTGTGAACTGTTAATCTTGATGCAAAGACAGTGAGATTCTATTGTCATGTCAGATTTTCCAAGGCCCAAAGAAGCTGAGCTCTAAACCCCTTACCTATGCGTCAAAGTGTGAATTCCAGCATTTATGAGGGGGTGAGGCTGTATGGCCTCAAAAGGGGCTTCACTACAAGACTGAGCCAGTCTGAAGTGCATCCCAGATGTCTGCCTGAGTCACAGATGGGAAAAAAATAATGGGAAAAACCAGAGAGACGACCTGGAGTCTCCTTGCCGTGGAGGTCACTTCCTCCTTTCTTCATTTACACAAGACCCAGGGCTGGGCTTCCAAAACCAGGTGCTGTCTAAAGATAGGTGGATTATCTAGCAAAGACAGCAGCTGCAGGTCCCCTGAGGGTAACAGCTTCAGAAGGAAGCAGGGTCTCTTCATCTGGTCAACAGACCCATTCCATTGTCTAACAACATAATCAGCTGGTGGTCTGCAGTGTGCCTTCTTTGCCTGGCAACCCACACCAACATCATTGAGAGATGGATCGATGACAGACAGAGAGGTAGAGAGAGATGATAGATAGATAGATGATAGATAGATAGATAATAGATTTTCCACAGGGGCACTCTTGGCCCTTAGCTCTCTCACAGGGCACAAAGCAAGCAGGATGTGCTAGAAAGATAAACTCCTTGAATCAAAGCTAGAGGAGTATGTAGATAAGTATGAGGGGGATGGGGGAGGAAACTCTGAGATATGCTCTATGCTGCAGCCTCATGGCCGTCATCCCCTCCTCACTACCCCACAGGACTGTTTCCTGGGTCCCTTTCCAAATAATTTGCTGGCAATACTTGTCTCATGCCTTCTCAGGAGTCCAAACCAAAGAACTACGTGACTTTAATTTTTCACATATACTTTCAAGGTTTTTTTTTTAGTCTATCCCTTCTTCATTTGTCCTTTGCTCTAACCTAGAAAACCTGCTCACTCTATAGATGGTTTCACGAGATACCTACAATGATCTTTGTTGGAAACGAGCATCAATTCCAACCCCAGAAGGCAGAGCCCAGGAATCCTCAGAACAAGCTCCTTAGCCGACCAGCCTTGTCAGCAAGCTGTGGATTTAATGGAGACCCTGACTCAAAATAACAGGGTGGAAGAGTAACAAAGGATGATTCTCGGTATCAGCCTCAGGCCACAGGCACACATGCACACGAGCATGCACATACACACACATATACATGTGTGCAAACATACATACACACATGCACATAAACATGGATTGAACAAAAGAAAATAAGTCCTGACTGCTTTCACTCCACGCCTAGGAACAGGGGGAACTTGCAGCACGAGGGTCATGTCCCCCTCCAGCTGTCTGGGTTAACAAGCCCTCATGGGCCCTCCCTGCTCAGCTTCTCCTCTTGTCAGCCTCGTGCACAGAGAATCCTTGGAGGAAAGGGAACGTCATCAGCTCAGTTCCAGGCAGCCCAGAAGAAACTACAGGACCCGAATGGACAGAAAGAAGAACAGTGACTTTCAGAATTTGTTCAGTGCTGTGTTTCTCGTCTCCCCAAAGTCCTGGTGCCAGCCAGACTGCCTCAGGCCAGTTTGAAATCAGGACACTTTGAACGCAGAAATCACAACGCTGTTGTGTCTAATAGGCGCCAACTGCTCTCCTTGTGTTGTATCATAGCTGGAGTAGAACAGCGTTTAGAAAAATAACTTATGTGGCTGTAATACAAAGACGTCACAAGACTTCATATAAAGTGGCTAAATATAGGTGGTGAAGTACCTCAATTCTGTAAAAATTTTGTTATTCAAAGAAAACATGTAGCAGTGTTGGCCACACACACACACACACATACACACATACATACACACATACAGCATGCACATATACACACACACTCTATAAACACATATCATACACTTAAATATACTCACACATACATACAAATACACACACTCTCAAACACACACACATATATACATACATGCATATACCATGCAGATATTCCCACACACTCATACACACTCACACGTACATATAAACATATATATGCATACATACATACCAAACAAACACATACCATACATATTCACACTTATACATATACACACATACATGTACATCTTCACACACATACACATACACATATATACACATACATGTACACGTGCAAATACATTCACACATGTATACTCATGCAAACACTTTGCATACATATACACACACAAACTCGTATGCACCCATGCACATATAAACACACATATGCGTGCTCGCACACACACACTTCAGGGCCCAACAGGCTCCAGTCTGCCCACCAGCCATGAAGGACATATCACTCATTCCCCTTACAGAACCTCAGTTCATCGGCAGCAGCCCCCGCTGGGGTACCCTTGAATGTGCTGGAGGGGCTGAACTAAGCTATAGCTCCCCAGGTGATGCTGAGAGTCCATTTTATGGGGTTACACTGGAAGGTGATGAAGGCAATGCTTCCTTTTTGGCTGGTTTCTTTCTTCTTTCTCATTAGCATGTAATAACTATCTATTTATGAGGTACAGTGTGATATCAATATGAGCCGATCCGGCAGGGCAATTAGCATTTCCGTCTCATCATTTCTCTATGTGTGGAGACTTCAAGTTCTTCTCTCTGCTCTTCATAAAATATGGAACAGGCTATGTGAATCGCGGCCATCCCTCTGTGCAGCAGAACGGGGGAGTCTGCAGCTCCTCCCTTCTAGCTGCCAGGAGATTCATTTCACACCAAGGCCCAGCAGACCTGGTCCCTGGGGAGAAGAAAATGGGAAGGGGGGAGCGATTCCAGAGTTTTCCCTAAAATACAGTTCCCACCCAACCCCGACGAGATGTTTTTGGAAAGTGCAGAATTATGATGAGGCCACATCACTAAAACAGGCCGAAGCCTCAGCAATAATCTAGTACTGGCACCAGAATTCCGTCTTGCATTGTTTTGAAACCATCATCGCCCAGCCCTTGGATGTGCCTTGTAGAAAACATTTCAGTTTCCGAGAGAAGTGAAAAGGAAGGCCATGCCTTCTGCCTGCTGTGGACCGTCTCCAGTCCCCAGGGAAGATCTGCTTCTAAGTCGGGCTTCACATGGAACACAAGTCCCTCATGTGTGTGTCACCACGAAGCTTCCTCTGTTCATGACCCTAAAACATTGTCCAAGCAGCAGTGACTGCCAAGAGTCACCTTGTGTCACACGGATTGCGATGTTCGAGTTTCAGGATTTCACAGGTGCAAGGGATATGTGTGTGTGTGTGGGGGGGGCTGGTGATTAACAATGTATGTGGAAGAATGGAGGTTGGAACACAAATCAGGGAAGGGAAGAAGCTTCACTGCTGAAGTCTTGCAGGAGCAGAAAGGAGCACAGAGAAGAGGAGCTTGACCCCTGACCAAGCTCCAGCTGCCCTGTCAGAGCCGCCCCACGCTGCGCACATCACGGGTGCTCAGTGAGGGGATGTGGTGGTCGGTAAATGAATAGGTGGTGGCACCGCAGCCAATTTTACAGGGACTTGGCTTAATTCCACTCCAGCTGGGGGCTCAAGCTGGAGGATGGCAGGAAGGGTAGAAGTCTGAGGCCCGTCAGAGAGCTGCACTGGATAAAAACAAAGCAAAGCAAAAAGCCAACAAAAACCCACAGCAGTACAAGAAGTCACTTACCATTCGAAAAACCTAGCTTTTGATTTTAGCTGTAATCAGCATCTCCTCTTTCCTCTGTAACAGTTGTGCTTTCTGGTCCCTCCCTATCTCTTTCCCCTCTCTTTCCATCTCATTCCAAAGAGGCTTGCTATGAGGTTGACAGGGGACAGGAATCCAGAGAGTCTATGGCAGTGCGTCAGGCCTACTGGAGGTGTGTTATACACAGGTGCTAACACAAGAGACAGACTGAAGAGATACACGTTTATTAGAGCTGAAGGCCCGGTGGCCAAAGGAACCCCAGTTTAATTTTAAGTGGGAGAGCATTAGAACAGAAGAGAGAGCTTTTAACTCAGAGAGAATGGAGAGAGAGAGAGAGAGAGAGAGAGAGAGAGAGATCATCTATATCATGAAGGAAAGACTCAGAAGAAAGCTTGGGGAGAAATCTGCACTGTCCCTAGACAAAAGAGGGTGCCTACCTTTTCTAGCCTTCAGATGTTACTAAGGAGTTGCTAGGGAAGTAAGAGAGGGAGGTGAGATGTGTGAAAGAAAGTCATGCAAAAGAAAGCTCTCTGGCAAGACTATTGCCGTGGGGTTCCCCATCCTAAGTGGGGATTTAGGGTGTGTGGTGGGAATCACCACGTTTCAGCCAGGATAGCGGAGGCTTTACAGAATGGCTGACATCCACCATGCGTCGCTCGGCTTATCACAGACTTACATGGAGGGCTTTCCAAAATTGCAAACAGAAGCTCCAGGGTGTCGCATTAACTGCCATGATATCCAAACAGGTGTGCTGAACTGTGAAATCCAGGAGACAAAGGTAACCGACTGTCTCTCGCCCTTGAGCTCAAACCTTGAAGTCGGCCAAGTAGGACGAGGCTCCTAGAACAGAAGATCTTCACGGGTAGAGACTCATGGTTGTGGCTGCAAATCTGCCTGCCATGAATAACGCCATGTTTACAAATAGACTTGAAAAAGGTCAGGGGCTTGGCCGTGAATCTCTAAAGCTGTTCTCTTTATTTATTGGAGTGTTTGCTTATAGATTAGCTCTCTACCTTTATTAATATGCCACCCACCTTCAAGCCAAAACCGTGTAATGAGAGACCCGCTTATGGTATTGCTTTTTTAAATACAGAACCTTTAAAAAAATCGCTTCCCTTAGAAATTGATTACTGGCCTGGGGGAAAGCATTTGGCAGTTAAGGAGAAGAATCAGAAGGCACAGAACCCCGTGTTCAGCAAGGAGCCAGGCCTTGTAGGAAAATATCAGACGAATTTTTAATTTGATGTGGAGACACAGAATTCCTTTTTAAGGACTCAGTGTTCCAAAAAAAATTATGATCTGAATAATTAATGGTGGAAGGTGAAGTTTCCATAATTTCTTCCGGCCCCTGCAGCTCATTAGCATACTTTTTAAAGACTCTCCTTGAAGAAAAACCAAGGTAGCTCTACTGCGAAGCCCCAGGCGGGTTTTTCCTTTCTGAGACATTCTGAGGGCGGGAGCATGTGAGATGCTCAATAAAGCTCCTCCTCTTTGCACCCGTCCTGGGCTGAGGTCCCTGCCCTGGGCTGCCTCCTTGTGTAGTGCCTGGAGGGCTACGCAACAATTCACCACGTGCCCAGCAGGGGGCAGCAGAGCAGGGGCATCGCCACTCCTTGCTGCCTCTCCCCAGCCCCACCTTGTGGACACTCTGAGACCTGCATAGCTTGTTTTCCTTTTCCCCTTTTTTCTCCTCTCCTTTCTTCTCCCCTCCTTTCTCGTCTTTTCTCATCCACTCCCCTCCCTTCTCCCCTATCCTCTCCTCTCCTTTCCTTTTCTTCCCCTTCTTTCCATTTCCTTCCTTTTCCTTCCTTTTCCTTCCCTTCCTTTTCTTCTTTTCTATCTCCCTCCCTTCTTCCCTCCCTTCTTGTCTTCCTTCCTCCCTTTTCTATCCCCTCCCTTTCTTCCCACTCAATTCCTATTTCTTTCCCCTCTCTCTTTACCTTATCCCTTTCCTTCCTTCCTTTCTTGCTTTTAAATTCTCTTCAAATTTTGCTTCAAGTTTCTGAAACTCTAATTATGCAACACATACAAAATTAAAATTTCCTTGTAGAACATGCAAAAAAAAAAAAGCTAATATCCAACTTGTTCTTGACTCTGTCACTATGGCTTGAAGGCATTCAGTGAAATATATGTTTTGGAAACTTTATCACCAGTGCAGCAGTGTTCAAAGGTGGCACTTTGAGAGGTGATGAGGTCACCTCCACCCATGAATTTGAGATTTCAAGCTCAACCTCCAACTCTCTCTCACAATCTTTTTCTCCTCCAACATGGAATGATTAAACTGGAAGAAAGATTTCTTGTGCGCCATTCAGTGAGGCAACATTGCTCTAGAAACATAAAATACTAAGATACCTGCTACAATGCCAGTCTCTGCCCTTAGGAAGAGTCATCATTTTCAATAAGTGCAGAACTTTCCAGACCTTTTGATGTACAACTGCATCCTCAGATGCCCTTGGTCTTGTCTATATAAATGTATAAACTTGAAGGATATTCTTAGGCTGCATGTATTATTCTCAAACTTGTTTTATAAGTAATTTATAAAGAATATCAAGTAGAAGTAAGTTCTCCCAATTTATATAAAGAATAATCGAGTACAAACCTTATGCATCCAGCATGCAGTTTAAGAAGTAGAGCTTTGCCTTTGGCTTCAAGCTTCTTCATTTCATCCTCTCCTCTGATTGAGTTAACACCGAGTCAAAGGCTGCAGGATTCCTTCCTACACCCATTATGTTGGTCCATCATTGAATACGTATGTAGAAAAAATATTTTTCTTGTCAAGTTTATCTTTTGCTATCTTATGATAAAAAGCTCTTAATTTTAATGTGGCCAAGGATGCTGGCATTTCCTGTTTAAGCTTACGATGGATTATCTGTGGCTAAGAGCTGTTTCTTTCCTAAAGTTCATCAAGGGAGTCTTCTTTTACAATCTATAAATTTATGGTTTTGGCTTTCACATTTAAGACTTAATCTACTTGGAATGTTTTCTGTCTGATGAAAAATAAGATTCAATTTGCATTGTTTCCGTGTGGATAATCGCTCCATTCATGGACGACGCCATTCCTCTCCCACTGACTCACAAAGTCATAACTCAACAGCTCTCATGTACAAAGCTGTGATCTGGACTCAACATTTCATTCACTTGATTTTGCCATGAAAATACAATTAAGTATTACTTGTTACAGTCTTCAATACAGAGATTGTGGCAAATCCTTACCTCCTTCTATCATAGGTGTGTTTTGTTTTTTTCCCTTTTAGAATCATCTACCAAGTGCCATCAAAAAGAACCAAAAAAAAAAAAATTAGAGTACTCTGGAACCTTTGGCTGGAGCTTATCTAGTTAGGAGATAATCTTGGAGAGCACTCATTTGCATATTTTATTAAATATGCCAATTTATGACCATGGCATATATCGCTCCATTTGTTTAAATTAACTCTCAACCATATTTTATATTATATTCATAAATCCCTTTCACCATTCATGCAAAATGCATTTGTATGTTACTCATATGTTAATAGTTTAAAATTGTTTATAATATTTTATATATCTTACTAGTATTTTTATTCATTTTGTGTCAATAATTCTATTATGCTTTTTAATTAATTGAAGAAACATATCTGTAAATTCTTTTCAGCTTTCCAGTGCACAATAATCTTGTTTCAAATAATGAGAACATTTTGTTTTCTCTGTTTCAATCTTTGTAAATTCTATTTTTGGGGGGTTTTACTATGCTAGGTAGAATCTCAAGTACAATGTTGACTAACATGGTGATTACAGGCAGCTTTATCTTGGATGTGATTTTAAACAAAATGCATTCACAGTAATGTTTCACATATTTTAGAAATGAACAATCTAGACAAATGAGCTGGGAGAGAAGCTAAAATACAGAACAAGCAGATGATTGATTCTAAGAATGATACAAAAATAACAAAGTCACACTAAAAAAATGTAAGAGAAACAAGGTAATGCCTGGAAAATTGTAATTGGAATATATATCAAAACATTAAAGATTTATATCCAAATTTTACATTGAGATAGTATATTGATAGTATAATTATTTTCCAAGGGGGCGTCAGTTCAAGATTCTGAAGTCACTTTATGTGTATAGGAGGATTGCGAAAATAAGTAAAAAAAATATTTATCATAGAATCAAGTTTCTCATTGTCAGAGAAAAGAGGCCGAGCGAGAAAAGCTGGAAGAGGCTGGATAAGAGCAGGAATGTTGAGCTGTGATTTAAAGTCTCAGAATGACTCTGTCTTTCCAATGTAAACACCAATTTGCTACCCCGTAAAGTACAATATTAAGGTACTTTCTACATTTTTAAAGCCCTTCTTTTTGCATTACCATAAACACTATACTTATTTAATATTCTGCATTTGTAACTAATATGAAATCCTTGTGGATTTGATTTTGTTGATGATTTCTGTGATCTTGAGTGTTATGTATATAAGTGTCTACATCATATAGCCATTATTCTAGCAAACTGACTTCATCCTAAGTGTGTTGAAGATTGGGTGAAGTGGACTCTTCAGGGATGTTTGTATTCGTATCTGACAGTTGACTGGGTTCCTAACCAATATTGGGTCACTTAAATCTAGATCACTGGGACTTAAATGCCTGGTTCAAGGTTTAATAAACAAGCCTAATAGCATGAGTTCAGATTCAAAACCTATGGGATCTCATGCTCATAAAATAAAGGGGTTTGTCATTATTTGAGAGAGGCAAATTTCTGGTTCATCCTCACATAGATGTGATAGCCTTTTAAGGTATCGGATTTAGGTGGGAGGTTGATTCTTATCTCCCTCCACTTACCTCCTAAGATAAATTCTAGTCTTCAATTTCTATGATTACGATCACACTTTTGCACATACACAGATAAGGACACACACACACATACACACACATGCACGCACACGCACACACACATGCACGCACACACGCATGCACACACACACTGTAGATTATAGCACACACACCAGGGACGGTATAGGTCTTCAATGCACAAGTCCACCTCTTTGCTCCATGATTCTACTTTCATTTAATCTGACTCAAGATTCACTCATTTTCTCCTGCCCTCGATGCACTTTAGAATGCACATTTCCATATCGTGTGCAGCATAGACAGTTGTTCCTGACAAGAAAGACTGGTGTGATGTTCCTTTAACAATATTTATAAAACTGATTCATGCTCACAGTAGCCCAGAACACAGGAATAGCTATTTCTGCTACTCTGCAAATAAATTTATAAATTCTCCTATTTTAGGGTTCTGACAACATTTTAACCACCACAAAAAGTTAAATGTGATCATGGAACATTTGGAAGCCAAGAGCTTTCTCTGCTTGCAAGTATCTCCGAAACACAGCTCAGAGAGAGAGAGAGAGAGCAGTTTGCAGACAGTTAAAATCCTGGTTGAGTACTTCCTCTGTGATTTCCAGTTGTGTATTGATTTGCCAAAGAAGAGTCATTTGGCTTCATCCATAAGGAAGACATTCTGAGTGTGAAAGCTGGTCTTCATTGTCAATTTGCCTAGAATCACCATGGAAACACACCGAAATATAGATCAGTGATTAGGCTAGTGGAGATGGGAAGATACGGCCTGCATGTGAGTTTCCATTCAAATGCCAGGGACGTGGCAAGCAGTGCAGAGGACCCTAGAGTCCCGCACGGCTGGGATCTCTGGGGTCTCAAAACGGGCACTGAAGGGGTTGGAGAGGTGGTTCAGGGGTTAAGCCTCTGCCTTGCAGGCGGAAGGTCCTGAGTTTGGATCCTAGACCCCACATATAGACGCCCGCCGGGCGGAACTGGGGCTGCCTGCATTTCCGGTTCTGGTAGGGCGGAGCCTGTGAATCCCTGGGCAGAGTAAACAAGGAGGAGGTGGAGGTGTCCATGGTGGTTCCTGAATTCGTCAGTGGTTCTACACACACATACATACATACCCACACATACATACACACACATGCACACATGCATACACGCGCAATTGAATAAATAATAAATAAATAAATACAATTAAAAAAAAAACAAAAAAACGGGCACTGAAGAAGCACATGCATCTTTTTACTTCTCCAATGTGGATGCAACTCAACCCTGGCTCAAGCGGCTGCCACGCTGCTGCTGCTTCTGCTATGATGCTCTCGAGACAGGAGTCAGGATGAACTTCTCCTCCCTCCGGAACCAGGATGAACTCCCCCGGGCAGCTTCCCTCCCGGCCGGGCCGCAGCAGCAGAAGAGAAACCAGTGCAGTGAGCGTGCAGCCAGCTTGCCAGGGTGTCAGCCACCAGACCAGGATCCTGTCCCATCGACGCCAGCGAGGGCCTTTGCAGGGCCCTGGGTCCAGGAGGGTAAGTGGCGAAGCAGAAGCTTCAGTGTGAAGTTGCCGCTGTTGCGCCTATTCTCTGCTAAATTTTCACAGAAAACTCATTTTCAATACTTGTAACTCATCCTATTATGATCAATAGAATATTTTTGTTAAAAAAATCGATGTGTGAGGTTTAAAATCTTAAAAACAAAAAAATTTAGGGGCTGGAGAGGTGGCTCAGGGGTTAAGCCTCTGCATTGCAGAGCAGAAGGTCCTGAGTTCGGATCCTAGACCCCACGTGTAGACGCCGGGCGGAAGCGGGGCGGCCTGCGTTTCTGGTCCTGGTAGGGCGGAGCCTGTGAATCCCAGGGCAGAGTAAACAAGGAGAAGGTGGGGGCGTCCATGGTAGTTCCCGAATTTGCTCGTGGCTGTACACACACACACATACACACATGCACATAGCCACAATTGAATAAATAATAAATTTTTTTTTTAATTCAGAAGAAGTTTAACGCATGGGCTCTGTTGAAGTGTCTTCGTAATGCTGATCAATACACACAAACAAAGGGCTTTATTCCTGCTTATGATTCTTGTTACAGGACACAGTCCGTCTGGGCAGGAGTCTTCACACCAACAGCAGAAACCAAGGAAACTTGTGGCGCCATATCCAAGGGACTTGCTGAGAAGGGCACATCTCACCAGTCAGTCTGCGAGTCTGCCAACGCATGTCAACTCATTGAACCAACTCTGTCCATCTTATCCTCCCGCTAAGGATTATTTCCACCCACTCTGGACTGGATCTTCCTTCACCCATTAGACAGTCTCCCACGGACATGTTCAGGACTCGCCTTAACTACTAATTCTTCACAGATGCGCCTGAAGTCTCGGCCTTCAGTGGTCGACTTGATCCCTGTCTCTAACTGGCACAGGCTCTTTCACTATTTATTTATTTTTTTGACATTTTCAGCCCATCTTTGGCATTTGCATGAAAACTGGGCACTTAGAACTGGTGACCATAAAGGGTAAGTTACCTCCATAAAAATGCAAATGCTACCACTCAGAAGGCCTGGCAAGACAGCTCAATGGTAATGACCTGAGTTCGATCCCAGAACCCACATAGTGGAGACATCTTGGGAAAAGTTGCCCTCAACTTCCACATGTGTGCCATGACAAATATGCCCCCCTTTCTCTCTTTCTCTTTTTCTCTCTCTCTCTCCCAGTTAGATACAATCATGTCAATTTGATTATTGAGGGATTAGCCTTTATTTGCGAGCAGTTATTTAGTTAAATCACCTCTAAGCAAGCCTGCGGGAGTTATCTGATTGCTTCAGGAAGACCCAGGCCATAGTGCAGGGACCATTTCCTGGCAGATGAGAAGATGAGATCTGGTTCAATACTTTGACATGCAAACAAACAAGAAACCGAGTCCCTCTCTTGCTCTTTGTGTAGATGTGGCCAGTTCCTGTAGTTGTTGATGTTAGTATGAACCCTCCCAAAAAACTGAGCTGTGTGACCTGTAACCAAGAATTGTAAGCTGAAATAAAACTTTGTTCCCTTAAAAACACTGTTATTCAGATCCTGCAAAATATCATCATTCTGACAAGGAGCAGGTTTCAACACTAGAGATTATGCTTTATATTGTAACGGGAACATGGACCCACTAGTTATAACTATACTGAAAGAAGGAAAGGGTGCTTGGGAGGTGGCCTAGTGGATAAGGTGTTTACCTTGCAAGCACTCTCACATACACGTACATGCACCTCCACACGCATGAACCGGCGAATGCAAGAACATGCACATGAACATATATACATGCAAAAAAGGGGGGGAGGAAGAGGAGGATAAAGACAGCAGTGACCCCTAAATGCTGAAAGCAAACTCCTCCCGATAGAAAAGCACTGTGTGTAAAAGGTGTGCACGCCGCGTGGCTGCCATAATATGGTTGCCAATGACCCCCAAGGCATCTGGTTCCTTTTCTCTCTTTTATTTTTGGGTCTCGATTTCTAGCTGGGTGGGTTGCCAGCTACCCACAAGAATATTGTCCAGATCTGTGCTGCAACAATAAGAGGTGTGTTGTGAGACTTGAACACATCTGGGCCTTTGAGGATCAGTTGTCCCCCCCCCCCCCCGGACATAGCCCAGGGGTCATGATGTTGCTGCCTTCAGATTCCCCATGTCCTGGAGCTGCCCTCCTGGCTATGGGTGGCTTTGGTGCAGACCTCCTGCATGCAAAGGAAATATTCCTCTCATGTAAGTTGGTGTGGGGGGTCATCTTTTGTAGCAAAACTAAATCCAAATAGATACAGTTGCTTGGCAATCTGTTATAAATAGCTTAATATTTATTAGTAGATTTCTTGTAGATTAAAAGAAAACCTATGAAGGCTGGAGAGGTGGCTCAGGGATTAAGCCTCTGCCTTGCAGGCAGAAGGTCCTGAGTTCGGATCCTAGACCCCACATATAGACGCCGGGTGAGAGCAGGGGCGGCCTGTGTTTCTGGTCCTGGTAGGGTGGAGCCTGTGAATCCCGGAGCAGAGTAAACAAGGAGGAGGTGGAGGCATCCATGGTGGTTCCCGAATTCGTCCGTGGTTCTACACACACACATACACACACGCGCACACATGCATACACGCACAATTGAATAAATGATAATAAAAAAATTTAAAAAAGAAAACCTATGATACAGAGGCAATATTGTCTCCATTTTATAGAGACATGAAAAGAGGTATAGAAAAGTGGGAATCTTTTCCAAAGTTGGAAGGCTTTCTAGGGTGAAGGGAAGTCTAGTATTCTCCACCTATGGCCCTTAGCATCCTTTAATTATCTCTGGTTTGCAGAGATCAGCTTACTATATCTTTATTCTATATGTAACACCAAATATCTATTGATCCCTTACTAAGTTCAAGGCAAATTCTAAGTTCTTTCCTGTGTTATTTTTATTGAGACTCAGAAAAACATTCCATGAAACACATTGCAAATGGCCTGTATGCTGCAGACAGGTAACCTGAAACACAGAGAGAGAGCATCTTAGGTGACTGAGAAGCCCATTGGCATCCCATGAGCTGATGAAAGGCACTGCATCTGGTTCATCAACCATGGAATTTTCCCCGCAGGAAGACTAACTATACCCAGTATTACAATCCTGGAAGGTGGAGTATTCTTTAGAGCTATTGACAAGTATTTTCTTTCAGGAGCTAAATGATTGTTTCAGCTGCTTGAGATGAGAAGAAGGACAGACTCCAAGCTAATTTTTCTTTTCTTCTCCCAATCATTTGATGTTTTGACTTTTTTTTTTTTTGAGTTAGTGAAACTGTCAGATTGAGTTGGTAGTGACCTAAATGTTTGAGGATTGGGAAGATGTGTATCTTCTGAATTACGATGCCAGGCATGTAGTAGATCCTCACAGAAAATGCCAGCAGTTGCCTACAGTGCTGTCTGGATGTGGCACTGTGCAGCATCATCTGATAATTCATGCCGTGTCTGTGTAGCCTCCACTCTCCTGGCAACACTATTTCAGCTGCCGTGAAAGATGTCCTCCCTCAGTTTATGAGATTCCTCTACTGTGGTCAGTCGACAAAAATCTCAGGGATGGGCAGCTGGGCCATCGCTGCCTGGGTGTGTAGAAATATTCAAGTAGCTTGAGCTTATTCCTTTAAAGGCAAATGGAAGCTGGATGTATGGTGCATATTTATAATTCAGTACTTGGAAGATGGGGAAGACATATCAGACTTCAAGGTTGTCCTTGGCTATTAAGGAGTTTAAGGATAACGTGGGATAGAGGCGACCCCCAAGAACCAATACATACATACATGCACATGTGCAAATGGGAATGTTTCAGCATGCCAAGCATCATGCCATAGCATGACTTTAGTTAAAATGTTGACTTACAGGACATAGGGAGATGGTTCAGCAGCTAAATCCTTTGCCTCACAAGAAGAAAAAAAAATGATTTTGAACCCCAGATCCCATATCAGGCAGTGAGTGGCTTTTCATTTCAGCCCTGGAAGGCGGAGCCTGAGAATTCCCAGACAAAGCAATAAGGAGGTAGAACACTCCAAAATGATTCCTGATGTCACCTTTGAGCCTCCATAGGCACACACACCCAAGTGCCATCTTTTGTACACACTCCATACACACGTACACCAATCAATGTACAAAGCATATATGCACACACACACTTATACACACATTCTTGAGTGCACCCTTGTATAAATACCCACAAACATGTACAAACACCCATATGCAAAAACACACACCACCATACACTCAAGTGTACTCTTGTACATACACCTACATGCATATGTATACGCATGCACACACATATATACACATTCATATGCACATAACATGAGAAATTAGAAAAAAATTGACTGACAGCATTTCCATGGCTTCCAAATCTTTTAAGTTGCAAGTTCACATGCAAAAGTCAACTAATTTTTAGTTTATTTACAATGGCAAATTGACAGATATTTTCCATGCTGGAACAGGGAAAAGGAAATTTTCATACCCTCTCCAGAACCCTGTGGACAGAAAAAGCCTAGCTTTCAGACAGGATGCCAATTTGGTCCTACTCATTGGCTACTGCTTGGAATTTATGTTACCATCATGGATCCAACTCTTTTTCCATTATGAGACTAAAGCGAAGCTAGAGTATCACCCCAGGAAAAAGACTATGCACGTGTTTCCATGGCTGACACCCAGGTCTTGCAGAAATCTCTCTGGACATCACTGGGTCATGTGACTTGCACCCGTTGCTATAGAGATGCCCAAGGTACTATTTACAATGACAGTAAGTGGATTCTCCCCAATCCTGAGGGCCAAGTAGAAGCACAGGCTCTCTTTGTGGAGACAAATGGAGATTGTGCTAGCAATATACACTGCCTGTATGGGTGTGACCTTAAACAACAGGTCACTGAGACAGTCAGAGAGACAAGAAAGCAGAGCTGTTTTTTCAGATTAACTGGGGAATAGCCACTCATAAATGAAGAGAGACAGAGAGAGAGAGAGAGAGAGAGAGAGAGAGAGAGAGAGAGAGAGACAGTCGAGTGAGTGATAATGAGGAATCCTTTCTACTCCCAGCACCGGGACAGAGTAAGGCAAGGGAGGCTGCCAGGGTTTGCCTTCGATGTGAAATCACACAGCCTACAGCCATACATGAGTCTGGGGGCTGTTGCTAAGGCCTCGGATATGTTGCTAGGGATTGCTCCCTTTGAAGTCTTAACGGAGGGAAAGGAGGAATCTTAATACTCAAGGATTAGTGAGATGGTACCAGGTTCTGACTTAGACCAGAGATTCTCAAGTGGCCATGTGCTGTGGGCACAGTTCGCTTGGAGGGGTGATCAGAAAGACTTAGATCATGCCGCTCACCAAGGGCCTTGAAGAATCCTTCAACGATTTCCTATTGTCTTACAAGAAAAGCGTGAACTCTTTATCGCAGCCTTCTGCGCAGAGTGAGAGCCCTTCCCAACCTTCCTTGGGGCCTCCTTTTCTCCCCTCCTTTCTGGAGAGACCCTCGCTGTGGATCTCAAGCCTTCCATTTCCCCCCCCCTCCTTCCAGCCTCGTCACTCCCAGACTTCACTCCCGCCGGGGGCTTCCTCTATCCCTTATCCTTTCCATCACTCAGCCTTGGGTATGACCTGCAATTATTGGCTTCTTCACTCACCAGTTTGACAAGCTTTGTTTGCTTCTCCGTCCTCACTAGAACATTTACCCAATATCGTAATCATTTGTTACAGGACTGTTTAAGGCGCCTACTGCGTGTCTCATCACATAACAAAAAGGGCAAAAGTTTGTGACCTCAAAACTTTATTTGAGGAACAGGGCCAGACATCTGGTCTATCAGGCAGCAGCCCCTTAGTGGGAATACCAAGTGAGAAGGTGGCACAGAAGACTGGGGAGGGACTTAATAGCCACAGAACCTGTGAGTTTTCACTCGGGTCAGAGCCTGTGCTAGTTAGATATATAGGTGTCAGCCTGACAGTCGAAGGCTGAGATGTGGTTACATTTGTGAAGAATGAGTAGTTCAGGCATGCCCTAAACAGACCTCCAGGAAGGGATCTAATTGATATGGAAAAATCCAGCCCATGATGCGCAGGACCATTCCCTGGGGCAGGTAGATAAGGTAAAGAGAGTTGATTCATAGTTTTGCTCACTTCATCAGACTTTGCATTGCTGCCTAGCAAGTGAGGTTTGCCCTTCTTTCGGCAATCCCTGTGGATATGGTATGGCTAGATCCTTGGCTCCTGGTTGTGGTACGAACTCTCCTGCAAGGCTGGACGAGGAGCTATAATGGTGAATGTTAACCAAGAATGCAGCCCTCTTGCTCCCCTAAGCTCTTTGGTTGTGAATTTATTGGCAGCATTCAGAGTAACAGCAGCAGAATCCATCGGGCATAAGAAGCAGGCACAGTGTGATCGTCACCAAATGGGACCCAGAGGAAGAGGAAGCAAGGAGCAGGGAGGAAAAGGAGCCCCCAGCACGGAGCGTGGACATTTCTACTACATGTGCCATCTTGTGCACATCCCAGAAGGAGGTAGGAAAGCAGGGAAGGTCCACAAGCTCTGCCTTACATCATTTTGTTAGATCACAGACCCTCTTAGCCATGTCTCCCAGAAATCAGCCACCCCTAAAGCCTCTTTCCTTGGATTCTCTCCTCTCTGTCTCTGTCTCTGTCTCTGTCTCTGTCTCTGTCTCTCTCTCTATCTCCCCCTTTTTCTCAATTAAGTTCATTCTGAAGGGTAATCTGTTATTTCCTTTTTCACAAGCCAACTAATTCTACATCTAAAAACTTTATGCATCCTCTTGCAAGTGCGATGCTTGTGTGTGTGTGTGTGTGTGTGTGTGTGTGTGTGTGTTGTCTGATTCAGTACACTAGGTCCTTAATTTAGTGAGTGAATCAACTGCAAGACTCACCAGACTGTATGGTAGTACATATTCATATCAAATGTAAGCTGTGTTTTGATTTAAGACATGCTCAGCTAGTGGGAAAATGTTGATCTTCTAATCAAGGAATGATTTTAATTATCCATTGACAGGTAATCAGTGAAGAAATCAGGATTTTCACTTAGGTTTCTGCCAAAGCACTTGCTCCCATAATTCAATGCCCAAGAAACTGTTCTTGCCTGTAGACAGTCACTGCGAGGAAGAGAGCTCAGTGGTAGAGGTTGCTCTGTAGATTTCTGTAGAAATCTAAGGAAAAACTAAGAGCAGAAGCAGGAGCCCCAAAGTGTTGCAAAGTAGCCCAGCAAGCCACGCAGAATTCCTATAATTATGACATGAAGTCAAGCGTCTTATAGGGGCAAATGTTAGATAACATAGGAAGAGTAATTCATACAGGGTAAGATGTACATGGCAAAGCAATTCCAATGTTTTGTGCACTGAAAATAGCCACAGGCAATGTGACAATCTCCGAAACTAAACCAGTTACTATGACTTTGTGTTGTGTGAATGTTTTCCCTTGCGAGACACTACGTACACATCCATCCTGCCACCCCACATAAGTGCTCCACAACGACCCAAAGAAATGATCAACGTCAAGGTCCAACTTGAAGAACCAATGAATTTACATGGCTTCTTACAGGAGGACGGGTCAGGGTTACTTACAGGAGGACGGGTCAGGGTTATTTACAGGAGGACGGGTCAGGGTTACTTACAGGAGGACGGGTCAGGGTTACATATAGGAGGATAGGTCAGGGTTACTTACAGAAGCAGGGATCAGAGTTACTTACAGGAGGACGAGTCAGGGTTACTTACAGGAGGACGGGTCAGGGTTACATATAGGAGGATAGGTCAGGGTTACTTACAGAAGCAGGGATCAGAGTTACTTACAGGAGGACGAGTCAGGGTTACTTATAGGAGGATAGGTCAGGGCTATTTACAGGAGGACGGGTCAGGGTTACTTACAGGAGGACGGGTCAGGGTTACTTATAGGAGGATGGGTCAGGGTTACTTACAGAAGCAGGGGTCAGGGTTACTTACAGGAGGATGGGTCAGGGTTACTTATAGGAGGATAGGGCAAGGTTATTTACAGGAGGAGGGAGGAATCAAAGGAAGCTACATCATCAAGAAGCCCACCCCAGAATGGCTAACGGCTTCCCCAGGGCTGCATATATACCATTCCCTTCAATAAACCTTCCTTCCTCTATATCCCAACACTTTCCCAGACTTCAAGGCCCCAAAGGCACATGCAACTTGGGCACAGTTTAATGACCAAAAGGTGCTCCAAGCAAGGCCAGTGTCCCGGGAAAGGATCACTCACTCTCTGTTTCTGAGGCAAGGACCACAGGGAGGGTCTGGGTGGTCTCAGACAATGGTGGCCATTTGGAGGAGGATACAGAGGACACTTTCTCTTTCTGTGCCACACTGAAGGGTGTCACAGATGGGCTCCTGGATGATGTGTCATATTGGATCCATGAGAGGCAGACCACAATGTGCTCCCTTTTGTGACAATGTTGAGAATCCAGCTACTATTGCTCAGGGTCAAAACTTGTAGCAAATGTTAAGACGATGGTCCCACAGTGAGCTGGGTAGAAAATCTAGGTGGTCCATGAGGGCCAGAGGGCCAGGGGAAGAACGACGTCCCCCATGTCACAGTGCCCATCTGTTGGTAGGGAGGACACCGTAGACCACCCTGGCCGGGCTGAGACCTTGAACAGGAGAAAAACTTACAGCAAGGAAGTTGAGGGGCTGTAATTGAACAGCCTAGGTAGGCAAGACCCCCACCAATCAGGGAAAAGCACAGTCCTACCTACTCAGAGGAGCCAGTCAGGACCTGAAGGTGGGATCCGTGGATGGGACCCCCTGCCAAAATTCCATAAAAACCCAGTCCTGCTGGCTCTTGGGTGACAGCAGCACCCTGCCTGGGATCCTGCTTTAGTGGGAACCATGAACTCCGCAATCCAGTTGCCTTGTATGTTGCTTTCAACCTGCTATTGGTGTTGGTCTAGGCACCTTTTGTGGTAATGGAATTCAGTCTGCACTTACTTTAGATTTCTTAATTATTCATCCTAAGTAGAAAAATCTATTAGTTATTCAATTAATCCCCTGTGGTTAAAAATATTCTTTGGGTTCTTATGCATTTTAGGTACCTACTTAGACATGATTAGGCAAATGAATGATAACTATATTTTTTTTCACGAACCATTTATACGTCCTCTTAGTTTTATGAATGAACTTAATATAATATTAATTACCACAAAATTGCTGATGTCAGAGTTTGGCAGGGAATTGGTCACAAGCAAGTAACAGCAAAGAATACTCTTCTTTAAATTCGTGGCATCTTTTCTGTGTGTGTGTGTGTGTGTGTGCGCGTGCGTGCGTGGGCAGGACACGTGTGGAAGTCAAAGGAGTCAATTTTAGGAGTCAGTTCTCTCCTTCGCTTTGTGTGTTCCAAGGATCAAACTCATGCCACTAGATTCAGCAGCAAACACTTTCTTCTGCTTGATCTCTCTGGCCCTGTTATACTCTTTCATGGATCATGAAGGCTGAAAGTTGGCCTGCCCATTACTCTTGGTTTCAGCAAAACTTTCGTATTCTCTTACTCATCCAGTTGGTCAAGAAAGTAATACTAATAGCTGTGATTGATCCATGCATGTCCAAGAGTATCCCAAGTAACTACCCCAAACAAGACTCAAATTGGGTGTGTCTTGCACACCATTTAATAATCCCCTAGGCTGTTTCTTTAAGGACTGACTGCTTCTGGAAGGTGTGGTCTCACACATGTGCACAGCTGTCCACAGCATGCATACCTGTCATCCTCTTTCTCCTTGCCCGGGGTCTCTCTGAGGATGTGGTTTGGGCTGCCTATGGGTACATTTCCTTCTGTATTTGGACCTGCACTGCCAACATGTGGAAGACATCTGGGATCAGCCTTCGTTGCCTGGGGAAGGCACATCTGGATATAACGTCAAGGTTCTTCAGCAGATCCAGGTTGTATTGATCGCTCGTCATTACAGCTCATTGGATAATCACCTGCTTGAATTATCTTTCCCTTGTATGTATTAGGATCCTGCCACAAAATCCTGTCCTTCAACCCCCCCCCCCCATGCACCTTCTCTTTACTCTGATTTTCAGGAAGGTGGCCAGCCAGATGTTAGTCAGCCTATGCTTTTCAGGCCAGAACAAATGTATCATTTCCTCTTCAAAGCTCAAACAGATACAATCCAGATAGAAAATCACTACGATAACACATAGTCTGGTAAATCACTACAAAGACCATAAGAATCAAAAAAATGGCCTGGGGCAGATCGGGTCTCTCACTCACTTTTGGTAATAGGATTGAGTATCCGCCAACACCAGGCTGTCTGCCAGGATGGGTACATAGGGGCATGGGAGGTAGTGGGCACTTAATCTCCCACCGCCTCCTGGGCATTTCTACAGAGTTCAGCCTGCTAATACTCAAAGCAAACTTTTCCTGCATGAGCCCCTGCCAAGCTGGGGTGGTTGCTTACTAAACTGGGGGTGATTACCCCTTTCGACTCTCTACACCTGAAAGAGCTTTCCTGTGCAAGTGCGGCCGCTGGGTTGGGCAGACCCTTGCAGCATGTCCATTTCCCTGGGCACCAGTAGGTGGAGCTGGGGCAGCGCAGGGCCCGGGTTCTGTGCCCGAGCGCTCCTTGCAGCGCTAAGGACGGGATTCTTCTCCGACCTGAAACACAGAGCAAATCTCGCCATCCTTGACTTTGTGCACCACAAAGTCTTCAGCTAATCTGGCCGGAGCTCATTCCCATCGGCTTTTATTCGTCTCAGAAGTTCAAAACTTTCAAGTCTTGCTTTAGCAATCCAGAGGCTTTCCAGAGCTAAACAAGTTTCCCTTGGGTGTGCAGGAGGTCTCGTCTTTGGGAAGAGCTCCTGGAACAGGCGTCCAGAATGAGCAGAACATTCCCACGGACGAATTTCTCCCACGTGGGGAAGCCGAGACCCCCGAGTGACCGACACTCCAGCGCGAAGCCAAGGCAGCAGCTCTGGGCAGGCTCGGCTCCGCCCGTCTGAGAGGCGCTGGATACCTTGCTTTTTACCGTTTACAAAAATATCGTTTTGTGTTTTTCGTATCATCAGAATAATTTAATGAAGCCAATGAGAATTTTGATCCATGTGAAAAGGAAAAAAAAATTGTAGGCATATTTGATTAAAAAGACGTCATGAGCTGGGAGTGCCCTTCAGTGGCAGAGCGCTTGCCTACGATGCTTCAGGCTTTGGGTTTGAGCCTCAGAACTCCCTCCACACCAAAAGAAAATCCCATCCATTGCAGTGTCCCCAGAATGGTTTCATGATACACAGAGGGAAAACGTTCGACATTACAACTTCATTTACCCGACACAAATGTGCGTGCATGAAACTAATTGAAATTTCACCTTCAGGGGTTTCAAAATCGTTTTTGGAAAATGGTGGCCATTTTTGGATAGGGTAGCCTTCATAAATATTTTTTTTTCTTTTTAGGAAAAACGTATGCAAAAAGTGATTCTTCATGATCAAAGATCCCCAGGGAGCTTAAATTTCACCCTATGCAGAGGGATGTCAGCTTCTGCAAAAGCCTAGTTGGGCAGCCTTCCTGACGCTGTCAATGAACAGCTTCAGGCTGCCTTCAGGGGGTTATTCCTGGTGTCTGTGCTTGGGTTCCATCATTTCTTCACTACACTGCCTGCTCTTCCTCTGGCCACGACCTTCTTCTTCATCTCTGAGGTCTCTGTTTTCTTTACTTTCCCTCACGCAGAGTCACAGACACAGCTAATGGTTTCTAATCTCCTCCACTGTAGACAGTACATTGCAATTGGCAAGATCCTGTGAGATTCCAAACATCTTGCAGGAGGAAGCACCGCAGGGATGGCAGGGGAGGGGAAGGATGGACGACTAGGAGTGCCTGTGGCTTAGAGATCTGCATATGAAAAAAATAATACATTTGTGCTTCTGAGTCCACCTTTTTTGCTTACCTGGTGGTCTTCAGTTTTGTCTCCCTGCAAATGTCAACCTTCTTAAGCATTAAGCCAGTTTTTGGAGCTCTGAGATCCTTGGACATTGCAGTGAGGTTTCATGATAAACCACTTCCAGTTCTGTGAGGGTCTCATTTTCTCATTATGATTGATGCTAAGCACAACGGAGTCATCCCACATTGCAATTCACTTTCCATTTTGTTGCTTTGTTGTAGGAGGAAGGGACAATGATTGCACCACCAAGCCTTCCATCCCCCATACAGAGAGGCTCCTTGGATTCTTCCCTCCCACTAAGCATACAAATCTCACGAGACTACAAATCTCCTGAGACTACGCCTTTTCCAGAGCAAAGATAGTTGGTGCTGTTAAACCGCCTGGCTGAGAGGACCAATCCAGACAGGGCAACTCAGCAAAGACTGACGCTGGGACTTATGGGATGTGGGGTGGGATATATAAGCAGCCTGATACTTAGAATATATGAGCCTGCAAGCGTGAGGGCCTACAAGCCTGAGATTCTGCTTCGCCACTCGCCTGCTCCCCGAGTCTGTGCTGTTGACTCCTCGCCAGCTTATCCCAGCCCCCAAGGGTCTCTGTGGGCCCCTGTTACACTGTTACACTTTGTAAAAGCTTTACTTGTATCCTTTTCTTTCATTTCTATTTTAAAATAAATTTCACTGCTCGTATTTGAGATTTACAATATATTGTGGGATGCATGCAATCAAATGAACGTGTAGTGAATCGAGTGAGCCGACCCAGAATCTCCCTTAGCTATTTTTGGTGACAAAAACAGCTGAAATCTTGCTTTATAAGATACTCAATGCAAAATAATCTTATTCCCTATATTCTCCTGCTGCATAGTAGATCTTTAAACTTAATTATCCTGCGTATCCTCTCCTTCCACTTCTCTCTCTCCATTCTTCCTTGTGCTCCTTTGTTCCTGCTAATCACTACCTTATTCTCTGTCTCTCCACAGGGATGGTCATGCAAAATTTTTCTGTCTGTGTCTCACTTCTTTCACAAAGCATAATGTCCTTCAGTTTCACCCATGCTGTGGCAAATGTCAGGTCCTCCTTTTTAAGGCTGAATAATAAATGTATTTAATCCATCTTTCCACCAATGATTACTTATTGTTCCAATCTTCTAGCTTTTGTGACTAATGTTGCAAGACTGTTGGGATGCCGATATTGTTATGAGGCGTGATTACAGCTCCTTTGAGAACATACTGGGAGAAAGGATTTTGGGGTCATATCATAGTCATATTTTTAATCAAGTTTTATATAAAATAATCCTTTCATTATGACAGTTTCATACATATATGCCATGCATTGTACTTTATTCATCCTTTCACAGCTCCCCACTTCCTACTGGTTCCTTTATCTCCACCAAATGATCTTCCCTTGCTTTTCAGAGCATATACACACATGCATACACATGTGCACACACACACACACACACACACACACACACACTCTAAAATCTAGGTTTCACATGTGAGAGAAAACATTTCCCTCTCTTGTTGCACCCTCTTCCTTCTTGCACATCACTTCCTTTTTCCATATCATTTCCCTCTTCCATATCATATATGTGTACATATACATATATGCCTCTATATGCTCATTCGTAAATCTGGGTTCTGCATATGAAAGAAATAATACATTTGTGCTTCCGAGTCCGCCTTTTTTGCTTACCTGGTGATCTTCAGTTTCATCTCCCTGCAAATGCCAACCTTCTTAAGCATTAACACCAGCTAAAGATTCAAACGCATGAACCCGTGGTGGGGTAGCTCACAGTCAAGCCATGACAAGAACAGAGAATGAGAGGAGCAGAAGAGTGTTGGGGACCAATAGCCTTGGCCCACCCCTAGGGTTACAGACAATGTCTTCATGCTTGACTTTTACAGGGTGCTGGGGATCTGAACTCAGGCCTTACGCTTGCACTGCAGACAAGTTATTGCATGAGCTGTGCTCTCAGCCCTTCCAAATCTTACAATTTTAAAAGAAAAAAGAAATACAGAGCACATTTACTTAACCATGGCCCTGGAGGACAGCCAGTGTTCTTGGGCGGGGTGGAGGGGTATCACTGAGAACTGTAATTTTAGAGCTGGAAATCAAGGGAGCTGTCTGAGGACAGGGTGTTCTAAAAGCATCCATCTTCAGGCATGATGAGCAAATGGATGGCCGCCCTCCAAGCCCCCTCCTTTCTGGGAGGACTTGCATTTGTCTCAGGCCCATTTGGCTGCTCTGTAATTACTGGCCCTTTTGTCTTAATTTTGGAACTATGTTAGCCTCTCCTTTTATGGGCCATGTCACAGTTTGGCTTCATTGCAAAAATTTCCATTTGAGAAAAAAAAGCCCTATTGTTAATATTATTCAGCCAAACTGAACATCCGGCTACACTGTTCTCAGCTTCAAGTACTCTGGGGTCTATAAAAAATCTTTGCAATAACACAATTTTTATGCAACGAACTTAACTTCCCAAGTCCTTCATATTCTGGCCCTATTCCAGCGTCTCCTTCTGCTCTTTGCTTTGAGAGGCATCTTGGTGCATGTACATCCCTTTGCCCTCAGGTGTAGCCTTTAGCTCCCTGGATTTTCCTCATCCCCACCCCACAGCCTCCTCTGTGTTCTCAACTTTACTCAGTCCACAAATCAAGCAGTCCATGGACAGCCCGTGCCCCACAGTGTCTCATAAGTTCTCTTCAAGATCAACTTAACTGTTTCAGCTGCTGAGTCTCAACATCTGGAATGACTTTTGGCTGTTAATAATTGTTAAATAAAATGTGTTGGGTGCCATTGCTTTTTGACTAGGCTTCTGCATCAGACACCACTAGACGAGGCTGAAAATCACATAGGACTCAGCCTTGCTGAATAAACTATCTGAGCTTCCAAGATAAAGAAAGACAACAGCAAAATTTCCAGAATAGGCCTGTTTCAACTGGCATGATAATGAAGCACCTTTGTTTTAATCCTTACCAAAAATAAAGGCAGTAACCTGATTCCAACCAATTACTTATTTCATGGTTCTGTCTCCCCAGCTCTGACTTACAGGGAAAGTCATTTTGGACAAAGCTACTGCCTAGTCTTTGTTTCTGCTTTCTTCTTCTCTATTGAACCAGCCTCTTCTGCTAAGCTCCTCAGAATTATTTTTCTGTTCGACATGGACTGCCCAATTCTGGCATCTCAAAGCCAGTTAAGACCTTTAAATTAAGTTTGTTGTGATTTTGTGTTTTGACAATCTTCAATAGCCTTGGCATGTCAGCCTAAAGGTTCATTATAATTTCCTGGCATAAATGGCTCTAAATTAGATCCCCTTCTCCTTGCTTCTCTGCTCTCCCTCCCCATTATACCAATGAGCTTCTGGAGAATTGGGGTCATCTTTTAAATCACTTCTCTGCCTCCACTTCCCCTCCTCTACCCATCTGCATTTTACCGCAGAGTAATTTTAAAACCCATGACATCAGCCATATCACTGTATAATTTGAAAATCCCCACTGGTTCCTTCTTTCCCTGAAGCCTTGTGTATAAAGCTACCCACTTGCCTCCTGCTTCAGGTATGTGCTCCATAGACACCTGGTGCCCTTTTAAGTCCAGCTCAGCCACTTACTCTGCAGAAGAAGGCTTATCATCTTTGCTCGAGAAGATTTTATGAAAACTTAATACAATCTGCAATGTCTAAGACGGAACCCAAAGAATGATAGATGTTAAAGATTTCCCAACTAAATTCTTCACTTGATCTCAGTCAAAAGACCAAGGAGCAATCCAGGCTCTTAGTGAGACAGAAAGCAGCGGCATTATTGAGCAGTGCTGGGAAATGCACCTGATAAAGAAGCCGCGAGCCCAGGATGTCTAGGCAAGGAAGCATTTTCAGAGATGCTAAATGCCACATTAAGACAGTGGTCATAGTTGGCCACCTGATGTTGGAATTGGGGAGATGAGGGACTTATGAATCTGTTTGGTCTTCATATGAGTTTTCTGCTATACATTTCTTCCAAATCCTGAAATCTTGGACATGATCATTATTATTATTTTTTCTCTATGTCCACTATATTAACTGGTTGGTGGCAGCTCCTAAGTTGCTGAGGCATGTAGATTGGTCACCAGAAGGACCAAGGCAGGATTACAGGGTTGGACTTCAGCCCCATCCCTTATTCTCTGAGTTGGGGAGACCTGAAGAGTAAGTCAGTCCCCAGTGATTTCATCAACCGTGCTTATATAATGAAGCCATCAAGAAAGTCCAAGACAGGGTGATACCCTTGGACTATGGAAGACACAAGGCAGCCCACGTATTTTCTCTCACCCATTTCTCTACACGCTCTTTATCTATCCTTTGTGATTTCATTTAGAACAAACCAGGAAGTGTACATGTTTTCCTGGAGCCAATCATTTGAACCCAATGAAGTAGTGGTGGGGATTCCAATATGCAGTCAAAGGCACAGGAAAATGCACTGAAGTTTATGATTAGCAACTAAAATCCAGGAGAGAGGGATGGTACAAGAACTGAAACCTCAATATTTGAGATTTGATAGTATGTCAGGGAGATAGTGTAAGAATAGAGTTAGAAGGTACCTGGCTATGTTCATTGTCACAGAACTGTTTGTATGGTGGTTCATGCAGGGAAAAAGGTCTAAGAGTATTGTAAGAATATATTGGGAGAAACAGATTGTCATCTGTATTCAGGAGGTGAGCAGTGAGCAGAAAGGATTCAGAGCGACGGCTTTCTGTGACAAGGCTGCTGTCTTAATCGAGGCTCAGCATGCAGGTAACAAACGGGAGGTATGGCAGATGTCAGGAACCTTCTGAACTGATGCAGGATGACATTTACTACATTGCCCATGATCCCTTGCAGCCGCCCACGCTTAAATCAAACCCATTAAACTTTAAAGAGATAATTTTCAGGTTACACTGACTTGGGGCACACATGAAACAAATAGCTTAGATTTCCTTTGAAAGAGGATGAGGTGGGCTCAAGGCCTCGTATCCACGCCTGAGTGGCTGATTCCCAGACAGTGACTGAGCACATCTGAGTTGCTAAGAGACCCATCGCCGTGAAATGTGCAAACCGACTCTTCTGGCTGGAACTTTCTTAGAAATATCCTCATCCTTAAGAGTACCCTTCCAATGCATTGCATCCTCAGCCTTCTGTTCCTCTTCCCCTTCCTCTTTCTCCCCTTTCCTTTTTTTCTCTTTCCCCTCTTCTTCTTTCTCTTTTTCCTTCAGAGATCCCACACTGCATCTCATCTTAGTCTGAATTCACCACATTCCCCACTCCTTCCTATTTCCTTTAATAAGTTGTTTGCATGTCTAGTCCTATTTTAGTGTCTACTATTTAGGGGACTAAAACCAATTCCATTGGTGCCAGCAAGAAATTAGACAGTAAGATGGGCTTTGAAGACTGGCTCATTCACCTGTCACAAAGAATGGCGGTCAGAACAACTGACTACAGGGGTAAGATACCAAAGGAAGAGAACCCACTGCGGGTGAGACGATTTGGGCACTTAAAAGATACAGGGGAAACAGTGTCCACAAAGATGGCGAAGGCATCTGGTTGTAGCCAAGCCATCTTCTGCCCTGAACTGGGATTGAGAGAGCCTGAAGACCATTAGCAGGCTGAGCTTGAGAGGCAGGAGTTCTCTTTGATGCTTTCCAAAGAGCCCTTGTTGGCTGCAGCAGACGAGTGGCCACAGCTGCATAGCAGACATGGACCCTGATATTTGGGGTAACACAGTGCCAAGACATTTAAATGCCCACCCAGCATCTGTTCTATTAAAGGCTGGGCCAGTGGTATTCTGGGCATTGATCCCATGATTCACGAGAACCAATTTATCATTCATACCTCTTCATTCTCTGCATTCAATGACACCATACCATCCATGGTATATTGTTGTTGTCACCCTAGAAATCAGCAATTATTACATGTTTTCTCTCATACCTTGTTGTTTGCTGATTCTCCATCCTATTCTTTATCCTCATTCCCCTATCTTATTTTGTACCTAGTAATGTCCTTACCAATGTCTCAACTGTTCTATTACCCGTCCCACTTCCTCACATTTCTCTTTACTCTCTTGTGGTCTCCTCTCTAGTTTTATAATCTACACTCACACTCACACCCACATTTATACATATGTACAAATATATATATACACAAATATAAATTGTACATTAAAAGTCTAGGTTCAGATATGAAAGGAAATGTGAATGTTGTCTTTCTGGGTCTAGGTTACCTTGCTTATAATAATACTTTCTAGATTTATCCATTTTCCTGAAAATTCCATTTTTCTTTACAGCTGAATAAAATTCCATTATGTATAGATACCGCACACCCACTCATCTGTTAATGAACATCTAGGCTGGCTTCGTTTCCTTGCTACTGTGACTAATGCAAGCAATATAAAAGCATGCACAAGTGTCCTTACGGTAGGATACAGAATCCTTTGGGATATGCCCAGGAATGATAATATTAGCTGGGTCATAGAGCTTTGTGTCCTAAATCTGGCAATCACAATCCAAAAGGAGGGGCAAACTTCCTTCCAGCAGATTCTTGGAAGCTCCAAGAAAATGAGACCTAAAGCAATACTCACTAAGAGAGGATGGAAATGTCTGTGATGTCCTGCATGAAAGCAGAGGAAAGGAAGAGGCTGCAGGAGTAACCGGGTGGAATGCACGTCACTCGTCACTCAAACCTCGCAGGCCCCCTGGAGGATCGTGTTCCGCATGAGGGTCGAGAATGTAATCTGCCCATTAAGCTCACTGTCCCAGCTTAGTAAAGTAGCCACACTAGGAGCTTAGTTGTCCAGGCAGAAGCCACCAGGAGGGGGCGCTGGATGGAGCTGTGCTCCTTGGCACCCCCCAACCACGTGGTCATTGTGGCTCGAGAGCCCCAACGCCAGGTGGTCACTCACAACCAATCAGCAAGCTGCACGGAGGTGTCCTCATGAGGCAGCGTAGGAACCCAGAATTTTAGCTACATTCACCAATATGGCTGGAGTAAGCACAAGGTAATCACTTCACATTCCATTAGTAGAATAAGGGTCTATGTTTAGAGATGTGGGTCTAGTCAAGTGTGTTGTGCTTCAGCCTTAGAATGAACCCGATGAAAGCACTGAGTTTGAAATCAAGTGTTTATATCCATTTTGCGATAATTCATCAAGATGTTGTGTGTATTTTTCCATATATGTAATTATATTCAAAAGATTTTATTTATAAACTAAAGTATGGACAACGTGGACTCACTCACACACTCACATGTGTGTTTCTAATTTTGTAGCCGCATGTGTGTTCTTGTGTGAGGTCTATGTTTACACATGCTTCTGATGTAGGGTACTCACGCAGGTACATGCAGGTAGATGGCTGAATGTTTCTGAGTTTCTACTTAAGTATTTGGCTATTCTTTCCCCCCCCCCCTTTTCCTTTTAGAGTTGAGTTTTGTAAACCTAGAGTGGGGAGACGGAGAACTGTGGAGAATAAGGAACAGTGCACATCTGGCCTCCAGCCTTGGTAAACGGCAGTTCAAGAACATAAACAGCAGCCTGTACTTGAGAGGGCTGAAGTGGATTGCTGCCTATAAGACAGACGGGTTTCAATTAGGGGAAAGTGGTGGAAGGAATGTTTAGAGAAGGGTAGAGGAATTTGCTAAGCCCAGAGCGGGAGTTTAGGAAGCTGGAGAGCAATGGGAAGGAGCAGGGGCAGCGATGGCAAAGATTGCTTGTTCAGCAGGAAAGAGGACGTGCTGGGCAGCGTGGGAGGAGAGAGGCTGCGGATGACCAGTGCTTTGCGCTTTGTGATGAAAGAAACTTGAGACAGGTGCTTAATTCTGGTAGCACCTTGGAAGGGAGCTACATGCGAGGCTAAAGTGAACAGAAGGTCCTATGTGCTCTACAGAGGATTCAATGACTTCTTTGATAGCAACCAACAAGCAAGAATGAAGCTCACTGTTATCTCAGTGGTATGTGGCAGAATGTCCCGGTGTGGGGGTGAAATATAGTGACTTTGGCACATCCATTCAGTCTCTCTTTTGGTAACATTGCTCTGAGTCCTGGCTCGGCCTTCTCCACGACCTCCTGCTTGCTCTGCTTGAGGAGGTGGGGAAGGTGAGGTGGGGAGGCATCTCTATGCTCTAGTCAGCCTACACATTCATCGGACCCTGGAAGCCATGTGACAGGGTGGGGCCTGGTGACCCTGAAAGTCAGTGAGGCTCACACTGGACAGGACGTTTTAGACAGTCAGAAGGACTTGACTCATACTCTCCATATGATGTGACCGATGTATTCCTAAAAATGTCAGTCTGTGTCCTTCCAATAAACACTGTCCTCAGGTGATAAGCAGCTATGTTTGAATATCTAAGAGGAATCTTACACCCTTTGTCCTTCTACGACTTGATTATATTGCTTTGTACAGTGTTCTGAAGTAGGTTATTGTCACATATTGTAGGAGACCCTACATTTTTTAAGGTGGAATAATATTCCAATGTATACATGTTCCATAATTCTTTATCCATTCCTGGTTCAGATATCTTCCACAGCCTGGTTAACATGAATGGAAGTACAGTGCAGGACTGAATAGTAACACATCTTTAAGATCATTTCAATTTTTTGTGTATCTAAAAATAGGATTTTTTGATTATATAATATGCATGTTATTAATTTTTTGAGGAATCACCATTCTGTTTTGTTGTGGTGGTGGTCGTTGTCATGTGAAGATAGAGTTTTGCTATCTAGAACAGAGTGGTCTTGAACTCACTATTTATGCTAGACTGGCCTTAAACTTGTGACAACTCTTCTGGCCTTAGTCTCCTGAGCACTGGGATTATAAGCATTCCTAGCATTTTCATACTATTGAACTGCTACATAATTCTGTCTTCCCATCCACAATTTTCCTACATTCTTGTACACAGAGATCTGGCATATAATGGTCTCCACAATGAATCATTCTGTCTTCTACACTTAAAACTTTGTTGTAAAGATAGCTGCTATGTTAAGTATTCTTACAACAATAAATTTTGCAAATGCCATTCTAACTGCTCTACCGAGAACAGACAAAGAAGGAGACAAAGAAAATATGAAGTATTTATGGATTATTGTGGGACTTCAAGCAAATGATGACTGACAGGCAGGCATGATGTTGCATATGGAATCTCTGGACTCCCGAGGGAGTGGCAGGAAGAGTTGGAGTTTGAAGGCATCTTTAATTATGCAATTGGGCCTAGCCTTAAAAAATAAAACAAAAACTGACTTTAGGTAGGAGGATGTTGAATCTGTTACATGAGTATCTATGAATGATACTAGGATGTTGAAGACATCATTCAGACATCAACGAGTGGAATTTCTGACAAACTGTGACTAGGAGATAATTTGCCTTAGCACTGAGAAAGGCAGAACATCCTTCAATAGGTGGAAGATGGGGATGATGGCTAGAGGTGCAACAGGAAAGGGCAAATTTGAAAAGTCAAACAGACCTTTCAAATGTCAGGAAGGGTGCAGGAAGAGTTCAACTTGGAGAGCACGTTTGGGAGACACAGGCATTTTGGTGATGTTAAAATATGTGGGTAGATGCAACCTCTACAGATAGAAATATAGCTTAGGAAGAGAAGAGCAGGTGGTAGAATCCTGGATGGCCAGTACCAGGTGCTCTGCTTTGTTCATGATGGAGAAATTGTCAGGAAAATGGGACTCTGTTGATAAACTGGGGCAGCACTGTATAACCTGGAGTAAGTTAGTTCACATTCCCATGAGTTAGTGGTCCCTACCCTTGAACCATGAAGAGAAACTAATTTGCTTGCTTGAAAATGATTAGTCTCATGCTCTATGAATTGCAGTTCCATTAACAATAAGGAAGAGAGAATAGAGGGAGAAAGGCTGGAAGCAGTGAGTACAGGGACCTAACTAGGGAGATTTCCCATAGATGAGTGGGGAATGGAGCCACAGCTGGAGGGAATGGTACAGTGGGTTTTGCTGCAGATGGGAGAAGCACTGTTTCCTTGCTAATGAGAATTTATGCTGCAGTCGTTCTTCATTGCTACTGATAAATTAATGACACAACAGCTTATGGGAACAAGAAGTTTTGTTTTGGTTTATGAATTTTTCCAATACGGCTCCTTGTCCAGCATGGCAGGAGAGCCCACACCAATACCAAGGGCCAAGGGAACTGGCCACACCAAATCTGAATGACTACTGAGAAGGATGAATCTCACTTGCCAGACCGACAAGTTTGGTCAAGTATACAGAAGAATGTGAACTTCTTCAATCAGTTCCCTCCATCTTATTCACCTGCCGAGGGACTAGTCCCATCCAAAATGGACTGGGCTTTCCCCATCAAATAGTGTGTTAATCAGCATTCTCTGAAGAACAGAAGCTCTAGAATGTAATAAAAATAACTTTATTAAATAAAAATAGTGCCATTCAAAGTAGCTGCCCACAGTTGCTTCATTCTTGACCAGAATTCTCACAAAGCTGAAAGATCCAGAGAAGATTTCTCTGTAGAGTTGAAGATGCTGGGACGTCAGCGATGAACAGCAAACAGCAGCAAGGCCCATGAGATCAGGCTCCAAAGGGAACAGCGGCAAAGTGGAAAGGATGGAGCTGTGCATCAGGATGGAGGCAGCAGCAGCAGCAGCAACAAAGAAGGCAATGATGCTCTAAGAAGTCACAATGCTAGAAGAGTGGACTCCACAGCAAGGTGACATGGATAAGGAAAGATCAGGTTCCATCTCCTTGCACTTATTATCTGGTCTTCACTGGAAAGTACCACTCACTGTGGGCTGGGTTTTCCGTATCAACTAAGCAAGTACCTGCAGACTTGTTCAAGGGTCTGCTCCAACCATCAACTCCCCACAATTATGCCCCAAAAAGTCTGTAACTTTCAGGTTGACGCTAAAATGTAACCATAGCAACTAAACAATCTCCTGCAGGCTCACTCAGGGTTTAATTCTCTGTAAATGTGCCCCCACCTTAAACCTTCAACCATCAAGTTGATACCTCTATCTTTGACAATCCATAAAAAGGATGATGACATTGGAGAATGAGTCAAGAAATTCTAAGCAGGTATCCTTGGAGGTAAAGGGGATGTCATGACTGACACTTGGTCTCACTGAGCAGAAGGTGAAAGGGCATCACCTAAAGAGGCAATCTTGGGCAATCAAACAGACTAATTGAAACTGAACTACATGTACAGGTAACATAAAACAATAGTTATCATGACACATACACTAAGGCAGCAATGTTGTTCCCAAGGAAACCCAGCTTGATCGTGAGCTCAGCTTGGCCTGTCAAGAATCTTTGCCCCAATATTTTTTTCTGATGACTTCATTGGTCAGTTTTTCCATCTCAGGTTATTAGGCATCTGTCTGAAGCCAATCCCTGATCAAATGATGGTCCTCCCTTTAGTACAAAAGCTTTGAATTATTTGAGCTTTTTCATAAAGGACTTTTTCATAAATTCATTTTCTAATATTTTCTTATAGTGCAAAGGTAATATAAAATTGTACATTTTTATTTTTTAATATAAATTTACTTTCAGCATGTAATGCATATTATTGAGATATCACGCAATGTTTCACTATATGTATATGTCATAATTAAACTTATCCATCTCCTCAAATATTTGTTATTGTATTTTGGAGAAAATATCAGCTGTTTTTCCTCTGTTTTCATAACCCTATACATTTAAGTATTGAACTTTAATTGGAGACTAGGAAAAACATTTGAAATCAAAAGTACGGTCCTCATATATACCACCTCTGCAGTGATAAAACTAATATGGAAAGTTCTTGTTAATTGAGGGAGGATGTAATCTTTCCACACAGGAAAAACTAATGCCCCAGTACATGCTTTCAATAATATAGTCATAGTTCAGTCTTCTGTATTATATAGAAGCTATTTCAAGAAAATATCTTGTGTTTTTAATTTTAACAAAGGGCATTGGCTGATTCATAATAGAAAAAAAATCTGGATTTTTTTCTAATTAATTTTGTCATTAAAATTTTTTGCTTGGCATGCAATTTTTTCATATCTTTACATAGCTCATAAGAAAACTCCATGGGAGTCTACAAGTGCAGAGATTAGTTCTGGTTACACACTGAAGATTTCCATAGAAGATTTAATCATAAAATTAATTAGATAGATAATTAACAAATCATTATTAACTCCACATAAAAGATAAATGAAAATAGCTCTTGCTTTCAACCGTGTCTAAAATCAATGACTCCCTAATCATTGGCTGTGTTTTACAACTTGATTGTAGCAACCAGAGGTAAATGTGCCAATCAAATGTTGGTACATTATAGTAAGAGTGTCATGTTTGAGGCATGTGAAACTGAATCAGTGTCATCCTCATCCAACAGTAGCTCGTCATTTTCACATTGTAAGTTTTGTTTAGTTAAGATCAACCAACTCTACTTCATTCTTCTATCTTTCATATAACACAGAAGGTAAGTTCATCCTGTAGTTTCAAAACCAAAACCCTGAGCCAGGAAGCAGGAGGTAATAATGTTCACTAGCTATGATGTGGAGTTTATCTCTAAACCATTAAGTGGTGAACAGGTATACAGGAACTACAGTATTTATAAAATTGGCTCTGAAATAGTCATTCTAACTTGGTCATCTGTCTTTTTTATTACTTTTTTTAGTGCTTATGTCTGTGTGTGTATGTGTGTGTGTGTGTGTGTGTGTGTGTGTGTGTGTGTGCGTGCGCGCGCGTGTGCGCGTGCATGTTGCGTGTGCAAGGCACAAGGGTGACTTTGGAAATCATCCTGGATTGCTTCTACTTCCTTTTTGCTTTGCTCTATGATTTCCCAGATCCTATCTTCAAGAGCTGGAAATGCAAGTAGCCACCATTTCTTCCTGTCATTTTTATGTGGGATCTGGAATCTGAACTCAGGTTCTTCTGCCTTTGAGGTAACATCTTAACCTCTGAGCTGTTCCACCAATCTTTTTTTTTATTGTCACTTTTTTATGTTAGTGCATTCTCTTGTCCTAACTCAAACGACTTGGTAAACTAATTCTCTATAGCTGTGTGATATCCCCTGAAAAGCTCATTTTGAAAATTAGCTGTTATCAAAGTAGTATTAAGAGGTTGGTCCTTTAAGCATTAATTGGCTCATAAGGGTTCTGTCCTCATGAATGGATCAATGCCACTATGATGAAAGTAAGTATCTCAGGAGTAAGTTTCTGATAACTATGAGCTCAGTCCGACATTCTCTCTGAGTGCCTGTACACATACATGGCTTTCTGCCATGTTACAATTCAACAAGGAGACCCTTACTAGATGCCGCCACCATATCCTTGAACTTCAAGCCTCCAGATTCATAAGCCAAGTAAACATCTATTGTTTATAAATCCCCTCAGTTAGTTATATTCTGTGAAAGCAGCAGAAAACAGAGTAAGACACTTAGCTTTCTAGGTCTTTGCTTTAATTTCAGGGTAAGTCTAACTGTGTCATTAAAGGGCAAAAATAAGAGCAGCTTCCGGGCAGACAGAGAGAGGGCCATGTTTTATTTTATGTGTCAGAATGGATTCAAACAGTCCAGAGATGCCTCTGTGGTATCGGAGGCCTAGACTGTCAGCCAATAGGATGTGGAGTTTTCCTTTGGATAGATAACTCAGAACTTGCATGTATCACTTGGCCAAACTCTAGTTGCAAATCTACGTGCATGGTCCACAAGGAAGCAGCTTGTCTTGAATCGAGTGGACATGAGCTCATCTTAAAACTTGGGGTAAAGGACGAAACTAGAAGATAGTGGAGTCTCAAGGACAACTCCATTTCTGGCTTTTTTTGCACATAGATAATATTTTCTAAACACCCAACTTGGGCCTAGGATGACAGTATTGGTAAGTGCCCCAGACTTTTAGGATCTGGAACTTCCGGAAGTGTTTAAATCATTAGGAGTGTGTCATCTAGGAGAGCTGTAGGATGCCAACTCATTTCTTTTCCTCCTGATTCATGATGGAAACATATTCCCTATCGCACAGTGCCATTCTGATGTGCTGTGTTCACCAGTGGCTGAAAGCAATGGGACCACCTGGTCTCAAACCAGAATTTCTAGACTTGTGAACCAAAAAAACCCCATTCTTTCTCTCTATGCATTAATCATCTCAGGTATTTTCATAGCAATGAAAAGCTAAAACACTCTCCATCCACAGTGGTTTATTTCTCCATGGGTGAACATTTCACTTTGAACCCAAATGTGGAGAGTCCCTATGCATGTATTGCCACAAAAAGTCTGGAACAGGTATAGTTAAGCCTGACAGGACTAGATTAGACACAGATTTGTGGGTTGGTGATATGAAGGCGTGGTCCACTCGTGGAGGATATCCTAACATATGCAGTGTCATTCTATCTTAGACCTTTGGACGTTACTTCAGTATAAACATGTGGTAATACAGTCAAGTCAAGAGCTTTTGGCAAGCTTTCTTTGGCACGGAGAGCCTTCATGACCTCTTTGTGCCAAGAGATCAGAGACAGAAATTGAAATGTCACATAAAATGATCCCCGGGGAGTATGTTGGGTCACTGAAAGGAAGCAGATGAGCAATTGACAAGCAACTGATCGTCCAGGGTCTCTGCTACTAGGAAAGTGCTGAGAACAGGAAGAAGGGAGTTCTCCTTGGGCCCTGAGATTGCAGGGGCTAGGGATATAACTCAGTGGCAGAGTGCTTGCCTTGAATACTTGTGATCCTACGACACAGATAAAGGTTATAGTTCAATACTATATAGAAGTCTAGGTTCAGTCTCCCAGAAAAAAAAAAAACTGAAACAAGCAAAGAAAAGAAAAATGGAGGAAAGCAGCATAATGGCACTAAGGTTTGCCTTCTGGCCTCAGTGTGCACTTATATAGCCAGCCGGGTGTACATGTCTGCACACATGCACGCACACACACACCTTCTAATGAACATATGTGTACTGGTTACACCTTTTTGTTACTGTGAGACACCACTGAGGCTCAAACAAAGTGGAAGAAAGGGAGATTTATTCAGCTCATGGTTGCAGAGGGGATACACAGCCTTCAATAGCAGAAAAGGCATGGCTGGCTGGCAGAAGCTGGTGGAGGAAAGTCACTGCAGACATCATGGAGTCTGAGAGCCGCAAACTGCAAGAGCAGACTGGCACACCCAAGCAGAACAGAACCAACAAGGCCCATCCCCTGTGACAGCCTTCCTTCGGCAAGGCTCCATCTCCTGAGAGTGCCATCGCCTTCCCAAGCACATGAACCTGTGGGGACAGCTCACATTTCAAACCATGACAATGCTCTCTCTCTCTCTCTCTCTCTCTCTTTCTCTCTCTCTCTCTCTCTCTCTCTCTCTCTCTCTCTCTCTCTCTCTCACACACACACACACACACAAAATACCCACACAATACATCTCCAACTACTGTGATAAAACTGAAACAGAAAATTCACTGAGCATTAGTATTGAAGGAAGGATTCAACTTGAAAGTAAGAAAAAATGCCCAGATCGTTTATATTAAACGCAACTAATCCACTAACTCATTACAGTTTGAGAATAGCTGGAGGTATTTGATTTGGGATTACAAAAGTTTGTATGATGTAGTTGGCAAAAAGGAAAGAAAGACTAATTAAAAGGCAAGGATGGAGATGTGGTCCCAAGAAACAGAGAGCGATTATAGCTAAGAACATCTAGCTTGACTTTAGAACAGGAAAGCCGCAGGGAGGACTAATGGAAATGGACTGTGGGCTTGTTTCTGTGTCAGTCTGCATAATGAGCCCGTCTCTTCCCACGGCTTTTTATTTATTCCTAGCAAACAATTAGAGAAATGAGCTAACTAGGTGTGAGAATACTAATCCTTTTAAAATCTCAATGCATGTTTATAAATAAAGACAATAGTCCAAGGCACGGAAAGTTTGGAGACAAAAACAAATAATTATCCCTAATATCATGATCGCCCATTGAATGCTTTTATTATGGTGCTTTTAGAAATTTTAATTAATGCATATGTTGTTACATTCATTCATCTTACAGTGAATAAAGTGAAGTAAAAATCTCCCTTCTCTTCAAGATGACACTAGTAGTAGGAAAAGACAGGTCCTCAGTGAGTTGTGTAGATGGTGTGTTCTGAACTGACAGAGCACTGCAGAAAATAAGGTGGGGGCAGGACACGGCATCATTTTAATCCAGTGCCCAGGATGAGGCTCAGTGAGGCAAGAAGCAAAGGGAAGCCAGCTGTGAGAAGGGTGGGCAGCAGGAGCCCAGCAATGCCAAGCCCATAAAAGCTTCCAGACATGGTTGTGTGTCAATCATGCCTGGCCTAACTTCTGTGCCCAGAGGAGTAGCCCAGCCTCTGAGATGGTGGGCGGCCAGCTGCCTGCTTCTGCGGCAGCCACCTAGGAGACCCAGAAACACCATCTTCAGTCACATGACTTTATTTACTCCTATGTGCCTAAAATGCACTGTTTTGCCACTTGTTTATTTATGCTATGATCTTTGTTAAGCTTGTAGCTGTGCATCTTATTATGTCTTTCTACTATGTAGATTTATGCATATATTTTTCTAAATTACAATTTTTAAAAATTGGGCTTTGCTAATCTATAAACTATATTCATGTTAGCAATCTACCTCATTTGCAATTCATTGAATTTCTAAAATTCTTATATAATTTTTGTTTGGTTATTTTTCCACTTTTAGATTTAGAACTGTGTCATTTATAAAGTATAATACTTTTTCTTTTTTATTTTCTATACATGTATACCTAATTTCTTGTTTCTTCAATTATCCAAAACTTCTAAATGTATCCAATGACCATATCATTGGGCAACTAGACTTTACTACAGATTTTCACAAGACTTTATGTTGTATAATACCATTCATTCATATGGCGTTTGCTTCCAATTTAAATGGCACATTGCTCATCACTGAGAGAGCATTTTCATTCCCATTTTCACTCATGATTCATGATCAAAATCTTTTCTAAAAATCTATTTAGATTCTGTTTTCAAAACTTCATTTTAAGTCTGGGGAGATGGCTCAGCCGGTAAAGTGCTTGTTAGTGAAACAAAGGGACCTGAGATTGTATTCCAGATATCTACCTAAAAAATGTCAGCTGGGTGTGTCAATCTTCCTGTAATTCCAGCCCCCAGAAAATGGAGACTTGGCATCCCCAGAGCAAACTGGCAGACTAGACTAGCTCCAATCAGAGACCTATGTTGAAAGCAATAAGATAGAAAAGCAAAGAAGGATGAATCCAGATAAATCCAGATATCATCTCCATGTCTCTACACACGCATGCACTCACTGTACATTTAATTTGGTCCACTCACATGTAAATAAGCATGCACCCCATAGACACATATTCATGAGAAAAAAAATGAAATCCACTGGTATATCAATATTTAAGCATCTATTAAAACTGAACTGTCATACTACTTACATTTTCCTTTGATTTTTGATGTACTGAGTGATTATGGAATTAAATTGAGATAGCTTTAAATCCCCATCTTCTCTGGGGCACTGGGAATATCTCAGACTGTAGAGAGCAGAGGGGGGGTTGCTGAGAGGGCTTGAGTTCTGAATGCCAGCTGCCAGAGTAGGATGGAGACTGAGGCCCCACTGCAGAGGGTAGAGGGATGCCAGAGGCCATGACGTTAGGGGATCTGTACCCCACCTCAGATGTGCTCATTGAGCATGGACATCACTGTGATCTGCAGCAAGGTCTGCAAGGAATGACCATCAATTCCAGCACAGATTGGTTTGGAACCCTCAAAGGTCCAGCTTTGCGCATAGTGCTTTGCTCTGGAGTGGTGGTGCTAAGAAGGGCTTCCATGAGTATGGTGGACTTCTGGACTTGAGGCAAAATGGGTGGGACCAAGGAGATGGTGACTTCGATAATGGTACCTGAAGACTTGGAATGGCGCATTGTGGGGGAACCATGTCCTGTATCTCCAGCTTCAACAGAGAGTCGTCGCTGTGAGCTCAGAAGGATAATACTTCCAAAGTAGATAACCCTCGGCAGCACTTGCCAATGATTCTTCTAGCAACTCTTGCAGAGTTTCTGAAAACTGCTTGGGAAATGTTTCCCTGGGGAGAGTGGGAAGGAAGCTTTCTCCAAGGCAGTCCCTCGAGGAATACACTTTGTCTATTCTATGGTCATTTATAGGTCAAAAAAGTTGCTTGCTGACAAAAAGCTCATACAGTCACTGAGAGAATAATCAGATTCACCCATGCAATGGATATTTTCTAGGGTAGACTTGATGTCAAAAGTCTGGATGTAGCTAATGAAGAAGGATGGAACCTTTAAGACCACCACACTTTTTTCTACCTGCTCCTTTCCATTGCCCTCCCTACCTTAGTTTCCCAAGTATTTTAATGGTCTTTTGAGTATGTTGTGCCTGATAAGTAATAGTAATACCGATGGCATCACCAACCACAGAAATAATGATTAGTTATTATCCAGTACCATGACCAAGCCACTAGCCCAAATGTCCCTTACGCATGACCTCACACATCCCCATGATTGCTCTTGTGGAAATATGATCATGTCACAGTATCACGTCATTTGCTCTAGTTCACCAGGATGGGAAGCTCAGAGGTGGGATTTGAACTCAGCTTTTTTTCCCTCTCTCTAGAAATTGGTCCATCAGCCAAGCCCCAGGAATTGGTAAACCATAAGCATCTACAAACATGTTTTGCAGAAGGAAGTCAGAGAAACGGTTCATTTAGCAAGACAGGCAAGGCGATGATCTCATGTCTGGCCTCTACACTCAGAAAGAAACACACGAAAATGTGGTTAGACAAAGAAAACAACAATAGCCAATATTGTAAAATAATACAACAAAGTTTGTTAAGATGAATGGTATAAAGAGCTTGGATCATTGTTTGGAAAGGTGGACAGAAAGTGGCTGGAATGTTTCCACATATGCAGTTATGTGGCTCTGACTAGTGATTAGTCACCTCCAGTGAAGGCACGTGAGAACAAAGACAATTCGGAAGAAGTGTTCAATGAGGTACAAGGTGGTACATAGTACCCCTGGGAGTGCTTGCGGTGGGGAAATGTGGTTTCAGGAGACTGAAAGAGGAGAGTGGAAATTCTAGGTGGTTAAAGTGTTATGCTGTCATAGGCTTGGAAAGAGTAATTTTCAGAGTTCTGTTCAGTCCTAGCAGTTAATTCATTCCCTTATTTTTTTTTAACACATACCATAAGAACTGCCCAGTTACAAGGAAAGGGGCAAAACTCCTGTCTTCACAGAATTAAACAGCAGAACGGGGAAAATGGAAATAAAATTATCTCCTAACATATAGAAAACTAATTAAATAGAGAGCTTGAGGAAGTTCCCCTTTCAATTGATTCACCCAAGTGGGCAACCCGCATTTATTCAAGGACTCAGCGGAGGCTCGGGCTGAAAACCAGAGATGGGCCAAGCCTGACTGTGTTGTAAAATCTGACCATCCATCCTCAAGAGATGGAGAATCTGGGGCTAGAGAGGTGGCTCAGGGGTTAAGCCTCTGCCTTGCAGGCAGAAGGTCCTGAGTTCGGATCCTAGACCCCACGTATAGACGCCGGGCAGAAGGGGGGGCGGCCTGCATTTCCGGTCCTGGTAGGGCAGAGCCTGTGAATCCCGGGGCAGAGTAAACAAGGAGGTGGAGGCGTCCATGGTGGTTCCCCAATTCGTTTGTGGTTCTATACACGCACACATGCACAATTGAATAAATAATAAAATAAAAAAAAGCTTTAAAAAAAAGAGATGGAGAATCCATAGACAGAAGAACTAGATGAAAGAAGTAGTCATGACGCTGACACTAAATGGTGATTCTTAGACTTGGGGGAAGAGAGAGAGAGAAAGGGGGGAGAGGCTAGTAGCTAGAGGCAGCAAGCTTCCTGAAGGCATGGGAATCCCAGGAGCAGAGGGACGTGTGATCTCTCCCTGATTTCTTGAATCCACAGGACGGGAAGACCGCAAAGGCAGACACAGCTTCTGGCAGAACAGCTCTGCTTTTTAACTGATTTGTGGAATGAATTCCAAATGAAGAAAGATTTTGTGGTTCAAGTTTGAAAGTTGCTCATGGGAATTATTTCATAGATGTCTTTAGGCTGAACAAAGTATCCTTCAAATCAGAGGAGAAATATACCTGAGAACTTTTTATTCACTCCACATATGTACATACCCACTAGCCCCATGAGCTCAGTATGTTTTTGTGTCTGAATCTCCCTATTGTGAGCAGAAAGCAAAGATGTCATGTCATAAGCACAGGGTCCATACATTCTGCGCCTCCTTTCTCCACTTCCTCTTAACTGAGCTTACAATTTACCCCTTTCTTTTTTTTGATTTGGCTCTGCCTTTTGCCTGTGTGTATTGATGTATCAGATTGTTCCGGGTAACAAAGAAAATCTACAAAAATGTTAGTTTATATAATATTTGTCCCTGAATAATTTACATCTTAAGAGGAGCAACATTTTTCCTAGATAATATTTAAAAGAAAAACTATTGCTTTACTACTTTAAAAAAACAGATATCAGGCTAAGTTTCTAACAAGTATATTAATCAGCTTCCTGTCACTATAACAAAATATCTGACACAGGAAGTACATGAAGAGACGTGAATTTATTTTGCCATACAACTCTAAAAGCATGAGTCCAAAATTGGGTGGCCTACTGATTTGGACCGTTGATGAGTGGAGTGTGTAGTCAGAGTGAATGACCACAACTTAAGGTAGGACATGAAAGAGAGAGAAATTGTGGTCCATCATCCTCCCCTTAAGTGTATGACCTTGGTGACCTTGAGACCACCCACAAGGTCCTACCTTCTATGGTTCTACCAGCTGCAACAATGTCCCCTTTAGGAACCATCCTTTGCACATGGACCGGGGAACACACTTTTCTTTTTTCTCCTCATTGCTTGGAATCTGAGCCTCATGACCTCACACACGCTTGGAAGGCACAAGCCATGCATCTACCTATGGATTCTGGAAGACACTCATCCAACCCACATCCAAAGGATCATCTCACTTAATCCTTAGCTAAAGACTAGACAGAGCATTCGTTGTTCTTTAGAACCCCCGCCTTCACGAAAAAGAAGACGTAGGTAGAGATGTTAGGTAATTGGCTCAAGTTCACATGACTAATATAGAATGGAGGTAGATTTTTAACCTAAGCAATTCATTCCACAGTGTAAAAGGCTTATTCACTATGCATCTGCCCTTAAAGCAAAGAGAACATGACTTACTCATTCAGCTGTGTTGGTATGGGCTCTCCTGTCAAGCCGCACAAACAACTGTAACCAGGTATCATAAGAGAAAACAAACACTTGTTTCCTTAAGCCATTTTATGATGATTTTATCAGCAACCATGAAGATTACTTGTGACAATCCTCAACAAATATTACCCTTGCAATTTCAAGACCATGCGAGTAATGTGAGAAATCATTGTTATTCTTCTAAAAATGAGTAATGATTCTTAAAGAATTTAAGCTGTCATTTGTGTAAAATTGTACTATATGTAGATATAATAATCAATATGCAACAGGATAAATGCATATAATAAATATATTTCATACTTTTATTTTAGTTCCCAATTCTATATGATTTGTAAAACAAATCATAACCATCAATAAACAGAAAAAGTAGCTAGATATATTTGTAAAGTTTGCTGATTTTCTGTGAATTCATTCTTTTTTCATTGTCATAGAGAATCACTAAAACTGGATTCTACTTTGGACATTTGATGAATGTTGGTCATAATATTTCATAAGCTTTGCCAGTATTTGTGAGTTGGTATGTAGTTGTATGAATGTTTACACAGGAAGGTAAGATTCGATGCAGTAAAGGAAGAATTAGGACATGTCAGGGTTACTCACAAGTTGTAATACCTTTCTAGCATGTAAGACCATCACCGAAGCAACAGATCCAAAAGGAAATGGAAAATCTATTCAATTCCTTTCTGATTCAAATTCAAAACACTCATTTCCTTTCAAATATGTGTCTCATTCAGAAAAATAAGAGCTTCTTTTGCACAATACATTAATGGAATTTTCCAGGTCACCTGGACAGCAGACAGACAGATGGTCCATTCCACTGCTGCTCAGAAGCAGATCATGCCGTGCCTCTCAGAATGAAACTAGAACCAATTAAACATGATGCTGAAAACTGCATGTTTACAATTGAGAAAAGCTTTTCACTTGGGCAGGAAATCAAGACAAAGTGGGCAGCACCGGGGTTGACGTGACAAAGCTGCCCCGTTCGTGGGCGTCTCGTCCAGAGAGAGCTCTTTGCACAGCAGAACATATTTATTATCAAAATTTTTTACAAATGTAAAAAAGGAGAAGATAGGAACAGCATATTTTTGTAAACCTGTTTCTTTTCCCTAAATGCAGGGATCTTTCCAATGCACTGCAATCATTCATCATGTTCCAAATGAACTGTTTAATTTGGCAGACTATTTGTTTATTTCAAATGTCAGAGACCCTAGGAAGGAATTTACTACCTGAGTTTTGCTAAATGGACGAGTGGTCAAACTGCCTTCTAAATTCATATGTTTATAATCATAGTCTAGCGGGGTTCCTGGCTTGATGAGAGAAGCTTCTTTTTATAGAGTGTGATGGTTAATGAAGAGACTTAGCGGGTCAAAGTGCTGAGAGTTCGTGACTGGTGAACCCTCAGCTTTAAGGAAACATCTACCACACCTCTTCCAAGGCCTGGGGAACTCTAAAAAAGAGGGTCAGAAAGATGGTGAGAGCTGGAGGGTATAGGGAAGCGCCGTGGAGTGCTGTCTTTTATAATGATATGGCTGGTGCAGTCATGAACACACAGCAGCATAAGGCCAGCATGAAAGAGACATGAAATTGGGGGGAGTTGTCGCTGGGAGGCGGAGACTCAGTGGTATTGTGATGCGTATGGAATGAATATGAGCACAACGTGTCATATATGTGAAACTGATACCCATCTATTATTAAAATAACATTAAAACAGTCTCATTGTGTTCGTTTTAATTTTCTAATTTTATTTGAGAAAAATGTAGACTAGGGAGATCAGTTTGTCCAAGGTTATTCATAAATCAAAATCATCTATGTCTTCAGGCTAATCCTCTAGTTTCTGCACTGTGCTGCCTCTTATATCAATTTAAAATGAGGACACATTCTTTAATATAGGTATGAATGTCCTGATGAAGTAGTAGTGAGGGAAATAAAATCATGGGGGAAAAGAAACTTAAAACAGAATTCAATTTATTTACAGTCATTGTCAGTTACCAATTATCAGTCTACAGAGGGATGCTTACTCAGAACGATGGTTCAAAGCTGCGTAACTTAAATGATCAGAATTTAATTTTTTAATAAACTATAGTAAAATAAAACTGAGTCAATGTTCTCATACATAAAGGTAAACTAGATTGAGTTATTTTGTGCTTTCATTTGCTTTCAAAAGTTATTTCTGCAGACGAAGCAGTGAATATCACTACTTCTAGAAGAACTGCTAGCAAACAAGACAATATAAACCAGAGAGTATGAAAGATACTGACAAAAGAGAGAAGGACAGAGAGAACGAAAGCAGGGAAGGAACTGCTGAAGGTGAGAGGAAGGCAGGTTATTCACTTTGTAGAGACATCCTTCCTTCCTTCCTTCCTTCCTTCCTTCCTTCCTTCCTTCCTTCCTTCCTTCCTTCCTTCCTTCCTTCCTTCCTTCCTTCCTTTCCTTTCTCCCTTGCCTTCTTCCTCCCTCCCTCCCTTCCTTTCTTTCTTTTCTTTTTCTTCCTTGAATGAATGTACATTTGTGTATTCATGTGTGCACATATTTATGTGGTTTCATGTGAAAGAGAACAAACTTGGGGTCACGTTTCACCAAAATGGCTGTCCTTTCTCCAGGGTGCATTCTTAGGGTCCTTGCTTAGAATCACTTAGATGCATGTATGTGCATGTTTTCTTCTGTGCTTTCTGTTCTGTCACGGGTGTGTGTCTGCTTTCCATCAATGCCAGGCTTCTAGGGCTGCTAGCTGCGCAGTGTATTTGGATGTTGGATAGAACAGCGGCTCCAGCTGCTTCTTCTTGCTCGAGAGTGTTTTGGTTATTGGGAGGTCATCTGTGCTTTCATGCATATTGCAGGACTGCTTTTTCTAGCTATGAAGAACATCACTGTTATTTTTGACAGAAATTGCATCTAATGCATAGGTGGCTTCCAGCCATTTAGACATTTTAATAGTACTGATTTTTCCAGTCTCTGAATGTGGACTGTTTCCCCATTCTGAGAATTTTCTGAGAAGGAAATCAAGAAACTAGTACCCTTCACAGTGCGTAGAGAAAAAAATAGTTAGAAATAAATTTAATTGAGGAGTAAGGAAATTTCTATGATGGGTATTAGGTTTTCACTTCAAGTAATTTGTTTTTAGTTTAGAGCAACACAACTGAATTTATACAATGATTATGTGCACTGAAACTCGGCTGAATTTATTGCTATAATTTTTTATATGTAAAGCCTTATAATCTACAAATGGTGACTATGTTGATTTTTTGTTTTCCAACTTGAACATCTCTAATTTTTTCTTTTTCCCTATTGCTTTTGCTAGAACTTTCAATGACTAAAATAATGAAAGAAGGCATTCTTTTCTTCTTGCAGATCTTGGAGGAAAAACTGTCAGTTCATGTGCATTTTGGCCTGGATTTTTCTGTTTATATATTTCATACTTCCTGTATCATGCTCAGGGACACATCTCCAGAGTATTTATGTTGAAGAGATGCTGAATTTTATCAGTTGTCATTTGTACACCTGTGGTGACGGACTCCATTCTGCTGGTGTGGTGCGTCATGTTTATTGGTTTGTCCTTACTTTTGTGAATCTCATTTGAGCATGACTGATAGTCTCTTCAGTGTGCTGTTGGATTCAGCAGCTGCCTATTACTTCGATAAAGATTCTTGCATCTATATTCAATAATATTGTCTTGTAGTTTGCCTCCACTTGTTCCTGTGTCTTTATCTATCTGATTTTTGGTGTAAGGGTTATGCTGGTCTTCTAAAATCCATTTAGAGGAATTGCACCTTTTTCCATTTTTTGAAGCACTTGAGAGGAATCATTATTAATTTTTTAAATGTTTGTTAGAACTTGCAGTGAATCCATCTGGTCCCGGGCTTCTCTTTGATGAAAGATATTTACATGGTGTCCCAATGGCTAAGTCAACAAACTAACTTGGCAGGGAGAGAGGTATTTGTGTGCAAATGTAGAGACCCAAGTTCCATCCTCAGAGCTCACTTGGGAGTAGGAGAGAAACCTCTCTGACTTCCAAAAATTGTCCTCTGATCTCCACACATACACCGTAGCACACGTGCCCTCTCGCTTAAACACACACGCACATACACAAACACAGGCATGTGCAGACACACACACACACACATGGGGATACAGACATACATGCGCATGGGCACACACACAGGCACACAGGCACTGACACACAAGGACACACACACAAGCTCACATACATACGAGCACACACAGGCATACACACACAAATATAGGTGCACATACACACAGACTTGGACATACATGCACATAGGCATACACGCACAGACACGCAGACACACACACACAGGCAAACATAGGCATACACACACACACATAGACATACAAATAGGCACACACACACACGTGCACATACACATACATAGACATACACACACACACACACACAAAAACTGACTGAATCATTCTACCTGTTATCTATCTGCTCACTTTTTCTGTCTTCCTGTTTCCAGAAAGTTCCACAATTTTTACAGCTTATCAAACTTGCTAGCATATAGTTTTCATAATGTTCTCTAATGATCTTTGTCTGTGTGTGGTGTCTTAGAACGTCTCCCTTTCATAATGATTTTATCTAAGTTACTGTAAGGTTTTATTAATGCTTCCCTGCCTATTGAAGAATCAGCATGTCGTTTCATTGATCTTAGATATGATAATTTTAACCTCTACTTTTTTCTGCTTCGATATCCATGACTTATATTCTCCTCTGGTTTGATTTGTTTGTCTTTTAGTTTCTTGAGCTGCAGTGATAGGCTGGATTGGGATCTTTGTACTTCTTGATACAGGTTTCGATTATTTCAAAACTACCTCTTAGAAGGAGGGGAGATGGGATTGGGGGATTAAGGTATGAAAATATAAATTCACCATAATCAGGTAATGAGACACTAAAAGACCAATAATAAAAATTATTTAAATAAATAAAATAATGTCTTAGGATCTTGTGAGTCTGATCTCTGCAAGCCTAGCACGGTGAATGAGAGACTAACTTCTAAGAGTTGCTCTCTGGCCTCCATCTGTTTGTACATATACATGAACATCCTCTCTCTCTCTCTCTTTCTTTTTCTCTTTCTCTCCCTTCTCTTGTTCTCTCTCTCTTTAGTCCATCACAAATAAAATATTGAAATTATAAATTACCTTCAGTACTGCCTTTAATCCCGTAGGTTTTAGTATGCTGTCCTTCCATTTCATTTGTTGCAAGAAATGTTAAATTTCCTTCCTTGGAATGGTAAGATGGTATTCATATGCATTGTGCTCTCTCTCTCTCTCTCTCTCTCTCTCTCTCCCCTAAAAATGAAATCTATTTCCTGAGTTTTAATTTCCATGTATTTGTATAGGTTCCAAAGATTATCTGTCATCAATTTTTAGATTCCTTGTATTGTTGTCAGAAAAAATATTCAATAGTTCCGACTTTGAAAAGTTGTTATTGACTAGGTGGGTGGCTTTCTTCGGTTAGACTTTTCCCCCACTCCTGATGACCTGAGTTCAAATATCAGGCCATGTAAAAAGCCAGATGTAACAGTGCTCTGTAGTATCAGCGTTCTTCTGCTGAGATGCCAGGCAGGGGCAGGAGAATCAGCTGGGCCTCACGGGGCGGTGAGTTTGAACTGTGCTGCACAGCAGCAGAAGCAAGAGCAGCAGCAAGAACTGACTCCCAAGGGCTGTCTGCCTCCATAAGTGAGCGTGCATGTGTGTGTGTGTGTGTGTGCATATGCATGGATCCTTGTCATACCTATGACGCAAGCCATCACAGAAAACATTTCACTGTTATGGAGGAAAATGTGCATTCTGCAGTTTTGGAATGGGATGTTCTGTAGATGTCAGTTAGCGCCATTTGGTCTCAGACGTAATTTTCTGTGTGGATAGGGTTTCCATTGTCAAAATCAAGATGCTAAAGCCCTAATCATCATGATATAATATGGATTTTTCTTTTGGTCTATGTGTATTTTCTTTATATATTGGATTATAAAATATTTAAAATTGTTAAGTACTTTGGGCGAATTATCACTTTTCTTTATCTCTTCTTCCTCTTTCTTTCTTTCTTTCTTTTTCTCTTTCTGCCTGCCTGGCTGCCTCCCTCTCTCTCTCTCTCTCTTTCTTCTTTCTATTCTTTCTCCTCTCTTTATCTCTCTTCTTTCTTCCTTTCTTTCTTCTTCTTCTTTCTTTTCTTTCTTCTTTCTTTCTTCTTTACTTTCTCTTCTTTCTGCCTGGCTGCCTCCCTCCCTCCCTCTCTTCTTTCTTTCTTCTTTCCTTTCTTTCTTTCTTTCTTTCTTTCTTTCTTTCTTTCTTTCTTCTTTCTTTCTTCTCTCTTTCTCTCTTTCTCTTTTTCTCTCTTTCTTTCTCTCTTTCTTTCTTCTTTCTTTTGTATTACAAGATTCCACTGAGTTTGGCCTTGAACTCCTCATACTCTTGCCTCATCTCTTTCGGATTGGAGGAATGTACCACCATGCCCAACTACCACTTTGTTATTTTATAATAATATTCCTTATCTCTTTTTAGTGTTTTTGACTCAAAGAATTTAATCTGGAATAAGTACAGCTGCTCCTTCTTTTTTCAGACTCATTTCCATGGAGAATCTTATTCCAACCCTTCATCCTCAGTCTGTCTCTGTCCTCAAGGTGAAACAATACTTTTTAAGCAACATGTAGTTGACCCTTCAGAAATTCATTCAGTTACTCTCAAGCTTTAGAATGAAGAATTACATCCATCGACATTCAAGGTAAGCATCAATAGCTCAGGTTGTATAAGGATCATATTGTAGACCACTCTTTACTTGTAGCATAATACATTCTTTTCTTCCTTCTTTCTTTTTCCAAATGTTCCATTATTGATAAATGACTTAGTTTAAGGATGTGTTTTGGTGCCTTGCTCATTCTTTTTGGTTAGTCTGTTATATTTGCTTCAAGGTTCCCATGAGGTTAGTTAAAACCTCTTTTGTTTATAACAATTTACTTTCAAATGACTTTAACAAAATATGAACTCAAAAACAAGAAAAGAAATATACAGAAATTGCACTAATAAAGAACTATGCATTTGCTTTCCATTCCACTCTGTGTTTTGAATTGCTCTTTCTCCTTGTAAGTTCCTTTGCCTATATCTATGTGTTAATGTAGTAATCAGTAACCGGAGATATGAAAAGTTGTGTCCACAAACTTCGTACCTTTAGTTCTGAAAGTTCTTCATTAGTATAGCTTCTTTCTTTTTGTTATCTTGAAGTAAAAAGAGTCAAGGAAGATCATTACATATACAGTACAGAGTAATACCTTAAAAGTAATACAGTAAAAGAGAAGAAATAGATAAATAAGGAAAGGAAGGAAGGAAGGAAGGAAGGAAGGAAGGAAGGAAGGAAGGAAGGAAGGAAGGAAGGAAGGAAGGAAGAGAAGGAAGAAGGAAGGAAACGAAAAGAGAAGTCATCAAGAGTAAATAACAATTCTAAGCTTTGAAATAATTGTAATTCAAGAGTGGTTTGAGATAAGAGTTAGCATGTTATTCTTTCCACTGACTCATGAAATCTCATGTTTTCTTTATTCATTTTGATGAATTTCTTGCAGGACATATCTGGTGAAAAAAGTTCTCTCAACATTTGTCTGTTTCTAGGGATAGTGGTGCTAGGCACAGTATTCTTGATTCTCCATCAACAATGGGAGCCCATGACTCTTAAGTCAACCTTCTGATGGGAAGTGTATTGTCAGGTGGCTTGAAACACTTATTTGTTTCTTGTTTCCTGCTTCCAACATAATTTTTATTTATCATTGGTCTTTAAAAACTCAATTAGATGTGGACTAGTTTGGGTTAAAACTGACTAGTGACTTTTGAATTGCATGCATCTGTAGTTTCGTTCATTTTTAAATTTGACAAGTTTTCCATTATCTACTTAACTAGGCATTCTTTGTATGGTATTCTCAAGCCCCTGTTAAAGTCCCACAGCCTGCATGTTTGCTTTTGTATTTCTGTCCCAAAGAATCCATTAGCTCTGTTCATTCTTTGTCCTTTGTTCCCACGACCATGTGATTTCACTAATTCTCTCTTCTGTTTCATGTGTTCTGCTCTCGATGCCTTCTATCACTTTTGAAATTTTGTTTAGTGAATTGTTCAGCTCAAAGGTCTCTGTCTGATTTTTAGAAATTGCTTCCATCTCTCGGCGACGCTCCTCCGTTAGAGCTAAGTTATTTCTCTATGTTGTCTCAAAGCTTATTGAATTTTCTCAAAACAGCCATTTGGAATTTGTCACCCGAGAGTTTGCTCACCCTGGTTATTATCTGGTTGGTTTCTGATGCCTTTATTTGGCTGCTAGGAGACGTTATGATTCTCTAAAAGTGATTGATGCTTGTTGCTCTGAGACACTGAATACCCCCTTAAGGAACAGGTATCTATGCCAGTCTTTATAACCTGGCTTTGCGTGTGGTTGCCTTGGTTGCTGCATGGCGCTAACTCTCACCACATGGACCTATTCTTGAGCTCTTAAGTGAAGACCTGTGCTGAATCTTATGTCCTGTTATCCAGGGGTTAAAGTCCTGCTTTATTCTCTGTTGCCCAACGTTGGAGGAGGGACAGCGGTAGAAATTAGTCAGTCACCTTCCTAGCTAGGCTCTAGTAGTTCACAGGACTAAGCATGGGGCAGGTGTCGTGGGCCTTTTGGAACTGGCTTATTGCTGGTACTAGATTTCAAGCCTGCGGTATGGACTTAATTCCTTCTCCTTACCCTAACATAGCCAACAAGTATCTCCTCCATGAGACTTAGAGTTGGGGGCGACTTTTCCTCCCCATCCTGTTATTTCTTCTTTTTCTATCCATTGTTGCTATTAGTATTATGTAAGTAGCACACAAAGGAAAGCTTTATGGCATTTGGACTTTTTCTCTTTACTTTCTTGTTACTTTACTAAAATACATATTGTAGTCTCCTGAGATCTTCTGAGGGCTTCTGATACACAAATAATCATGCCAGAGGAGCCCAGCCGCCATCTTGTTCTGCCTTCTCTAGTGGGACTGAAAGTGAGGTTACACAGAGGCTGGTAAGAATGTGGAGGTGGCAGAAAGCCCAACCACTGAATGGGGAGCAAGAGAGAGACCAGAGTTCATTAGGGAGGGAGGAATTAAGGAGAGAGAGAGAAAGAGAGAGATAGAAAGAGAGAGGCCGAGTGTCTTATGAGCAAATAAAGAACAAAGAGACAAATTTCATATCTCTAACTGAAAAGACTAAATTATAATTCTGACTTATGCATAATTAGTTCTAAAACAGTAAGTATGTAAAGAACCTGAAAGATGTCTAGCACTGTTCTCTGTATTGAATATACATGAAGTCATTTACATATATTCACTGGATAATCTTGCGATGTAGAAATTATTATATCAATTTTCCAGGAAAGGAGACTGGAGGATGGAATGACTTTCTCAAGGTCATCCACACTAGTATTTTCTCTCTATTAAAAGATATTCACCCACAAAAATATAACCAGTATCCAAATAGCATTGATTAAAACTTATTTATCTGTTTATTCTTGTTCTGTAATGCCTAGACACATGTGGCTATTGAAAAATAGGGCAACATATCAGTGATGGATAAGCCCTTTGCATAAATTCAATTACAGACTGGAATGTAATAAACAGGAAGGGACTTGATATCCTCATAACATAATTAAAGCAAATTTTTATCTTTCAGTTCCCATGATGAGGGAACACTAAGTTATTCTTTGTAGCTTTCTCTTTGCCTCAAGAGTTAGTATCAAACTGATAATGAATAAAAATTGGAAAGTAGCTCCATGCCTCCCTGAGAGACTGATGAGGCTTAATGATGCTGACGAAAAAAAGGGAGATGCCTTCCTCAGTGGTATATCCAGTGATTCCTGATGCAGCAGCTACTTGGGCATATGTCACACACGTAAGAAGACTTGAAATTAGGAGAGAGCCTGGAGAAGGAGAAGGGATGTAAGGGGAAGAGGTGGGGAGGAATGGGAATGGGGGTTAAGGGGTGAAAATATCATATGTTAACTATATTCATGTAATACTAAAAGAATAAAATACTAAAAAGAATAAAAATAGATAAGCACAGACATGTAGAAATTTGGGCTTATAAGCAAGTGAAACTTTCCAGTCACAACTTAAGAACCACAAAGAGCAGAGTCGTGGGAGGAAGACAGCCCTGAGCTTAGGGTCTGGTAAGGAAGCTACCGTGAGTAGTTTAGTTTCTGAGAGGCAGAAGAATAAGTTCACCCGAGGCAGGACCCACTGCAAGGCAGGGAGGAGGACCCCCATGATTCTGAAAGGTGTTTAAAGCAAGGGGGAAGGGGGGGTCATTCACCACATTAGCCTGGAAATTTCAGTAGGCTATAGGCCTAGACAGAAAGGAGGACCCAAAAGATCTGATAGTGATGTGGCATGCCCAGTATGCCCAGGACATTGTGAAACCTGATATTGTAAAGCCAGCTATTCCACTCAAATTGACCCTTTACGGAAATACTTCCTAGAACTCAACTTGATGCCACAGTACACAGTCATGTACCTCATGACATGTAACTTGACTCGAAAGTACGCAGTCATGCGCCACATCATGGCGTGTGAGTCAAAGATGGAGAGGACATACGGTAATGATGCCATAAGTTTATTAACAGTGATACAGTTGTTTAGTGATGTCAACCTGACCCAATGGGACGTCTGCAAAGTCTGATTCACCTGTTTGTAGTAAAAAAAAAAAGAATCTGTTGTTCTGCCAGTGACATCACAGGATGGCACGAGCAGCATGTACTGCTAGTAATAAGGAGCTGTGCTGAGTCACATGTGGTAACACAGACAGTGAATCCAGGAGCCTGAGTTTAGAAGTCTGTGAGTTCAAGACCAGTGTGGCCACACCATGAGAACATATGCTAAAACAAACAGAACAAATAGAAAATCGAACCAACGAAAGTCCCCCACAACAAACAGCCAAAAAAAAAAATCCTGCTACTGCTTGATGTATTTATTCAAAGTGTTTATTCTCATTTTAGCATATAGTCCTTCTACTTATTAGAAAGAAAAGCTACCTACGAAACAGATTATCTTATTATTCCACCAGCATGTTTGCTGGGTTTTAACATTTATTTGTGTTTGAGAGAGAGAGAGAGAGAGAGAGAGAGAGAGAGAGAGAGAGAGATCCAAGGAGCATGTGTGGAGGTCAAAGGACAATTTTCTAGGAAGTCTATTGTCAGTTCTCCCCTTTCACATGTGTTCCAAGGACTGAACGCTGGTTTCCAGATTTTCAGACAAGCACCTTTATACATGGAATCGATGGACTCCTTTTTACCATGGTTGTTTTATTGGACCGCGAGGAGCAATTGATCTACAGCATCTAGATGTGTGTGAGCACCTGTTATGATGTTCACCTAACAGTTGTCTAATGATGACTTTCTCAGGATATGTGCCTGGCAACACTGGGCAATGCTCGCTGTATATGGAACAGTAAAGAACAAGAAGCAACAGTAAACTGGGGTTGGAGAGATGGCTGGGGGTAACTCTTTGCCTCACAAACAGAAGGACCTGAGTTTGGATTCCAGATCCATACATAGGAAAAATATCTTAAGTTTCCTAAAAAGTTACAGAACAGTATATTTAGCTTATAATTTTGAAATTTATAAGCAGAGGAAGAGCTCACTGAGCCATGTTTTATAACCTCAAAAATAATGAAAATAGATGACTTTTTCATCATAAAATGAGAAATAATTTGGAAATATAATCACTAAAATAAATACACTATACTTAGGTATCATAAAGTAAATTTAATGTATAAAGAAATTTTACTTTTTAAAAAAATTTTTTATTCAATTGCGTGTGTGTGTGTGTGTGTGTGTGTGTGTGTGTGTGTGTGTGTGTGTATGTGCAGAACCACCGACGAATTCAGGAACCACCATGGACGCCTCCATCTCCTCCTTGTTTACTCTGCCCCGGGATTCACAGGCTCCGCCCTACCAGGACCAGAAACGCAGGCCACCCCCGCTTCTTCCCGGCATCTATATGTGGGGTCTAGGATCCAAACTCAGGACCTTCCGCCTGCAAGGGAGGGGCTTAACCCCTGAGCCACCTCTCCAGCCCCAAGAAATTTTACTTTATAAAACACATTTCAATGTATAAAAATTACAGGATGACAGACAAAAATACCATTTACATAACATTTGAGAAAATATAAAACCTGCTGTATATTTTTAAATTTCTATATATGTAGGAGTAGCAGAGGTGTCTGTGTTATAATAAACAATGAGCTTTAAATAGCAGTCATCTTTAGAGAAGAAGTGATTTGAGTTGAGGAGAGCTACCCCAGACCTTCAAGCACATTCAGTGCATTCTTGTCTGCTCTTAGCTACACAAAAATCAAAACAAATGATAAAGCAAAACAAAGCCAAGAATGTCAAAGTGCTAAACTTATCAATCTACATCATGTCTTCAGGTTATATTTCGTATTGCCTCCTACACTTTTCTGTATGTATGATGCCTTTTGATAATTCTTATTTAAAAGATTTCTTTCTGAAATATGATAATAATTGATGTAAATTTATGAAAGCTAACTTTCAAATTACATTTGATACTTGGTTACAGGCACTGAATGGAACATCAAGTCATAGGGGAATTAAAATAGAAGTCATCACATTGGTTACATCCCTACCATTTATTTTACAAGTATTAGCTTTATCCACATTAAAACATATTTATTAAGTACAGTGTATATGAATTATAAAATATCAGTACTGTTGGACCTGAGGACAAAAACATATGCCTGGGTACATTATCAATTATTTTAGTTTCTAGGAGAAAATATGCGATAAGTTATAAAACTGCTGGATATAATTGAGCACAGTGGAACATTCTAAAAGTGAATAAGCAGTTCGAAAAAATTATTTACTTAAAAATATTATAGCAATTGCTATTTATCAAAAACTAAAACAGTGTGGAAAACCCCAAATATCTGAGTATATAATCCCAATATGTCCCATTATGACAGAAGTTTACTCAAAGCTCTAACAATACCATCCGCTGATACATGGAAATATCCAGTGAAATTCATTTTATAAAAGAGAGTTGCAAAAATGGCAACTTTGAAAACCATGCTTTCACCCCTGGCATTGCGAATTACGACTGATGTGGAAAGCAGGATATAGTATTTTCTGGTTTCCATTACAGGAACGCAAGAGGCAGAGAATTTGAGGCAGTGGGTGGACTGCAGTAGATGTGCTGGGCCCTCCTCCTTTCTTCTGACGTTGTCTTGGCTCACACGTGATCCCAGCAAAACAAAATGAGCATGAGCTGAGCAGCAGGTGGTGACTTTTTGATAAACACATGCATCTGAGCCCCATGCATGTCTGTGCTCTGATCTTGTTCCTCCTGTAAGCAGCTGAGCATCTGTTGACCTGGAATTTTTACCTCTTATAAATGCCCGGTAGGTTAGTCATGTTTTAAATTTTACAGTAGTAAGATGGCCTGATTTTAGAAAGAAATTAGCTACTGTACATTAAAATATTAAGCCCATACACAAGATACCAATTTGGGTAGTTTAAAACAGGCATGTCACGCTTAGCTATGAATCAGTAGTACATGAACAAACAACTCCATAGGTCATGCTATACCACAGCAGATGTTAATCTTCCACCTGGATCAAAACACACGAGTCAAAGGAACAAATAACCCATGAACAGTCTGGCTCAATCTGTCAGCTACGGAGCTGTGGTTGTAGATGAATGAGCTTATGGATAAAATCAGAGGCAAAATCCTACCAAAAGGACAACAGTAGCAAATAAAATTACCTTTCCAGAGCAGAGATGTTGTAAATATCTTTTTCTCTTAAGAACAAAATCATTTTTGAAGTGTCCTGTTTGGTCTTAAAAGTCAGAGAAAATTGTACTTCTAAAGTACATCTACATTTGATTTTAATATGAAATGGTTTCAGTCATCAATAAAATAATATTTCTTCTCTAGAGAATAACATAAAGAAGTTGAGAGAGGTTGTTACCATAGGCTGGAGGGAATAAAGGCAGAGAGAGATGGGTATAAGTTGGTCAATGGGTGCGAAGTTAAAGTAGATAGGAGAGCTAAGTTCTGGAGTGGTCTTTTACTGTAGGATGACTATGAAGAAGGAAAATATACTGTATTAAAAATTAATAAGCTATTTCGACTGTTTGCCCCTCTACCAATGATAAGTATTTTGAAAGATAAACATGCTTACTCTGATTTGAATGTTATAAAGTTTACATGGATTGAAACATCACATGACACTCCACAATATAATGACTCCATAATATATTCTGTGCTAATTTTAAAAACTAAGAGCAAAGAATCAAGAGAAAACAGATGCTCTGAGGTAGTACCCATAAATTTGTGTACTTTTAGCACACAAGTATTGGGTCCTGGGAGCAAACGCCCCCACATTCTTTGGGAAGAATGATAAATCCTGCAAGGAACAACGTGAACGAAAGCATTGACATTATGAGAGATGGGGAGAAAGCCAATAACTCTTTTGCTCATAAGATTGTTTTTGGACATAAGTATTTTTTTCAAAATGAAAACAAAATCATTAAATCTTTTCTAAGTTAAAGTGTATTTATATCAATTACCAGAAATTGCTATAGTTTTCTAAACACTGAGTTATACTTACTCTTTATGAAAAATGATATGAACCTACAAGATAAGAGACATTGATGCTGCTACTGTTTAGACTGATAAAGCCCAAGGGCGCATGCGTTATAGACTTGGTTTGCAATGATGCAGCCATTGGGAGGTGGTGGGAACTTTTCAGAATGGGGCATTGTGGGAGTTTATAGACTGGGGATGTGGGACTAAAAACCATGTGTTCTTTGGAGAGGGACCAAACCTCTAAAACTCTAAGCCAAATACCCTTCTTCTCTTTGTAAATTGGTTTTTCTTGTGTATCTGTCGTAGTTTTATATATATATATATATATCATAATATAGACATATATAATAATATGAATAATCAGATATGTTATGTCATTAAGTATTTTCCTGTATCTTCAAGATAGCGTGGTCTAAAAGTGAGCAGGAATCATTGAATCTAAACTATTAGAGTAAAAGTATTTTCCTATCTAGAAAAAAAGGAAATGTGATGCTAGTAGTGTTTAATTAAGCATTGGTGTGAAACATGAAAAATGTAATGTGGTGGGAAACTGTTCAGTTGTGATTTCTGAGCTTTTCCTCAGAGCTTGAAGAGGAATATGAGGATGATAAGAAGTAAGTGTCTGGATAATTATTGATGAAAGTGGCGTGGGTAAGATTACAGTGGAGAAAGCAGGCAAAGTGCTGGAGAAACACGGGCAGAGCGTGCGCCTTTCCCGCATACGGAGTACGGCACTGAGCATTTCCATCAACACGAATCAGCACATGTGTTCTGACTTATTGCAACTAGTGAGCACGCAGGCAGAGCTGCTTTGGATTATTAAGCGTGTTAGTGCTGACGTAGAGGCCCGCCTCAGATTCCCATCTGCTGACCCTTTTTGTTGGTGGTAGTTCCTTTTCAGGTTTAAATGAGATGATGTCGGATTCAAGTGTGGGCTTGGAGCGCATAGTGTGATAGTTAATCTTCGCTGTCAGCTAGACTGGACTTGGATCCATCTAGAAAATACACCTGTGGGTATGTCTTTGATGGGCATTTCCAGAATGGCTTCACTGAGTGTGGGTGCCACCGGAGAGCCCATAGACTAGGGAAAAAGGTAAAAACGGGCGAAGCAGTGTTTCCTGAACTGTCCAGATGTGGGCAAGCACCCAGCTGGGAGCTGGCAGTTCCTCTGGGTACCGTGTCTTCCTCAGATGGTTTTTATGCCCATGGGCCAATGTAAACCTTTTCTCCATTAAGCTCCTTTCTTATTCCTTTCAGAGGAATAAGACAAGTCCTGTACTAGTAAGATAAAGTCAAGCAGCTGTGTGTGTGTGCGTGTGTGTGTGTGTGTGTGTGTTTAAGAACATGGAGGTTATCAAATTGCATGTTTAGAACTCCAGTTAATTGTTTCTGGGACACTCGCCAGCCATAGACTAAAGACTTGGCATTTAGCAGAGATGAAATTTAAAAGGCAAAGAAATAAAAGGTGGGAAGGAAGTGAAGTTGATTTACCAACCTAAGAAATGTGAGTTCTGCCGGTACGAGAAAACCTCAGGAAATGGAACTATGATTGAAGAGCAACTTCACCCCAGGACAAACGTGCTAGTTACTCACATATATTTAGCACCACAATAGTAAAGGCAGACAGAGAAAGAAAAATTCCGGGTAGAATGATGAAAATTAAAATAAGGTCTATTCGCCAGGCGGAAGCGGGGGCGGCCTGCGCTTCTGGTCCTGGTAGGGCGGAGCCTGTGAATCCCGGGGCAGAAGGAGGTGGAGGCGTCCATGGTGGTTCGCGAATTCGTCCGTGGTTCTACACAAACACAGACACACACACACGCGCGCACATACACACGCACATGCACACAGTTGAATAAATAATAATAAAAAAATTAAAAAAAAATAAAATAAGGTCTATTAAATAGATTCCTTAGTTAAATTACACCATCCTCATCATCCCCAACTATTTCTTGAGCACTTGGTTGTTATCCTGGACACTATTTGAATGTGTCCCTTTTGTTAGAGACACTTTGTATGTAGACAGGGATGGTGTCTTGGAATCTTCCATAAAGGAAGGACTGGGCCTACATGAATGATTGTCCTTCTCTCTCTCTCTGTGTTTATAGTCCTCAAAGCTTAATGCCTTTACTAGGCAAGTGCTGTATCACTAAACATATGCTTAAACCTGTCTCTACATTGCATTTCTGATGGATCTTCACTCAACTTCTACTTGGAAACAAGAAAGCGGTTTTGACTCCCAAACTTGTACTTATAGTATACAAAGAACAATGTAAGGTATTGAAAGAATGCAAATGTCATATTAAAAAAAAAACTTTGGCAAAGGTCACTGTATACAAACAAATTAAGATGAAAAAAAAGCAATCTTTGCTCTATTCTAGAAATAAGCACAAACATACAGTGGCATACATGAGATGAAACTGTGTTCCTATTGTTGTGAGTTTTGGAGTTTAGAGATTCACCATGGACCAAAAGTTTTAATTAAATGAGAACCTTTATTGGGGGGAGAGAGAGCGAGAGAGAGAGAGAGATTAGTATAACTGGACTTCACATCAGAAGACAGTTGAACGTGAAGCTCTGATTTATGATTTTATAAAACTTATTTAAACATGGGATGGTGCGAAGGAGGACCACAGAGAATCAACTGGGTTCTCAGACCCTCAAATGCATATGTGGAAAAGAACATGTTCTCAGAGTGGTCATGTAGACATTCAGGCGCCTGTACACTGCTTGCATACAGACATCTTCAAATTTGCTGTTTATGTTCTTAATTAAGGGGGGTTCCTCTAAGAAACTGGGCATAGGGAGAAGGACATCTAGCCTTGCTTATACATAGCTGCCTGCCGCTTTTCAGCTAAAGAACATCTCATTTTTGCTTTTTATAGGTATATAAAGCTTTTCCTTTTATTCTTTTTACATTCCCCTCAGCATTGGGAGTTTCTGGGTCCTGGAATGTCAGAGGCGAGTGGTGGTTCCATGTCTGCATTTCATGCATGATGAAGGGCAAGATGAAGATGCAGCTGCTTATGATGGGCTTTGGGTGCTGTTTTGGGAGCTCTCTAAGGACTGAAAATAGTTCCTTTTGCTGCAAAGGACTACTGAGTCTACAAAGCTGCATCCATGCAGTAGCGACCCATGAGGAGAGCTTCTGAAGCCGGCTGACTCCTGGGTGTCTTGGCGATTACATCAGAGTCAGTGACGCTAGAGTGGAAGGTGAGTCGGCAAAACAGGGAGACAGTGAAGGGAGAGTGGAGAGGGACCGATCCCCCTCCTAAAGGCCCCTCGGATAAGACACATTTCAGAAAAACAACCCACGAATCAAAATTGGGAGCTGTATTTACTGACAATAAAGCAAAACCAGAAAACAATGTCAAAAATGACTTGCCAGTAGCTATGTTGAGGATCAGAAGTAAAGGAATCGAACCCCTGAACCAAGTCACCCTGAAAACAAGACCCTTCTTTCAATACAATGTGGAAGGACATTTGATTCCCAGTTGTTGGTGAAAAATAAAAAACAAAAACCACTCCGTAGCAAGAGGTAATGAGACTTCTAGAATGTGAAAGGTAACGAAAAGCCACAGTGCTCAGAAGCCACAAGGACAAAGGGTGAAAGTAAAAGACTAAGCAACAAATTTATAACAATGGCTCTCTCTGAGGAAGAACGCAGAGTGATGGTGCATGGGATGGGTGCATGGCTGGAAATCAACATTATGGCTGCCCGATTCTTTTTTTTTTTTTTCCCGATTCTTTCAAGAATACAAACATGAAGTTTTAACAAAGATTCTTCTGATGGGTGTGCACCTGGGTATTAATTCCACCATTTTCTGCATTTTTATGAAAAAAAATAGTTTAGAAAAGACAGAAACTAGAAGCTTAACAGTTGATTACAAATGTACATAACTCAAGAGATATTGATTCTCTTAAAATCATAGGGTTGCAAGATATATATACAAACAAGTAATTATAGTAAGAAGCAGATAATACAACAAAATAGCATGTGATGCAGAAGGACACACCGGGGCACAGCTTGATGGAGGAGGTTTCTGTTGTGATGAAGGCGCAGCGCTGTGCCGTGTTTCAATATTCAGGAAGGGCCTTGGGCAGCAGCGCTCCCAAATGCGCCTTCTTGGGAAAATGGGTCAAACTTGCCACTGTGCTGAGACCTGGGAGGATCGTGTGAAACAGTGATGGGACGGGTGGTGGATCCGGGGGCAGCCTTGCAGGCTGATAATGGGGACTGAGGCCAGGAAGAGGCAGTCTCGTGAGATGATAAGCTTTAGTGGAAGAATACATTGCGCAGATAGGGCTGAGAACTGTGGCAGCAAGAGCACGGGGGGAATCAGCAAGGTGCAAGAGTGTTGCATGAAGGCCTCAACGCCAAGGTTAAGCTGCCTTTAGGTTCGCTCTCATCTTTTGTAGCATGCAGCAAACTTTCCTGAATTATGTCCACATTGTAGAACATCTGGGAGAGTAACTGGTTTAAAGCAAGCTTTGGAAATTTTAAGTACCACATCCGCATAGTCCATGCGTCAATCTCATGGGTCTTCCACTGTTCTCCTACCAAGCAACCTGTGGCTGGTTCTTGCCAATACCAGTTACCAAACAAGTAAATGCTGTTGGTCTCCATTTTAGTCTTGTTGTTCTATGGGATTTTGCAGTATAAGTCAGGTAGACTAAAGAAAAGGGAGATGTGGGAGGTAAAAGGGGAAGCAAGTGTCATAGTTAGGCACAAGTGTCAACTTGACTATTGAGGGCTTGAACTCTAGGCGCATTTGTAGAGAACTAATAGTTGAGTTAAGCCCAGAGCAAACCTGAAGGAGATTATCCAGCTGCTGGGGAAGGCCCAGCCTGTGGAGGGTGGGACTAGGCCCTGCAATAAATCACAGAAAGCTGGTTGAGAGAGTTGGCATCCTTCTGCACACTTGGCCAGACATGCTGGTCTGGCAAATAAGGATTGTTACTCTCTCAGCTGTTATGTGATGATGGTGTGGCCAGTTCCCTTGGCTCTGGTGTTGGTGCGTGCTCTCCCATCAAGCTGGACTGAGAACTGTAACCAGGAATCGTAAGAGAGAATAAGCCCTTGTTCCCTTAAGCCATTTGATGGTCATTTATCAGCAACCATGCAGGGTGACTGCAACAGCGAAGATTTTTTTACTTTTTTTGTCTGAAAAGATGGGTTGATAGCCATTGCAAGATTGCAGCTAAGTGTCATGATAGACCCATAAGAAAAGACAAGGTTGTAGTCCACTCGGAAGGGTCGCATGAGATAGCATTCTTCAAAGAAGAAGCTATAGGGATGGGATGTTTTGCTTCTGACAGTCTCATTCTTCTCCAGTACAATATGGACCAATTACGTGAGTGCCTAAGGTCAACATGTTTTCACAAATATCCTTATCACAGGTGCTAATGCGGCAATTGGACAGAAGAAAATGGCAATGAACAAAGAACAGGAAAAAGAAGGAGGAAAAGACATGGAAGAGAAAAGGGGGAAAGAATGGAGTGGGAGAAGATAATGATGTAGAACGATGTCCGAAGCAGTCTGCACTAGACTTCAAGTGGAAGTGTCAGCAGCAAGGTGAGGGCCAGGAGGGTGGTGGTCTACAAAAGGCAGGAGGTGAAGCAGTCAGAAGAGAAGGGCTTAGAGAGAAGAGCCAGAGGGAGGATTTGTACGTGTCTGGTTAGAGGTACGTCCAGACACAAAGAGCATCAGGAGACTGGAAGTTTGCGTGTGCAGCCACAGAGGCCAGAGATCAATGTCAGGGTCTTTTTCAGTCACTCTCCACCATAATTTTTGAGAGAGGGTCTCTCACTGAATGTAGAGTGGCTGGCCAGCGATTCCCAGGATCCCTGTTTCTGTTTCTCTGTGCTGGGATGGCAGGTACATGTTCTTTACATGAATGTGAGGTATCAAAACTCAGACCATAATGTTTTCATGGCAATTACTTTATCACCTGAACCATTTCTCCAGCCCAATTAATAATATCTTTTTGTTGGCAGCAATGTGAATCAAACCCAAGGCCTTATGCATGCTAGGTAAGCACTCTACCACTGAGCCAACACTTTAGAACTTGCTTTGATTTGGAAGAAGGGTCTTGTTATGCACGTCTGGCTGGACTTGAACTCATGGAAATTCTCCTACTTCAACTTTTTAAGTGTTTGCGTCTAGGCATGTTCTACCATGCCCAGCTGTAGACACAGAGGTTTGCATTATTTTTTTACAACTTTGTCCCTGATATCAAGATGAAATTATACAATATTCTGTTTGGGGGAGGGGGTAGACAACACTTAGCTAGTTATAAACTTCAGTACAACAGAAAAGAAGCACCATCCTATATGTGTAATAATAAACTGCTCGTCTAACTTACTATTGCTGAATCAAAACCCATCATAACACTTGGGGATCTAACACCACAGTGACCTTTATTTCTTTGCAGGGATGTGTCTGCCAGCATAGAAATTTCTCAAAGCTTCCATTTAGGAGTGTCTCTACAGAACGTGACAAAAGAATATATATCACCATGGCAACAGGTGACCAGTGTAATAGTGGCATGAGTATCAAGGAGACAGCCAATAGCTTTCTGATTGGATCCAAGACCCGCTTGTTAGAAGGGTACCCATACTTGTTACTGCAAAACTAGAACAAGAACCTAAAAAAAGGGAAGGAAAAAAATCAATAGGGAAGACAGCCAATGAACCTATACACAAGAAGACAGTACATCAAACTGCTCTGTAGGTAGCTGTTATTACACCCATGGAATGGGAACTTACAGTGGATGAGTGAAGGGAAACATACAAATCAGTGGGGTGGCCTGAAGAGAGGTAACTTGATACACCACAGAGGCCTGAGCTCCCATAGAAGTAGACAAGCCAGAGTGAACCCTGAGGTCCATGAACACATATAGACGGAAGGATGGGAGGAAGTGGGAGGGAACAGTGAAGGGAAGGACGGGATAGAAGGGAGGGGGAGGGAGGGAATGGGATGAATACTCAATAAGCTTGTAAAAGTAGAAAAACAAATAATAAAAACGAGTGTCTCTGGCCCCTCCACTCTCTTGAAGTTGTGCTTGATCATTTCCACCATCTGACTTTTTTGACTTCTCTGGTGACCAGCCCCACTTTGAGCCTATCTTGAAACTCTCCCCTAAGACACTCCTCTGGCATAAATGTGGTGATGCAGGGAAAACTCCCCTTATGAATAACAAAAGCCATTTCTATTACTCTGGAAATTATGGTTTTAGGAAACCTCTACCAGGAACCAAAGACCCATTATATTTCTTCTTATACATAAATAAATGTATTTTCAGGTTAATAGCAGTGCTTTGGTGATCTCATTAGTTACTCTCTTACTAGACATATGGAGATAGATGACATTTAATTTCAAGGTGCTAACAGTGTACTTGGTATCTAAAAGCCTAAAGAAAGGCACAACTTTTATCCCAATGAGCTAGGACATTTTTTTTTACACTTCATGCAAGAGGATGTTTCAGATCTCCATACATTTTGTAAAATTAGAAATGAGTTTTGTGGGAATTTCTACTTTGAATGAAAAAGAACACATTCATATTCAATCCAGAAAATCTGTACTCTATTTTAATGACAGTAAAAAATCTTATATTTTGTTTAATGGTTTAATAATAGGGAAATTAAGCCTAAAATGAAAATAATTCAAATAAATTTGGATTCAGGCCGACAATAAATAATGGATCAAGGATTGTGTGTGTGTGTGTGTGTGTGTGTGTGTGTGTGTGTGTGTGTGTATGTGTACATGCACAAGGTTAGCTGGCCCATGAACTTACATGAATTCCCCTGTCTCTGTCTCCTATCTACTGATAGGGGCTCTGAGATTGTAGACACTTATGTTATTGTCCCACATGTGAGTCCAGGTCCTCACACTTGTAAAGTGAGTGCTCTTTCTCAATGAACCATCTCTCCAGATACCTTTTGGGAGGATGCTTTGAGACTAGTCTGAGAAAACATTAAAACAAACCATCCTTTGTTAAACATCAGAAGAAAAAAACCCAGCTTGTCATCTTCTGAAGTAGACTGTGCCTGTATTAGTCAGGTTCTCTAGAGATGCAGAATCGAAACAATGAATATATATATATATATATATGTGTGTGTGTGTGTGTGTGTGTGTGTGTGTGTGTGTGTGTGTGTGTGTAATACAATATAGGGAATGTATTGAGTCAGCTTACAGTATGGCCAAGGTAATCTAACGATGGCTGCCGGTAGTAGCTGCTCAGTTTGGTAGTCAAGTGGGTGATAGCTGAAGGCTGGAGAATTCCTAGAGTCTTTAGTCTAGCTAACAATGACTTGGTGGGTTGGAAGACTAGGGGGTCGAAGAAACTGGGTGGCCAGAAGGAAGAACGATTCCTAGCACAGCTGCAATAAGGCATCTGTTCTCTTTGGTGGCTCCTTTTTATATGATGCAGTACTGGGAGGATTCTATCAGAGCTTTGAAGGTTCTGATAGAATCTAGGGCGGGTACAATCCTATCAAGTAGTCTCAATTGATCCTTTCCAGAGGTGGTCTCAGTCCATTTTAGTTAATACCGGGTGTATCAAATTGATACCCAGGCTTAACTATCACAGTGCCTAAGACATAGTTTGTAAGTACATTTCCTTTGAGTGAATGAGTGAGTGCGTGTGTGGGTGTGTGTATGTGTGTGTGTGTGTGTGTGTGTGTGTGTGTGTGTGTGTACAACAAGGAATTTGAATGTGTGTGTCTGTGGAGGTCCAAGGATGACATTGGGAATCATTCTGGGTTGCTATACATATAGCTTTGGGATTTCCCAGGCTCCTTCTTCTAGGACTGGAAATTATAGGCTGCTGTGATATATGTCTGGCATTTTTACGTGGGGTCTGGAGATCTGAACTCAGGTCCTTCTGCTTGAGAAGCAAAGTCTTTAACCCCTGAGCCATCTCTCTAGTCTCTGTAGGTTCATTTCTTAAAGCACCTGGATCCCTTCAGGGTGGTGTTGCAGTTGGCCTGCATGGTTGCTGATAAATGACCATCAAACAGCTTAAGGAAACAAGGGGTTTATTTTCTTACAATTTCTGGTTACAGTTCTTAGTCCAGCTTGATGGGAGAGCACACACCAACACTAGGGCCGAGGGAATTGGCCACACCATCACTGCATAATGGCTGAGAGATGGACAACCCTTATCTGCCAGACCAGCATGTCTGGCCAAGTGAACAGAAGATGTCAACTCTCTCAACCAGCTCTCTGTGATTTATCCAGGGCCTAATCCCACCCACCATGGGCTGCGTCAACCATCAACTCTCTACAACTGTGCCCAGAACTCAAACCCTCAACAGTCAAGTTGATACCTGTGCCTATGACACTCCACCCCTTGTGAACTTGACACAAAAACAATAACACTTTTAAACTGTAACCTTTCCTTGTCCCCACAGATGTTAAAAGTTATCTTAAAAATATAAATACATTTCATAAATTTAAAATATTCTTATTAAAATTTCAGTTATTAAAATGTTGGAACTGAAAGTCTTTCTTTAAATATGCCAAATAAAATCTTTAAATATTCCAAATAGAATCATTGTAACAATGAGAAAACAATAAGTTAACACCAAAGTCCAGCAAATAGCCACATCCCATACTTCAATGTCCATCTTCTGTTGCTGGTCATGTAATCACAGTGGCTCAAAGATTTTAGGAATTCCCAGTCCTTGTTTACAGCTCAAAGTTGTAAAAGTAGAGTTCCTTTGAACCAGGCTGAATCTCTACTCCCAGCAGTCCTCAGTATACATCCCACGGTTCTGGCATCTCCAACACTCTGGGTTCACCTCTGCAGCTATAAGCTTTCACCTTCTCTTGCAGGAACTCTATGCCTGCCACTTGGTACCAAGCTTTTGCTGCTCTCCATGAACCCCTCAAACTGTTTACCAAAACCAGTACCATCTGGGGGATGTTGCCAGCTCTGAAGTGAGTTTGAAATGTAGCTTAGTACACCCGAGCCACCAAGTTTTATGAGCTGATGCTGGAAAAGCCTCTTTTAGGTACCCAAACATCCAAAGGGCAAGAAACGGCTTTAGCTTGGGCTTTTGGCCCCTGAAGGAATTTTAGTTTCCAAACTACAAACTTGCCATACAGTGATTTTTACATCTTCCACCGTCCCAGTGCAAGTCACTAGGTTTTCCTTCACTGATGTTCATTTCTCCAACAATGGCAGCTGTTCTGCTGCCTGCCCTTTCCTCATCCAGAGCGTCACAGCCACCAACACAGCTCTCCTCTATCAAGCAAACCAGTCCATCGTCTCTAAATTCAACTTTACCAAAGTCCTTGTTCCTCTCATCACAAATTAGGCCCAAACAATCTCTCCAGCAATTAGCCCACTAAACTCTGAAGAATGGTATTTGTAAATCCACAAAGTGAGAATTCTTAAGCATTTCCAACTTTGTCCAGTGAAACTGTTCAAAAGCCACGATATCCACATAGTCAGATCTATCAGCAACACCCTACTTCTGGTACCAATGTATCAGGTAGGGTTCTCTAGAGTCATGGAATTCACAGAATGAATATATATATATATATATATATATATATATATATATATATAATTTATATAGGAAATTTATTGAGTTGGCTTACAGATATGGCCAAAGTAGTCCAGCAAAGGCTGCCAGTAGCTGAGGTAGTCCAACAATGGCTGCCAGTAGCCGAGGTAGTTCCAACGATGGCTGCCAATAGCTAGCTGCTCAGTTCAGTAGTCAAGTGGGTGATGGCTGAAGGCTGGAGAACTCCTAGAGTCTTAGTCTAGTCAAAGGCTAGAAGGTCAAAGAAACTGGGCGGCCGGAAGAAAGAATGATTCCTAGCACAGCTGCAAGAAGGCATCTGTTCTCCTTGGTGGCTCCTTTTCATATGATACAGTATTGGGAGAATCCTTTGAGAGCTTTGGAGGTTCTGATAGGATCTGGGGCGTGTATAATCCTTTCAAATAGTCTCAATTGATCCTTTCCAGAGGTGGTCTCAGCCCAGCTTAGTTAATACCAAGGTTGTCAAGTTGACACCCAGGCTTAACTATGACAGGTGGTGACAAGGATGTGTCCCAAGGAGCTTGCTTGTTTGAACTTCATGATCACTTGGCAATCTTTAAACATCGTCTGCCTTCCCTTGTACACTGCAGTGCTGGGAACTCGTGGGCTGTGAGCACTGAACTATGTGACAGGACGCCCATTGGCACTGGATTTCTTATTTTCAGCTTGTTCTTTTGGCCGATCATTCTTGGAGCACACTTAGCATCAAGTTCTGGACATACGACACTGAACTCGGTGATCCCCAGGGTGAGTACTCTACAGTGACACACTTCTGCTGGAGCCAGCTGGCTTCTTCTTGGTGGTCAATGGCAGAGGCAAAGATAGGAACAGCAACTGATTTCCTGACTCCTGGCATGTGTTCTAGATAGTACACCGGCTGCTAGTTTTTAGAGAGCAGGCATGCAGCAATAGCTATTTGGGGCACATTGCTATTCAGGAAAATATGAACTGCCTGTGGCTGATTCTTCTTTTCTTCTTTTATTCAGTCCATCACTTTGAGGAAGTCATGGTTGAGCCATGCATGCCTGTGCAAATGAAATGGAGGGGACTGGTAGACTTCCTTCCGGAGTTTCATGTGCTTTCAAAGTCCCACTGAGTGGTTTGTGCAGTCCTGGATATCAGTGGGACGGGAGGCTTGGATAGTGATATGAGGATCCTTATGTCGTTCAGTTTATGCAAACTAGGTCTTACCAGAAATATTGTACAGGAAGTGGATTTGGACTTTCAGAAATTCAAGAAATTGAGCTAGAGAGATGGCTCAGGGGTTAAAGTTGTTGCCTTGCAAACAGAAAGTTTGGATTCTGGATCCCACATTGAACAACATCAACAGAAAGCTGGCAGGGATGGTCTTGGATGCACTTCTAGTCCTGGAAGGTGGAGCCTGGGAAGCCCCAGAGTAAAGCAATCAGGAGGCAGAGCAATCCAGAGTGATTCCTGGTGTCAATCTTGGGTCTCCTATGGTAGTATACACAACACAGACACACACACACACACAGACACACACACACACACAGAGTGTTTCTAAGGGTTGTTTTGCTATTATTGCTCATTGGGGGGATGAAATCTAGAGCCTCATACATGGAAGCATTCTGCTGCCCATATTTACAAACAGCCCTTCTTTACGTTTTATTTTGAAACAAGGTCATGCTAAGGTGCCCAGACTAGCCTTGAACTTAGTCTGTAGCCCAGGGAGACCTAGAACTTGGAATCTTCTTGCCTTGATCTCCTGAGTAGTAGGAACATATGTGTATGCCACTAGACCTGGCTTTAAGGAACTTTATTACAGCCGTGTCCTCTGAATAGGTATAAGTTTAAAACTAATATGATCTCTATATACACTTTAAATTATTTATTCAAAATACAGAATGTGCATATTATTTTGATTATGAAAGTCTTTGGTATCATTTCTTTTTTTATAGGAATTTAAAAAAAATTTTAAATTTATTTTTCTGCTCATACAAACGTAATAGGTACCCCTGTCCCTTCCCTCCCTCCATCCCTCCCTGGACCTCCCTGCTCCCTCCCCAATTTTTCCCTTCCTTTCCCGCCTCTCTCCCTGTCTCCCGGTGCCCCCTCCCCCATCTCTGAAGGATCCTTTAATGTGTATATCAAATTTTTCTCTGGATCCTCCTCTCTAATGAGGTGTAAGGACTCAGTGGCATTTCCTAGAACTCTTTCTTGTGTTCCCCTTAAGTATAGGAACATTGTTGTGACTGTTAATCCCTTGCTTCTAAGAATCCTAGTGCCTTTAGTTCATGCTAGACTTTGAGGGGTCAATGATATGTTGGTCATTGTGCAGATCATGCAGAGTCCTATTATAATTGCTTCAGCCCTAACTTGTGTGGAGTATCTTGCATATCATGACTCCTCCTATCCTTATGCTCTTACAATCTTACCACCCCCTCTTCTGCAAATTTTCCTGAGCTTCAGGATGGGGAGAGATTAGGCAGGCCTGATTCCAGGTGGTTGATATAGAGTCTCTAATGTTCTGAATTATGGTTTGTTGTTTTTTTTTCTTCAGTTTTGCTGCTCCTGTAATGCCCTTTGCTCCATCTTGATGGATATTGGATGTCACCCCCCTGGCCAGAAACAAATAGCTGTTAAAATAGAGTCTTATTATAAGGATAGATCCAAAGGTAGATGGAATAAGAGTAGGAGATTGTGGTGATGGGTGGGTCAGTCTTTCATTGTAAAATGGTTACCTTCTATCTGCCAGACTGTATGCCCTCCCTTTCTGGTAAGATCATACCCCATCAGTTGCAAGTGACCAGGAAGGACAGTCTGTAAGCTTAACCAGATGTCTCATTTCTTACTTGCAATCCTTGATGGTGGCCTATTATCTCTGCTGTAGCATGATCCCCTCTCTCCTTGTTTCTGGTGGGGCCCTCCTTCCCCTTCTCTCCTGTTTATAATCTTTGCAATTACTGTAGGTATTACAGAGATTTATCCTTGAGTGTTTCTCTAAGTGGGTTTGGTACTAGGAGCCACCTATTAGGGAGTACATATGGCGCTTAATTTTTTGTTTCTGGGATACTTCACTCAATATAATTGTTTCTAATTCCATCCATTTCCCAGCAAATTGCATTAATTCATCATCTTTGATAGCTGAGTAGTATTCCATTGTATAAATGTACCACATTTTCCTTATCTACTCGTCAACCGTTGGACATTTGGGTCGATTCCATGACTTTGCTATTGTAAACAGTGCTGCTATGAACATGGTCATGCTTGTGCTAGCGAGGTGAATTTTTGCTGTATGGGGGGTTATTCTCAAAAGTGGAATAGATGGGTCATATAGCATTTCAATCTTTAACTTCTTTAAAAATCACCAGATGGCTCACCAGAGTGGTTGTATGAGCCTGCATTCCCACCAGCAATGTAGGAGAGTTCCCCTCTCTCCACATCCTCTCCAGCATTTGGTGTTTTTTATATTGTGGATTTTTGCCATCCTGACCGGGGTGAGATGGTATTTCAGGGAGGTTTTGATTTGCATTTCCCTGATGGCTAGGAATGTGGAACATTTTTTAAGATATTTGTTAGACATTTTAATTTCCTCTTGGTAAAGTTTCTCTTAAGTTCCAAGGCCCATTTTTTAATTGAGCCATTTGTTTCCTTAGTGTTTAGTTTTCTAAGTTCTTTGTGCACTCTGGATAATAGAGCTCTATCAGATGTATGGTTAGTGAAGATTTTCTCCTATTCTGTGGGTTGCCTTTGTGTGTTACAATCTCTTTATCTCAACAGAAGCTCTTTAATTTCATAAGATCCCATCTGTTGAGTGTTGGTTGTAGTGACTGTGCTATTGGATTTCCAATTAGGAACTGTTGGCCTAGTCCAATCAGCTCCAGGGAGTTCCCTACCCTTTCAACTAAGGTTTTTATAATCTCTGACCTTATATTGAGGTCCTTGATCCATTTGGAAGTAAGTCTTGTACATGGTGACAAATACGGGTCCAGTTTTAATCTTCTGCATGTGGAGATCCAGTTTTGCTAGCATCATTTGTTGAAGATGCTGTTCTTTTTCCATTGGATTTTCTGAGCCCCTTTGTCAAAGGTCAAATGGCTGTAATTGTGTGGGTTTATATCTAGGTCTTCAACCCTTATCCATTGATCTGTGTGTCTATTTTGGAGCCAGTACCAGGCTGTTTTTGTAACTATGGATTTGTAGTATAGACTAAGGTTTGGTATGGTGATACCTCCAGCAGTGTTTTTGTTACTCAGGATTGTTTTTGCTATGCTGGGTCTTTTGTGCCTCCATACAAACGTTGAGATTGTTTGGTCAACTTCTTTAAAGAATTGCTTTGGGATTTTAATTGTTACAGCATTGAATCTGTATATTGCCTTTGGTAGGATGATCATTTTTATGATATTGATTTTGCCAATCCAGGAACATGGGAGGTCTTTCCACCGTCTGGTGTCCTCTGTAATTTCTTTCTTTAGGGTTTTAAAGTTTTCATTGTAAAGGTCACTTACTTCCTTGGTTAGGTTTATACCAAGGTATTTCATTTTTTTAGGGTCTATAGTAAATGGGATTGCTTCTCTCAGGGCTTTTTCACTTCTTTGATTCTGTGCACATAGGAAGGCCACTGATTTTTGTATGTTTACTTTGTTTTTTTTTATCAATTTATTTTTATTTATATTTAAAGTACTTTCCATAAAGTCACATGACAATCTAAAAAAAAACAACTTTAATTCCCCCAGGACCTTAGCATTATATGTATTAGTGATTAGGACTTTAGCATATAAATTAAGAATTTTAAACTGTATGACTGATTTTACTTGCTCCTCTTGTTACATTTTCTGATAAATATTCTTTACCTAATGATAAAATTCCACAAACCCCATTTATTTTATGATGTATTGTCCTACTTAATCTGTGAGAATTTTAATATCAACTGTTGAATTTTCTTTTTTTTATTATTAAAAATTTAATTATACATTTTAAAATTTTTTACCAGTTCCCTCCCTCCCCCCTCCTCCCCCTCCCCTTCCCCCAGTGCCTCCCCCCCAATTCCCAGAGAGTCCTTTATTGTGTACGCCTAACTCTCCACTGGGTCCTCCTCTCCGATGACATATAAGGATCCAGTGGCATTTCCATAAGCCCTTTCTCTTGTTCCCCTTAAGCATAAGATCACTACTATGGCTGTCAATCCCTTGCCTCCAGGGGTCTCGGTGCCCTTAACAGATGCTAGACTTTATGAGGGCAACAGTGCGCTGGACATTGCGCAGGGCATGCAAAGTCCCATTATGATTGCTTTGGCCCCAACTATTGTTGAGAATCTTGCAAATCGTTGCTCCTCCCATCCTTTTGCTCTTACAATCTTACCGCCCCCTCTTCCGCAAATGTCCCTGAGCTCCAGGATGGGGAGAGAGATTAGGCTGTCCTAGTTCTATGTGATTGATATAGAGTCTCTGAAGTTCTGGATTGTGGTTTGTTGATTTTCTTTTGCAGTTTTGCTGCTCCTGCAATTCCCTTCACTCCATTCTGCTGGGCACTGTATGTCACCCCCTGGCCAGAGACAAAAAGCTGTTAAACTGGAGTCTTGTTGTAATAGCTCATTCAAGGGTAGATGTAATAAGAGTAGGAAACCTCACTGAGGGAGGGGTCCATCACCCATTTGCAAAATGATTACTTTTTATCTGCTAGACTATATGCCCTCCCCTTCTGGTGAGATCAGGAAAGAACGTCTGTGAACTTAACCAGGTTTCTCATTACTTACTTGCAGACCTTGATGGAGGCCTATTTTCTCTGCTGTAACATGGTCTCCTCTCTCCTTGTTTCTGGTGTGGCCCTCCTAACCCATCTCTCTTGTTCATAATCCTTGCAATTACTGTGTTTCATAGGTTTACTTTTGAGTGTCTCAATGTGGGCTGGGTGAGTTTGGTACTAGGAGCCACCTATTAGGGAGTACATACGGTGCTTAATTTTCTGGGTTTGGGATACTTCACTTAATATAATTCTTTCTAATGACATCCATTTCCCAGCAAATTCCAGTAATTCATCATTTTTGATGGCTGAGTAGTACTCCATTGAATAGATGTACCACAGTTTCCTTATCCACTCGTCAACTGTTGGACATTTAGGTTGATTCCATGACTTTGCTATTGTAAACAGTGCTGCTATGAACATGGTCGAGCTTGTGCTATCGAGGCGAACCTCTGCTGCATGGGGGGTTATTCCCAAAAGTGGGATAGCAGGGTCATATGGCATTTCAATCTTTAATTTCTTTAAGAATCTCCAGACGGCTCGCCAGAGTGGCTGTATGAGCCTGCATTCCCACCAACAATGTAGGAGAGTTCCCCTCTCTCCACATCCTCTCCAGCATTTGTCGTTGTTTGTATTGTGGATTTTTGCCATCCTGACCGGGGTGAGATGATATCTCAGGGAAGTTTTGATTTGCATTTCCCTGATGGCGAAGGAAGTGGAGCATTTTTTAAGATAATTGTTAGACATTTTAATTTCATCCCTGGTAAAGTTTCTTTGAAGTTCCAAGGCCCATTTTTTAATTGGGCCAGTGTTTTCCTTGGAGTTTAATTTTCTAAGTTCTTTGTGCACTCTGGACAGTAGAGCTCTGTCAGATATGTGGTTAGTGAAGATTTTCTCCCATTCTGTGGGTTGCCTTTGAGCTCGTGTGACAATCTCTTTATCTGAACAGAAGCTCTTTAATTTCACAAGATCCCAACTGTTGAGAGTTGGTAGCAGTGATTGTGCCATTGGATGTCTGTTTAGGAAGTGTTGGCCTAGCCCAATCAGCTCGAGGGAGTTCCCTATCCTTTCAACTATGGTTTTTAAAGTCTCTGGCCTGATATCAAGGTCCTTGATCCATTTGGAATTAAGTCTTGTACATGGTGACAAGTACGGGTCCAGCTTTAATCTTCTGCATGTGGAGATCCAGTTTTGCCAGCACCATTTGTTGAAGATGCTGTTCTTTTTCCATTGGATTCTTTGGGCCCCTTTGTCAAAGACCAAATGGCTGTAACTTTGTGGGCTTATATCTGGGTCTTCAATCCTTATCCATTGATCTGTGTGTCTATTTTGGAGCCAGTACCAGGCTGTCTTTATAACTATGGATTTGTAGTATAGACTTAGGTTTGGTATGGTAATACCTCCAGCTGTGTTTTTGTTACTCAGGATTGTTTTTGCTATCCTGGGTCTTGTGTCTCCATATGAACTTTGAGATTATTTGGTCAACTTCTTTGAAGAATTGCTTTGGGATTTTGATTGGTATAGCATTGAATCTGTATATTGCCTTTGGTAGGATGGTCATTTTTACAATGTTGATTCTGCCAATCCAGGAACAAGGGAGGTCTTTCCACCTTCTGGTGTCTTCTGCTATTTCTTTCTTTAGGGTTTTAAAGTTTTCATTGTAAAGGTCTTTTACGTCCTTAGTTAGGTTTATACCAAGGTATTTCATTTTTTTAGGGGCTATAGTAAATGGGATTGTTTCTCTCAAGGCTTTTTCACTTCTTTCATTCTGGGCATATAGGAAGGCCTCTGATTTTTGCACATTTATTTTGTATCCTGCCACCCTGCTGAACTTCTCAATTAGTTCCAGGAGCTTCCTGGTGGAGTTTTTGGGATCACTCAGGTATAAGATCATGTCATCTGCAAATAGGGATAGCTTGACTTCTTTCTTGCCGATTTGAATCCCTCTTATGTCCCTTTCTTGTCTTATGGCTTCAGCTAAGACTTCAAGTACAATATTGAATAGAAGTGGTGAGAGTGAACAGCCTTGTCTAGTTCCTGATCGAAGTGGGAATGCTTCCAATTGTTCCCCATTGAGCATAATCCTTGCTGTGGGCTTGTTGTATACAGCTTTTATTATATTGATAAAGGTTCCTTCCATTCCTACTGTCTCTAGCGTTTTGATCATAAAAGGCTGTTGGATCTTGTCAAAAGCTTTTTCTGCATCTATCGAGAGTATCATGTGGTCTTGGACTTTGGACTGGTTTACATGATGAATTACATTTATTGATTTGCGTATGTTGAACCAACCTTGTGTGCCGGGGATGAAGCCTACTTGGTCCCCATGAATGATCTTTTTAATATGTTTTTGAATCCGATTTGCTAAGACTCTGTTGAGAATCTTTGCGTCTGTGTTCATCAGGGAGATCGGCCTATAGTTTTCTTTTTTAAGTGAATCTTTATTAGGTTTTGGGATTAAAACGATATTAGCTTCATAGAAGGAATTTGGTAATGTTCCTTCCTTTGCTATTTGATGGAACAGTTTAAGGAGTATTGGTGTTATTAACTCCTTAAATGTCTGGTAGAACTCTGTGCTGAATCCATCTGGTCCAGGACATTTTTTGGTGGGAAGATTCGAGATTACTTCCTCAATTTCCTTATATGTTATAGGACTATTTAAATAATTCACAACTTCCTGATTCAATTTAGGTAAGTTGTGTTTACTTAGAAATTCATCCATCTCTTTTGTGTTGTCAAACTTCACAGAGTATAAGTTTTTGAAATATGATGTTATAATTCTCTGGATTTCTTGGGTATCAGTAGTGATAACTCCATGTTCATTTCTAATTTTGTTAATTTGGGTTTTCTCTCTCTTGCTTTTGGTTAGTTTAGCTAGGGGTGTATCAATCTTGTTGATTTTTTCAAAGAACCAGCTTTTTGATTGGTTGATTTTTTCTATCGTTTTCTTAGTCTCGATTTCAGATATTTCTCCCCTTATTTTGCTAATCTCTTCTCTTCTACTGCTTTTGGGATCAGATTGCTCTAGTTTCTCTAAAGCTTTAAGCTGCATTGTTAAGTTTTTTATTTCTGATGTTTCCATTTTTTTGACGTGGGCATTAAGAGCTATGAACTTACCTCTTAGAACAGCTTTCATTGTGTCCCAGAGATTTTGGTAAGTTGTATTTTCGTTATCATTCACTTTCAGGAAATCTTGAATTTCCTTTTTAATTTCTTCCTGAATCCAGTTCTCATTCAGCATCATAGTGTTAAGTTTCCAGGAGTTAGTGTATTTTCTCTTGTTTGATGTGTTGTGGATGTCCAGCTTTAGGCCGTGGTGGTCTGATAGGGCACAGGTTAGAATTTCAACTTTCTTGTATATGTGTAGATTCATTTTGTGGCCCAGTATGTGATCTATTTTGGAGAAAGTTCCGTGTGCTGCTGAGAAAAATGTGTATTCTTTGGTGCGTGGGTGAAAAGTTCGATAGAGATCTGTGAGGTCCATTTCTTTCAGGGTTTGATTAAGTTCCAAAGTGTCTCTGTTAAGCTTTTGACCTGTTGATCTATCCCATGTAGAGAGGGCGGTGTTGAAGTCCCCAAGAATTATCGTTTGGGGGTTGATTTCATGCTTTAGACGCTGTAGGGTTTTCTTAATGAATGTGGAGGGGCCCGTATTGGGTGCATATATGTTCAGTATTGTGAAATCTTCCTGGTGAATTGTACCTGCGACTAAAATGTAGTATCCATCCGTGTCTCTTATTATTTTTTTTGGTTTGAAATCCACTTTGTCTGATAGCATAATGGCTACCCCTGCCTGTTTTCTGCTTCCATTTGCTTGTAGAATTGTTGACCAGCCTTTTATTTTTAGAGCGTGCCTATCTTTTGTGGTGAGATGGGTTTCCTGCAGGCAGCAGATTGATGGATTGTGATTTTTAATCCAAGTTTGTAATCTGTGTCTCTTGATTAGTGAATTAAGTCCATTAACATTTAGTGTTATAATGGAGAAACTATTGTTAATTCCAGACATTTATTATGTTTAGTAGCTTTTATAAGTATATTGCTTCGCTTTTAATGGTGTTATATTTGCCTTCTGTTCTCCTGGATATGCCTGTTTTTTTCTTCATGCTTGAATATCATTTCTAGCAGTTTTTGAAGGCCTGGTTTGGTGGCCATGTATCCCTTAAAGTTGTCTTTGTGCTGGAAAATTTTTCTTTCTCCCTCGATCATGACTGATAGTTTTGCAGGGTAAATCAGCCTGGGTTGACATTTTTGCTCATTCAATACTTGAAGTATGTCTCTCCAAGCTCTTCTTGCTTTTACTGTTTCGACCGAGAAGTCATTTGTTATTTTAATAGGTTTGCCTTTAAAAGTGACTTGTTTTTTCTCCCTTGAGGCTCTCAGCACCAGTTCTTTATCTTGAATGTGGAGTGTTTTAACTATTATTTGCCGCGGTGTGCTTCTATTTTGGTCGTATCTGTTTGGGGTGCGGAATGCCTCTTGTATATGAATGGGCCTCTCTTTTTTTAGATGAGGAAAGTTTTCCTTGATGATCGTTTGAAAAATTTCCTCAGGGGTGGTATTTTGAGATTCTTGCTCTGGTATTCCATGAATACGCATGTTAGGCTTCTTCAGGGTGTCCCATATCTCTTGGATATTTCTCTCAAGTATCTTTTTGGCTTTAACAACCTCTTCCATTGAGCTGGTTAGTACTCCCACTTTATCTTCAAGGTCTGAAATTCTGTTTTCTGCTTCATTAGTTCTGTTGATAAGACTCTCTGTGGCATTCTGGGTTGAAGATAACTTGTCTTTTAGCTCAGTTTTAAACTCTGCTTGAGTTTGTTTTAACTGCTCTATGCCACTTTTTGTTTCTTGCACTGTTTTTCTCAACTCCTCCAGATGTCTGTTGTGTTCCTCTTCAAAGCGATTGATTCGATTATGTAATTCCTCCCGGATTTCCTCTTTCATAGTATTGAACATGGTAATGATCATATTTTGAAAGTCGTTATCCTGGGTCAGGCTTTCTTGGCCTTTTTCCGCGGGTTTGTTCTTGTTGGAATCTAACATTATGGGATTAATTTCTTCATTGGGAAATTTGTTTACTTGAGTGTTGCTTCTCATGGATTTGCACTTTGACTTTGGCATTGTCATTTTAACTCTTAAGATCTCTCAATTTCACTAAACTGAATTATTTGGCCTGGGGTACTGGTGGGCGGGGCCCGAACGGGGACTCACCTAGGGCGTGGGGTGAGGCCCGGGTGGACCGCGCGCGTGTCCCGACCGGTGGAGCGGGGTGGGGTGAAAAGGGACGATGGGCGCGTCGGCGTGGAGCTATTTAACCGGAGGGCAGCTGGGGCGGGGCCCGGGCGCAGGGGGAGGTCCTCGTCGTCCCTCGGCCCCCGCGCGGCTCCGGCTGGATGGCGGGAGTCGGAGCCGGGTCCCTGTGGGCTGACCTGGGGTCCTAGAGCGCGCGGTGAGAGCCCGGCTGGATCTCGCGTACGCGTCCCGACCGGCGGATGTATGTTTACTTTGTATCCTGCTATCCTGCTGAACTTCTGTGTTAGTTCCAGGAGTTTCCTGGTGGAGTTTTTGGGATGGCTCAGGTATAAAATCATGTCATCAGCAAATAGAGATAACTTGACTTCTTCCTTGCCAATTTGAATCCTTTTTATCTCCCTTTCTTATCTTATGGCTTTGGCTAAGACTTCAAGTACAATATTGAAGAGAAGTGGTGAAAGTGGACAGCCTTGTCTAGTTCCTGATCAAAGCGGGAATGTTTCAAAGTTTTTCCCCATTGAGTATAATCCTTGCTGTGGATTTGTTGTATATAGCTTTTACTATATTGCCAAAGGTTCCTTCCATTCCAACTGTCTCTAGGGTTTTGATCATAAAAGGCTGTTGGATCTTGTCAAAAGGTTTTTCTGCATCTATCAAGAGTATCATGTGGTCTTGGATTTTAGACTCCTTTATATGATGGATTATGTTTATTGATTTGCGTATGTTGAACCAACCTTGTGTGTCTGGGATAAAGCCTACTTGATCCCCGTGAATGATCTTTTTGATATGTTTTTTAATCCGATTTGCTAAGACTTTGTTGAGAATCTTTGTGTCTGTGTTCATCAAAGAGATTGGCCTATAATTTTCTTTTTTAAGTGTATCTTTGTTAGGTTTTGGGATTAAGACAATATTAGCTTCATAGAAAGAATCTGGTAGTGTTTCTTCCTTTGCTATTTGGTGGAACAGTTTAAGGAGTATTGGTGTTATTAGCCCCTTAAATATCTGGTAGAACTCTGTGCTGAATCCATCTGGGTCCAGGACATTTCTTGGTGGGAAGAGTCGAGACTACTTCATCGATTTCCTCATATGTTATAGGACTATTTAAATAATTCACAACTTCCTGATTCCATTTAGGTAAGTTGTGCTTACTTAGGAATTCACCCATTTCTTTTGTGTTGTCAAATTTCACAGAGTATAAGTTTTTGAAATATGACGTTATAATACTCTGAATTTCTTGGGTATCAGTAGTGATAACTCCATTTTCATTTCTAATTTTGTTAATTTCTGTTTTTTTCTCTCTTGCTTTTGGTTAATTTAGCTAGGGGTGTATCAATCTCATTTATTTTTTCAAAGAACCAGCTTTTTGACTGGTTGATTCTCTATCGTTTTCCTAATCTCAATTTCGGATATTTCTCCCCTTATTTTGCTAATCTCCTCTCTTCTATTGCTTTTGGGATCAGATTGCTCTAGTGTCTCTAAAGCTTTAAGCTGTATTGTTAAATTATTTAATTCTGATGTTTCCATTTTTTAAATATAGGCATTAAGAGCTATGAACTTACCTCTTACGACAGCTTTCATTGTGTCCCAAAGATTTTGACAAGTGTATTCTCATTATCATTTACTTCCAGGAAATCTTGAATTTCCTTTTTAATTTCTTCCTGAATCCAATTCTCATTCAGCATCATAGTGTTAAGTTTCCAGGAGTTAGTGTATTTTCTGTTGTTTATTGTGTTGTGGATGTCCAGCTTTAGGCCGTGGTGGTCTGATAGGGTACAGACTAGAATTTCAACTTTCCTGTATGTGTGGAGATTCATTTGATGGCCCAATATGTGATTTATTTTGGAGAAAGTTCTGTGTGCTGCTGAGAAAAATGTGTATTCTTTGGTACGTGGGTGAAAAGTTCGATAGAGATCTGTAAGGTCCATTTCTTTAAGGTTTTGGTTGAGTTCCAAAGTGTCTCTGTTAAGCTTTTGGCCTGTTGATCTATCCCATGTTGAGAAGGCAGTGTTGAAATCTCCAAGAATTATTGTTTGGGGGTTGATTTCTCGCTTTAGATGCTGTAGGGTTTGCTTAATGAATGTGGAGGGGCTTGTATTAGGTGCATATATGTTCAGTATTGTGAAGTCTTCCTGGTGAATTGTACCTGTGACTAAAAGGTAGTATCCATCTGTGTCTCTTATGATTTTTTTTGGTTTGAAGTCCACGTTGTCCAAAAGCATAATGGCTACCCATGCCTGTTTCCTGGTTCCATTAGCATGCAGAATTTTTGACCAGCCTTTTATTTTTAGGGTGTGCCTATCTTTTGTGGTGAAATAAGTTTCCTGAAGGCAGAAGATTGATGGGTTGTGGTTTTTAATCCAAGTTTGTAATCTGTGTCTCTTGATCGGTGAGTTAATACCATTGACATTTAATGTTATAATGGGGAAATTATTTTTAATTCTGGACATTTTTTTATATTTAGTGGCTTTTGTAAGTGTATTGTTTGACATTTATATTTTGATGGTATTATACTTCCCTTCTGTCTTCCTGGATACTCTTGTTTTTTTCTTCAAGCTTGAGTATCATTTCTAGCATTTTTTGAAGGCCTGGTTTGGTAGACATGTATCCCTTCAAGTTGTCTTTGTGCTGGAAAACTTTTCTTTCTCCCTTGATCATGATGGATAGTTTTGCAGGGTATATCAGTCTGGGTTGACATTTTTGCTCATTTAATACTTGAAGTACGTCTCTCCAAGCTCTTCTTGCTTTTACTGTTTCCATTGAGAAGTCATTTGTTGTTTTAATAGGTTTACCTTTAAAAGTGACCTTTTTTTTTTTTCCCTTGAAGCTCTCAGCACCTTTTCTTTGTCTTGAGTGTGGAGTGTTTTGACTATTATTTGCCGTGGCGATTTTCTGTTTTGGTCATCTGTTTGGGGTGCAGAATGCCTCTTGTATTAGAATGGGCCTCTCATTCTTTAGTTAAGGGAAGTTTTCATTTATGATAATTTGAAAACTTTCCTCAGGTATGGTATTTTGGGATTCTTCCTCTGGTATTCCATGAATGTGCATGTTAGGCTTCTTCACGGTGTCCCATATCTCTTGAATATTCCTCTCAAGTATCTTTTTGGCTTTAAGAACCCCTTCCATTGAGTTGGTTAATTCTCCAACTTTGTCTTCAAGATCTGAAATTCTATTTTCTGCTTCGTTAGTTCTGTTGATAAGACTCTCTGTCGAGTTTTGGGTTGAAGATAACTTGTCTTTTAGTTAGATTTTAAACTCTGCCTGAGACTGTTTTAACTGCTCTATTTCTATTTTTGTTTCTTGAACTGTTTTTCTCAACTCTTCCATGTGTCTGTTGTGTTCCTGTTCAAAGTGGTTGATGTGGTTGTTTAACTCCTCCTGGATTTCCTCTTTCATACTATTAATCATGGTAATGATCATACTTTGAAAGTCGTTATCTTGGGTTTGGCTTTCTTGGCTATTAACTGTGAATTTGTTCTGGTTGGAATCCATCATTATGGGGTTAATTCTTTCGGTGGGAGATTTGTCTTCCTGAGTTTTGTTTCTCATGGATCTGGACTTTGACTTGGGCATTGTCATTTTGTCTCTGAAGACCTTTCAGTTTCTGTGTGTTTTTGACTGAACTGATTTAGTTGGTATTACTACTCTCGGGCAGTTATTACTAGTGCTTGCCTTGTAGTTGAGTTCGTTTGTCTGTTGTTAGTATTATTTCCTAGATGAAGCTATTAGGCTGTTACTATATCAGTTAAGTCAGGTTAAGTAGACAGAGAGTGAATATTAGTATGGTAGTGCACTTTTACGATTTAGTATCTTGGTGATACGTGAGGGTGAGTGGTATAATCCCTGGAATTGTATATATTTTTGCGCTGGTTGTACAGAAAAGTTATTAATACAGTGATTAATACTAAAAAGGAGCAGTATGGTTAAAAAAAGAGAGAGGTTTACTTATCTTTGGGCTGAATGTGAAGAATCTCTCCCATGTGATGGGATGATTTTAGAGGACTTCAGATGTATCGCTTTTGTCCCTTAGAGCTTTGCTTGAGTTTTCTTTGGATTCTGTTGAATTCTGAGTAGCACTGTGTCCTCTGTGGACCATGAGAGAGGGTCCCGGGTGGGTTGGAGGGGCAGAGGGGCTGATGGTGATGGCAGAACTCTTCACCTGGGACCTGGGACCTGGGACCTGGGACTTGGCTTAATGACCCACCCAGGCTCCAGGGATGGAGGACCCAGAGCAAGTCCTGTCCCAGTCAGGCGGGCAGGCAGGCGGGAGGAAAAAAGGGGCTGGGGTAAACCGGAGGTAGCCTGGGTGTTGCCTGGGTTGGCTGGTGGGAGGAGCTGGGACAGGGGGCGACCTGGGGGCTGGGTAACTCACCTGGGATAGAGGACCGACCTAGAGGGCAGGCAGGCAGGCGGGAGGAACAAAGGTTTGGTATCATTTCTTAAAAATTAGAGTATTAATTATTCAATATCATTGACACATTTTTCTGAACCAATATTTATACTTAAATAGAACTGTAAATGATTTATAATACAACCCTTTAAAGGAAATTTAATAGTGAATACTTCTCTTAGGAACATATTGTTCTAACAGAGAAACAGTACAACTTTAACAAAGAATATTATTAACAATAGTATCAACAAACATAACAAAAAATAGAACAGTTCTCATGTCAAGGAAGATTAAGAAATAGTTTATTCTGGAACCAAATATGAGTGACTATAGCCTGGGAACACAGATTTAGGTTACCCTAAGTTCCATATTCAGATGTGGTAATAGCTTCATGAAGTTTTTATAGTAATAGAACCAAAATGTTGCAGTTGGTACATCAGGCAGACAGAAGGGACACTTCTGAGATGGGCCTCATAGGCTATTTTATAACATTCTTAGCTTTGGGTTGGCAGAAGCGAATGGGTTGTCAATTCGTCACAAAAGGCTCCACAGGATATTCACAAGGATGTTAGGCCCGACACACAGCCTGGTGATGAATGACTATTAAGGAAAGAGGAGACTACAAAGTATTTTGGCTCTGAATACAAAATATCCCACCTCTGTAATCACTGAAGTTTTGATCAGCCAATCAGCCTTGGAGTTACAGCTTCTATTTAAAAACTTTAGTTGTCATGTGAAAATAAACAATGATAATAGTTGAAGGTGAATCATGACCAAGAAGATGGTGGTAGGTGCTGTGGGGAGTTTGGTTGTCAAACAAGCACAGAACTCTGTTGAGATAACTTCCTTTCAATGACACGAAAGGATACAGAGGAATTCACAGTCTATTGCCATCTCACAAATGATTCTTTGCAAAACATGCTAGGAAACATTTCTGAGCCTTTTGCACACATCTGTATTAGCAACTAATCCCACTCGATACAATTTATTTTTATTTACTCTAAAATTTTATTTTGCGTGTGTGTGTGTGTGTGCGTGTGTGTGTGTGTGTGTGTGTGTGTGTGTGTGTGTGTGTGTATACGTGTATGTCTATATCTGTGTGGATCAGAGGGCATTGTATGTGTCTGTGGAGGAACAAGGATGACTTCTGGGATCATCTCGGATTGCTCTACCTCCTTTTTACTTTTGCTTGTGGTTTTCTAGGCTCTGCCTTCCAGTGCAGGACTCCACCATTTCCACCTGACTTTTTTAGGTTGGATCTAGGATCTGAACGCAGATCTATCTGCTTTCAAGAAAGAGTCTTAACCCCTGAGCCATCTCTCCAGTCCAAAGGGGTGCAATTTAATTGTACTCAGAAAAGAATAACTAACCAGCTAGAAAAAAAGAAAACATGCACAGCAATTTTTTTAAAAAAGGAAGAGTTCCTTGATTACGTAGGAAAGGTTTATTTTTACCAACTATAGACAAATTATAAAAGGCATGATTCTGTTGAATTTTAGTGACTTCCATATAGGGATTATCCATGTATATCTTGTCAACCAGTGTCCTATCCTAACAATTTTATCCTTACTTCTCTGGTTAGTAATGACCTTGTATTTTGAGCTGGTTAGATTCAGTTGCATTTAAGAAAGAACATACTTAATAGTCCAGTATTTATGAAATCCTCATCTTCCCAAAGACCATTGTTGAAGCTACAGTAGTAAGGAGGCATCTCACTCATTTTAATTTGCAGCTGTTCAGAGGAAAGAGATTTACAACAGCTTTTTAAAAATTTGGTAAGACGTGTACTAATTCCTTCCTGCCTACATTTCCATAAAAATTTGAATAACAGAATCATTGAGAGTCTATGGTTGTCATCTAGATGCAAGCTGTATGCCTATGCATTCATGTGGAAGTAGCTCTGCATAGGATTTTCCAGTGTGTGTGTGTGTGTGTGTGTGTGTTGTGTTGTGTGTGTTCATGCACACACTCATGCGTGGGCATGTGTGCCTGGGTGTGAATCTAGTCTGTGAAAACCGAGTATTTTTGCCTTTCATAATTTTCAGCCATGAACATGTTGCAATAATATTTCCATTGCCAAAATAATAATGACTACGAGGTGTTGGGAATTCTGTTTGGATTCGAGTCCAGACTTCTTTGGATATAACATTCACCTTGATTATTCTGAGGGGCAGGTGGAACTAGATGTACAACACTTGACTCTTTTTGTGCTGGACACATTTGGATGTTCACATCATTGAGACTTAGATTCTTGAAAAAATTAAGTGAATGCTGCTGGGCGGAATCCGGGTCACACTGCTGTACTTTAGTAGGCAGTAGCAGCCTGCTTCCCGTGTAGCTCGGAAAGGTAACTCACCTCATCCCTTTCCTCCACTGGCTGATCCCACACAGGCAGTAACCAGCCAAAGGCAGGTGGCCTGCTGCTGTGGAAAAGCACCCCATGTCTGGGAGGTGTTCCTGGAACCTGTTTAAACAGATGAAAAATACCTCCTCCCCATTAGGATCGACTTTAAGTGTCTTCCCACCTACTGCTGCCTTTCATTACCTTTTTTCTTTTGGGCTCAAATATTTTCCTTGTCCAGCTAGAACACAAGAACACTTTGTATCTTTACAATTGTAGCTTTCTATGATTACCTTTTTAAATTAAGAAAAAGACATTAATTAAGGTGTTCTATTTTTCTCAGTAATAGTACCACGCTAAGCTTTAGCCAGCAACATGTTTCAAATCGAACTCATTCTTGGTGTAAGACAGGGCACAATAAACCAAAAAGTTAATTCCAGCAGCTACTAATAGCTACTCATGTGAAGGTACTGAATTTCTTGCTAAAAGAAGAAACAATGACTGACTTTGCACCTGCTTGCTATTACTTGCATATTAGTTTGATCCCCAAGAGAGAAAATTTCCTTAAAAGGTCACCAAAGATAGTATTCCATGACCAGCTGTTACAAATCTAACAAATGACCTGGTAACGCCCTCCCAGAAAGTGTCAGCGACACGTGAAAGGACCAAGTTAATTAGAAGTTCCCAGCATTTCGGTGTCTTGCTCAGTGGGTAACAGCCAGGAACAGGTCAGTAAACGTCTTTCCTTGGTTTTATTTTATTTTGAAACCACGCGAGTGCCAAAGCATACGGCTTTGGGGGGGTGTGTCCCACCATCCAGGAGCATCTGAAGAAGGGGGGAAGCCCAGGAACCAGGAAGAAGCAGGAATGAGAAGGGCCTGGGGACGAGAGGACCCAGACCCTCAGGGGAGCCTCCCTCGCCTCGCCAGGCGGAAAGTTCGGTCCCAGTGCGCCGCATGGCCCTGCGTGGGGTGCAGCGGGGCGCCCGGCAGGTGCGGCAGGAGCATGCGCGGGCGCGGCGGGGGCGTTTCCCGCGCCCCACGGCTCGTGCATCTCACGCCTCCAGCCAGCCGCGCGCGCTCCGCTGCAGCCGGGCCCTCCGACTCTGTGCCCCGCTTCGCCTGTGTCCACGCGCCGCCGCGGGGGCCGCTCCGCCCGCCCGCCCGTTCGGGGTAAGCAGCGCAGCGTGGCCGAGGGGCGTGCGCTCTCGGCGCGAGGGCCCTGGGGCTTCTCCGCCCGGTCCCTTTCGCCTTCTCGATTGGGACGGGTCCCACTTGCTGCCCACTTCGGATGGTGCCAGGCCCGCTGCGGTGCCCGGAGTGGCCGCCTGGGCGGGCGTCCTGTGCCAGCGCCCAGATGCTTTGCGGGGTCCTGGGGAACCCAGCGGATCGCCGCGACTCGGCCTCCCCGGACCTTCCTTGGGCTGGGGGTGGGTGGGTGTTTGGCTTCGGTGCCCGCAAGGCGTCCCATGACCCGCCCAGACCGCAAAGCGCCTTTCCCTTCGAGTTATGCCCAGTTCAGGCGCAGAGCCCGGGACTGCGCGCCGGGAGGACCCCGGCAGTGTGCGGTGATCGCGCACCAGCCTGCGTTCGGCAGGGACCTGCGGTGCAGGACGCTGTGTCTAGCCAGCTCCCAGGCCGGCTGTTTCAGCTTGTTCGAGGAGGTGAAGGCACAGGAGTCAGCTCAGCAGTGACCTGAGGGGTTGGTGTGAGATTTTCTGCAGGCAGAAGAGCTCCCTTGCCTTTGATCTGTCAGCTGGTTAATGTCCTTAGACTGCGCTTCATTTTACATGCACCTTTAACTACTTACAGGGACACTCTTATTTTTATATTTTGAAATAGGATCTTAAAAGCCCAGACTACCTTTAAACTTGTTATTTAGTTCAGGCCAAGCTTCTGATTCTCTTGTCTCCACGTCCCAATTAGAGGGACAGGTCATGGGTCAGGGCTTAAGAAACCGAACTGAATTGCAAGCAGAGTGGGCACTGTTACAGTTTAGACCCCTGCGTTGGCTACTCCATGAAAACAGCCAGATTACCTTGTTGGTCTGAGACGTTCACACTTCAGGCTTATTTGGCAACCTCCACACTCACGAGTGGGCCTCTCTTGCATTTCTGAATCACACTTCTGTTGGAACAGTTTTAGAAGTTGCACGTGGCCAGTTCCAGTTTCAGCCTGTGACTAGTGTTTTTGAATGCTTAAGTCAAGAGGTTCGAGTAGCAACCACCAAGGGTGTGGTATAGTTGGTGCTTGGTGCTTAACCATATAAGGTGCTGAAACTTCTACCTCATTCATTCCTAATAATGACTATGAAATTGGGAGGAATGGTGAAAGAGAAAGTTTTTTTTTTTTTTTTTTTTTTTTGAGTATCCAGATGGATTAGATTCTAGAACTCTGACTTTCAAGGGTGAGGTTGTATTGTTGAGTTTTGCTGCATGCAATACTTGACTGTAGAATCACTGAGTTAGTCATTACATTGCTGGGCAATATTAACATCAAACGAAGCATTAAACTTAATGCGACTTACATAGTAAACTGTCAGTTCATTTCCTAAGAGGCCTGGCGATCATCCGGTGAAGACAGAAAGGAAGGCTTAGGAACTGACTTACCTTTCACCTGAAAAAGAAATAGATGTTTTTTGAGGCTGTCATGAGAATCTTCAGTGAACTGTACCATGCTTCAGCGAAGCATCTGACTGGTTCATACCTTGAATTACACTTCCAATTCACCTTTAGTAGTAAGGAGTAAGCCAGCATCTCCTGCCGTGTGTATGACCATGCTCAACCAACAATAGGATAGAATGTGAATGTGAGGAGGCAAACACCAGGCAGAGATGTGAGATCTTTAAAACAGCGGTCAGGAAGGTCCATGCGACTCACGAGGAGATTTGCAGGTGGAAAACACCGTTTTACCGCAAAGTGCTGCTGTACCCACCAGTTTCCATGCTGTACCCATAGTTCCCCATGATGGAGCCCTCGTATCTCTGCTCCCCTTCTTTCTAATGTCTAGATTCCCTTCTCTGGAGTTCATTCACTTAATTGTTTTACTTACAAAAGAATGCTGCTGGTGGAACTGGAGGAATTAACCAAATGTCAGTGTTGGGGGATTGGGGGAGCAGGGGGAAGCAGATCCGTTAGGTTTAAGGAGCATCCGAAGAGATACAGAAGCATCTTCCTTAGAGAGAGGAACTGATGACTGGCCAGGAGAAGGCCACGTAAGAAAAACCCTGCCCTGGGCAAAAGCAGAACGAAACAGAGACAGAAAAGAGCCACTGCGATTGTGCGACTGTTGGCCATGCCCAAGGTGGGAGGGACTGAGAGAAACAGAGTTGGTTAGATACCCGGGCGAAGCAGAGGTGGTGGAGGACTGAGGAGAGAACACCGCGCTAAGGCCAAGACCTGACCTGAGACCTCCTTGAACTTGACTGCTCAGAGTTGATCTTGGTGCCAGGTAGGGCTTCGGTGTAAGTATTTCGCTCTCCACTTTTGGAATATCGATGTCCCTCTTTGTGACTCTTCCTAGTATCCTAGTGTTTCGTCGTTTATGAAGCAAAATTTTCATCCTTGTGTGTATTGGTAAGACTGTTTTTTGAGTATACTTTTTTTTTTGTAGGAAGATAACACCACGTGAAGAAAACTGTTTAGGTTCAGCACAGTTTACATATTCCAGAAGGTGCTTAGAGTACTTTATGCAGCAGCCAAGAATGTTGTGATTATCTTATACCTTGGCAAAAATGGAAGAGACATGGGGGAGGGGGAGAAATTCTTCATTATAAAATCGTCTTTTGTTTAAGTATCTACATTGTTAGTATTTTTATAATAGTATCTGAGGACAGCTTATCTGTTTTATTTTGAAAGTACAAATGTTTTCTGTGGTAGCAGCAGAAGAAGGAAGAGGTTACTCTGAGCCAATCAGGGTTGTCGCGACTTTGCTCTCCTGGTCTGGAGGTCCGGTGGGTCCTCATGGGCATCATGAGTCCTTGTGGGTACTGTGGGTCCCTGTGGGTATCTCGGGGAGTCCCTCATCATGGTATGATTCCCCTGTTTAGTGACACCTGTGGAATCTTTTTCTACATTTTGTGTTGGTTCATGTGTGGACGGTTCTCTCAACGAGGCCAGACATTTCAGAGAATGCCACTCAATCCTCTTGAAGATGGACGCTAGGAACGTTAAATGATGAAAGTGTGGTTGCTGCCACAATGCATAATTGATTGGCAAGTTGTTCGGAGGGTGTCAGGTGTGGATTGCAGAGATAGCAACAGGGCACAGCTCACCATTACCATGTCTAGCTAGGGAGAGTGTGTTTTAACAAAAGGAACGGGTAGGACAGTACTTATTCCCCCTTCTATTTGACAAAAGATTGGGTCTCCTGTGTTGCTGGGGCTGGTCTGCAAGTCCTGAGTTCAAGTGATTGTCCCACTCAGAGTCTCTAGTGAGGGACTACAGACCTGTGCCACTCTGCCAGAAACGACATTTATATATGATTTTCTTGATTCTATGTTGTTATAGTTTTTAAATTGAAATAGCTGTTTAGATAAAATCGTCCATGACCAACATCCTGATTTTTGAAAACTGATTTTTGACACTGATTTATTCAGGGTTGTATACATGAATATAGTGAATTTATGATATTTTATTCATTAATCCCCAGCCCCATCATCTTCCTCTTACAGCCCTTCATCTCCCTTGCCAGACTCCTCCTATTTTTAAGTCTTTTCACTTGCGTGTGGCCCTTTGTGTTTCATCTGGTTTGTCTTCTATGACACATGCCTGACATGACTCACACTCCAAGCAGGTAGTATAGATAAGTCGACACCCTGATTTCATGATTTTATATGTGTGGGGTATGTATGAGAGGCCTGAGGTCCATATTGAGCGTCTTCTGTGATTGTTTCCATCTGAACTTTATAGACAGGTTCTCACTGAACTCGGAGCTCACTCACTGGGTTGGCTGGTCAGAGAGCCCAAGATGGGTCTCTCCTCCACCCTGCAGTGCTGAGGTTACATAGTCAGCATGGTGCTCGGCTTTCACATGGATTCTGGGGTTCTGAACTCAGATCTTGAAGCGGGGTGGGGTGAGGCATTTTTGTCAGGTCCCCACACTGGGACAAGTCGTGTTGTGCATGTATGTGGTGACTGCAAATAGAAGCCTGCAAGGTTGCTGATAAATGACCATCAATGGCTTAAGAGAACAAGGGGTTTATTTTCTTACTGATAATCCAGTACAGTTCTCAGTCCAGCTTGATGGGAGAGCTCACTCCAACACCAGGGCCCAGGAAACTGGCCACATCATCTCTACATAATGACTGACAGAGGGACAGTTCTTACTTGCCAGACCAGCATGTCTGACAAAGTATACATATGGATGCCAACTTTCTCAATCAACTCTTGGTATTTTATTCCAGGGTCTAGTCCCACCCACCATGGACTGGGCCTTCCCCATCAGCTAGACAATCTCCTGCAGGTTTGCTCTGAGCTCAACTCAGCCACTGTTTCTCTACAAATGTGCCCAAAGCTCAGACCCTCAACTGTCAAGTTAATACCTATGTCTAACTATGACATATGCCCTGTGGAGTTTGTAGTCTAGAGGGGACAAATGGAAAACAGTCACACAGGTGCCTCAGATCAGAGAGTGACTATGAGAAACATGGGCAAGAGGACCTCATTTACACTGCAGGGCCATCAGGGCCTCTGAGGACGGGCACCTCTAGCTGGGGAGGGTTTGGGGCACAGGGCTTTTTCACAGTCAGCGGGCACTTGACTTTCTGTTGCTTACGAGCACCGCCAGCATCACTTGTAGAATATGTGCAGGAGGACATATTAGCATGTGCTCAGTTGGAGACAGAGTTGCTTGGAGCAGGGAGGTGAGTCATGGAGGTGGATAGATGTGGAAGGACTCTAGAGGAGTTCTGAAGTAGAACTGACAGAGTCACCCATGAGTTTTATGGTAAAAGAAGGGAAAGAAACCAAGATTAGTATCTCCATCTCTTTATGAGACTGGGTGGGCTTTAGAGAGGAGGACGAATTGGGAGAGGCAGACCTGGCAATGTAACTGTGATCATTTCCCAGCGGGAGCCCCAGTGGATGTGGGATGTGTTTAGGAGACAACCAGTTGGTTTGTGACATGTGTCATGCACTAGAGTTGTGCTGGTGCATGGTTTGGGACTTCAGCACATGTCGACTTCCTTTTCTGTTTCTGCAGCTGCAGGATTTAGTGCTTAGTTTATGTGACAATGGATGGCTTTCCACTAGCAGCCCCCTTGTCCGAGGCAGGCCAGTGCATGCTGCTTAGTCCTTGTGTCAGCTCTGTGGCTGTGTTCTCATTTCCTAGTCAGGAGGGACTCAAACTTCTGAGAGCACCATGTGGACCATTTGTTACTCATTTTCTCCTACGTAGTGTCCCACTATTTACCCGAGTCAACCTTCCAGGTCCCTAGAGGGTCTTTGGTTGCTCCTTCGCTTGCACACCATTTCTTCTCTCTGGTTGCTGTCTTTCTGAATGCATCAGACTTAATACTGGGGCCGTCTTGATTGACAGCATTTTAAGAATTACTCATGATCATCTTCATTGTGCTTCCTTTTTAAATAAAAACCAGTGACTGGATTATAGCCGTGACCCAGATCCTGGGCTAGTGCAGGTGCTGGGCCAGAGACCAGTCCACGCAGTGAAAGCTTTGCTGTCTTTGGCTTTCGTTTCTGAGTGGAGTGGACTTTTCTCTTACTTTCACATTTCTAAGTCAGAGTCTCTAAGTTGCTCAGCTTGGTCTTGAACTTATGTAACCCAGACTGGTCTTGAACTTGAAACTGCATTGCCACATCTTCCAAAGCATTGGGATTTATAAGCATGTGCTACTATGTCAGGTTTTACTTTATTTATTACATGTGTATATATATGTAGGTGTGTGCATTTGCATACTTGTGTGTGTACACATACACGTGTGCATTCACACATGTGTTCATGTAGGTGTGTGTTTAAGTGTGCGCAGGTGTGAATGCACATATGTGCCTCTGCATGTGGAGGTCAGAGGTTGCCTTTGGGTGTCTTCCTCTATTGTTATTCTTTGAGACATGGGCTCTCACTGGATGTGGGACTCACCAATTCTGCTGGACTGGCTGGCCAGTAGGCCCCAGGGATGTGCCTGTCTCCACCTCCCCAACCCTGCAATTATAGGTTCTCGCAACCACCCAGCTTTCCTGTGGGTGCTGAGAATGGAACTCAGTTCCGAATGTTTGCAAGAATCAAATACTTTTACCGGCTGAGCCAACCCTGCAGTCCTCCGCTTTACTTTGGAGCAAGTTGTTTCTCTTACTTCGAACAAGGGCATCTTATCATCGTGCTTTCTCAACAGTGTTCTGGAGTCCTGCCCAATCACTGTCCTTAGAGGTGACCTTAAATCTGAGTGCCCTGGGTGGGAAGGGAGGCCCGCGCCTGTGAGCACGTGCTGGTGAGGGGACAGTGTTCATGATTCGGGCAGAAGAAGATCTTAAGGTAGTCAGATCATTTATCCATTTTATATGTTCCTGGCTCTTTCCCCTCACATTCCCTTGAAAGGATACATATGTTTTTATCCCAGCAAGCTGGGCAGTGTTTAATTACAGCATTTGTGTGCTCAGAGGGATCCTTTCTGGGGGCTTTGCATTTTGTATTTGCCTTTCTTGCGAATGTCCCTTCTCTTGGAAGTCTCTGTGCCTCCTCCAAACTAGACCAAGCCCCCTTTAACCACCTTTTTTTCTTGCCAAGATACTATTTCACTGTGAGGCATGCTTGTCTGCGTTCTCCAGGAAAGCTTTGGGTTCAAGCCAGGCTTGTTACTGCAGCATTGCGAAGCTTTGCCATCACCTGACGCTGTTAGGGGCGCTGTAATAACATTTGAATGATTCAGAATCAGCCAGTCACAGTTTGTACTAAATTCCTTACATGTTCCATGATTGAAAATATACAGACTGACCTTCTAGTGTTGTATTTTCTGCTACTTGTAATGTACGTTTTATATTTTAATTTTTTTATTCCCTAACAGTTTCATACATAAAGACCATTCATACATGCACACATGTATACATGCATACATAAATTTATGTGTTTTCATCCCTTACTACCCAAGTTCATTCCCCCTCCTGCCCCACTCTGTATTTTCTACCTTCCAGCCCAGTTCCCTCCTACTTTCCCATCCTTTTGCACGCGCGCCCGTTGGGTTTCATCTGGGGTGCCCGCACTGGCAGGTGCCTGCTACTTGCTGGCGTACGGATGGCTATCAGTGGGTCAGAAGAAGGAATGTCTCCTGTCTGGCATTAGCCTTAGTAGTCTTTCAGGGAGGTAAATATTTCTTGAGATCTTCCCTCATCCATGGTGAAATGGTGATGAGCCAACTATTGTTCCGGTCTTGTGGAAGTGGAAGTAGTATTTTCTTGAGAATGACAGTCCGGTCACAGCCAAAGGGTCCTGCCAGGCAGCTCTTCTCCCCACCCTCAAGCTCTTACGTTCTGTTCTTAACTACCCCCCTTCTGCAAGGCTCCACCAGCCTTTGAATAGGGAATGATTGTGATGTCCCATTTAGAGCTGAACACTCCACAGTCACTTGTTCTCTGCACTTTTGCCAATTGTGGTTCTCTGCATTAAGCATCTTCCATTGCAAAAAGGATGCTTTTTGGTTCAGTGCCGAGAGTCCTTTCTGACCTATGAATATGATGACAAGTGTATAGATGGCGCTTACATTTATCTTAAATTGTGGTTAAATATCAAAGAAGAAAAATAAAGGGCTTATTTTTTTGGCTCTACAGCTGAGAATATTCTTTAATTCCCCATCATGATCCCTTTAGACGAGATCCTCTGTTTTAAAAAGGTGAATTATTACCGATGCCGGCACAGTACTTCTAGCATGTGTTTTACTCACTGTTTCTGAGGATGGTTAGAACAGAGATTTTTCTGTCTTTGATCTTTCTTGTCCTAAACTGTTGATGTCAGCTGTGATTGTATTCCCAGAAGGTAAGTGAATGCTTTCAGGACAGGTTTCCACAATGTTTGTGTTTAGAGGAGGGGACGGTGAGGGATAACAGACCAAGAATTAGAGAGCATGTGCGCATGTCTGCGGTCGCATGTGTGCGAATGGTGAGGCCCACCCATTTCATTACGCAGCTCGTCAGTCATCGTTGGGGCAATGTCTTTGTTCACTGAAGAGAAGGGCACCCTCAGTCCCTTCAGAAGTGGGTTACATCTGCATTCAAGGCCCATTGCCAGGGGCCAAAAGGCGAGACGCAGGCATGTGCGCAGTGCAATGAATTGCCAGCATGATGCCTAGTGCCAAGGCTGCAACGCAGAACTGTAAATTGCACTTGCAGCCCAGTGTGTTGTCCTTCCAGATTCTGGAGCTTACAGCTGTGTGGCTGTCACCTCTCTCACCTGCTGGTCACCATTCCTGAGGTTACGTCTGCTGCCTCATGTTCTGCAGCTCCACGTGCAGATACACATTTCACCTCCACATCTATTTTTTTTTCATTGGGGAGCTTAGAGATAATTGAATGCAAGCCTTTTCAATCTTGGTACTGTTCACATACAATTTTTATTGAGAGTGGCCCTCCTGTGCATCGTAGGGCAAGAGCAGCAGCATCTCCCCAAACTCTGCTTACGAGGTGCTGGTGACTCCTACCTCTTCCTTGCTATGATCACCCACACTGTCTCTAGATAGTTTCCCACACTGTCCATCTTTTGGGGAAGGAGCAGAGAAGCAAAGCCATTTCAGGTCGAGCGCCCCTCATCTGGGGCTATTTTGAGGATGATATAGCAGAGTCTGAGGTGGTCCGGCTATGCACATCTGTAACCTGGACACTTTAGAGCCAAGGATGGAGAGTTGCTGTGAGTTTCAGGCCAGCCAGGAGTAGAAAGTGAAAACCAGGCCAATCGGGGCTATTTAGCAAGACCCTGCCTCAGAAAGTCAAACCAAACCTAACAAAACTCCCCCAAATGACGCAGAAGGATGGTGATTTAAGCATAGTTTCCAGTGTCTAAAGTCCCAATGTCAGCTGTGTTGCTAAGCTATCCTATTCCAAGAAACTTATCAATTCAAAGATCATTGTATCTTATGAAGAAATAGTTTTTACAACAGTGAATAGGGTCTGTCGATGACAAGCCAAATAAGAAGTGTCCTTATCCTAATCAAGATATGGGAAAGGCATGAATTATTTATAGAATTATATAGTCGATTTTCCCACCTTTATCCATGTAAGTGATGGTGGAACTGAAACTCTGACTTACCTTTCCAGAATGTCAGTCCTTGGGGCCTTCTCCCTCCATCCACCTATCTATCTATCTATCTATCTATCTATCTATCTATCTATCTATCTATCTATCTATCATCTATCTATCTATCATCTATCTATCCATCTATCATCTATCTATCTATCTGTGTATCTATCTGTGTATCTATCCATCATTAATCTCTGTTATCTTTATTTAAATATGTGGCTATTTATCATATATCTATAATCTATTATCTTTTATCTGTTTACATATAATCCAACAATATATCACCAACTACTGTATTGCTTACATCTATGTACTATCATTTATCATTTACCTGTCTTTCCTTCATTACCAATCATATGTCATCTCTCTATATCTACCTACCTACTTATGTATGTATCTATCTATCATCTGTACATCTAAGCATCATCTTCAGTTATCTCTTTCATCCAATTTATCTATGTATCTATCTACATATCATCTATTTATTATCTATTACCTATCATTCATCTACAATCTGTGGAGCCTCTGTCATTTATTTATCCATCATTGTCACTCTTGATGTGCTTGCACAGTTGGATCAGTGTGGTGGTAATATATCTGCTCAGGAGATATGATTTTTCATTCTGCAAACACTTACTTACTTTGACCAAGGCTGTGGAGACCTGAGGGTAGAAGGCATGTGAGTCAGCTTAGACTCTGGCCTTCGCCAAGCAGTCACGAGGACACACACATTCCTTGTGTTACACGACAAAATGTCTTAATGTTTACACATGCGTTCCATCACTAATGTTTTTGATAGCTATCATGTGCTGGCCTGGGTATAAGGTGCTGAGTCCTTTCTGTCCAGGAAATACTTTTGGTGTTTTCAGCTTAGCCACTTGGGGTAGCTGCTGGGATCAGCCCCTGCAGCTCTAAGAGGGGCAGGCATGGAATACCAGTGTTGTAGAGAAGGCAGGCATGAGACCTGCATGTGCCGAAAGAGAGGTAGGGCTAGGCGCATACCTGTCCCCTCCTCCTCCTCGGGTCCCAGTGGAGAAGCTCTGTGGTCCCCTCCACAGATGGCGCCTCAGGCACCGCCTTCAAATGTGACACAGTGCTGGTGAGCTGCTTTTGAGCCAGCTCTTTGTTAGCTGGATCGCTGGTGCTCCTTTCGGAGACTATGAGGTGTGGAAGAGAGGAAAAACGGGAGGTTTGGATCAACCCCTGCAGAGAGAGCAGGATCTTCCCTGTGTGGGTTAGTTCTGTGTTGTTGGTGTGATACCTGTTGACATGCGGCTCCAAAGACGATTCTTTTACTTCCTGGGAATCACAGATCTCCTGCACCTTTGAATACTCTCATTGAGCCTTGCGCCACAAATGAAGGTAATAAATGCAGCTGTTGCTATTGATGCCTTTGCGTATGAGCATATGAACATCTTCACGTTTTCTCTGACCTGAGTATCTAAAAATGTCAAGCAAAACCAGAAATGAAAAGCAACAACTTTATAAATTTTTTGTAGAGATAATTTAATTCACTCACTTTCTGTAAATTATTCAGTTATTTTTTTTTAAATCCATGCCACTTGAAATTTCTATCATGGAAATCCTCATAGTTGCAGAAATGCATGGGTCCCTTTTATCTTTCTTTTGGGACTGAAAATTAAGAAATCTTTTAAGGAGGAGACAGGATATTAAGCTTCTTATCTTCGTGTTGATGCTGGAAATGGAGGTTGCCGCCAGACTTGCTAGGCATACAAATGACCACTTGGAAGAATAACGTGAGGTGCATAGGTGACCTGTACATCTTTTTTTTTACTTGGAATGTTGAAACTAAAGTAGAAATATGTTCCTCCACGTTTGTTCCAACTCATCAGACTTTGGTAAAATATTCATAACAGTTCTCTTAGAATCTTGAAGTGAAATTGCCAGGTGAAAAACTGGTCTGATATAGGCCAATTTTAAAAATTGTTGTCATAATGCACATAATGCACTATATATAATGTCCTTGAACTTGAGATTCCTTAGCTTTCCAAGTGCTAGGATGGTAGGCATGTGCTACCAAGCCTGGTTGGATTGTGAGTTTTAATAGAATATTTCTTTTAAATGCTTACACTTAACCTAGACAATAAAATGGAGATGTTGGTGCTTCTACCTATATTTAGCATCACTAATTAAAATGCTGATCCAGGTGGGTTGTTATGGGAATGAAAATCTTTAGAAACACTTGGCTCAATGACACTATTTTCCAAAGTTACAGACAACAGTGGATAAAGTTTCACATGCAAAAAACAATTAAGTTTTTCTTTTCAGCTTATATGTTTGCATTCATGTTAAACTATGAAATGCTAGAACCGTGCAAAGCTGAAATAACATCCTAGGTTTAGAAAGGCACGAATAGACTGCACCTGTGTGAATATCAGGTTTGATTTCCCAGTGTCACGGAAGGTAGGAGCAGGCAGTATTGCAAAGAGGCTGTCCCGTGTTGTACATTCAAGAAATTCCGTGCAGAATTAAAATAATATGGGGGTGAGGAAGATAGCAGCAGGTAGAGCATTGCTTTGAAAGTGTGCAGACCTGAGTTCAGGTTCTTAGAACCCATGTGAAGTGTTGACGATGGCCGTGCCTATAATTCCAGCACTTTGGATTGGGAGGAACAGAGCCAGGCAGGCTGCTGGGTGGGGGGGCTTGCTGCCTGCAGCCCAGCTCCAGGTTCAGTGAGAAGCCTCTGTCTCAAGAGGATAAATAGCAAGTCATGCAGCAGGACACCCACCTGCTCTGGCCTCCACATGTGTGAACACCCATGTGTGTGTGTGTGTGTGTGTGTGTGTGTGTGCGCACGTGCACACTTGTGCTCCTATACCTCATACACATGATGACACACATTACCACCACCAACACTGAACAACAAAAACAGGATAACATTAAAATGACCCCCCCAGAAATGTCGTACTTTCCTTATTTCCTAGTCTTTCCCAAAGTTTTGTGTAAATAATTTGAAATAAATTTGTCTGGTTGCTTACAGTGATGTAGATGAGAAATGATTTGCTAAAGGAAAAATGACTCTGGAGTTTAGAGGTACCAGTTATTCTTTCCTTTGAGAGTATTACTTTATGCAAATGAACCTATTTCCTGGTCATCCCAAAGTTATCTCGATTCTTCCAAAACATAAGTTACAATGAAAGGATGGCTGGATGTTGGTTTTCATGTATGATGCAGTTACTTAGCTGACCGGCATTATTTGCATTTATTGACAATTAAATGTCTGATTTGTATATTTCATGATCAGCTCTTGATCTGGACGTCCCCAGAGGCTACACCAGTGCACAGATGTTGTTTACTTAAAGTGAATGAAAGCTTTGAAGTTTGAATGCACTTCCTTGTCAGCAGAGTTCCACGAACTGGCTGATTACATTGAGTTGCACTTGTTCCACAGTTACATAATATTTGGTTGTGTATGTGTATTTATGCGTGTGAATATAAATTCATGCATATACCACTGAATTGAATTTGTCACTTTAGTCTGAGCTATATGATTTAATTTTGTCAGATACATATGGTGTCTCTAGAAAGCAAGAAAAGCTGTTCAAATTGGAAAAGTCCTTAGACATGTCTTGGTCTAACACTCTAACTGATCTAGGTGTATTCTTGCAGATCTGTGATAGATAGTATTATACATTGTGCTTGGAATTAAAATATTATTTTGAATGATAGAACATCATTAGGATAAATATAACCCCCCCAAATTGCTTTGAAGAAATGAAAATGTACGTGCATGCTAGATGGGTGTTTCAGAGAGAGCCCTGTTTACACATTGCCTGTCTCTAGACTGACACAGGTGTCTGTCACTATGAGGTAGAGATGACAGACTGTCATGACCCATAGGCCTAGGTGCTCCTCACTCCAGGCCAGGGCTAAGAGAAATAGACCCCTTGTCTGAGTGAGAGGCTGAGGTCTCAGCCTGCTCATCCCAAGGCCTTTTGACCCTGGCTCTGGTTGAAGGGTTCCTTCTGGGCATCTCCTGCAGGCTCGTGCACACTGATAGGTCTCCTGCCTTCACCCCCACCCCCAAGAAAGTCCTTTTCTTGTGCCAGAAGCGTGAGCCTGCAATGTGGGAATACGTTCCAAAACAGAGAGCTTCCTGTCGGGCCCAGGGCATGCTCTCCACTGAAGCCCATTCTCCCGCCTTTGCAGTGTCTTGCTGACTTTTTATTTAGGGCTAAGGACAGAAGGGCGGCTTGGAGCAGCTGCGGGCTGGGCTGGCTCTAGTGCGGCTGACGTACACTGGTCCTGTCCCGTTCGTGTGCAGAAGCTGCGCTTCACATTTTACGGCTTGGACTCTTGCCCTGGACAGTTGTCTTTGTAAGGCTCACGTGCTGGTCCAGTGATCGAACAAGGTGACACAAAGCAGCCACTTAAGAAATATCATCTGTGTTAGACGTGGGTGGTCTGGGGGTCAAGGGGAATTGGCCATTAACTTTGACCTCAAGTTAATTAGAAAGGAAGAGCTAGTTTAAAGTCAGAGAGAGCAAGAGATGACTGTTACGGACAGCATGGTAGGGAAGTCTGCAGGGGGCTTTTAACTTTCATAGCTATCTGATACTGCTAAGGGGCTGTCAGGGAAGTTAGAGAAGAAGGGTGTGGGGAGTGAAAGAATGACCTCAACAGATACTCATCTCTCAAGGTTAGGGGAGTCAGAATAGGAGTTTAGGAGACAAACTACTTTAGTTTCAGGAATGACTAGTATAAACCCATATATTAATTTGGGGCACTTCTTAGCCAAGGTGGAGGGGTATTACAAAGTGGTCTGGCTGTAGCTAACAGTGTGGGGCACATTTTGGGGTCTAGGGTGAAGGTGCAGTAGGATTAGATTGTTCTGTAGTCTTATAGCTTGAAAATGCTGCCATAAGCAATAGGGATTCAGATTTCCACAAATTAATATTTTAATGGCGTTTGACAATTTGTCAGAATTTAGGGGAGTTTAATAAATAATATACAGATTGAAGATTGAAAATTTAGTGCTATCTATAAATGGTGTTTATAAAAAGTAAGAGGTTTCATGGCATGTACTGAAAGTGTATTCTCAGTCAGTTTCACACAGGGTGTGATGATTATGAGTTTATGGTACTGATATGGTAGCCATTTCTGCCCATGAGAATTATAAAGGCATATTCTTCCTAAATTCAGTTTGCCTGCTGCTGTGTGAATCCAATTGTGATGGTTAGTCTTACCAACTTGATACCTAGAGGACAAATCTTTAAATTTTTTTATTATTTATTTATTCAATTGTGCATGTATGCATGTATGCACATGTATGCATGTATATGTGTATATGTATGTATGTGTGTGTGTGTATGTGTGTGTAGAACCATGGACGAATTCGGGAACCACCATGGCCGCCTCCACCTCCTTCTGCCCCGGGATTCACAGGCTCCGCCCTACCAGGACCAAAAACGCAGGCCGCCCCCGCTTCCGCCCGTTGTCTATACATGGGGTCTAGGATCCGAACTCAAGATCTTCTGCCTGCAAGGTAGAGGCTTAACCCCTGAGCCACCTCTCCAGCCCTAGAGTACAAATCTTTAAATACAGCTGTGGGGCATTATGTAGATTAAGATTAGCCTCTGAGAATGCCTATGCGGTATTTTCACAATTATGTTAGTTGACATGGGAAGACCCCCTGTAACAATTTTAATCTGTGGTGTGTGTCTCTGTGTGCATGTGTGCTGGTGCCATGGTGACATGTGGAGGTCAGAGAACAACTCTCAGACAGTGGTTGTCGTCTTCTCCCACGTGAGTTCTGGCAATGGAACTCATTTAGCGTGCATAGCCAGCACCTTTGCCAACGGTTGCCATCTTGCTGGCCCAGGCAGGGGAAGACCATCTCAAGTTTGGGGGGAACACAATCCCAACTGTGAGTGGATAGGGAAAGATGCATCTCAATTGCATGTGGAACCATTTCCTGAGCCGGGAATTCTGAACCATGTGAACCGGAGAAACTGAGGCGAGCGCCGGCTTCCTCGTCCCTTCCTTCCCATTGTGCATGTGATTGTGACCAGTGGCTTAGAGCTCCGGTGGCTTCCACTCCATGGTGAGCTGAGAGCTACAAGAAACCCTCCTCCCTTACATTGCTGCTGTCAGAATTTACTGGTCACAGGAAAGGAAATTTGTGTTTGAATATCAGGGTAAGCTGTGAGGGTCTGAGGGTGGTTGTTCTTTTAAAGACAGTGATAGAAATGAGATAAGAGTGCTGACACATTAGTTAACTTCAAAATTGTGTGAGAGACAATGGGCACAAATTGGGGGACCCAGTGGTATGTGCCAGTGATGAGAGAAGAAATAGATGAGTCAGGTTTGCCACTGTGGGTGGAGGTTGGCACCTGGGCCCTGCTTATCCATCTCTCTCTGCTCTCTAGACTTCAGATCTCTGAACGGCACCGTTTAACTGTCTTATTTGTCTTTCTCACGTCTTGTGTGTACAGAACTTTTAGGAAGCTCCCCAACTACAGTAAGTACAATAGCCAGACTTACACATTTTTCTTTCTTCTCGCATATCATCTTGGGACCGTCTGTCACTTGCTGGTCTCTTACTTTGCTTCATTCTGTGTCTCTCGGCCGAGGGTTAGAGCTAAGGGTGCTGTGCCTCCCCCCCCCACCATGGTTTTTCAGTGGCAGAGGATCTGTTCTCACCTTACATGTCTCAGGAAGCAGAGGACACTGGCTTAGGGAATATCTTCAGGTTCATTTGGAGTTCTAGAAGTTTACTCTTGTTTTTGTTTTGGTAGACTTAATAATGTCAAAGATCAGGGTCATGATATGCATGACATTGTGATAGATCACTCCCCACATGTCTTTGTAGCACTGTGACAAGTGTGCTTATAAGTTTGATATTTTGGGGTACTTCATACTTTAAAATGTGTTGACATTTCACTTACCCATTTCGAATACTTTGAATTTAAATTGAGTATAAATATTGTGTTTTACTTGTTGTCAACTAATTTTAATTTTTTGGAATAGAAACTATGGTTGTGGCAGGAACCAAAATTATTGGTATTCTGAATAGCTGTATCACACAAAGACCATTCCCCTGAAGTCTTAAGGTTAGATGAATAAAATTAATCGTTCATTCTCCACTAGCATATTCCCTAAAAGAACCAGAATTTGCTGTTTTCCAAGATGTGGGACGACCCATGGCATTTGCTCACATTTAGGAGAGGCTGCGGGAGTTCTCCTGTCACATTGTATCCTGACTTGGGAGAAGATGGTATCATGCAGCATGAGGGAATCGACCTCCAGAGGAAAGCCACTCGGGCAGTTAGGTGGCACTGTTTCCTCTTCTTTCCAAGGTTTGACTAAGTGTAATTAAAATATGAAGTGGCTCCACGCAGCTTTATTTAGATCCAGTTGGATTAAGAACAAATGGAAAGGTGCTTTAGAAAGCAGCTGGAGGTGAAGATGCCATCCCTCCCCCCTGTGATTTCTGTTCTCTAGGGAGAGTGACAGGTTGTTTTATGGTTGCTGCACATGCGTTGGGGTACCCCGTGGGGTCTGTCAGAGGCAGGCTTCAAAGGTCACAGACCCAGGTGTTAGGGTCTGGTAGGTACCCTGAGCTGGTACAGTGGCCACTGACCAGGGTTGAAGACGGGAGGGAGGAATCGGCTTGGAATCACCCAGGGCAAGAGAGCACATCTGCAGGGCCCCTGTATGTGGCTGCATATTACCTGGAAGTAGACGACCAGGGATTCAGACAGGGTTGTTGCCAGAAGCGCAGAGCGAGCACCTAGTCATGTCCCTTCTGTTGTGATTCTGGAATGTGTTGTGATTCTGGAATGCACGAAGAGGGGTCAGCTCCACAGAGAGGCCCCGAGCCTGACAGGCAGTTCCGGAGGTCTTTGCTGTTGGCGTTCCAGCCCTGAGGATGAGATGTGAGGCTGCACATCGCAGCTGCCCTCCAGAAGGGAAAGGGCGCCATACCTGCAGACAATGACACGCCTGTCCTCCAGGCTAAGGACTCAGCACACCTGCAGACACACCTGTCCTCCAGGCTAAGGACTCAGCACACCTGCAGACACGCCTGTCCTCCAGGCTAAGGACTCAGCACACCTGCAGACACACCTGTCTTCCAGGCTAAGGACTCAGCACACCTGCAGACACACCTGTCCTCCAGGCTAAGGACTCAGTACACCTGCAGACACACTTGTCCTCCAGGCTAGGGTGCACCACCCCTGAAGACAAGGACACACCTATCATCCAGGCTAGTTCAGCCGGAGCCGTCTCTCCTCCAGGTCCCCACAATGGCCCACACTCATCTGCTCCCTAGGTTTCCCTCACTATCATGAAATGCTCGAGGTGATTAGTTTATAAAGAAAAGAGTTTTTGGGGTTTTTTTGGCTGGTGGTTCTTGACGTTCAGTCTATGGTCAGGAGACCATGGCTGTTCGTGGCTTTGGGTACAGGGAGGGCATACCCGAGGGAAATGCCAGGAGTGTGGTGAGGTGGCTTAGTCACCCCAAGGCTGGGTGTGCAGTAACTAGAAGGCATCTCTAGCCCCTTTCAGGATTTGCCCTGACCACAGCATCTTCTGCAGGACCCCATGAGCAGAGGCTTCTGCCCCTTCCCGGTTGCAGCAGGACATGGGGTCAGGCCCTCAACACACGGGGCCTTTAAAATCCACACTACCAACTTTGCACTTGAAAGAGCAGCTCTCAGATTGGGGCTTTTTCTATACCAGTAAAAGCATCCCTGACCTTGTCTAATTTTGATTTTCTGTGTACAGACAAAGCCAAAGAAAACTACTTGATATTACCTTCTTTTGAGAAGATTACCATAGCAATGTGTGTAGGAGGAAGACCATCTCGGAAAAATGGGATTTTCCTTCCAGGAAAGGACAGTTGGCGTTCTGTGTAGCAAATGGATAAAAATAAGAGAAACGAGGACAGAATTTTCTCAGATGTGAAAAGTTTTGCTTCATTTTTACATTTTTCAGACTTTTTTCATGTATGCATATACATACATGCCTATTAATCTCCCCCACCTACCTTAATGCATTAATTTCCCACCTACATGCCTTTTTTGAAAAAATGTACCCCACCAAGTCAAATTATCTCTGCTGCCTCCAAGCTCCTGCATGGGCGTGAGACCTTTCTCAGGAGCAAGGACAGCATACCAGTGGCCGCACCCCTGTCGATCATCAGCCGCTGGTCTCTCCACAGCTAGGGATGGGGCCTGTGAGTTCCTCCCACTCATGCTGCATGGTGACCGGCTGGATCTTGTGCAGGTTTCCTGCACGTGACCAAGCTGCTGCGACTTCGTGAGAGCAACAACCAGGTCATGTCCAGGAGACAGTAATTCACAATGCTCCGCCCCATCCTTGGCTCTTGCATTCTCTCCACCCCTTCTTCCGTGATATCCTTTCAGTTTTTAAAAGAACAACTTCAATGATGTGATGCATGTGCAGTTGTTTGACAGTTTTTTTTTTAATTTGAATATTGATACTTGAAATAAATAGGTCCTACTGTTCTGGTGCTGTGAAGAGGTCACATGCAGCTATTGAAAGGGATGGAATCAAGAGCCATATTAGTCTGCCCAGCTCTTGTGCTCGGCCTAGTTCAGGCTGCATGAGGGTCTCCATCACTTTCTGAGTAAGTCCCTGCTTCTGCTGCTTCTGCTGCGAGCCTGTCTCTCACAGTGCTGTGTGGAGAGATGCGCCTTGGCTTTCTTGCTGATATTGTTTATCTTCCTCCCTGTGATGGGACAGCCTCTGGCCACACAGCAGCCTCTCTCCTCCATCTCTGCTTTCTGAATGGGGTCTTTATCCATTTGTTCTGCTCACGTCTCATCTGGATTTTCCTTAGTTTCTCTGAATTCTTAAACATCTATTTTCTCGCATCTGTATCTCAGGTTGAAGAAAATTAATGTTCAAAAAAATGCCATGCCTGACTTTACCTCCTAGTTCATTCTGGTGATCACAGCGAAATGCTCTGCAGTGAGCCTGACTGGCCTGTGCTAACGCCTGTGCTACGGCTGGCTGGCCGGCTGGCCTCGAGGCTTCGGGTGGTCCGTTGACAGCTCTCTGTAAGCGACTCAGTATTATTGAGGAATGGCTTATTCCAGAGAAAAAGAGGCTCAGCATGAATCTTCCTTGGGGAATTATTTTCTCACAAGTAAATACTTGAGTATTTCAAATTCTCTCTCAAAATGTGAGCTGATCTCATTCCTACAATCAGATCAAAATAGCATTTTTTTCTTAATTCACACTCACTGGATTATCACTTAAATTCACACTCACTGGATTATCACTTAAAGGTAGCTAGAGAAAAAAATTCCAATGATAATGATAATTATGCATTGTAAACGCACAAGATACAGTGCCGGAAGGGTTTGGGCACCACATCTTGGGCTCATTCAGTATTATAAGACTTTGGGAAAGACATAGTTTATAGTACTTTGTTGTTTTCTGCTCTGCCTCTGTAGATAACACTCTCTGGGGGTTAAACTCTAAAAACAATAAAAAGAAAGTCAAATGTAGAATACCATGTGGTATAATGATGCACAATGTAGTGGTTGTGGAGTGGAGCAACAGCTACATCTTGATCTTCACAGCTCCTCATTGTGAATATGCTCATCTCTGCTTTTGCAAACACTGCTACTACTAAGCATATTTTTGAACCACAGTTAAATTAATACATCAAACATATTGCAGCATGTATTTTTAGCAGAGAACAGTAAATTGGGTGTGTAGGCACACATGTTACAAGTCTGATGTCAGAAACATCATTTCAGTGACAAAAGAATTTTTGAAAGAAAAGAGAAGATTCTCTGACCCTGGGCTGAGTCAAGTATTCTCTTTGTGCATTTCTTCATGTAGCGTGTATTTTATTCTCCATTTACTCCTTAAATGTCAGTAGAAATGGGGCAACTATATTGGTTATGCTTGTCAGAGGAATATTTGGTGGTGAAATATGTGGAAAGCCAATGGGGACAGAAATATGATATGGTCGACTTACCTGCAGAGCCTCACCATGGAGATACTGGGTACTGGTTCATGAAAAGATCATATATCAATATTGAAGGTGATCCTGGGATAAGAGTCACACAGAATTTTATAAAAATGTGATGTAACAGATATTAGGAAAAGACACTCACAGTTATGTCTAGATGTTCATAATAACAAACTTTGAAAGGAATGAGCTGTGTAACTTTAGTATGTAGCTCAGAGGACAGCCACTTACTCGCATACACAGGTCCTGAGTTTGAGCCCCAGCACAATAAAACAAAGACGAAGCTACATCCTTCAGAGTACTGAGGATTGGGTGTTTATTTTCATGAGATTATGTTCATGTGAAAGCCAAGGATCTTCCCTGTGTCTCATAGTCTCACAGATGTGAATTAAAGTAACTACAAATGACATGTGATGTACAGAGAGTTAAAGGTCAGTGTGTTCTTGGAGGTAAAGTGTTATATCTTTTTTTTCCTTTTTTCTTCTTAGCACATTTTCAGAATTGATGTATTAAACAAACATAGTGGCACTGTTTCAAACTGAATGGCTCAGTATCTGGTGTTGGATATCTGGTGCCCCATTTTCAAGTAAGGGCTGGGGACTTTTGGTTTACCAGGCACTCCTAAGTCAAATGGGTTCAGATCTGTTGTGGAACTTAATTAACTCCCAAGAGGGAAAGATGGCCACTAAGTAGTAAACAATATGTAGCTAAACTATTTACTGTTTTGAAAGGTAATGAATATTATAGTGTGGCAGTTAGTTTTAGATGTCACTTGATAGTTTCACTAGCTGGAAATGAGCTTAGCCTTTAGGCACACCTATGAGGAATTAGTTAGGCAAGTGTAGAGAAAACCTTGGGAGATTATATTGTTGTGGGAAGACCCAGACATGGTGGGTGGACCCGTGCATTCCTAGGTCAAATAGTCAAGATGGAGAAAGAAGTGGTTGGCTTCGGCAAACTGCTAGTCTAGAACATACGCCGTTCTCAACTCTTCCGGGAAATATGGTGTGGCCAGTTACCTGGATCCCTGCTGGTGACTCTCCCACTGTAGTAGATTATAATTTACAACTGTGATGAATAAATACTTTCTTCCACAAAATTATTTAGTCATAGATTTACCACAGCAATTAGACAGTGAGTGAGATGTATAGGAAAGGAAAAGAGAAAGAAACAGAGACACCATAAACTTGTTTGACTTTTTTATGCATCTGTTTTCCACATATATGTATGTCTATGTATCTATGTATCATCTATCTATCTGTCTGTCTGTCTGTCTGTCTATCTATCTATCTGTCTGTCTATCCGACTGTCCGTCTGTCCATCTATCTATCTATCCATCTATCCATCCATCTGTCAATCCATCTATCTATCCATCTTTCTTTCTACATACACAAACACACACACACACACACACACACACATTGACACACTTTGCGCTTCGTTCTTCTAAAGTCTTCTACTTTTAACATAACCATCAGTTTTGTGTTAAAAGACGACTCGTCTCTGTCTCTCGCCTGAGTCATTGTTACAGCTCCTAATGGTCATCCTCTTACCACCTGTCTTAATTACTTTCCCGTTGCCATGATAAAGTACTTAAGGGGGAACGGTTTATTTGTTTTTTTCTCATAATCCGTCATGTTGGGAAAGTCATGGTGGCAGGAGCCAGACGCAGCCAGTCCTGTTGCATCCAGAGTCAAGACGGCAATGACTGTACACTGCTGCTCATTTCCCCCATTTCCACTTACTCAGCCCAGAATCCCTGCCAGGAAATGGTGCTACCCACGGGGGCGAGTCTTCCCACCTCAATTACTGTAATCTAGACAGTCCCTAGTAAGCTCTGCGGGGGCCTGTCTCCCAGCTGGTTCTAGATTTTGGCACATTGACATCACTAACTGTCATACCACCCGCCCCCTCAATAAGACTTGTTGCCGGTGCTTTCTGCCTTCAGAACCTATGGATCTCACCCATGCTTCATTTGTTATGGGGCCAAACATAATGGTGAAAGTGCTTTCCGTGATCTTGAGTTCTTCACGCTGCGGCCATTCTGACTCCACGATCTCATCCCCTGCCTTCTCCACCTTTGCTCCACATTTACCCCATTGCCGTTCCTAGTACAGGTCGCTAAGCAGCTTCTAGGGACCTTGGCACTCTCCTTTATTTGAGTGCTGTTCCTGCGGATTGGCCAGCCCTCATCCCTCAATACTCGTACTCTACCCTAGAGCAGAAGCTTCTGATTTTGGAATACGTGAGATACAGTTTTACTTCCTTATGGTCCAGCTTGCTGATTAAAATCAAAGCACCAAGAAGACAGATCTTGCTTTGCTGAATATTGTATTTTCAGGGCCCAGAACATTGCTGAGCAGGTAGCCATTCATCGCGGTTTATCTTGTCTGCTGCTAGGAGACAACACTCATAAAAACTGCTTTAAGGAGAAACAGGAGATTTATTTGGCTTATGGTTCAGAGAGGAGATATAGTTCATTATGGCGGAAAAGACATGGACACTAGAAGTTGAAGGTGGGTTCAGGTCATTACAATCACTCTGGAAGCAGAGAGGACAAGCTGCAGACTACGAGAGGAGACTTCTACAGGAAGCAAGGTGGGACCACCAAATCTCAAAGCCTGTCCCCTGTGACATGCCTTCCTCTAATGAGGGTCCTGTAGCTGCCCAGAGCTTCCCAGATATTCACACCAGCTAAAGATTCAAGCACATCAGTCTGTGCACATGCAAACCATGACTTTGGCACTCTATAGCACAGGTGTTGAGTAAGTGACTTGCTATATTATTACCTACAGCCCTTGCTATTTGATTCTACTCAAATAAGACATTCCCAGTCATTCATGGAGTCCCTGCACAATCATAGCATGCTACTTGTGCCAGCTTGATGTGCATTTTTCCTTGTTCTACCTTGCTGATGATGTTCATGTCCTCTCTCATCCTTTTGTTCTTTCTCTTCTGATTGAAATCTCCCTCGCTCTTAAGATTCAAGTTGAATGTTATCTCTTCCAAGAAACTTGATCTCTAATAGGTAGTTTCTCCTGTGTGGTGTGGCTGCCATCTCTAGCTGTCTTTGTTGCAGTCTGCCTTGGATCACACTTACTTGATGTGGAGCTGGTCTCTCCTCCTGGACTGAGAGTGACCGTAGGAAATGCTCTTGCTCTCTCGGCGCTCATCTGGTGTTTCTGCATGCCGGGTGCTTGTGGAGTGGACACTGAAATGAATTATATGTGGTATTTATGCCTCAGATCAGGTTTAGAGACACTTTCAAATTCCAGCTGAACCCAAGATTTTTGTGATTCCTTAATGATAGTGTTAAAAATGAGAAGCCTGGCAAATGGATATTATTGGAATTGAGTTAAGCCTTTCAGAGAGATTAGAAGCAGGTGAGTGTCGTTAAGAATGCTGAGCTGTTGCTCATGCTTTCAAGAAGAGAAACCACGAAGACGGTTTCCACCCAGCTGCGATGATATTGTGAGGGGTGGAACCTTTAAGAGGCGTGGCCTGGTGGAAGGAAGTTAGGCCATTGGGAATGTTGCCTCGAAAGTGAGTTGAGACCGCCTCTTTCTCTCTCTCTGCTTCCTGGCTACCCCTAGGGGGACGGCGCATGTCCACAGGCTCTTACATGTGTCCTGCGTCACCACAGGCCCACAGCCTAAGACACAAGCAACCGGGAATTGAAATCCCTGAGATTATGAGCCAAAACATACCTTTTTCTTTTATAAGTTGATTATCTTAAGCTTTTTATCACAGCAATGGAAATCTAACACACTCGACTTATAGAGGAATCCTAAACTAACCATTTTAAAAATGTGAAGTATTTTCTTATAGATCTTGAAGAACATTAAATTCCTGTTGTTCTGAAAGGTTATGGGGGGGGAGAGAGAGAGAGAGACAGACAGACAGACAGAGAGACAGAGAGAGAGAAACAGAGACAGAGAGACAGAGAGGAGAGAGAGACAGAGAGACACAGAGAGAGAAACAGAGAGACAGAGAGGAGAGGAGAGAGAGAAGAGAGAGAGAACAAAGGAACATCCCAAAATTGTGGTAGGAGACCTAATGAAAGAATGTGCAATCTTGTTTGACAGCTGCTTTGAAAGATGGACCAGTCAGCCCTGCTGACCTGAGTGATTGACATCCTGACGCCCCATCCCCAAGACTCTCAGCTCTCTCTAACCCTCCTGGAAGAGGAAGATCTGTCTTGCACTTCCTCTCCCTCCTATCTATATCCACATTTCTTCTCTTTGGTATATTCTCTTTTTTCCTTTCTTGTTCTGCTTTGGAGGACGACATGGCCTTCATATTCCTTTGTAGCTAAGAGTTAAGCTCAAGAGACTTTGAATTTGGACTTTTGAATAATGTCAGAATTATTGAGACTGTGGGGACTTTTGAAGTTGGAGTGCTTGCATTTTGCATTATGGGACGAACATGAGACTTTGGGGGACCATGGGTAGAATGTAACAAGTGGATAGGAAAAATGCCCCCTTCCCACTAAAAACTACATGTGTTAGAGACTTTAGTTCAATGCTGTTTGTTTAAAGGAGGTTCTGGAATCATGAGACCTAATAGATGCTTCCTCATTTAAGCAAATTCCCTTAGGTGTCTTGTCACGGTGATGAGAAAGCTAACTCATCCAATGTTGACTGTTTACACTGTTTTAAATGATTTGATGCATGTTTCATGTGGCACCAGGATGTAAACAATAGTTCACATTTCAGGAAATTTTATGTTTCAAATTTCACATTTATAGTTGGCATGCTGAAGCTGCGGCAGACATCCACTCCCTCTTTTTCTCCTCTCTGCTCTTGTTTTCTTTCCTATGTAAAGGCTTCATTTGCTTTCATGTGGCATTTCTTCCTAGAAACTTGTGGAACTTACAATATAGAAAGTCTAGGTTGATCATAAACAGAATGAATGAATATGCAGTGGCATTGCAGCATATTATTATTAAGATAGATGGTCGCTGTGTAAGCCAAGTTGGCCTATAACCTAGGATCCTTCTGTCTCTCTACCTCCAGAGTGCTAGAGGGACAGGTGTGCAACACCACACTTGACTCGACTTCCTGATGCTGAATCCTAAGCCGACTGACGTGACAGTGGGCTGGGGTGACTCACTGATTGACAGAACACCCTCCGTGAGAAGACAACATGGAAGAGGGACTTGAGTGATGAGTTGGAAGTCACTAAGAGTTCTGGAATGAGTAGAGTTGCGGTGCAGAGGGTGACCTGAGGTATCCCCAAGGCCTGTAAGGTGAGCCAGGACACATGAAGTGCAAATCTAGGTTGCAGAGCTTGAAGGTCCTCGGCAAGTAGGGTGATATGGGATTGGTAAACAATCAGTTTACCAACAAGCAATTTGTGTGCAGAGCAGAGCATAGATGAGCTCTCAGCTACGACTTTGATCTTGGAGGAAGATACTTTGAGGCATCTGATGTCCAAGTCTAAACCTAGACTATTCCTCGAATTTGTGTCTCTGCCTATCAGCTCTCTCTCTTTTATTTCCTCTTATGCATGTGTATGAGATATGTACATATGTGTTTGTTTGAATGTGGGTGGATGCACATGTATACGAGCACCAGTTCATTTAAGTACATGCGCCCATGGAGGTCCAGGGGAGAAATCAGGAATTACCCTCAATCATTCTTCTACCTGATTGTGAGCCTGGGTCTCTAATTAAACCCAGGGCAAACCATTAGGGCTAGTCTGGCAGCCAGCTTGCTTAGGAATTCCCAGGCTCTGTCTTCCAGGACTAGAATTACGTGCAGGCTTCTTTCCCCACCCATTCCACCAACCTTGGGATTTTTACATGGGAGCTGGAGATCTGAACTCGGGTCCTTCAGCATGTGAGGCAAAGTTTAACTCTTGAGGCATCTCCTCAGCTCTCTGCCTATCTCTTAGTGAAAGTTGCTACCTATGCAGATCTGTCTCTGAGTCCTCCTGGATTCTACCAAGTTCTTTTGCATTCTTCTGTGACTCTTTTATTGCTACAGTTGACTCCCATCATTTCATTCTGTAAATTAACACCTACTGACTGCCTCCTATGAGCCAGGCATTATTCCAAATGCCTGGAGGCACATGTACAAAGAAGTCCTCCTATTTAGAGTATTAACAGTGACAGATCAATAGAGCATTTATGTTGAGATGCGCCCGGTGTCCTAGGGAAGGAAGCTCTTTCTGTAGGCAGTCCTGGGATGCTTCCTAGGAAATATTTACATTGCAACCTAACAAGCCAGTTGGAGGTGGGAAGGTTCTTCCAGGTAGGGAGTGAGAAGAGAATATGCAATGTCAGTGTGTACAGCTTTGGCTAGCATTAGAACTAGCCAGTGCCAAGACTACATAGATCCTGAAGTGGCCCCCACAGGTTCATGATTTGGTCAGTTGCTGCTTAGCTGGTGCTACCATTTTTGGAGGCTGTGCAACCTTATGGAGCACAGCTCGTATACATGTGCATCCACCCACATTCAAACAAACACATATGTACAGCACGATGGTGCTGTAGTTATGACTCAAGCAACTTAAAGAGAGAACAGTGGATTTATTTGGCTTATGGTTCCAGAGGGGAGATACAGTCGATTATAGTGGAAAAGGCATGGTGGGCGACAGAAGCTGGAGATGGCTAGGGCCATGTCCATCCTGAAGGCAGAGAGATCGGGTAGCAGACTATAAGAGCAGACTGCCAGTGGAAGTGGGGCAGGCTGTCGAGCCTCACGTCCGGCCTCCTGTGATGTGCCTTTCTCCAGTGAGCCTCCACCTCCCAAAGTGGCAGCAACCTTTCTATATACTAACATCAGCTAAGAAGGCAAACACATGAGCCCGTTGGGGACAACTCACACTCTAACCATGACAGGTGGGTCTTTGAAACCCTTGCCTGGCTTTCCATTCAGTCTCACTCCCTGCTTCCTGGTCTTCAGTGATGTCAACCGTCTAGGCCACGCAATTCCATCACCATGACCTGAGGTGTGCTACCGTGTCTTCCCCACCAAGATGAACTGAAAGATGAACTGAAGCCCTTTGAGGGCACAAACCCCAAAGCATCTTTCCTTTGGTTGTTGACAGGCCTTGTGGTTGGTTACAATCATGCAAGAATAACTAATGTAGCACTTTCTGTGTAGGTCAGGAAGCAGCTGGGAAATCAAGGTAGCTTGAATGTATCCTCAGCACCGTGGGAACCTGGTTTCTTGTGTGGCTACCTAACGTGAGTTGGTCCCGTCAATTTGTTATAACACTGTAGCAGGTGAGATTTCTCAAGCACACTAAAGCAAAATTGTTTTGGAAAAATTCATTTTGTTATATCGTTGGGAATTTCTTCGCAGGTGAAGGCTTTATTGAGTTGGGTCGGGAATGAATTTCATTTAAATATTGAGTTAATCCAAGAGCTTGCTGCTGAATATTTGTCCATAGATTTCATGCCCCTTTGGGAATTTCATTTTGTCTTATGTTTTAATATTGGCAGTGAGGAGCAGTATGGAGCTGATGTTGAAGGAAATGACGGTGGGAGGCCCCAGCCGGGTCCTTAGTAGGAAATGGTTCTCTTTGTCTTGTGGGAGGAGGGTTCTGGTAGAGGCAGAAATGGTTTGTTTTTTGTTTTTTAAAATTTATTATTATTATTATTATTTATTCAATTGTGCGTGTGTGCATGCGCGCATGTGTGTGTGTGTGTCTGTGTGTGTGTAGAACCACGGACGAATTCGAGAACCACCACGGATGCCTCCACCTCCTTCTGCCCGGGATTCACAGGCTCCGCCCTACCAGGACCAGAAGCGCAGGCTGCCCCCCCTCCCCCCCCCGCTTCCGTCTGGCGTCTATAGGTGGGATCTGGGATCTGAACTCAGGACCTTCCTCCTGCAAGGCAGAGGCTTAACCCCTGAGCCACCTCTCCAGCCCCCAGAAGTGGTTTTGTGGTGTTTTCATTGAGACCAGGACTGGCCGGAGCAGGGAAGTCCCACTTTAATGGCACATAGTCTGATGGTCTCAAGGTACCTATTATGCCCTTTGCAGTTTTAAATGGATTCATGCAAGAGGTCATTTTTTAACTTCACGTAAGAACTCAGTCACTAAACCACAACCTTGCCTTACTTCTAAAAGTGGGAAATGTTACAAGACTTTTTTTTTTTTTCAGGAGTAGGGATTAAACCCAGGGCCTTGTCCGCATTGAGCGAGAGTTTACCACTGAGTCCTCTCTCTCCTCCTCCTGCTCCTCCTGCTGCTGCTGCTCCTTCTCCTCCTCTTTCTCTTCCTCCTTCTTTTCCTTCCTTCTCTTCTTTCTTCTTCCTCCTCACCCTTCTCTTCCTTCTCCTTTTTCTCCTTCTCCTTTTCTTTCTTGTAACAGGCTGGCCTTGAACTTGAGATAATTTTGCTTTTAACCTTCTTAGTAGCTGGGATTATTGCACCATCAGATCCAGCTTGTAGTTCTCCTTATAAAACTATTTTATTTCTTTATTTTTCATTTGCATTCCTGTGTGTGTGTGTGTGTGTGTGTGTGTGTGTGTGTGTGTCTGTAAGAGAGCACTTGAATGCATGTGCCTGTGGAGGCCCAAAGGTGACTTCACCAATCACTCTAGATTACTTCTCCTATCTCTACCAGGATTCTCCTCCTACAAGATAAAGAGGACCATTTCCTACCAAGACCCTTATTGCTTTGCTCTGGGGTTTTCCAAACTCCATCTTCCAGGGCCAAACGTCTAGACTGCTTCCATTTCTTCCTGGTGTTTTTACATGGCATCTAGGATCCAAACTCAGACCCTTTTGCTTGCAAAGCAAAGACTTAACTCCTGACCCCTCTTTCCAATCACATTTTAAAACTTTTTAGCAAATACTAGTAGGTTAGGCAGGTGCTCAGTCCTTTGCTCACATCATCCAGTTTCAGGCTTTCCATGGCTCTGAGTGGGATATGCTGTTATCAAAGGCATCAACATAGAACAGGAGCACAAAGGACCAACCACTTAGTTGCAAGAGTCATTCAGGTGTGAAGTGGCAGCCTTGTGTTTGGCCCTAGGGCAAGAAGTGTGAGATGGCAGTATTGAGTGCAAAGCAAAGTTTACAACTGGACCCTTTGTAAACAGTGCTAGTGTTAAGGCCACTTCCAGGGAGCCGGTCCTGCTTACTCTAGAACATCTCCCATGTGCCTGAGAGATGAAAGACAAGAATGGTGGGAAACATCCCTTTGTTTCTGCTGTGAATTCTAAGACTATTTCTAAAGAAAACAGTCAGTTTTAGTCTTGCCTATTTTTGGAGAAACCAGACTAAACCAGACCAAGCTTCAAACCCATTTTCTCCTTTGGCTAATCCATCACTTTCAGATGTGTTTTTATTATTGTCTAATGGTTTATAGAGATGGTACTGTGGAGGTTTTTCCTTTTGTTAATGTAACCAGTTGACATTTGAGTAGCTGTGACACAGTCTGTAAGGAGGGGCTGCCCTGGAGGTTCCTTTCAGTCCTCTGGGACGGTGCTGCTGGGACTCACTGGGAGGTGGGTGTGCTAGGTGCCTGGCAGCCTCGGACAGCCCTGGCTTTGCTGCCTGGGTTGGCTGCCTTGCATAGCATGGGTCACCACAGTTGGGGAGAGTGACTTGTTTATGCTTCATCAAAGGTGTCAGAACCCTGTGTTTATGCAGAACTATGTGCAGGGATGCAGCTGTAGGGGTGTGGTGGAGAGCTGTGCTCAATGCCAACTCTGCAGCGTCTTACCTGGATTGGGGGGGCAATGTTTAGGATCTGAGTAAGCACCTAACTATTTGTGCATGTGTGCAAGTGTGTGTGTGTGTGTGTGTGTGTGTGTGTGTGTGTGTGTGTGTAGGCCCAAGGTTAAATGTGGGAATCATCCTAAATTGCTCTACCCCCTTACTTGCTTTGTTTTAGGGTTTCTCAACTTTGCCTTCCAAGGCCAAAATTGTAGGTTATTGCCATATCCACCTGGCATTTTTATGTAGAATCTGGGGATCTGAACTCAGGTCCTTTTGCTGGCAAGACAAAAGCTTTATCCCCTGAACCATGTCTCTAGCCCCTTGATCAGTATGGACAGGATCTTAACTCCACTGAACTATTGGAGAACAGTGCATACTGCTCCCCTTCCGGAAGGATGGATGAAGAATTGCTCTCCAGGGGCTGTTTCTTTGCTGTACGTGAGACAAACTGTGCCATTCTCAGTATGCTTGGGGTCTCAGTGACAGGAATGGGCATGCCTGAGGGCTCCCCAGAATCTGCAGTCACACCTCTGTGTCATACCCTTATTGTTCTTTCTTGATTTCCTTAAGAATCTTGTGGGTGGAGGGACACATAAAAGTCTAGCACAAGTAAAAGTTAATGAAAAACCACATGTAAATGTTCTTGGTCCTTCTCAGCTCTGAATGGTCCTTCACTAAATGGAAGAATAGGGCATGTGTGAATGGACTTTCCAACAAGAAAGCACACAATGGCCAATGACTGTCATCTTGCCAGAGGAGGATACTGACTTTAAAACCGTGGTTTGAAATGTGTCCTCCACAGTCTCATGTGTTTGGCAAGGTCATGACACCTTGAGAGGTGGAACCTTGCTGGAGGAAAGCAGTCACAAGGGGTGGATTAGTCCCACCCTATCTCTAGGAGAAATCTGCCTTGGCAGCAAGCAGTCTTGCAGCTCTCAGCCTCCAAGATGTCTGCAGTGACATAGCCTCCTCCAGCTTTGGCCAACCAGCCATGCCACCTCCACCATGAGAAACTGCATCCACCTTCTGGAACCATAAGCTGAATAAATCTCCCTTTCTCCCCTAAGATGCTTGACTTTGAATGCGCTCTCATAGCAATAGTTAAGAGTAACCGTTATAGACTCTCCAACAATAAAACACGTAATGGCCACTGACTGTCATCTTGACCAAAGAAGGATACTGAATTTAAAACTTTCTTAATGTTTTTAAAACACAGTATAGAAGGTAAGGTTCAAGGAGGAAAATGCATCTTAAGTGAAGGGATGGAAGACAACTGTCTTGTTCCTTTCTCTGAAAAAGAAAAGCGATCAAATAAAACATTGAAACCATTGACATGTTTTCAGCAATTGCATGTCCGTACATTGTAACAGTGATCTTTTGGCTTAAGGTGCTCAGGAAACCCTGCCGCTAGAATGGAAACACCAGGTCAGCAAGTGCAGAGGACCTGCCCTGTGCAAACAGGGGCTTTTCATTGGCTATGGAATTTGATTTTGGCCTTAGTTACAAGAATGCTGGCAGAAAGCATGCCTCCTGGGCAAGGGTACAGCACAACTGGCAGTGTGCCCATGATGCATGTTTCCCATGCCGCACCAAGACCCACTGCGAACCTTGATGTGCATGGGGGGCTGTCGCTGCCCGTGTTTGCCTTTTAGCAGAGTGACACCCTGAAGGGGTCTTAACCACTTTGACAGCATACAGTAAGGACTTATGTAAGTCAGGGGCTCTTCAGGAAAATGAAACCAACAGAACACACACACACACACACACACACAACACATACACACACAGAGCTGCTCATGCAAGTCCAAGTTGCAGAGCCTGAAGCACATAGAGGTGTTGTCCACAGGTACCAGCAACAGAAAACCAAGGTGCTCTGAAAGGTTTCAGCCTGCACGAGGATCCTGCCTCCTGCTTTTGCCTCCCACCGGGGTCTTGGCTTCTTGATAATTCCCCCATATACACAGCAGGCCTTTGCCAGTCTGTGTGCTGCTCCAAATGACAGTCTTCTCATGAAATAGACATACCAAGAAATGCTTCCCATTTTCTTGGCATCCGGCAGCGTAGTGTTAGTAGCCAAAATGAACTGTCACCAGCTAGTCTTTGCTGGAGTTCAGGGAAGATGGGAAAAGGGGGAGAGGCCAACACTCAGCCCTCAGGGTTACTTTGTGCCAACTGAAGGAACGGTCTGTGGAAAGGGCAGCCTGGTCTCTCATTGGTTCACCCTGTAGGATGCCTTGGAAATGCTAAGACCTGGGAAGCCACCCCACCAGCGTGATCTCTTCCAGGCAGGGAGCCCTATACAGGGAAGAAGGGGGTGGCGGTGGTGGGGGCTTTCCTGCTGTGAATGCTCATGAGTCCTGGGAAACCGAACTAGGAATTAAGAAAGGAGTTCCTTACAGAGTTCTAAAATCAACCCTGAGACCAACCCCAGGCTTTCTGCTCACTGTGGCAGGCGTCCATTTGCATATTAGTTTGAGGGCAGGCTCATGGTTATCTTGATGGAAACCCACTGTGAGCACTCTTTGCCTTGAGCACCCGTCGGCAGTTTGCACCAGCAGTTCAGAACCTCATAGGGTGGGAAGTATAGGTACCTACCTGCTAGTCTCATTTGCAGGAGGGGTAGCTTTTCCAGGACTGTGAGGGGCTCTCTGCTTGCATTTCTTGTCCGTGCCCCACCTCACGCATGTGAGAGTGGACCAGTCCAGGCTCCCAGCATCCTCTTGTCTCTGAGGGGACCCTCCAGAGGACCTAATTCTCAAGCTACCTTCTCGTCCCTCGTCAAAGTGTACTTTCCATATACATTTGCAGAACTCTGGCCTTGATTGACAAGTTGATAATCTAAAGTCAGCCTACTCAGCTAATATAGTCAGGGCTTCAAGCTATGACTGATCGGCCACATATGGTCTGCTCCCATTTTTATGCAATTTAAAAAATTATAATTTAAATAATCTTTCTTCCTTGCTTCCTTCCTTGCTTGCTTCCTTGCTTCCTTCCTTGCTTCCTTCCTTCCTTCCTTCCTTCCTTTCTATCCATGCATCCACTCACCCATCCACCCATCCATCCATCCATGCACCCATCCATCCATCCATCCATCCATTCATCCATCCATCTATCATCTACCTATCTGTCTAGGAGAGCAGGTATATGCTTGCCACAGTGCAAGTATAGATTAGCAAACAATTTCAAGGAGTCAGTTTTCTCCTCCCACTCTGTGGGATCCAGGATCCAATTCAGTTCCCCCAGCCTGTGCACAGGACCCTTCTTCATTTAATGAGCCATCTCTTTGGCCCCCAGGTCATACCCCATCTCCAGGGCAGTTCTGGATATGGAACCAGTGACAACTGTGTGCTAGGCAAGCAGCACACCACTAAGGTACTATCTTAGCCTTGTTTCTGGAAATGTTTTTACTAGCACACGGACACATAGCCAAAACCATCTGTTTTCTTGAGGTCGCTGGCTTCTGTCCTGCCATAATCACAGGGCGAAGCAGCGTGTGCGAAGGCTGGCATGGCCCTCAGAGCCTAAAGAGTGCTGTCTGAAAGCAGCTTAGCTTAGCGAATCAACTAGAGGGGAATCTGGTTTTACTCACGTACATCCCCACAAAGCAGAACAGGAAAGAAAGAGTCCATGCATATTTGATGACTCAGACATGATCAGTATCATACTTATGATGCTAACAGACCAAGTTCTGATCTGGTCACAGGAGTTGGTGCACCTTGTAGGGTCTTTTGGTGCAAGCGTGCGAGCTTGCGTGCGTGTGTGTGTTTTGGTGGGGGAAGGCAAGGTTCCAACCCAATTTGACTCAATTGGGGGCACTTAATGGGGTCTCTGGGACAGATTTCCATCAGCGTGGACCATCTGCCTGTCTTCCTGGGTCTTCTGACTCTGCTTTCCAGCACTGCAGATGTGTTACATCACACACGGACTATGGCTTCATCTCTTTTGACTGCTAATGGGGGTGTAAAGTGTGCTCCTTGTGGGGGGATCTGAGATAGGAGGTGGCATTTGCTGCTCTTGGCTAGTGCCTCTGTGAATTTTCTGTAGTTACCTTGACACAGATCAGATGTTACATCATCCCCCATTTTTGGCTTCTTTGGAGGTGGATTGTTGTTTTTCAAGTCTCATGTCCATTGTGCATGATTGCTGAGGACATAAAAACCCAGTTTCCCTGTGACATGCAAACCCATTGTGTTCATGATTCCTTTGTCATTCCCATGCAGCATGGCTTCTGTTAGCCCCTTCCTGAGTGCATTGAGAGCAGGTGAGACAGAGCAGCGTCTGTGTAGGACTGAGGCAGGCCTGTCCTTTGCCTAATAACACACTTAGTTACCTTCCACTCTCTTTAGACACACCTGATTTTTCCAAGCAAATCCTCCAGTCACGTTTTGTGACTGGAGTAGCGTTTGGTTTTCATTCTGTTCTCATAGATCTCTTGTCTTCTCATTTCCCATCAGTTCCAGCTGCATTCGTAGGTTTAAAAAGTCAGATTTCAAAATGGGGAGAGAGAGAAAAAGAGAGAGAGAGAGAGAAGAGAGAGAGAGAGAGAGAGAGAGAGAGAGAGAGAGAGAGAGAAAGAGGTTTGTTGATTAAGAAAGACATACCAGGATTTCACAGTGCCTACCCAAGGCATGCTCCCCAATCAACCTTAGGCCCCCCAATCAACCTTAGGCCCCTTACCTATGTCCTCCCAATACCACCACCACAGAGCCCAGGCTTTAACACATGACTCTTTATGTGGAGAAATATCCAGACATTACAGCAACAGATTATTCTGTTAGTCTTTCTTTCAAGTGACTGTGTTGCAGACTACAGTCAGGGACCATGTAATAGTCTACTTTTGTGTGACAGCTGGAAATTTTCTTAAATTTCTTGTGCCTCAGGATTTAACAAGTTAAATCATACTAAGTACTTAGAAGTCCTTGGCAGACAGTGGGCACAGGATAAATAGTTGACAGTGGGCACAGGATAAATAGCCATGCCGTGGAAAGCAGTAAAAAGTTAGTGCTGAATGTCACTCTTAGCCCCACAAGAGCAGCATGAACCAGCAGTTGGTGGGCAAAAGTGAGTACAGAGAGGACCTGAGTTCAGATTCTGTGTAAAAATGTCAGGCAGAGATGGTGGTGGTCTGAAATTCCAGTTCTGAAAGGTGAAGCCTGTGAAACCTCAGAGCAAAAAAAAAAAAAAAAAGTTAATATTACCCTTATGCCTCCGTAAACACACACACACACACACACACACACACACCACACACACACACACACACACACACGCACGCACACACACATGCACATACGCACACATGCACAAGAGCAGACTCAAATTCTTCTTCCACATACATTCCTCTCAGCATCGAATATTGAATTCCAGTTAGTTGTGTGGCGGACTCTGTGAACTGTAGGCCCTCAATTTCCTTCTAGAAAATGGAACATGGTGAATATCTGTTCCACTGGGTGGGAGCAGGTCCTAAAGAAGAAGTGTTGCACCCATACTTTGTCTGGCAGGCATAGCTGCTGTTCAGAATTAACTTTAAACAGATCTTTTTTTAACATAAATATTGTTTAGAATGTACCTTTCTGGTGAGTATAGGGAAGTCTGGCATCTGGCTGTGGTCTTGCCCTCAGAGTGCTTTGTCTGAGACCACTCTGCCATTGGGTCAAGCAGTTTCTGGAGGATTCCGAGGAGCTGGCACAAGCTGTTACAGCTACTTGAGTGTGAGAAGAGGTTTCCAGGTATTGTCCATGTCGTGTTCAGGCCTCAAGAGTTTGGCACGTTTGCCTAACTTGGTGGGGAAAGACTGAGCATCTGGAACCCTGTGCATCCTGCGTGGTACAGGATGAGAAGAGCTTGAGAAGCAGAGAACAGTTGCTGCCTGCCGCTCACCCCCGGAGTCAGTTGGAGCCGGTATCACCGGCCAGCCCGTGTCCAGGAGGGTGGAGCTGGCTGAGCAGCAGGCCCAGGAGGAACAAGTTCCGTCTGCATTAAGCCGATAGCAGCTGGGTGTGTGACTCTGTCTTTCTGGTCTTCACACCGACTGCTTCCAGTAGGGTTTGGTACTGGAGCTCTGTGCTCTCTTCTGCTAGATGTGATCGTGCTGGGTCCACAGAGAACCCATGTTGCGACCACTCAGAAAAGATGGTGTGCAGGCCATGAGAACCAGCGGGAAGCTCATTCCGGGGACGAGTGCTTGATCCGGGTCTTCTTCACATGGGATAGATCCCTCCCTGCCCTTGCCTTCTGGTACCTTCTGTGGGCTCCGGGAGAAAGTGGTGTGTTTTGCCTCAACTTGGGGTTTGGCGAATGCTGGCTGAAGGATCCTGTGGTTTTTCTCACTTGTAATGAGAGCTCATTTCCAAAGATAAAGGTTTCTTTGACTCGAGCAGAAGGTCTTCCTGTTCACAAATGTCCTTAAAAAGTGCCGATTTACGTCCTTGGCTCTTGGAGAAAGACAGATCTCTCTGCTCTTGGCTTGGCATAATACTATATCTGTGTGCAGTGAACAAGTGAATTTGTGACATACTCTATTCACAGATTCTAGCTTTGAACATTCTTTTGGGAGCATATGAAATGAGATATCCCCACTAAACCAATACATATAGCCAGTGCTTGCCCAATCTGACATATCAGTTCACCACCTCTGCATTTCCCAAAGCAGCCTCCGGGGGCGCTGTTGTTTCTGCCGCCTCCTGTGCTGTTTCTGTGCAATGGGTACTTCACGGACCCTTTCCTGAGGGTCGCTTTTGCTCTAGTGCAGGGTGGTCTAGAGGTACACTGGGGTCCGGGTACGGCTGGTAAGTCTGGATGGCTGCTTCCAGGTGCTTAATACTTATTTCTGTACAAGACTTTGTGAGGAGAGAGGCTTCAAGGTTAACCAAAGTGTGAGGTCCACTGGCTGTTAACTGCCACATCTCCCAGTTGTGCAAATGGAGAACTGCTCGGTTTGGGTGATTTTTTTTTTCTTGCTTGTTTTTCTACTAAGGATAAATGTCTGTTGGTAGCATTTAACGCTATCCCTGATATTTGTTCTAGACTATCTCTGTGAGACCTCATCAAAAACAACTTCCTCACTTTCACGGGAATCCCAGAAAAAAATGCTTTAGAATCAGCTGCCTTGCTGCGGGCCGCAGAGCGAGGGGACTCCCCTGCCCTTCTGTGAAGGAGACTCTTGCCCTCCTTCCTTATCGGTCTCTCCTTTCCAAAGCCTAGGATAGCTTGTGAATTGTGACTCAATGATTTCTAGTGAAAAGCATTAGTTTCCCCCATATCTTATATCATGTTTTCTTCATTACTAATTTCCTATACTGTCCAGAATGTGGCCAGAAAAATACCAGTTCACAAGTTGCTGTTAAGATGCGCTTGGTTACAAGGGCAAGATGTAGTATTCTGGAGAAAGTGTGCATTTTAACCCCAAAGATTCCTGGGTTCAGACTCAGGCATAACATTTGTTGGTACAATCTTGGCTTATTAATAATTTCTCTGAGCCCCGCTTAGAAAGTGGTTGTAATCGCACTTCATAGGGAAGTCTTTGGATTCCTCTGATCATATTGTTAGACTCTCTACAGTCAGGGTTCCCTGGATAGAATGGACAGGCATTGTAAAGGGGTTGACTAAAGTGGTTTTATGTGGCATGGGCTTGGCAGTTGTCTGCTTGTAGAGAAGGGAGTAGCCACTCAGTCCACAAGATCTGATGCCGCAGCAGCATCAATCCGCTGCTAAGGGCCTGGAAGATTCCTGAAGAGTTGCTGCTCTTCAGCCCATACTGGAAGGCTGACGAAGCTGGGTTCTGAAGACGGCGGAGGGCAGCAGCAGGTGGATGTGCTCAGTACCAGGGAGGGTGGGGACGGCAGCCCACCTGCTTTTTCCTTTGGGTCTCTTCACATCTGGGCTGCTACCAGAAGGCGTTACCTACTCAGGTGGAGTTCTTTCCCCTCCCAGACCTGCCCACGGGTGTACCTCCTAGTGGATTCCAGATCCAATCTAGTTGACAACCAAGATTACCCATCGCAGTTTCAGCCATTGCCTCACGTCCCCAACTTCTCCCACCCGACTTTCCTCATTTGTGCCTGGAGCTCGCAGTGGTCTACATGTGCCTCTTTTTCCACTCAGGTCTTGTTGCTGCAACAAAATACCAGAGCCATGCAGCCTAGGTGAGAAAGGGGTTTAATCTGCCCGCAGTTTCAGGTGATAGTCTGCCAGGGCAGGGAGGTTACAATGTAAGGGCTGGGAGTAGCTGGTCCCAAGAAGTCTGCAGCAAGAGCAGAGAGCAGTGAGTCAAAGTGTGCGTGCTTACTCGTTCACACTCTATCCTTGCACGACCCAGGACCACCTGCCCATGGAATAGGACCACCCACTATGGCTGCTTCTTCCCACATCAGTGGGTGCCATCAAGATAATCCCCACAGATAGGCCTTTCTAGGTACTGGGTCAACTTATAATACTAATGAAGGCAGATTCCTTGATTATGCAGATCAGGAATCTAAGGTGACAGAAGATACACTCTGGAAGGCTACTGAGGACCTTCATGGCTCCACTGACTGGACTGTAATCAGTCCAAGGAGCAGAAGCTGGGACAGGCTCAGAGTTGAAGACCCTGCCTGAACTATAGCTCTCCTGCCTACACATCTCCTGCCTGCACATCTCTCCTGCCTGTACATCTCTCCTGCCTGTACATCTCTCCTGTCTGTACATCTCTCCTTCACATCTCTCCTGCCTGTACATCTCTCCTGGTTGTACATCTCTCCTGCCTGTACATCTCTCCTGCCTGTACATCTCTCCTGGTTGTACATCTCTCCTGCACATCTCTCCTGCCTGTACATCTCTCCTGCCTGTACATCTCTCCTGCCTGTACATCTCTCCTGCCTGCACATCTCTCCTGCACATCTCTCCTCCACATCTCTCCTGCATGTACATCTCTCCTGCCTGTACATCTCTCCTGCCTGTACATCTCTCCTGCCTGCACATCTCTCCTGCACATCTCTCCTGCCTGTACATCTCTCCTGGTTGTACATCTCTCCTGCCTGTACATCTCTCCTGCCTGTACATCTCTCCTGGTTGTACATCTCTCCTGCACATCTCTCCTGCCTGTACATCTCTCCTGCCTGTACATCTCTCCTGCCTGTACATCTCTCCTGCCTGCACATCTCTCCTGCACATCTCTCCTGCCTGTACATCTCTCCTGGTCGTACATCTCTCCTGCCTGTACATCTCTCCTGCCTGTACATCTCTCCTGGTTGTACATCTCTCCTGCACATCTCTCCTGCCTGTACATCTCTCCTGCCTGTACATCTCTCCTGCCTGTACATCTCTCCTGCCTGTACATCTCTCCTGCCTGTACATCTCTCCTGCCTGTACATCTCTCCTGGTTGTACATCTCTCCTGCCCGTACATCCCTCCTGCCCGTACATCCCTCCTGGTTGTACATCTCTCCTTCCCGCACATCTCTCCTTCCCGCACATCTCTCCTGCCCGTACATCTCTCCTGCCCGTACATCTCCCCTGCATGTACATATCTCTAGTCTGCACATCTCTCCTGCCTGCACATCTCTCCTGCCTGCACATCTCTCCTGCCCGTACATCTCTCCTTCCTGCACATCTCTCCTTCCCGCACATCTCTCCTGCCCGTACATCTCTCCTGCCCATACATCTCTCCTGGTTGTACATCTCTCCTGACTGTAATCTCTCCAGTCTGCACATCTCTCCTGCCCATATATCTCTCCTGCCCATACATCTCTCCTGCCCGCACATCTCTCCTGCCTGTACATCTCTCCTGCCCGTACATCTCTCCTGCCCGCACATCTCTCCTGCCCGTACATCTCTCCTGCATGTACATCTCTCCTGCCCGCACATCTCTCCTGCCCGCACATCTCTCCTGCCCGCACATCTCTCCACAGGTCTCCTTGAACCTCTTTTCTCACTGACGTCAGGTTTGTCTCTCTCTTTGCACATTGTGAGAATAGGTTCTGCCAGCGATTCTCGGTCTCAGCATTGATTCCACCTAGAGGATGGGTAGGATCTGTTCTTACATGGCAAACGACTTTCTGCTTATCATTTTCTCAGCAAGGATCTGATTTAGTAGATCTGAGAAGCACCCTGCCTCACAGCCTTGCCAAGAGCCTCACATGAGTGAGGCCCATGTGTGCCCCATATATCAGTGAGGTGCTGGTGTGAGCGATGGTGGGGGGATGGGGAAATTCTCTGCCTAGAAAGGGAAGTTGGGAGGAGAGTGGTGGATTGTCCTAAGGGTGTAATGGACAGAGAACTGAATCCACCAGGAGAGTATACGTGTTTGACTGTTGGTTGTGGTACTTTGAACTGCAGTGACCCTGGGCATCTCTCTTTAACTGGAGTGTGGACTCCTGTCCCGGTCAGATTGCACCCATAACATATGGCAAGCTGCAGTGCAAAAGCTCAATAAAATTTGATACCATTGTTGCTGCTGCTGCTGTATCTATGATTATTCCTAAGACCATCATCCTCATCCTTATCATCATACTCATTGCCCAGTCGACCTTGCCTCATTCTTGAGAATATCAAACTGACTAAAGCGCACAGGCACACACTGCGGTATGATGACATTTTAAGTGGCATCTGCTGGCCTAGGGTATCCTCCTTTGTCTTTGTCTTTGTCCACCCCTCGTTTCACAGTTTGCCTCTTTACACTGTTAACATGATGAATCCCCTTTCTGAATTTCTCTTGTAAAGTCGTTTGCCATGTAAGAGCCTAGAGAGTAAAATCCTCTACTTACTGAGGAACTGATGTGCTGTGTGGTCCCATATCATCCTTCTTCTTTTATTTTTATTATTTTTTATTTATTCAATTGTGTGTGTGTGTGTGTGTGTGTGTGTGTGTGTGTGTGTGTGTGCATGTGTGTGTAGAACCACGGACGAATTCGCGAACCATCATGGATGCCTCCACCTCCTTCTGCCCTGGGATTCACAGGCTCCGCCCTACCAGGACCAGAAGCGCAGGCCGCCCCCGCTTCCGCCTGGCGTCTACACGTGGGATCTGGGATCCGAACTCAGGACCTTCCGCCTGCAAGGCGGAGGCTTAACCCCTGAGCCACCTCTCCAGCCCCCCATATCACTCTTCTATAGTTCTGTTCTGTGTAGTATATTTATGAGACAGAATTGCCTTTCGCTTGCCAGCTTCTCCTTAGTAGGTCACGAGATAGTTCCGATTCATCATCTCATACTCAAGGGAGGAAGAGGGAAGACTGCAGATTCCTGGCCCACAGCATCCTATACTCCTTCTGCTGGCTGTCCACAGGGAAGGATTTGCAGGGGAGACCTGTAGATAGTGCCATCCCCAAGATAGAAAAATAAATCTGGAAAGCTCTTCCATGGTCTTGATTTTGCCCTTAGGTCTGTTAGTTAGCGAAGACTTTTGCGGTGTTGGCGTTTCAATTCCTAAGGCTCCGGGGGAATTTACTCACTATAAAATTCCTCTCAGAATTCTCTGGAACATCACTGTGGGTGACCATGCCTGTACACATGCACGTGCACGTATCTGTGCATGTGCATGTGTCTTAGACTGGCCTGAACCTCAGGATCCTCCTGACTCAGCCTCCTGAGTCCTAGGATTACAGGCACAACTCACCGTTTTGTATTTTAGAATAACTCAAGTGTATCTCCCGTGGCTGGTCATGCTCTTGGCTGTGTAGGTTAACTGACAGAAACGAAATGCCCAGTAAATATGAACTGCCCAAATGCTAGTGTTTGCAAGATATCTTTCTAACCTGGAAGTCTATTAAGGCTATCAGTTGGAATTCCTAGGAGGCTAGAAATAAAAAATGTGAGTTTCACGTTGTCCGCTTCCCACCCTTCTCTTTCTTGCACCCCTATACAAGAACTTTTCTTGTGGAGGCCACTGGGAAGCACATCTCTCTAGTCTGTCACCCCTCACAATCCCATTGATACCAGGGACTGTCCTCTTATCTTGCATTTTGTGTGGAAAATGGGCAGTCATAGTATTTGAAGAGTCCAGTTCGCTGAGTTTGTTACCCTGCAGAACCCAGAGATTTCTGAAGATCTTAAGATCTGCAAAGGCAGAACATTGAAGTCTGTGTTGGGGGGAGAGACTGGAACTGACCTAGTTGCGTGGTTACTCTCTTATCAGAACATCATTAGACATTTGTTATAAAGTTCTTCCCTTCCTTTCTGTTCTAAAGCTTTGTGGGGTTTTGAGGGATTCTTCTTTGAGGCAGGGTAACATCATTTTGTAGCATTATAGGGGAGATTTCTAGGTAGGCCGTGGGGAATGGAGGAGACCCTGGAGACCCTGGAGGAGCTTGGCTTAGCCCGCTAGATCCCCATGGGTTCAGCAGGCTGTGTAACTTTGTCTCCTCCGTTGCTTCAGGCATCAGTTTCTTTTCCTGTGAAATAAAAGGGGACATCAAATAGAGTCAGATTTGCATTCCGAAACTGAACTTGCATCCAGCACAAGTTCATTTGGTAGGTATGTGAAAGTGCAAGCTAGACTAGACTTAGAACGTGTAAGGCTGGCCTGTAAAAGATCGGGAAGGTTTTCTTCTGGAGTCTAGCCCCTTGAGTTCACAAACAAAGCCACTCACTCCTAGATGGAGAGGTGTTTGGTTAAAGCTGTGTGTACTGATACGAGATTGTTTTCTCCGGCCAGTGGGGAAAGGTGGGTGAGATGTTAGGCAGGACAAACATCCTTCTGTCATTTCTGTGGCCTCATCTGCATCAAGACTTAATAGAGCGAATGTTTCAGTGGCTGGAGGTGTGTCTCCTATGAAACTGAAAGAGAACATCCAGGTAATGAGATGATGTGTTCTGAACTTTGAAGCCCGGATGAGAAGGCAGCTTAAAGACAGAGCTTTAAAAGGATGGACTAGTTGGATTCATGAATAATTCCTTTTTGATGATTGTTTTGTAATTTATCCACTTTGCATAATCTGCAGTGCTTAGGCAACTGATTAATCCATCAAATGACCAGAAAACCCTGCTGGTTCCTGCCCTTCACGCATATGGTTTAACTTTCCTCTAGCAATTTATTTTGAAAATTCTGATTGTTATAATTGAGACCCAGTAGTTGAAGGGAATTTTCACAATTGCTTATGTGTACGTAGCATTTTGATAAGGGCAATTTAATACCAGGCAATCAGCAGCCAGGGTACTTCTGCATCCCCATCAAGAATAATAGCAGTCTAGTTTCCACCTGAATTCTTCCTACCTGGAATTAAATCATTGGTCAGAGGTGGTGGGGGAGGCTAGTTTAATAAACAGATTCCAAAATTAAATGAAATGCAGAGTGGAAAGAAGGCTGTAGTTAGCTTTCTTCCTAAAAATCTTTAAATTCTACATATTTATCAATTTTCTCTCAGGAAGTTCCTCCAGGAAAGACGTGAGAGTTTCCATAATGTTCCAATGTTTGAAAATATAAAGTAATGCTATGACTTCTACCTGTTTCTGCCATCCCTTAGCTAAGTTTGGCTTCATAATTGCATTTTTGTTTTAGGATAAATTTCAGCAGGCTGAAACAGAGATTTTAGGTGGGAGCGAAGTTAGTAATTAGTGCTTTGGATGATGTAGAGCAAAAGTCAGCTGTGTTTATGTTGATCCAGAGAATCACAAGAAAACGCGTACAAGGGAGATGCTTATATGAATGAGCGAGAGCTAGCACAGAAAAGGCTTTGGCTTGGTGCTGGTCTACGCAGCATGTTTCTTCCACCTTTCTGAGGCTCGGCCTATGGTTTTGCCATAGTGGGGGCAGAGGGCACTGCCCCCAGGCTCTCTTGGAAGCATAGATGCTGCCTCGCGTCAGACTGGCTTCGCGGCATTGTGTAACCACAGAAAATACGAGACAACTCTTTTGGATTTAAAAATACAGAGGCATAGAAAATTCCAGATGACTCACAGGGCTTATATTTGTAAGTACAAAGAGAATGCGAAGGGGACACAGGGTGGGTGGAAAGAGAGGGAGCTGGGGAGTTTCGTGAGGTCTGTGATCTGGTGACAGCAGTAGAGACCTAGAGATCCCTGGAGACCCCTGTAGGCCTCAAACCTGCTGCTGATGGCCTTTGATCATGGCCTCGGAGAAGCACAGTTACCAGCCCCGTTGAGAACAGTGTTTAGACGCGTGATCTCATAGTAAGAGTTCACGATGCTGTCTGTACATTTGGACTAGAAAATCAGCTCAAATTAGAATATGTTTATCTCTTCTTGGTCACCAGACATTGAGGTTAATGGGATTTTAATTCCACACCCAGTTGATACATGTAAAATTGGTAAAATTAAAGTCATTGTGATGAGCTTGTTGAATGGCATTAGCCCTGTGTTCTTAGATGTGATCAAACAGCCATTCTTTGGACCAATTCTGTTTTCCAAAATACTATTTCTGGGTAGTTGTCTTTGACAGGTGGACTGTTCCTATTGATAAGCTTTGTTATTAGTCACAATGTACTATGGGTTTTTTGCATTTTATTAATGTTATTGAAAAGCAGCTGGGTGAGGTTTTCTCTGCCCATTTTAAATGAATACTTGATGTTTCCAAACACTGACTATACCAGCCTTTGGAAAAACTGACAAGTTATCGGTAAATCATGGTTTATAAAGGTTAACCATAAAGTGCACTGCAGTTCTTTGGTTTATTTTTTCTAGCAGTCATTTATCCATTATATCACGTCAAGACTGGTTGCAGCCACTGTGGACAGGCTGGTCGGGTGGATACTACAGTGAGGTCTGTAACATTGTAGAGCTCCTCCCTTCCAGCTGCCCTGAGACACCTAGAGGAATCTTGCAAATATACTCTCTGCCTGTTAAAGCATCATTCTATATGGAGCAATGGCAGCTTTATTTCAAAAATATCTGTAGTAAAAGAACTTACTTTAATAGGACAAAGCAAGTTTTCAGGGTGAAAATTCATCAAACTTATATTCTCAGGTGGGAGGGAGGTTAAGATAAAGGGAGTATTTTACACATTTTTAAAATATGATGGATACAAACATCACCTGTTTTCTACAGGAAGTATTAAAGATAGCTCATGAATTTGTTAAAATTGTGAGGTCTGGCTTTTTTTTTTTTTTTTCGCTTTGTATAAAATGTCCACAAGCTTAAGTATAATTCTTTTTTTTAAGTTTGATTATTTTATCAGGCATCATTTCTTTATTTTTTTAAAAAACTTGTCAGATTCTAGGTTGAATGAGAAAAGATTAAACCACAGGTCTTAAGAAGCAGCAGCATGTAATATGTTTGTGCGTCTATCAAATTTGTCCATAATGTTTGTCCATAATGTCTGTTACCTCTAGTCTTTCACACTCAGAATAACAACAAAAGCCCATCTCTGAATTATCTGTTACATATTCTGGGTGCCAAGAAACATTACAGTACTTGACTATTAACCCTGATAATGCCTTAAAAGTGCATTTATGAATTGTTGGTTTTGATGTAAACATCATAATTAAAATTTTGGCATTTAAATTAAGTAGTTTACCATTTTAATAACACTTAAATATATTGATCCAATATTGGAAGTTAGATCAGTAGTGAAAATGAAGAGTCACAATTTATTTTCCTAAGCTTATTATTTTATTCACATTTATGTCTTTAGCTTTGATTTGAATTCTTCCCAGGTGAATGCAAATTTAACCATACTCTACTAAGCACAGAAGTAGGAAAGTAGGCAGCTTTTCCAAGTTCTCAATGGCAATCTACATGTGATGCTCTCAGATTTCCTAACTTGAATCCACCATAACATTATGGACTCCATAGCTCAGGGTTACAGAGAAAGAGTTCATTATTGCAACAATGATATTTAGGTAAACTACAAAAATCCAACTTAGTAGAAGTCTGCCTAAATACTACTAGCTGCAAAAAGTGAAATGTTCATAATCAAGATTCACAACCATGAGTAGATGTATTAAAGTTTAACATTTAGTTTTGACCATAAGAAGGTAAATCATTAATATGAATTAAGAAATTTAGATGACTAGGATATGCATAGAACAATAACCAAATTTACATTTTTACTGTACATAATTGCTTTCTAATAGTCTACTTGCCTTAGCAATGATATGGTAACTATATGATTGGGCCACCCTAGCAGTTTGCAGAAACCTACATTATTGTATAAGTACATTACCTAAGTTCATAATGCTTTTGCTTATCAGCTAACAAGATTCAAATGTGTTCATATATGGGCTGAACTTTTGGTCCGTGTCTTACTTGGGCTTCTGTAATTTTTAATAAGCTACAGTGAAATGATAAGCAAATTTAAAAAAGGGTATTAGTACTTTAAAAAAAATCAGGATGTTTGGAGGATGCTATTTCCTAAGCTAATTTAGTGAAATTGTTGACATATTGAGGTTGAGTAACTCTTAAGAGTGCTGTGCCTGTGAATGCCTCCAATAGTACTAGCTCACAGGATTGGTGAAGTCAGCCTTCCCTGTACTATTCTAATTCCACAGTGTTCATTTTGAAGATAATATTTCAGTTCTTCAATTGTAGAAGAAAATGGCTACTCTGGACACTTTTCAGGAATTGTTGGAAGATGAGTTATTTTATAGTAACTGTGCCTCAGTTGCTATGCGATGCGCCCAGACATGATCCATTTCAACTGCTTCACATTTGGTTTGGAGCACTTATTTGATGAATATTCAGTTAGACAAAAAAAAAATCAAATCTCAGCCATTTTACCCTGGAATGTTAATAACATTGGAAAGTTAATAACTCTTCAGTTAACTCTCCACACCTCAGTGCTTGGATCTCCAACACAATGATAGACAAGGTCAACACAGAAGGTTAGCCTTGGAAAATATGACCCTGCAGTGGCAGGCCTGAAGTGGAGCTTCCAGTCTTTCAAAATGAAGGCTGCTTCTTTCAGATGGCAGGTGCTCTTGAACGAGTGAGCAATACAGATGTGAAATTAAAAGGCAGTAGAAGCTTTGCCTTTCCAGCACTCCTTCTCTAACACAATCTTCTCATTCTCATCGAGTCTGAAGTCAGCCACCAGGGGGGACATTCCTTTCCTCTTCTATGGATTTCACAGCCAAGTAAAAGCAGCTGAGCCCAACACACCCGAGATGTTTCAGTTGTACATTCCTTTTCGACAGAAATCTGTCCAGTAAATTCACAGCTGGAGAAAATATCTCCCTGTAGAAACCGAAGACCTGAGTGAGACCGTGGAGCTTTTTCACTTCAAAGTCCCTGAGTTGTCTTGCAGTCAGTCGAGGCCGTTATCTTGTGCAGACTCAGGAAGTTTCCAGCCACAGGCCTTATGGCTGATGTCTTGGTTCCTGATCCAGCAGGACATCCAGCTAGTGCAGCAGTTTCTGACAGTCAGTTGTCAGTACTTCAGTCATCTTGCCAGTGGCTGCCCCTCGTGGTGGCTCCTCCCAGGGCTGCTCGCCCATCACCCCACTATCCAGGGTCCAAGAGGCCTATGGAGTGGAGAGGCCTGGAGAAGACGAGTGGTCCCTAGCCCAGGGCCCCGCAGCACCCACGCCGCGGAAGTCACACCACCCTCCTCTGGGTCCACTGGGAGCTCAATCTATTGTGTTTGAATTCTCAGTTGCTTTATAGGAGAAATGGGAGGAGGGTTGGGGAGCTGCCTTTAGCTTGCAAGCAGCAAGACCTGAGTTGAGACCCGCAGGGTCTACATAAAAATTATGGGGAGGTATAGAGAACCTTGTGTTTCTGTGCCCTGGTTCTGTGCAAATATCATTGGTAATAGCACATTCCACTCAGCCGTGAATGATATGGGCAAAGGGCTGAGGACCAGCTTGATTCTGTTAAACAGTTTTATAAAGTTGCTAGAGAGTTGCTTCAGGGGTTAAAATCCTTGCTTTGCAAACAACAGGACCTGAGTTCAGACCCCAGATCCCATGTAAAAATACCAGGCAGAAATGTCAGCAGTCTGCGCTTCTGGCCCTGGAAGGCAGAGCCTGGCAAACTCCAGAGCAAAGCAATTAGGAGGTAGAGCAATCCAGGATGATTCCCCAAGTGACCCTGGTACCTCCAGAGGGACACACACTTAAGTTTCCTTTTCTACATACGCACGTGCGTGCGCGCGCGCGCACACATACACACACACACACACACACACACCACACTGAAAAAAAGGAGGCTACCGCACCTAGTGTTTCAGCTTCCCATTTCTTTCTCTTTGAAAGAAAGAGACAAAAACAAATTCCATAACCAACAAATATCCTTGCCTTATCATGTTATTGTTGAAAATATTGTAAGCAAATAATATCAAAATCTTAAGAAATTTGCTTTATGTGTGCTTGGAAGGATTCATTTTAGAAATAGCTCACTCTTATTCCTATACCTTTTGTTCCATCACATCTGCTTAACTAAGTAGTCGGCAGAATTCCTGTCCACACATATAAGAACTCTGTAGTAAGAATGGGCAATGAAAACAATTGGCTGACAATAGGTATGATTAGAGGCAAATACACCCATGTGGATTTTTGTGCTTTAATCATGGTCTTTTGAAAGCTGTGGTTCTTCAGGTTCCACATGGACCGTCAGTTTGGTTGAATCGCATTGTGCTAAATTATAAGAATGGCAGGCAGCCAAAATGTTCTCTTTCATAGTTTTTGGGGTTGTGTTTGCTAGAGACAAAATACATGCAGAGCATTTGAAGAGTGTATGCAGCGGGCGATTTGTAATGTACGTGTTTATGTCGGTTCATTGAAAAACTAGCATTGGTTTTATTTTCTTCTGCAAGGCTTCAGGAGGTTTTTGCCTGTTAAGTTGAGAATTTGTCTGACCTCCGTCTGTCTCACTGTTACTTGTGCGTACAGGAGAGGCAGTTGAGGAGAACGTGGAATCTAAGGACGGGCCCATGACTGACACTTTCAGGTTCCCCAGGGACGTGGTTTTCTGTTTTCTCCAGCTTTGGATCTAGCAGCTGCATCTGCCTCTCTTCAGGTTCTCAGCACACAGGAGTCAGCAGCAGAGAGAGAAACCATACAGGCCGTGCCACTGCAGCCTCCCTGTCTGTACCCTGGCGGAAACAGGGCAGTGCTTGTGTCCTGCCTGAGAGGGAGGCTGGCTGCAAACTGTGCTAGTCCCCGTCTGGGGGAAAACAGTTCTCATGGTGTGGGAGACGACCTGGCATTTGGGAGCTAAGAAGGACAAATGGTCCAAGTCGACTTCATATTGACATCGACTCATTTCTCTTCTCTTATATCATGCAAGATGGAAATTTCCTTCCTTTGTGTGAGAATATTTGCTTTTTCTGATGGTTAGTGTCTACTTGACAGATTCTAGAATCATCTAGGAGACAAATCTTCTGGCTCACCATTGAGGGATTGTCTAGGTTTGGTTACTCAGTCTCTGGGCAGGTGTGTGAGAGATAACTGAGGCAGGAGACCTGCCCGTTGTAGTGGCATCATTTCTGAGCTGGTACCCAGTAGCACTTACTCTACAGGCTGCCTGCATGTTGCCAATAAATGCAGAACCAAAGGGCTTAAGAGAACAAGATGTTTTAGTTTGGCTTGGAAATGCTAGGTACAGTTCCTCATCCAGGTTGCAGGAGAGCTCATACTAACACCAGAAGCTGAGGGCACTGGCCGCACCATGTCCATCGGACCACTGAGAGAGGGCCAGCACATCTGGTGAAGGATACAATGAATGCCAGCTTTGTTTCCATCTTCCATCTTATTCACCTGTCAGGATCTCGTCCCGCCCACCATAGCTGGGCCTCCTCATCAGAGAGTCTCCCAGGGCTCAGTTCAACTGCCAATTCTTCCAACTGTGCCCAGAGCTCCAGTTTTCAGTCATTGAGTTGATGCCTGTTTCTAACCATGACTTACCCCATGTAAGACTCAAAGGGCCGAAGCCCAGTCTTACTCTAGGGAGCGAACCTCCACAAAGCACTCACAGACACGAGTTCTATGCAAAAGCAAGAGGATTTTATTCCAGTGCGCTGGGGTCGCTCCACACACCAGGGAGAGGGACGACCCCGAGCTCAAGAATCATATACCTTTTATACTTTTTTGTAGGGAGGCTATGTAATGTTACAAAATAATTGGCTACAACACTTAACTTTAAATTGATTGGTTGCAAGTGGCAGTATCTGGCATAGCTGCAAGTGCTACACCCCCCCTGAGACCTTGAAAGGGGGAGCATTTCCCGGAGCCCTGAGGGTGGGGGTATTTTTCTGGTGTCTGGCATCACCACATGTACTAGACCTTTTTCCTGGAACCTTTGGGTTGGGGTGAGGTGAAGGGGTTCTGAGAATTGCTCATCACAATCTTGCCTGTCTTGAAAATTTCTTTTTCTACACCCACGCTGTATAAAATGAGAACATGTGGTCAGCTGTTTATCACCCTCTGCTTCTGGGCTGCGGATCAGCGTCACCAGTGCTTCAGGCTCCTGTTGCTGTCACTTTCCTACCATGATGGACTTTGAACTGTGAGCCAAGGTAAAACCATCTTTCCCTTAAGTTGCTTTTGTCAGGGTATTTTATCACAGTGACAGGAAAAGAAGCCAAGGCAGGCCCTTAACAGGAAGGGATGCACATACGGTTCTAGACATTAGAACAGTGACTTGAAATAGTAGTAGATGCTCAACAAACTTAAAGTAAAAACAGGTTTCAGGAGGCCTGGAGGTTGGCTCAGTCTAGCAGCTTGATACAAAGCAGAAGGATCTGAATTCAATCCCTACTATCCATGTTTTTTAAATTTTTTATTTATTCAATTGTGCGTGTATGCGTGTGCACGTGTGTGTATGTATGTGTGTGTGTGTGTGTGTGTGTGTGTAGAACCACGGGCGAATTTGGGAACCACCATGGACCGCCTCCACCTCCTCCTTGTTTACTCTGCCCCAGGATTCACAGGCTCCGCCCTACCAGGACCAGAAACGCCGGCCGCCCCCGCTTCTGCCCGGCATCTATACGTGGGGTCTAGGATCTGAACTCAGGACCTTCTGCCTGCAAGGCAGAGGCTTAACCCTGAGCCACCGCTCCAGCCCCTATCCATGTTTTACAAAAGAAAAAAGGTTGGTTATGGTGCTACTTACTTGCAATCCTAGCTTGGGGGAGGAGGAGCCAAGCAGATTCTTGGGGCTTGCTGGAATCAGCTGAACCTCCTCAGAGAGCATGAGGCCAACTCTGTCTCAAGCAAGACGGATGGCTCCTGAGGATCAACATCTGAAGTCGGCCTACGGCCTCCACACATGCATACCTACTCGTGTGCTAGTCTATTTTAAACTTTTTACTGGGCATTCATGGGCATTGTGTACATAGGCATGTAGCACAACCATCAGTACCATTGGTCCTTAGCACCTTTTGACTCCAAGGGCAGCCATAACTCCATAAACCGTGACTCCTGCCACCTTTTCTGGAGGGCCTGGTAACCACTTTTCTAGTCTGAGAACAAAACACTTCTAGTCTATGGAACAGCAAGTGGAATCTCATGGTTCTTACCCTTGCGTATTTGGCTTTTTTCCATTCAGCATGTTTTCAAGGTCGTGGCACTGCTAGAATTTCATTTTGTTTTGAAGCACAGTTGAAATTATTAAGAAAAGAGTTCAATATAGATTTAAACGCAGACCTTGTAATGCTTACTCTTTTCTGTTTGCTGTGAGACAACACCCAAAGTCGAACAACTTTATGGGAGAAAGGGAGATTTATTCAGCTTATGGTTCCAGTGGGGAGATACAGTCTTTTATGGCAGATGCAGGATGGCTGGTGGCCAAAGCTGGAGACTGCTAAATCACTGAAGATATCTTGGCGACTGAGTCCTGAAAGACTTCTTGCTACAAAGCAGACTTCTCCTAGAGGTGGGTGGGACTGATTTACCTCAACGCCCACCCCTTGTGATGCCCTCCTCCAGCAAAGCTCTACCTCTCAAAGATGCCGTGACCTTGCCAAATACACGAGATTGTGGGGGACACATTTCAACTGACAGACATTAAGGGGACAGAGAGAGAGAGAACCATGTAAAAAGAAAACTAGGTGAGAGAGAGAGAGAGAGAGAGAGAGAGAGAGAGAGAGAGTGTTCATTTAAGTGTCTTAACCATAACCATAGTGTATCTGTGTATAACCCCCCTCCATATATATGATTTTGGTTGAAAGGTTATAGTACATTTTTGGCATACTTAATATGTGAGATGATACAGTGTTTTGTGAGCTGTATTATGGAGGTTTTCAAGCTGGTGAGATAAAATAATGGGTCAATAAAGTCCCAGAATAGTTACTGTCATAAGTTTGAGGAGATTGAAGCATATTTTCGGCTGCAAACATGGCTGGTAATTTTGCTCGTGAGATTCTCTGCATTTTCAGACAGCAGAGGTGAGGGGCTACTTCCCACGGTCCCTCCATCGTCCATGACTTTCTCTGTTACCCCTGAGATTCTCATCATTTCATCCTAAGGACTGACGATAGCTGAAGGTCCATTTTCTGAAGCTGCTTGAAGCCCTCCAGGTCCGGTGATCCATCCAGCGATGGAAAGTCATCTGACTTCTCTGAGGGAAGCAAGCATGAAAGTCCTGAACTTGGAGGCAAGGCCAGGGGGGTCATTATGTGATGCAATTCAGGGACAAGAAAGGTCCTGACTTGAGACGTCAAAACACACAAGAAAGAAAAGAATAAAGCAAATTGTTGCTTGTAATCTGTGATTGGCATCAGACAGAGTAGCACCTTCTTTTCACTTTAAGATGCCTGATGCTAATCAATAGTAAAACTATGGCAAATGTCATGCAATGAGAGCTCAAGGAACATTCTGACTGAAGGAAGCACAAGCAGGGATGCACACTGCAATTCCTTTATTGAAAGTGTCTTAACTGGCACTAATCTGAGCGCTGGGAGTCCAGTTATTTGTTACCCTGGACTACAGGATCTGGAAGGGGATATACGAAAGAGCTTCTATGGCTGTTCATGCTGTTTCTTAATACAGCCACTGACTACACTGCTGTGTTCACTTTGTGAAAATTCTTTAAGCTGAAAAATTTGCATTGTATTCATAGGTATGTTGAATAAAAGAAACTCTGTGAACTCCAAGTAAGATAATAATGATGGAGACATGCAAGAGGCTGCTAACATAACAAAGACAGAGGTGCATCTTCAAAGTACTTTGGTTGAAGATGGTATTGGGGGCAGTAGATAGGGAATACATTATTCTTAAAGAGTCACAGTAAGACTCAAAGCTGACTTTGAATGAGAAAAGAACAAGTAAAAGGAAAGTCCAAAGGCAAAAGAATGGCATCATTAACATTTTAAAAGAAAATGTGCTAGTGTAAGCCAATGAAATATTCTTGAAAAATAAATATGAAATGAAGATATTTTTGGACCACAAAAGCTTAAGAATTCATTGACAGCAGCTAGTACTAAGAAGGAAGTAGTGGAGAAGGCAGAGGGATAAAGTTCAGGGAAGGAGAAAGGTTTTCAAGAAAAAGTGATTATCTTGACAATGTAGAGACATAAAAGAAATAAAGAAGAGGGAATGATAAATATAAGGACAAATGCAAATCAATACTGATTTAAAATGTTCAAGTATTCCAAGTTATATTAATATCTAGAATTAATATGCATACTAACCATAGCACAAAATGTAAGAGTGTTCAATGGAATTAACTTTCTTCATGAAGAAAAGTAAGATATATAATAAATTACTTCACAAAAATAATAAAGTGTGGGCACATATTATTAATTCCTAGGAAACTAAACAAAGCAAATAAAATGGTCAAAAGTATATGTTGCTTGGAACACAAACAGTAAGTGAGAAATATGAAGGTGAGTCATTAATCACAAAAGGATGGCTTACTATAATCTGAAAACTTAGATTGTCAGAATGGATTTCCAACTCCTGATCACTAAGTCTTTTTTTCCCTGTCTTGAGACAAATATGATATTCGTCTTTCTTGTTCAGCTTATTTTCCTAAACTGGATAACTCTAGTTCTGTTCCTACACATGACACAATTTTTCCTTTCTTATGGCTTAATAAAACTCCATTATGTTTATATATACTATATTTTGAAATAAATTTAATGGTCTTCTTTAGCCCCACATGAAGATTTGGCTGAGCAATAATAAGGAGCTGTAATCATCAGCAGAGAGGTAAAAAATCACATGGGTGATACTGTAAGGAAATGTGCTCTTTCTTTATGCGGGATTAACTAAATATCGTACAGCAAGCAAAATGGTGTTTCCACAGCATGAAAGGCAGGTCTGCTGTGCGTGGGTCTCCCGTGGTCCTTCCTGCTCTTCAGCGAACACACTATTTCATATGAGTGCTTCATTTCCTTACATACCACTAAGAAGAGAAAGTAGGGTTGGGGAGACAGCTCAGTGGTTGAAACCTTTGCCTCCCAAGCTAAAGGACTTTAGTTCAAATGCCTAGATCCTACCTAAAAAACATGCTGGGTAGAAAACACACACACACACACACACACACACACACACACACACACACACACGGTAATGCCAATTAAACACATTGTGTTTTCTTATTGCTAAGGAACTTTACTGTTTTAAGCATGCAGTTTTGCTTATCGCTCATATCTATTTAGAGTGAAAATATGAGTTTAATAAATTGAATGGTTTATTTTCTAGGACTTCATCAGCTAGTGAGTCTAGGCACAGGATCAGTTTTGACTCAGTGTCTGTGTCTCCCTCGTACTGTGAGCCTCCGTGGCATCAAGGGTATTGATGCTGATGGCTTCCTATCCCATGAGCGTTTATCATCTTCCCTGGGATGTTCTCAGCTGATGCCATGCATTCTGATGTCAGCTTCAGAGGATGCACCTGACAGCAATGAGGCCTCCTCCTGCCCTTTCTTCAGACAGTCTGCATTTGGCAGGTTGATCAAAACATCCTAGGGTTAGAGCTGTTCTGTGGAGCTGGAGCCATCAGGCAGCAGAGCCAAGTCAGTCTGGGCGGGCAGTGGTAATTACATACAGGCTGCCAACATTCTGCTTTGAGATGGATTGAAGTGCACAAGATGGACTTTGCTATTGACCAAATATGGCATACTTTGGAATATATTATCACACTTAATATCTAGCTGTTTTGTGCTCGATGCATTATTTCTGCTCACAGACAAGGCGTGCCTTCTTACAGAATGTAAAGAGTCATTTAATGCACATTGACATTGATATTTGACATCTAAAGGTTATAGGGAGATCATCGCATCATTATTGAAGACTCAGAACATAAAGTGGCACAAGAGAATCTGAGAGTGACTGGCAGAAAGATATCTTGCTTTTATTGATTTGCTGGGAGATTTTTCTAGTGACATAACTGGTGTCATTCCACAGTTCACATAAACATGCAGGTGAGCATCTCTCCTCACTCTCCACACCCCCTCCCTACCTGGCAATCTTCCATTCGAAAGCTATTAGGTGCTGCTTTTCCGAACCAAAATTGCACTTCCTTTTACCTATGTATCTAATCCATTATTGATTACTGATTCCTATTTTTGAAAGCTTTAATTGATATCTTAATTTTTGTCTTTTTCTTTGAGACAGGCTCTTGCTCTTCTGCCTTGGCTGGGTCTTGAATTTCTGGACTTAAGCAATTCTTTCACCTCTGCCTCTAGTAGCTGGAGCTGTGAACAGGCACAACTATGCCTGGCTTAGTCGGTATTTTTGTTTTTAATTCTCCTGAGAGTCTAAATGTTGCCTTCATATGCTTCAATTAGCTTATTAACTCAAATAAATAAATAAATAAATAAATAAGTAAATAAATAGAGATTTTGTGTCAAATTGCTTATAATTTTGAGAGGCCCTTCAATGTAGTTGGTGTAGCTCTAAGATATTATAAAATGCAGATTAGGTTTACAAAGTATCATGTGACTAAATGAGTTCAAGTTGGGATTATAATCCAAATTTCTCTCGGTGATGTAACTGGAGACTATTCGAACAGTGACTGGCCTTTTACTGTGGCTTTTGCTTTTCATCCTTCAAACTCTTTATTAGACTCAATTTTTTATTTACAAAGAGAAATGCAGCTCAGATGGGTTTAAGCAGAACAGGGAAGTTACTGGTTCTTAAGGCCGCAGATTCCTGACCAGGTATTGGATCAAGTGTGGCTGTGTCTAGGGACTTGCCATCCTTTAACTCTTGAGTCTACTCCTTCCCCAACCTCCACCGCCCCTTGGTCTCAGTGAATCTCTTGTTTATTTGCTTCTGGGGATTCAGGCTTTTTAATACTTACATAACCATTCTAGAAAAGAGGGTCCTTTGCTTTGTATTTCCAGTAAGAGTCTCAGAACCAAATGGCTTTACTTTGGCTACATATACTTCCCTCAATCAGTTACTATGGCCACAAGGTTTGGGGGTTACTGAACTATCCCTTTCTAACTCACTTTCAACTGTGGAGCCATGTGGATTCAAAATATGGCTCTCCAAAGTCAAAATGAAGTAGCTGCACAAAGGAGGGACCTCAGGTTGTTCAAGGCAAGAGGAAAAGTAGATCCTATGTGGAAGATCGGGAAACAGACCTAGTAGTAGATCCCCAGTCTTGCCTCTGACTTTCTCATAGAGCCCCGCAACCTTGTTTCCGATTCTCTTGTAGACCTCCAACCTTGGCCCTGGCTCTCTTGGGCTGGTAAGATTGACTCTCTTGGCTTGGTAAGGTATCATTATACCTTTGCTTCAGCACTATGTCTGTGAGAAGCTGATGTTGTAATCAGAAAGTGTCGTGGGACTTTTTGGGGAGTCCGGAGTCCCGAGCATGATCTTCATTCTGAGAAGTTGGGACAGCGAGTTTCTGCTGGATTATAAACTGCTAAGGAACAAGGGCTAAGCACGGTTTTTCTTTCTGCACACCCTCCACCTCTCTTTCTATCTCTTGCCTCCTAAGCCTCCTGATAAATGCATATCAGATCACCACGACTTATCCTCCAGGTCTCTTCTTGCCTGACCTTCCAGGGCTTTCCACTCTGAAATAATCATACCTAGTTAGCATATCTACAAAACATTTCGCACTGCGGTATGCATTTTCCTCTTCTAGATTCTTTTCTCTTTTTCCAATCTGATTTTAATGAAGTTGAAAAATGTTCTGGTCCCATTTCAAGAAACCTGCTTTTTCATTCTTTTTCCTTAAGGAGCTTACATGTACTTGCTTTCTGACACCAAGTGATATGGGGCATGTTCAGGATGTTGTGCCTTAGATTGGTTACATATTTGTATTTTTTCTTAGTCCCTCCAGGTCTTTGCTGTGATGAGCACTTGGGAATGTCCAGTCTTTGTCCCTGATGTGACTCATGTCTGTTAACCTCAGAAGTTGCCTCTGAATGCTGCCAGAGGTAGCAGCAGCATCTTTTCAAAAGCAGCCTTCAGGGAAGATGTGCAGCTTTGAACTTGTGTAAATCAAGCTATGCTTTTACTGGTAGTGACACTGTGGCTGGTTCTGTGTAAAGGGGCTGAGCTGAGACTGTCACCATCTGCATGGTGTGTGGGAAAAACCTAGTAAGTGACAGTTTCAGAGGGAAAAAACTTCTATGCTTATTTCAGGGTCCAAGTTAGTTTTCAAGGTTCTGAACAAGTAATACTGAGGAACTGATTCCAGGACTTTCTGTAGATGCTCAGCCCATATATAAGGTTTGGTGTTGGCTTATAATCTACCCACAGCCTTTTACGCACTTTATACCTTCTTGAATTGCCCACAGCACTTAATGCAATGCCCAGCCAGCACCTCAGGTGGACTCAGGATAGTGTGATAGCATGTGATGAATTCAAGTTTTGTTTTTTGAACTTCCTGGAAAGATTTCCCCCAATGACTTTGATCTGAGATTGATTAAATCCAGCTTCTGCATCTGCCTTACAAATGCCATAAATATTTTTTCAATATATGAAGACAGATGGTTATCTTTAATGTTGGATTTTTTATAAGTATTTTAAATATGCATTGAAGTGTAGAGATGGAGAAAGCGGCCATCAGGTTTAATTACCCAGTCATCTGTCACATTTCCGTATGTGTGGAAACAAATCATTGTAATTACCGCCGAGTCTCCCTTTCCCAAGCTTGTCCATCTTGGCCTCTTCTGAGCCCTTGGTGCTGTGCTCATTCTTGGTTGGTGTCACTTGTAGCCACGTGACTATCTTCTGCCTAGGTTTGCGAGTTTCTGTAAGCAGATGCTGTGTGTGATATCCAGTGAGCATCGTCCTATGTCATTCTCTTTCTGCTAAATCACTTAGATTTGTCTGGAATAGAATGTACAGTGCTCATGCTCACATATTTCATGGTACTTCATGGTATTTTCTTTCTACTATATCATAGTCAATCAGTTTTTCTACCGCAAGTGCGTACAGTGTTGCCACATTTCCTTGTTACAGGCAAATACCACGATTTTCATATATTTAGGTGTTGCTGGCTGGTGAGTATGCATAGTGTCAGTTCAGTTTAGCTTTATTAAGTGTTTCTGAGTGTTTCGTCAAGCAGTTAGTTGCACCAACACTTTCTTAGCAATGTATAAGAGTTCTAACAGTCAATCAGTCTTCCCTTGCATCACATTCAGGATATAGAACACAATTTTGTGGTGATAGTTTTTTCCATGTCTTTATTATTTCTGTTTATTTTTAGTGTTACCTGTGCTCTCTTTTTGAGTCTTAATTTTCTTTCTTTTGTATTAATTTTGTTTTTATATTGTATTAGGCATGAATGTATGTGTTTTCATTGCCCTTTACTACCCCTTCTTTACATCTTTTCCCACCTTTTCTCTTTTCCCCCTCTCACCTGCTTTCTTCCCTTTCCACATCTCCCTGCATGTGGTACTGGATTACCTCTAGGATCCCTGCACTACCTAGTGCCTGGGCATCTATCAGGGTACACATGGCCCACCAGTAGGCAGACTGTAGAAAATGAAGGCTTCCTCTCTCTTTGGTCTAGCACCTGTGTTCTTTTATCATTGTTTTCCTCTGCACAAAGCCAGTGATCACGTATATTGTTGCTGTTGTCCGGCTCCTTGTGGGAGATAGAAGGACAGCACACACTGCTTGTCTCCTTTAGTAAGAACCAGTTATTATGACCAGTAGTGATTCCACTGGGAATTAGTATGGCAGAGCCTCAGGAGATATGGATTTTCCTTTTCAATTCTGGAATCAGTAATGATTGTCCCCCAAGAAAGTCTTTAGATTACATGGAGACAGGGATCTAGATTGACGACCTTCGGAGGGTGTGGTTGATGAGCTCAGAACTGAGCTGTCATGGCTCCCAGACTCTTGGTGTCAGACTTCACCCACCCCAGCAAGCCGCACTTCAAGTGCAGTGTTTCCTTTCCCATCGGGTGCGTCCCTCCTCCTGATGGGGCTCTGGTATTCCTTGAGCTGACATGATTCTCTTCAGCCCTCTAGACACTTCCATCTATTCTGTCCATGCTGATAGTAGGACAAAGTTGTTCAGAAAAGAAGAGGAGTGTCTTGCATATTGTGGTCAGGGCTGCAGCAACCAGGATATAACCACAATGTGATTGGACTTTGCCTGACCTGCACAATGGCTGACCAAAGTCTAGCACGGATCACAGGAGAGAAGGCTTCAGGCAGTAGGATCCTTCAAGGCAAGGGGTTAAACAGACCTAATAGAGTTCCCATATTAGTGGGAATCCCAAGAATGGGGACCCCAAACTATGCCACTGAGTCCTGAACCCTCACTAGTGTAAATGACTCAGAGGGAAATTCAGCACCCACGTAAACAGAGACTCCGGAAGATGGAGGGGAGAAAGCAGGAAGCACCAAGAGAGGAGGAGGGAAGGAAAAGGGATGAGAGACATGGGAGAGGGGAGAGTGGAATGGAGAACAATGGGGGGGGGAGAAAGAGGGAGGTAGAAGAAGGGAGGTACCTATTGAGCTTATATAATTAGGTAAAAATAATGTAATAAAATGTAGTAACAAAGAAGAGAAGGGCAAGGGGGATGGCTGAGTAGAGGAGGCAGAAGAGGCTGAACGCTATTGCTGCTACTGTTGCAAGAGCTGTATCGACATCTTAACCTGGTCCCTCATGGCGATGGCAATGAGATCAGATGGAAAGTTGTTGAAGAGCTCTCTGTAGGTGACTCATATGGTGCACTTCAGAGGCAAATGAGGGTCATAGTGGTGCCGTTTGGATCTGTACTGACCTGAACAAGGGTAGAAACAATGGTGCCAGTTCTACTGAAAGATTGGATGAGGTCGTTAGTCCTACAGTGGGGTCATGAGTGATAGGAGATGAACACAATCACAGAAAATTCCAGTTGTTTTTAACCTGAGGATATTGTATTAGTCAGGTTCTCTAGAGATGCAGAATCAACACAATGAATATATATATATAATTATATATATAAAATTATACAATATATTATGAGATATATGATATGAATATATTGAGTTGGCTTACAGATATGGTGGAGATAGTCCAATGATGGCTGCCAGTAGCTGTTCAGTTCGGTAGTCAAGTGGGTGATGGCTGAAGGCTGGAGAATTCCTAGAGTCTTTAGTCTTGCTGACGACTTGGAGGGTTGGAAGGCTAGAGGGTTGAAGAAACTGGGCAGCCAGAAGAAAGAGCAATTCCTAGCACAGCTGCAAGAAGCATCTCTTCTTTTCGGTGGCTCCTTTTTATATGATGCAGTACTGGGAGGATCCTGTGAGATCTTTGGAGGTTCTGATAGGATCTAGGGCAGGTATAATCTTTTCAGGTGGTCTCAGTTGATCCGTCAGGTGTGGTCTCAGCCTATCTTACTTAATACTAAGTGTGTCAAGTTGATATCTAGGCTTAACTATCACAGATATGTTACAATTTGGGCATTATTGTTTCTTAGTGTATATACTATTTCCCTAACGTCGTATAGCACTGCTTCTGATGGCTGTGTCTTCATACACAGCTTTCTATTTCAGGGCCATTTTGTCTGTCCACCCAATCTGCCAGCCCATCTCCTCACCGGTACCACACCACCTAATGACTATAGTTTTTAAAAGAATAAAGTGTTGAGGTGAATATTTTCACACAGATGTTCTTAGCTAATTTTTTGTCTTTGTTTCTTTATCTTAGCAAAATGCTTGATAAATCCTATAGAACACTTTAAGCATTTCATTGGAATCCTGACTTAACAAATGAACTTCAAGATTTCTACCACCTTTAGGATACTGACAACCTGTCTCTTATCTCACTGAAAACTCTGAATTCTGTCTCTGCTTAATGTTCTCTTCAACCCCTCTTCAAAATCACTTTTAATCTTTTCCCCAATGTCTCAAATTTATTTTCTACTTTCTTTGTAGTTTTTTGATCCTCATGACTGTATTTTGATTTTTATCTTTTTAAGTTTTATTATCTTGTACTGACATAATGATTTTACAAATATTTATGCTACAGTGTGATCTTTCAGTGCATATACACAATGTACATCGAATGATCTTATCAGGATAATTATAAGTTCATCACTTACAGTACCCGGGCATTCCACAGTCTCTCTACTGGTGGTTTTGAAATGATTAATTCGTTGTTGTGGTTTATACTTGCTTTATAGAACATTGCACGGTATTCTTCCTATCCAAATACACCCCTGTTCCTCTGATCTGTCCTCTCTCTACTGCTTCCAAGTCTCTGGTGACTATTATTCTATTCTCTATTTCTTTTTTTTCCCTTTGATCTTTATGTGCATGTATGTACATGTGTGTATGCTTGTGTGTGTGTTTGGGTGCACACACATGTACATCTGTGTGTGAAGAAGCAAGATTGATAGCAGGAATCATCCTTCTTTGCTTTCTCCCTTAATCATTCAGGACAGATATCAATTAAACCCGAAGTTTCTCAGTATAGTCGCTCTCACTGTCCAGTATGCTTTGGGGACACCATTATAGGAAGTCCCTAATTCCCACCTGACACTTATGTAGGTTCTGGGGGTCCAGGCTCTGGTCCTTCTTCTTGCTCAGAAAGCGCTTTAACCACTGAACCATCTCCTCATCCTCTGCTTTCTATTTCTTCAAGATCCAATTTGGCTTCCAGAAATAAGTCATAACATGGTATCTCATTGTGTTTGCCCATTTTATTTCAGTTATTGTTTTCCCAAGTCCCATTCAGAGTTCGAAATATGATAGGATGTCATTCTTTTGCTAAAAGGATAATTATTTCACAGTAAATGTACACCATATCTTGCTCTTTCAGCTGTCACTGAGCATGTAGGTTCATTTCGTACTTTGGCCATTGAATAGTAATGTTTTAAAATGGGCATGTAGGTACTTCTTTACTACACTAGTTTTATTTTTATACTAGATATTCAAGTATCAGAGTTGTTATATTACATGGTGGCTCTGCTTCTAGTGTTTTGAAAAACTTCATTGTTTTTCATGACAACTGTGCTAATTTAAATTTTTATGTCTAACCTGTGAGATTTGTGCTGCTATGTCCTTTCTAGTGCCACTGTTTGTGTCTTTTTGCTGGCACCACTCCAGGGAGGAGAAGGTATTTTATTACGGTTTTGACTTATGTCTCCTGATAATTAGTAGTATTTTTGAGGCATTTTCATGTACTTGTTGGTGAATATTTCTTCCTTTGAGGAATTAATGACTATCTTTTAAAAGAGCCTTATTGAGATAGTTCTGAAATCTCTGATTCACACGTCAGTGGTGTACAAATTGATGCTTTTAGTATATTCACGGGGCTGTGCAGCCATCTGTTCAATCTAATTTTAGGACACTTTATCTTCCAAAGGATCCTAACGCCCATTAGCAGTCACGTCCTCTTCTCCCTCACTCCTGATGCCTGGAACCAGTCTCATGTTTCTATCTCTGTAGATTTACCTCAAGCAGAAAATTCATGTAAATAGACTCACGTGATGTCATGTGGTCTTTTGAGACTAATTTCTTTTCCTTACAGTGTGTTCACTGTCATGTACTGTGTGTTCATAGTTTTTTCCTCAATAATATTCTGTGTTTTGGAAATGCTTCATTGTATTTATCCGTAGATCAGTTTCCATAGTCTTACTTTCCAGTTATTATGAACAGGGATGCTGTGAACATACAACTTTTTATGTGGTTATGTTTCCATTTTTCTTCAGTATTCCTGGGACTGGAATTGCTAGATCATGCTAACATTTTTTGAAACTACCCAACTGTCTTTTTTTTTTCTTTTTTAATTTGTTTATATGTATTTCCACATGTGCATGAGCCAGAAGAGAGTATGTGGTGCCCTCCCGTCATTCAGTCTTTTCCTCTGAGGCAGGGTCTCTTCTTGAACTCAGGACTTTTATCTTAACTAGGATGGGATTCAACAAGCCCCAGGATTTTTTTTTTAACAATCACTTTTCCATCAATATATAATTGACTTTTCCATGCATTCAGTCTTCAAGTCTGTTCTGTTAGATCCATACTGCTTGACACTCTAGCTTTGTAACAAGTTTGGAAATCAACAAGTGTGAAACCTCCAACTCCACTCTACTTTTTCAGGTTCATTTGCATATGCACATTTAGGCTTTGTTTATCAATGTTTGCAAGAAATCCAGCTTGAGGAATGGAGCCATCTTAAAGTTTCTAAATCTTGCAACCTTAAACAAGCAATGTTTACTTTATATCACTAATTTCTTAGCACATTGTCAGGTATTTAGCTAAATCATGCATTTCTCTTGTTACATTTATCCTGGAGTATTTAATCTTTGGTAATATTGGAAAGAGCATCATCTAAAAATTTCTTTTTGGATTATAAATTGTGAATGTGTAGAAATACAACAGATTTTTATATGTAGATTTTGTATCACCCAACCTTACAGATTCATAAGCTCCATCTATTTTAACAGGTTCCTTAAGGTGTTTGAAACAGTAGGACATACAATCATGAGTATGGAAAGTTTTTCCGTTTCATTTCTTACCTGAATACTTCTTTTTCTTACTTAATTTTCCTGTCTAAACCGAAATAGTAAGAATAGCCTTCTTGTCTTGAATGCGATCTTGTGAGAAAAGTTTTCAGGCTGCCACCATTAGGAATTATTTTCAGTCATGGGAGGTTCATCAATGCTTTTTCCCAGGGTTAGGAAATTCCCTTTGCTTACTGGCTGTTTACTGTTTCATTTAATGATCCAGATTCTGCTTGAGAGCTTTTGACCAGTGAGTTGATCATGTAGATCAACTTAATTCTCTTACTATGCTACACCATGTGAACTGGTTTTTCTAATGTTAAAATCACCTTGGGCCTATGAGTCAGTATAAGCCTCTACTTGCAAATCTGGTGCCTGAGTTTGATTCACAGAAGCCCACATGAAAGGAAAGTTCTGAAAGTTCTATTCTGACCTCTACCCACATATTGCGGTGTACATGCATGCCACCCTGCCACTCCTCTCTGTGCTTTATAAATAAATAGACAAATAAAATATTTTAAGAAATAATCTTGGGCCTGAAAAGGTGGCTCAGGGGTTAAGCCTTTGCCTTGGAGGCGGAAGGTCCTGAGTTTGGATCCTAGACCCCATGTATAGACACTGAGCGGAAGCAGAGGTGGCCTGCGTTTCCGGTCCTGGTAGGGCGGAGCCTGTGAATCCGGGGCAGAGTAAACAAGGAGGAAGTGGAGGCGTCCATGGTGGTTCCTGAATTCGCCCGTGGTTCTCTACACACACACTTATATACACACATGCGCACACGCACAATTGAATAAATAAAAAAAATTTAAAAAAAGAAATAATCTTGCTTCCTGTTGATAGTTTTTGATCTTTTTTGTATGACTAGGTTGAGTTTTATAGCTTTTTTTGAGGATTTTTTGTCTTTATAAAGAATATTGGTGGTAGTTTTCCTATTTTTGTTTTTGTAATCAGGTTAATGTTGAAATTCTTTTTCACTTACTGGGATGTTTCTTTTTCTCAGTTTATCCTTTTGAGAGCCCTGAATTATTTAAAAATATTCATCAGTATTTTCTACTTTCAAAGTTTCATAAATTCAAAGTTCTTTGCATGTGGTGGAGTTCATTGTTTCTCAGCATTCAGTTTGCTACCTGTACTGGTTATTGTTCTCTGTTGCTTCAAGACATCGCTCATCATCAAGCAACTTAAGGGAGAAAGGGGAAATTATTTAACTTATGGTTCCAGAGGGGAGATACAATCCTTTATGATGGAAAATGCATGGCTGACTGCCAGAAGCTGGAAGCAGCCTAAATCAAATCTATCATGAAGACTCAGAGCTGTACAACTGCCATCCGCAAGAGCAGACTTCTCCCGGAAGTAGCGTGGACCCTCGTCAACCTCAAGTCCACTCTCTGTGACGTCTTCCTCCAGCAAGATGCCACCTATCAAAGGTGCCGTGACCTTCCCAAACAACTAAAGGTTCAAACACATGAGCCTGTGTGGACATGCACATTTCAAACCATGACACTCCAACCCTGGACCCCACAAGCTCATTGCTATCTCATTATGCAAACCATACTCAGTCCAACTTTAAAAGTCACATAAACTATATCAGTTGTCCCGACATGGTCCAAAGACACAACATCCAAAACCTCCTGTAAAAATCAAAAGACAAGTTATGTACTTCCAACATGCAATGGCACAGAATAGAGATTCCCAATCCACATATGGAGGAATGGTGGCATACCCAGGAAACATTGGTCCAAAACAAGACTGAAAAACAACAGGACAAACTCCAAATCCCAAAGCTCCAAATCCAGCAAACAAGCTTCTTGTTGAAACCATCTCAGTTTCTAAGGGCTTTGGTTCCACCTCTCCAGCAAAACTGCTCATAGGACACATCATTTTCTTAGACTGGCTTCTCCCGTGCTATACAGTGTTCCTTGGCAGATGTCTCACATTGGCTCTGACATCTTTGTCATCTTCACTTCTCATAGGCAAATCAGGTTTTAACTCCATAGCACAATATGCCCTTCTTGGGGCTCTAGACTGCAGGTCCAATCCTTGAGCCTCTAATTCTGTCACACACCAAGAACTGGCTTCTGCTATTCTCTGAAACCTTAGAGGATGGATCTATGATCTCCCCCTCTTGCTTCTTTGATGCCTCTAAAACCAGGACCACTTGGATGACTTTGCTAAGTTCTGCAATAACTTACAGGTTGAGCTTGTCCCCCTTGAATCATAGCGGTTCAGCTTCTCTTTGCTGACTCTGTGTAGAACTCTCTTGGGCAGTTGCTTCAGAGGAGGAATGGACCTTCCTTTTTGGATCTTTGTCCTTCAGCTCTTTTCTTCTGAAAGAATTTGTTTTCTTATGAGTGGGAGCCTTCCCTGAGGAGTTAGCCCTCTCTGTAGGGCCTCTTCTATTATCCGATTTGAGAGCAGGCTTTCAGTCAGTAATGGAGTCTGTCATTTTAACAATATCTGCCATTTTGCTATCTGCATTCTCTTTAAACTTGCTCTCATATTTTTCATAAAACTTCACAGATTTTGTCTCTTCATAATTCTGAAGAAGAGTGCTAGAAAGCAGTCATGCCACACTGCCAAGGATACATTCCGCCAAGCACTTGAAATTAACCTCAGGCAAACTTACAGGAAGAGGGAAAATCTTAATCAAATTCTCTGCCAATGGATTACTCCATTTGCTCCTCATCCAGTTCCAAACAGTCTCTGTTCTCTGCTGGACCATCATAAGGCTGGGCTTCCACTGTCGGCATCTCTCACATCATTACTTTCTTTAAAGCTCTCATTAGAATAGCCCTTTTGTCCCTCCCTGCCTCCGAGATGCAAAGGCTTTCCCAGTGTAAAGTCCCAAAGTTCTCCATATTTCTTTGAACAAATACTTCCAAAGACACATTGTCCATATCTTAATACCAACTTCTCTTGGCTCCTCAAAAGATTTCTAGTACTGGGTTTCACAGCACCACCCCTCTTCTCTTGTATCAATTTCTATACCAGTTACTCTTCTTTGTTACTTGAGACACCACTCAAAGTCAAGAAACTTGAAGGGAGAAAAGGAGATTTATTCATTTTATGGTTTCAGAGGGAGAAAGTAATCCTTTATGGAGGAAAGACACGACTGGCTGGCAGAAGCTGTAGGCAACCTGAATCATGTCCGTCATGAAGACTCAGAGCTGCAAAACTGCTAACTGTAAGAGCAGACCTTTCCCGGAAGTACAGTGGAGCTAATCAACCTCAAGACCCACCCCCTGTGACAGCATTCCTTCACCAAGGCTCCACCTCCTAAAGGTGCTGTGACCTTCCCAAAACAGCTGAAGATTCTAACACATGAGCCTGTGGGCGTCAACTCACACTCCAAACCACAAAAGCAGCTTATGTTGAATAGAGGCATTTGGTTGTCTCATTCAGTATGTACCCATCCCTGGTTCTTTGATTTTTCTGTGGTTTCCTATATGGGTTGCTGCCCCCACTTCCTGGTGAGGAGTTTGTGTTTGCTTTTGTGCCATCTTAGAGTCGCAGCTTGAAGCTCTGGTTCTAGCATCTGGGCTTAGGTTCTGTTCCATTTCCACTTGCCATCTGGGAGCTTCCTCTCCCTTCCAGTGGTAGAGACCTGGCTGCACTTAGCCGTCTTGTGCCGACTCATTTGGGCTTTCATTACCTCTCCTCCTCCATTTGCTCCCTCTGAGCACAGATGGGCTAAGGGTTCCCCCTTCACTCACCACTAACCTTTTGCTTTGCTGCCGTCTTACAAAGAGCCCTAGCTCTGTCTGTATTTTAAGGGATCTGTCCTTTGCCTAGAATGATGGGGTTCTCAGAATAGACGTGCACAGCCTGGAGGCATGACTCAAAAGGGAGTCCCAGGGCTGGAGACGTCAGTATGGAACAGGCCTTGGAGAGATGCAGTCTCAAGTGACTACATGTATTGAGTGAAACTTTTTCTGGGGAGACACCACACAAATATCTATTCACCCCAGACTGCGGTTCAATGAATGATCAAAATATAATACATCGGTGTTCATGTTGGTAAAGCAAGGAGTTTGTTGGGGTCTTACGAGCATAGGCGAGGGGCCATGAAGAAAGGAGTAGGATGAATCAAAGGAAGGTAACATCATGGAAAAGACCATGTCAGCCCCTTGAGACTCACAGAAGCTGCAACCCTGCATGGCTCGTCAGTTTCCTTCTGTCTGCTGCACTGGAGGAGTCTCCTGCAGGCACCATGTCTGGCCAGAGTCTCGTCTCCAAGCAGTTATACGCTGCTCTTATTTACCCTGGGGCGTCCCCTTCCCAATCTTGTTAGCCTCAGGAGCTTCTTTATTCTTAATGAATCTTCCTCCAAAATGAAATATTTAAAATTGCTGTACCACAGAGACCGAGTTCAATGCCCACTGGTGCTAAAGTCCAAAAGAGCATCATGTTGTGCTTAGAGGAAAACACTGTAAAATAATAGCATGGTAGTCACTAGATCATTTGGTGGCATATAAAATGCTAAACATGATTCTAGAAGGAATTGCAATAGGTAGCCCTTAAAATAGAAACACCACACTTATTACCAGGATAATGGTCCTATGTGCATGTCTTTAAGATGAGACCTTTGATGTGTTTGCAGTGAGTATGAGTGACTGTGTGTGTTAAGTCAATGAGTGAATGAGTGTGTGTGTGTGTGTGTGTGTGTGCATGTGTGAGAGAGAGAGAGAGAGAGAGAGAGAATGGAGAAAGAGATGGGGAGAAAGATTGTCTATATGTGTTACAGCAGCATTGTTGAGAGGAATAACTGTTGTTTGAAGGTGTATGTAGTAATCATTTACTATATTCTACTTTTTGGACTTGAGTCTTACAACTTCCCATGTCATTCTCTTAAGAGGAGTAGATACCTAATGTGTAATTTACTATTCTTTAAAGTTCTGAGATGAGTTATATAAGTAAAAGAAACTGTCTGATATCAGTATACTGGCCACATAAAGCTCTTCTTCAGAGAGACTCTGCCTGAGAACTGGGGGTTCATATGCGGTTCAGTGTCTACCTGAGGGTTTGGCTAGTTTACTGGGAGGTTAAGTTTCAGATATCTAAGACACATTTAAAGAGGTACAGCATAGTTGGTAAGAAGGACACTGGAATTTTATTTCCTAGGTATTTGCACAACCTTGACAAGTTTCTTAATCTTTTGGTGTTTTCTCTTCTTTAGAGTGAGGGTGAAGGTAGCATATATGTTGTTGAGCTGTCATACATGTTAAATGGAGGTGAAAATTATAGGACTGATAGGTGTGTCTGGTACATGAGTACTTAGGTAATGCTTGCCACTGTTATTAACAAGATTAAGAGGAATTAATACTCACACACAAGTTGTCAACATGTATTCAATTGTAATTGTCTATTAATTTAGTCAAACACCAAGTACTTTGCATTGCTAACATTGAGTATCCAGTGGATGAATAAATATTAGGCTTATGCAACATATTCGAAGAAGTAAGCAATCAGTTTTGTAAGTGCATATTATATTCAATATTCTGAATAATTCCATGCAGTACGTTACAAGTGGCTGAACCATTCCTTCATAGTGTGTTGCTGGACATATTCTTCCTGGGAACCCCCAAACCACTTTGTGATTTCTAAATGGCAGACATTATATTTCTTATAATATGTCTGGGCCTATGGAACCAGCATAAACCAGGAATTGATCAGGCATTGGGTCAGAGGGAGCCTAGGATGTCCATCATCCAAGCTAACTTTATTGTAACATACATGAGTATTTATAGGAAAACAATCAAAGAGCAGGGCCAAGTTTAGGAAAACATCAAAGAAGAACAGGACCAAATTATTTAGAGGATTATGTAAAACATATACATTCTAGTTAACAAAGAAAAGTCAGGAGTGACATCTACTTGCTTTGGGATCAGACATGATGTCTCCAGGTAAGCAGGCATGGCACTTTGCAGACCATTTCAGTTGCTAATGTATCATCCAGAGAGCAGGCTTTGGGCCTAACAATCCCCACAGTAATATATATACATATGTATATATATATATGTGTGTGTGCATATGTATTACTTATATAGTATCATAAAATTTATTGTTTTAAATTGGACATTTTGAGGAGCAAAATGTAGTGGTATTAATATTTAATACTACAATGGGTGACAGAAGATAGACCTCGGTGGTGTTACTCAGGTGCATGGCTTCTGTACTTATCTCCTTTCTGGGTGTCTGATGGAGCATCATCGAAGTACCTGTGACTGACTCTTGGGTGATTGTAGGTGTCGTCTAAGCAAAATCCCAGTTTGTCTTCTTAAACTGGATGTTCAGGGAGACAAGTGTTTGACCCTATGTGAAATAAGAATATTAATAATGAAGAGAGGTCAAACTGATGGACAATTTGAAAAACTAGGACATTATTTCCAGGTTTTCCAGAGAAATAGAAATAATTTTCATATAGTTTCCCATCTCATTTTTCAAAATACAAAGCATTTCTGTTACAGTTAATTATTGCTGTGAGAGAGCACCCAAAGTCAAACAATGTAAGGGAGAAAGGGAGATTTATTCAGCTTACGGTTCCAGAGGGGAGAAACAGCCTTTCATGGTGGAGGCAGCATGGCTGGCTGGCCAAAGCTGGAGGAAGCTAAGTCACCGCAGACATCTTGGAAGCTGAGAGCTGCAGACTGCTTGCTGCAAAGACAGACTTCTCCTGGAGATAGGTGGGACTAATCCACCTCAAGGCCCACCACTTGTGACTGTCTTCCTCCAGCAAGGCTCCACCTCTCAAGGTGCCATGACCTTGCCAAACACATGAGACTGTGGGGGACACATTTCAAACAATGACAATTATTTAGGATTTTCTAAAAGGGCTGGAGAAATGACTCAGGGGTTAAAAGTCTGCTTCAAAAGTATTCCTGGTTCCACATAAAACATAAGGCAGAAAAGGCCCTGGTGGGTAGATCCTGGAAAATACAAAAGTGAAGCAAAAAGGAGGAAGAAGCAATCCAGGATAATTCCCGGAGTCACCCTTGGTCCTCCAGAGGGACACACAGTACCCTCTAATACACACACACACACACACACACACACACACACACACACACGAAAATAATAATAAAAGGGTGTTTTCTAAACACTCAAGTACATTCCTGTACATACACTGGGCCATATGTACCCACCCACATACAAAAACACATGCCTACACATGCATGCACCCCATACATACATATGTACACACACCCCATACACATATAAGTGAAAGAAAAATAAGAAAGAATAAAAGAATATTTTGCAATTAAAATCCTTTTTAATTGCTGTGCCTATTTTAGTCAGTGCCTGGGTTTATTTAAAAAGAAAAGTTCATTGGACACACCTCAGTCCATCTGCCATTTCCCTTTCTTGGGATAATATGTCTTGCTAGTGTGTTTTATGATTTGATATTACTCTTTATTGAGTCTTAACAACTTTGTTTCTCCAAAAGTCAGCAAGAAGAAATGTGGTTGATGTGATTTATGGGGCCCCAAAGGAGGGGGCCGTGTATCACGAGCAATAAGAGTGAATGAGCCATGAATTTTGGTAGTGTGCCAAGAATATCAAGTTAAGCTTCCAACCGAAGAAATATCCTGTTTTGTTGATTAGAATTCATCTGAGAATTGACTTTCTAAGGGGTTATGTATCACCTGTCTGTAAGCCTGTCTTTTGTTGTGCTCAGCTGTCCATCAAACCATCATCATCAGCTGTGTGTCTTTCAGCTCCTTATGTTATATTTGATGCTCTTTTGTACTTCATTGTCTGGCACAAATACATGGATCACAAATACATTTTATATTTTCTTTATTATTTCTAAGTCTATAGGGAATTCAGTTGTGATCAATTACACTTTGAAAGTACTTGGTATAGCTTTCACTTTGTTTCTGACATAGAGCCATATAAATTCAGGCTTATTTGTTTCATACAAAACTGGGTTATGGAGACAATTACTAGGGTATTGACAATGCAGATCACCTTATTGATGAGAGGTAGAGTCAGTGTCAGATGACTTCTGTTTGACAAGCTGTTGGGGTATATTATTCACTGGGAGAAGCAGGCCGGCCTTGCGAGGCTGATGTCTGGTGTTTTAATGCTTTGCTGAAAGTCCCAAGTGTAAGATGTTCATTTGCATAGATTTCTCAATATTACCTATAGCTAGACAAGATAAATTGAATTTAAGTCTATAAAACGAATGCAGTATTACTGATTTTACTAATAAGTTCCTATCTTAGAACGTATTATCTGACTGGAAGCAAAGAAGTATGAGGAATTGGTTTGCTTGTATTCTCTCTCTCTCTCTCTCTCTCTCTCTCTCTGTAAAGGAAAACTGGGCAGGGACAGAATTTGAGGTTGATGCTTACTCTAGTGTAATACTTGGATCAAAAGCTCATATCCATTGAAGTAAGGGCTGTGAGCCTCTAGTATAATTCAGGCAGCTACGTGTGTGCTGTTCAGACCAACAGACATAGTGAAAGTCTGCTGTCGGGCAGATATAATCTAAGCAGTGGAAAATATTGATGCCTACTGCTGTGTAAGGGGAGACATAGAAAGAAATTAAAAAAAAAAACATACTCTGAAGAGTTCAGTGCTGGGTGGAAGTATGCCCGAGACCACGGAGGGTGGTCAGACAAGCATGGCCCATTGGGTGCAGCAGGAAGCCAGTTTTTTCAAGGATCTGAAGACTATTCTGTTACTTATAAATTACTAGTAAGTCATAGATAGACTGAAAAAGGTGAGGTGTGGGGAGGATGGAAGGTATTCAGAGGCAGGGACCCCAAAGGGTGGGCTAAGGGAGAGCAGACACATTGTGTTGCCAAGAACTGTAAGGTCATTCCTCTAAATGGAATATGAAATTTGAGGTGGTCAAAATTATTAGTAGAAAAATGTAACCCTAAGAAATGCTTCATTGAAAAGCAGCCTAATTGGTGGCTGCCTCTAATTGCCATGATTGGGGAAAGCTGGCTAGCTGGACTAATAAAACTGACAAACAAGTTCCAGGGTCTATTGAGAGTCTCTGACTCAATAAACAAAGTGGAGAGCAATTGAGGTAGACCCTAAATATCAACTTCAGGTCTTCACATGTATACATGTGCACATGTGCCCTCATACACATATGCTCCCACACATATATGACTGCATATACATGCACACATCGCATATGCACATATGCACAAAAAGTAAATGAACACAGTCGACCTTGGTAACAGTGTATGGGATGTGATATGTGAGAGAGACTGAGAGAGACTTTTGATCTGTTATCCAGGCAAAGCCAGAGCTGCTAGTAACCCCATGCATGTCATCGCTAGAATTAGAAAAAGATACATTTTCAGGCAGCAGCACAGGGACTGTGTGCAGAGCGCGGTAGATTTCAGCTTTGCTTGTGCTCTGGCACAGTGCCCTGGGGCAGCGTGCGGCCTGAACCACTGGCCAATTGTTAGTGCAGATATGAAGAGAGGCTAAATCTGGAAGGCCATAGGGGGGACTGATCGATGTTAACAGTTGAAAGTTGTTGGTGATGCTTGGCGCATCGTCGTTCAGATGAACACAGTAGCAAAGGACTTGTATACATAATCCTACAGCACAGATGACTACATTTGATTTAGGACCGGCGATTTTATTGTCTGTCATCTGCTGGCGTTACTAGTGGATTTTTTTCTTTTTTAATTGTAGCTCCTACAGTAACTATTGATTTCAAATATATTAACTTTCCCAAAGAATGTGGACTACTTTTAATCAGCATGCTGAAGGACTTTGATGATAAATTGGATTGCTGTTTCAGATTGCTGGGCTGTACCCAATACCTCTTTTCTGTGGTGTTTTGCATAGTTAGACCCTGTGAGTACAGAGGCTGTAGTGAACCCCAACTGGGCTGGATCACCTAACAAACAAGTCCAAGTAAATGAACAAGCAAACAGAGCATTGTATTACTGGTAGGGCCAAAAACTATAGTATTTATTTTCTTTGTGATATCAATTCTAGGTGAGCAATACAAACCCATCCTACTTTGCCATTTTATAAAAAGGTTTTTGTCAACCACTAATCATGACAAGTGTATTTGGAAGCATATATGCTGGAAGGCATCTTAGTTACTGAGATGAAATTCCTGGAGCTGGGTACTTTATTTTTTTTTGTATGTGTGTCTGCGTGTCCGTGTGTCCATGTGTCCGTGTGTCCGTGTGTCCGTGCGTGTGTGTGTGTGTGTGTGTGTTTCTGTCTGTGTATCAGAAGGCACTGTGTGTGCCTGTGGAAACCTAAGAGAAACTTCGGGAACCATCCTGGATTGTTCTACCTTCTTTTCACTTTGCTCTGGAACTTTCCCTGCTCTGTCTTCCAGGGCCAGAAGTTCAGGCCACTGTCATTTCTGCCAGGTGTTTTATCATGAGATCTGGGATCTGAACTGGGGACCTTCTACTCGCGACTCTGAGGCTTAATCCCTGAGCCACCTCTCCAGCTCAGGGTGCCTATTTTTAAAAGAGCCTTATTTAATTCACAGTTTGGGGGTTCAGCGGCATGAGATGGCATCGCTCTGGCAGTGAGACTCTCCTGACAGATACCTCACAGGGTTGGGAGCTGGAGACTGCATGGCAGGACAGGAGGCAAGGGTGGCTAAGGAGCGGCGATGCCTGCTGTCTCAACAGCTCCTCAGGAGCTAAGTTAGTCCCTGGAGAGCTACACTGGCCCCATTTGAGAGCAGCGCCTACATTGACCTCCCACTCGGTTCTGCTTTCAAAGGTCCCACAACCTGTCCACCTTGCCATCCTATGGACCTAGCTTTCTAGTTGTGAGCTCGGTGGGGACACACTCAAATAGAGTGTGCTTCTCTTTTGTAATTTTGAGGGGGAAAACTGTACCCCTATCCAGTGTTTCACATGACACTGTTTTGCAGGAAATCGTGGAGGAGTATCGTGGAGGACTATTATTGTGGAGTATTGTTGTGGAGGAGTGCTGAGTGGCCATGAAACAGCCCAGCAGGAAGAGGAAGCTCAGCGTGGAGCCCAAAGAGCCAAGAGACTCGGGCGGAAGATCGGTAAGATGTCAGCCTCTGGCACCTTCCTGTCAGGTGCTGTTACCATTGTGATGCACCAAGGAATGAGACTGTTCCCTCACCACAACTCAGGGGCGTTTCAGTCACACAAAGCTGTTTCCTTTTGGTTAAGGTTTTTGTAAATTCTGGTAAAATACAGTGAATAAAGGAAATGTTTGTATATACATATATATATGCATACACATATATATACATATATAAATATATACACACACATATAAACACATTTAAATATATACACACATACACAAATATATGTACACATATAAATATATACACATATATAAATATATATGTGTGTATCTGTTAGTGTGTATGTATATGTGTTTGTATGTCTGTATCTGTATGTGTCTATGTATATCTGTAGGTATCTGTGTGCATCAAAGAGCACTGTGTGTGCATGTGGAGATGCAAGGGTGACATCAGGAATCATTCTGGGTTGCTCTGCCTCCTTTTTTGCATTTATCCAGGCTCTGCCAGATAAGTGGGCCAGGGCCAGAAATGGAGGCCACTGTTGTCTCGTGTTTTTATGTGGGACCTGGGATCTGAACTCATGTCTGCTTGCAAGAGAAAGGCTAAACCCCTGGACCGTCTCTCTAGTCCCCTTTTCATTATATTTAACTAATATAGTAAAATGTATAAACAGCACCATGGGGCTGGAGAGATGTTGCACAAGCAGAAAGTCCTGAGCTTGAATCTAGTAAATCCCAGAGTGAAGCAAAAAGGAGGTAGAAGCAATCCAAGATGACTCCCACAGTCATCCTTTGTCCTCCACAGGGACACAATGCCCTCTGACACACACACACACACACACGTACACACACACACACAAGCAAAAAAAATGAAAATAAATAATAAACAGTATCATATACTTTGAATATTGTTTAATGTTTAAATTGGGTTAAGCATATTTATCGCCTTAAAGGTTTGTTGTTTCTTTGTGTGTGTGTGCACATGTGTGCATGTGCGGGTGGGTGCATACATGAACATGTCTATGTATATATGGGGAGTCAGAGGACAAACTCGGGGTTCTTCAGGCACCTTCCACCTTTTATTTGAAATGGGGTCTCTTTGACCTGGTGCTCAGCCAGGTAGGTTAGGCTCCCTGGTCAGTGGGTTCAGCTGTCACCACGCCAGACTTGTTTTTTATCCTCTGACATTTTCACTCATGAATGCAATGAATTTGTGTGCTTTCATCTTGACTATCCCAATCACATCCCCCTTCCTGTCCCACTTCGAACTTTCTCCTTTCCAGTCATTTCCTCCTTCCTTTCATGTCTTTTTGCATGTGTGACCCACTGGGTTTTATCTGGGATGTCTGTATTCACGCCAGATATTTGGCATATTATGAGCATCTGACTCAGGTTCTCAAGGTGAAAGTTTCTAACTGCTTTCCTCTGCTTTGTAAGTGTCCACTACCTCCTTCTCTGTGACGACCCCCGTGCAGGGCATCCTATTTCTTGGTGCTTCCTTCCTGTGACTTGGAACCTGGAAGTCAGCTCCTTCCCATCACGCTCTCCCTCATTTGCCTCCCGGGTCTGGGAACCCCCATCGCAATGCCAACGTCTCTGAGAGCAGACTCTTGCCATAGGTGACTGTGATCACAAGGATCACAGAGCATTAATTTTGTGCCCACTTAATTCAGGTAATATAAAACGACTTATAATTTTAAAAGTGAAATGCAACCTTGTCTTTCACAAACATGGAGGCAAAATTGACTGTTGTCAAGAAAGGGGGAGGAGGGAGGGAGGGGACCGGTGTACCTGTTAAGTTTGTATGAGTGGAAATAAAAAAAAAATAAAATGAAATGAAAAAAAATACATAAAAAAGAAAGGGTATGGGGATTATGGACTTTCAGAGGATCGTATTAGGGTTTTCCAGAGAATTATTTTAAGGAACTTAAAATATTAGGACCAAAATGCAGGAACTATGTATGGTCTATGAGAGATTTAGGGGAAAGGTGATACTGTCACCCTCAGCCCTAGGTCAGTCTGCAGGCTGGCTTCTTTCTTTCTTAGAAACTTCTGGTTTCTTTTAGGATTTTCAAGTAGCTGAATGATCCATATCATGTAGGGTAATTGGCCTTTTTCAAAGTCTCCTGATTTAAATGGCGAGAACAGAAGAATGCCTTACAGCGACATAATGCCTTACAGTGAACATCTGGAAGGTGCAGTGTTGTTCATTACTCCTCTTCCTCCCTGGCCTGTGCTGTTTCCTTCTGGCCACTTATGCATTGTGGAAACTTAACGCCTGGCCAATATCATGGAAGCCCCTCTGATGATGGTTTTTGGGCAATGGACCATTATAATGCTCTCATTTGTGACTGTCTCATGAGCTATTATCATATTAGGATATGGGTTTTGATGTCTTTCTGTGGCTTGTAGGTGTACATTGCACATTACAGTAGTCAAAGTAATGTGCAATATAAGTTGTCTTGTGTTTCAGTGCCACCTACACATAGATACTAGACATACTATGTCAAGTGGCTTTGTGCTTTAAGGTTGCTTTCAAGTTGTCAGATGTAGGTCAGTGACAAGCTCCAGATTCCTTGGGTCGTCCTGGGTAGAGGGGTGATTGGCTGGGGCCAGCTCCCTGGGTACAGGTACTCTGTATCTTTTGGAGGCTCCAGAGGAGTGAGTAATCTACTAATAACCATGGCGTACCCTGCTAAGGTCCTACTCTTTACGGATTGCTTGGACCTGCTTTGGATCAGTTTGTATCTGTCTGCGGAGATGTGAAGCTGCCCTCCACCTGTGGTTTGCTGGTGACAGAAAGGACGTGGGACCTCAGTGTTTGATGTCTTCAGCTCTTCCTGGGTCCTGGTTCTCCAGATGTGCACAGTGGACCATCAGCATTAGCATCCTCTTGTACAAATTCCTTGGCATTGATGCAGAACTGTTGAATCACACACTGTGTGGTGCCTGGCAGTCTATATTCTGACAATCTGAGTAATTCTGCTGTCACAGTCCTCAATACCCATTATCATCTCAGGACATAACTGAATGTCACTGACCTGATGGTGGTGCTACAAAGCTAATCAATATCCATCAATGTTGGCTTATGCATATCTCTTAGAACTTTAATTTAGGATTTGATACAACTTCCCTTAATTACACTTATTTTCTCTTTTTCCCTTATCAGTGTCAATTTTCTTTAAACTGATTCAATCATTCTATTTCCTCTTGGCACTCAGTCGTCTTGCTCTACAACACTAATATTTAACTCTCTGCTCTTCTGCATTAGCGCAATTTCTATTTTAGTCTTAAATCCCAAATCAGTGTCTAACTTGAGGGAGTCTTAAACAGAATAGCCTCTTTATTTCTATTCTAAATTTTGATTTTCATTTGTGACTTGAGTAATACTGACATAGGTGCGTGTGGTTTTAGCATGAAGCCTTGTATAGATGAATTTCCAAAAGTATCTAGTTAATGCTGTTCCTTTCCCTCCTGACACCTCCATGTCAAAGTGCTTTGATGAAGAGTAATGCAGCGATTTTTCAAAGGCTGTATTGCTGACTCAAGCTTGGAGATGTTTGCTGTCATGCTGCTATTATAACAAATATTGACAAAAGGTAATTGAAAAGGTAAGTAAAGAGTGGATTACACATTATATTGTCAGTGTGAGCTCACTATCAGTGACAATGTCCATTTTCATTAGGCAAGTAACAATTTAATCCAGTTAGCTAGTTTATATTTCAGATTCTATTCACTGTGAATAGGAAGGATCAGTCATGCTTTGATTTTGGTTAGAATCCTTGGAGTTTTGATTCAATGTTATACTTTCTTATTTCATGAGTTAGTTTTCTATTCATCTAAATGTAACCTTATTGCCAGATTAAACACATAAACAAACAGTACAGTTAGTGTTTGAAGTCACCTGTTTCTGAGACAGAGTGACCTTTGGTTGTTGAAGAGTGCGTTATTCAGTCCCCATATATTTCTGCCGTTTCTGTTGCTTTTTGGTAATTTTTCTTCTCATTTTGTGTTGCTGCATTTTAATAAGGCACAAGAAGTTATTTTTGATTCTTTTGTATTCAGTAAAAGTTAGCTTGTGGCTCAGAATGTGTTCTAATTTAAAGAAAGTTTCATGGGCCACTGAAAAGAATGTATATGCCGTTTGTCTTAAACAGAATAGCCTCTATATACCTTAAGTCCACCTGTATCTTCGGTTTATTTCTAAGATTCCTTTAATCATTTTTAGTCTGGATAATCTATCTACAGATGACAATGGGCTATTGAAATTTCACACTTCTAATGTTCTCAAGACATCTGTAGTCATTATGTCCACTAGTATTTATTTTATGGATTGGGAATCCCAATGTGTGTATGTGTGTGTGTGTGTGTGTGTGTGTGTGTGTGTGTGTGAATGTGTGCATGATTTGGATCTAAGTGGTTGCATGTATGTTTGATGGCTTATTTTATCCCTTGCCATCTTTTTTTTTTTTTTGCTCTATGGTCATTTCTTTCAGGGTACTAATACTAGTCAGGAATACTTCACTCATAAACCAATTAGCCTTCAAAGGCCTCAGCTTCAGATAACATTGTATTGTGGGAGGATTAGATGAATTCAGCCATCTTATTTTTTTGAGACAGTTTCTCACTGAATCTGAAGTTACCGATTGGCTAGAATGTCAAGCCAGCAGACCCCTGAAATTCTCCCCTTCTGCCTCCCAGTCGTGGGATTACTGACATGAGCTACAGTCTAGACATTTTTTAAAAATAAACATACACATAAGTATTTATTAAACACTGAAATTTCATAAATAGTTTTCCAGAGAATATTTCAGTTTATGCTACTCACCCAAAACAGCATATGTCTTAGATTCAGACTATGTTTTAAGAATCCCATATTTGAATATCATTTATAATATTTGAGACTACCTCTGAGCAATAGCTAATATCTTTAAAATTCCTTACATTTGTCTCACCATTGTGCATATATGCAAATTTGAAAATAGATTTTTTTAGAAGATTTTCTGGTTTTATGAACTGTTTTTTTTATTGTCTGCAAGAACCTAGTTATCTGACAAGCTAAGACATTTTCTTATCACACCTTGTGATTGTAGAATAACACATCGTAATTTGTTTTCCAGTACTGCATAACAAATGCTTTAAGTTAAATGGAAAAAAAACCAATAGATACTTAGTATTTATTATTTAATAGTTCTGCCATCAGAAGCCCAAAATAGATCTCTTTAAGCTAAAGTCAAGTGTAAAGATTGTCATAATAAATATTTAGTGGTTCTAGGGGTTAGAGTATGGATATTTTTGGCACTCTGATTTTGTGTTTTAGGAATTCCCATTCTAAAAGATAAATCATAGTGGAAAAACTATTGGAAAATACATAACCCACAAAGGATTGACATCCAAAATATGTAAAGAAATTGTAGTGCTCAATAAATAAACACCCCAACTTAGTACTTAATTTCTTCTTAAAAGCAATTTACCTCAGAAGTTACATGGATGAGCACACAGAAAGGTGCTTAGCACCACATGTCATATGGCATTGTAAGGAGAAACGGGAGGAGACACAGAAACAGAAAGAGTTTGTGACACTGACAAAATAAGCAGCACTAATGACACCGTGGGAAATCTCATAAGTGCCATTAGAGGCACAGCAGAATGAGATGATTTCTTAAACTACTGAACACACCTTTATCAGAAGATCCACTGAACATAGCAACACAAGTTGAAAATTTATCTCTATGGAAGCATGAATACGAACTAACTACCTTTAGCAGCTTTATTCATAATTACCAAACCTGCAAGCCACCGTGTCCTTAAGTAGGGGGATGGATAGATAAGCAAACTCTGATACTCTGCATGCACAACCTTCCTGGAAAGTAAGATCTATGACGACAGTCAATTGATAGATGGTTGGGATGAGCTTATGGGAGGTGCCATGGAGGAATAGGTGCAGGGGATTTAGAGTAATAGCCAATTTTAGAGGATACTATAGTTTTGGATATGTATCATATATCTGTTCAAACTCATAGAAGGTACAACACAAAGAATGGACTGTACAGCAACCTATGAAATTTATTTGGTAGCAATGCATTAATATTAGGTTGTCAACTGTAAGAAATAAACCACAGTAATGCAAGATGCTAGTAACGGGAAGGGGAGGACTAGGGTGGGCTTCAAAGACATATGACAGTTAGTGTCTTCTGTTACCCTCATTGGAGTATTTACACTATTTCACTTAATTAGAGTTTTACCTGCCTGAAATTTTATGTGGGTGCTATGGAATCAAAACCCAGGTCCTCACATTTGCACAACAAGCACAGTGAGCCATCTCTACAGTCCTGGAATTTGCTTTTTAATTCAGTGATCCAATCTGGGCCTGTTTGTTGGCAAGTTAAAGCCATTCATATTTATGTCTATTTTGAGAGACGCTCACTAATTCCTGTATTTTTGTTGATTATTTTCCTTGTTGGTTGGATGATTGTTCTTTACTTTCTCACTGGTAATAGGAGTTTGCTGGTTTATAAGTTATACATGATGAATTCATTCCAGTCTCTCTCCTTTGTTCACCTATTTCTGTCATGAAATGAATTCTTTCTTGAGATTTCATGGTTGAGTCTTTCTTCTCTGAATGTAAAATTTCTTAAAAGTATCTTTTAAAGTGCTGGTTTGGTGGTCATGAATTGCCTTAGCTTGTGATAATCTTGAAATATACTTCTCTGTTACTTAAAAAGATAGCTTAGCTGGATATAGAAATCTAGCTTGGGGGTTATTTATTTACAGGACTTGAAATACATCATTACATATTTTCCTGACTTTTGATGCTATTTTGATATGTCTGTTTCTGTGCTTTGGTGTTTTTCCTTGTAGCTATTAGTTATCTCTTAATCTTGAAATTTATATTTATTAGTGTGTGTGTGTGTGTGTGTGTGTGTGTGTGTGTGTGTGTGTGTGTGTAGGTAAAAGACAACTTGCAAAAAAGTCTTCCCTTCTGTTGGGTGGGCTCTAAGGATCAAACGCGGGTCGTCAGACTTAATGGCATGTACCTATATATCCACTGAGTCATCTCAGTGGCTCTTTGCTTTGTATTTCTGACATATTGACAAATGTCATGGATAGGTTCTTCTCTGGTCTTGCCTATTTGGAGTTCTAAATATGTCTGGTATTTTTTTAATTTATTTACTCCTTTAGTTTCAGTGATAGTCTCTTTGAATAAATTCTTTTCGTCTTCAATGTTACGTCATATACTCCTTATTGATTTGGTGTCTTGATTATATCTGGAGTTTTTGGACATGTGATGGTGCTTATTTACTTTTTATACTACCAATACTTTGTTACAGTATCTTATGGCTCCTGTGTTCCATCCTTAAATATCTCCTTCTCTTGGATGAGTCTCTTGGTAATGCTTCCTACTTTTATACAATGAGGTTTTCATTTTCAGCATTTCTTCTCAAAAATCCCAATTTCTTGCTGATTTCTTCATCAACATTATCAATTTTCTCATCTATTTTGCTGTATTTTTCCTCTGTGCTTTCATATTAGTGTTCAGGTCCTGGATGAATTCATCTGCTTTCAGGTCATTAATCACTTTTACTAGCAAAAGTTCTTTTTAGTGTCTTTGAGTTCTTAAGTGAGAAGTTAGAGATTTTGAAAGATTTGTTTTACCTTAAGTGTTGCGTTTCTGTTCCACCATCAGTGTATTTGTGGGCTTGGGTAATTCTTTTTGTTTGTGAGGAATGGTGTCATCGAGCAGTCTACTCTTTTTTTTTTTTTTTAAATATTTTTATTATTATTATTTATTCAACTGTGCGCATGTGCGTGTGTATGTGCGCGCGTGTGTGTCTGTGTGTGTGTAGAACCACGGACAAATTCGCGAACCACCATGGACGCCTCCACCTCCTTCTGCCCCGGGATTCACAGGCTCCGCCCTACCAGGACCAGAAGCGCAGGCCGCCCCCGCTTCCGCCTGGCGTCTATACGTGGGATCTGGGAACCGAACTCAGGACCTTTCGCCTGCAAGGCGGAGGCTTAACCCCTGAGCCACCTCTCCAGCCCAAGCAGTCTACTCTTGTAACTCAGTTCCTAGTACCCTCAATGAGAAGTAGACAAACTAACACCAACAACATTCAGAAAAAGATAAAAAAGAAGGAAAAGCTAAAAGATTTCCAAACAATGGAAATTTCTAAGACAAAATTAGCTAAGTGGAATTAGGAAATGAAAAAACAAAAATATGAGGCTATAAAAAATTCACATTAGGAATACAACATCAAAATACTGTTAAATTTAGAAACTGGTAAAAGGAAGAACTGTGGGGGGGAATACCAAGAAAGGTAGTGCAGTAATGAAAAAGGCATAAACAAAATCTGACAAATATTTGGAAGGATAAGAAATAAAAATATTAGCATTTAAAAATACAATGAAGTAACAATCCTGTTAATATATAGTAAAAGAAAACTAAGGAATTCACAAGCTTTAGTGAAAAAGGATGAGGAGTTTCAACAGTTTCATTCTGGTCTATGGACATGAGGTCATGTAAACTTGTAGACTCCTATTTCTGTGGTTCATGCTCTTGACTAGTCTAGCATCTTCTGTCCTTCAAAGCTAGTCTATACCTTGGAAGCTTTCCTTCTTTGTATAGCAGGGATGGACACACTACTCTTTGCAAACTGTGAGCTCAGCAATTTCCCTCACATTCCCAGGACTCTCTAGGTTGTTCCCCCAGAGTGGTTAATATTTTAACTTGGTTTTAAAGTGGTTAATATTTTAACTTTAAGTGTGGTGGGAGTCTGTGAAGCAGCCAGGACACTGAGATTGGTACAGATGGAGGGCTCTTGTCTTTGTTCTCTCAAGACCTCCTGAGTATTAATCTCCCTGCTGCAGAGTTACAACTGGGGTTGGGGAGAATCTTAGGTGCGCCCCTGGAACTTCAGAGTTCTAGGGCTCCACAGTGGATGACTCTACAGGTCGAACTTCCTGTTGGCTTGAGGCTCAAGTTGGTCCAACTCCAGCATTCCATCAGCTGATGAGATCTGTGTCCAGCTGAGGAGAGCAGGATTGTCTTCCTTGTGTGTTTCCCAGACCAAGGTGTGGTTGCTGTGCTTGAACTTGAGAGCTTATCCGTGTCCATCCCTCTGGCTCTCACACCTTACTCTCTGGGCCTTCTACAGCTGGGGTCCATGGTGGGCCCCTAATTGGTACTCTAATGATCTCAGGCTCGCAGGGTAACAGCCCCCCAAGGTAACAGTAGATTGTCTCTTGGATGGTGTCTGACTGTTTCCCTGAATGGTTTAGAATGACAGAATTTAATTTCTGTCTTTCTTCTTCTGTCCACTGGCTGTCTCATCAAAGACTACAATCATATCGGATGTTTGTCGCGGTTGTTGGCTTGTCTTGAGGACTGTCCCTGCTCTTCTGGCTTTCCTTTCAGTGATTTCGGCTTCTACTCCCCACCTCTGCAAGGGGGCTGTGGAATGGGCGCTGTGGTCAGCTTGCTTCTCATACCGCCAGTCTTTTTCTCTGGATGCTATGGGTATTCTTGAAGTTCCTCTGTGGGTTGTTAAAACTCTTCCTTCTTTCTTTGTTGGAATCGAGTCTATATTTTTTCCTATTTTGACATCCTCCTTCACTGTCACATGGAGGTAGCTTCTGATTAGCTACCTCTCCTAGAAGCTTCCACAATTTCTTTAACCACTACCATTATTGTAAGCAATTAGTTTGCTTTCATTTTTGCTTTTATACACAATGTCACAACCAATGCTTTTACTAATATATCTTTCAGATATGGGGGTGAACTTATAAAATATGATCTGTAGAATTTCCATGCTAAAGGGAACATGCACTTACATTTCTTGTCAGCTTTTCAGCATCACCCTTCAGAGAGGCCATCTTTATTTATCCTGTGTCCGCCACAGTTCCTCTTTCCCTTGCAATTTATTACCCATCCTGCCTCTTAGCTTACATGACTCTCATATGTGGGTGAAACTGCTTCTGCTCTGCTCTTCTTAGTACCGCAGTGGAGTTAAAGTTCTTTGTTCCTCGGGGCTCCTTGACATATCCTGCCTCTTCACAGCATCCAGCACAAAGACCCTTGTCACTTGGGCGCTGCTCGCTAGCTATCCACCCACCACTTTAGGAATGACTAGCCTAGTGTAGGCACATTGGAACTGGGGAAATTAATCTTTGTTTTTTCCCCCAAAGTGATTTCATAGATATTTGGGGTATGTGTGGGTGGTCTAGATCCAATACCTCTAAACAATATGGAAGATGCTAAAATTTCAAATTACATGAAAATTCTAGTTTCACAAATAAAAGGGAAAATGGACTCGAATGTGGGAAATAAGGTACACGCCTTGAATCGCCTGCACAAACTGTCTGCCATTGAATCAGCGTCAGCTGCCATTCTGCTCCCTTGGAATTCCTTAAAAGTCAGCATGTCTGTATCTAAATATTTGGGACATATCTAAACTTTGGGAGATAGAAATGTAGGACTGCCTCAATCTGTAATTGATCTTAAAGTATTGCTGAATAAAGGAAGCTGCTTATGTTGGAGTCATGCAGTACAAGGGTCTGTTAGCACATTGGCACTCTAAGCCATGGTCACACTGCAGAGGCAGACAGGTCCCTAGGTCCTTGGACTGACTGAAGAATGACATATATTTAAAATGCTCCTATATAGGTGCTGCTCCTGGTAGGGTCATGCATTGACTGGCATGGGCTGGCAAACGAGACTTGATTTGGTCTTCGCTTCTGTCACTTAGAATCTCTGTGACAATTGCTGGGGCAGATTGTAGAACGGGCATCTTAGAGAATCTGGAAGGGTCTTTCCTTTTTAATACATGTAAGGCCTAGTGTCTGACGAAACTTCTAGATGACTATGGCAGATCTGGGTGATCCCTTTCAGTCTTGATGGCAAAACTGGAGAGCTTGAATTTTTGATATAGGTGCCAAAACCCTGTTAGAACGATGGCCAGGAGCCATGGCTGACCACTCTACAGAGTGGAATGGGACCCCCTTGTAAAATCTTTAAATACGTGATGATAAAATGACAGCCGAGTTGTTTTTCAGTAGTTTTTGATTTTCTAGTTTCATTGCTGCCCAGGGGTTTGATTGCATTTCACAACAGCAAGCGAAATTCATCTGTAGATAGACTGGAGGAAGGTTTCTAGAAGGCTATTATTACACATATGTTGCCCTCTGGTTTTTGTTTGTTTATTTGCTTGCTAGTTCTTATTTGAATAACTCTTAGAAACTACCACAGATATTTTATTCAGAGTCTCTAGCCATGTTAATTAATACTTGACAAACAATGGATGCACTATTCTATTTGATGACATCTGCATTCCAGTAGAACAGTGGGAGGGAAGATTCCCATAAACTCCTGCATTTTTAAACTTACTTATTTATTTGTGTGTGTGTGTGTGTGTGTGTGTGTGTGTGTGTGTGTGTGTGTGTGTCAGAAGGCACTGTGTGGTCCTGTGGAGGGTCATGGTTAACTTTGGGAATGATCCTGGATCACTTACCTCCATTTTGCTTCGTTCTGGGTTTTCCCAGGCTCCTTCCACTAGGGCAGGAAGTGCAGGCACCTGGGATTCAAACTCAGGACCTTCTGCTTGCAAGGCCTAGTCTTAACCCCTGAGCTATCTTCCCTGCATTTCTTATCTGAAAGGTTTGTTTCATTCATCTTCACAGTTCACAACGGGCAGAGCACAGGAACATGCGATGGGTGTTCTTGGGTCAGCAGGTCAAGTGCAAACAGTAATTTGATATTGAGATTATTAAGCAGACCCCATATTCACTGCAGTTCTCAAAGCTAGTGAGTGGCCCCCTCAGGGCAGGTGTTGCTCCTTCTGGAAGAGGGACAACCAGGTGCTCCAGCGAATGCAGTCCAGCAGCAGAGGGGGAGAGGGTGTGCTGGCCGGCAGAATCCTTTGCTCACTTCCTGTATTTGGGACGCATAGATAGGCACATAGTAGGTGAAAGCACACGTTGGCCGTGAGTGAGGAGCACACTAGGCGTTTTGGTTATTTTACGACACAATCTTCCCTTGTAAAGCGATGGATTCTAATTTGGTTGGTGGAAATGTTCCACAGCAAAGATTTATGTTCCTTCAGTCATTATTAGGCAGATTTTTTCCCCTCAGCATGTTAATTCTTTTCCTAACAGAACAGTTTTATTTTCATTTTTTAGAAATAAAGCTTGAAACCTGGGAGACCACAGAAGTGGTTTTGTTCTTCTTAGTTCACGCTGATTTCTGTAATCTCCTGGGGGATAAGTTGAAATGTTTATTTCCCCCTTTAGAAAAATGTATTAATTTTGCATTCACTTATCTTGTGTATGCGTGTATACAGTGTGGGGATGTGTGTATGTGCAGAAGTCAGAGGACAGCGTGTGGGAATCAGATCTTTCCTATTACCATGTGGTTTCCAGGGATTGAACTCGGGTCTTCGGGCTTGGTTGCAAGTGCCTTTACTTGCATAGCCATCTTGCTACCCCTCCCTTTTTTTTTTCTAAAATGAATTTTCTATTCATTAATAGCAGTTTAGCTTTATTATCTTTATAAAGTAGCTAACTATCCCAGGCAGAAACAAGCAAGTTGAAGGGCCAAAGACTGTGGAGAATATTTAATCCAACCCTGTATTTTAGCAGATGAGAAAAAGTAGGTTCTGAAAATACAAGCCACTTGTTTAGACCTTAAGTAGCTCATTATGGTTTGGCATTTTACCTTAGCTCACCAACCCCCACATTCAGCATTTTTCTTCTCTGCCCCATGGTAGTAAATAATATCATATTTGCAGAATAAAAATGGGGTCAGTTTATCATAAGAGAAATGTTAATTGATTTTGAAAGTTAAAATTATGATTTTTGTGGATGTGTGTCTGTCAGTACAGCCATAACTGTGATTCATTCTAAGAACATACAGACCCAGAGAACTGGGGTAATTTATATTCGAAGTGAGAAAGTAATGTTGTTTTGTGGAGAATACTTTTTCTTTCTAGGCAGAATCTCAATAGCAAACAAAAACTGTGAACCAAATGTCCTATTCCGCTAGCTGAGTGGCAGATAGCATATTCTATATTTCTTTTTATTTTTGAATGATGCGGTGATTATAGAAGAGCCCCAGTGGCTGTCACGTGCGTGGAATCAGCCCTTGAAGACTGTTTCTAGTTACTGCTGCAGTTTTGCTGCAGAAGAGAGCATGTGGTTTTGAATTATGAAAATTTCTGGGTATTGACTGAATGAAAAAGGCTGACATCAGTATAGAGAGATACCTTAGAAAACTAGCCCTGATTTGGGAGCTCATCCCACACACACAGCAGGTCCGGGTAGATGGAATTCGATTGCGACCACTGCTAGCACTTCCTACCCTGAGTGGGGGGTGGGGGGAGGGATGGAAGTCTCCCAACAGCTTAGAGTGTGAGCCTCATGTCTTTCGGCAGTGGTTCTGGAGATCCTCTATTTAGCAAGGCCCTCAGAGGTTTCACATATTCTCAAATAGGAGGCGCTTTGGCTTGCAGCATCTGTTATCAGGCTGTTGTCTTATTCCGTGCCCAAAGATACCCACTATGGATATGAAATCTGCCAGGCAAAAAAGAATTGCTTGTGAACCTTCTTTCAGCAAACGTTTGCTGAGCTGGAAAAGGGGCCAGTTTGGGTTTGGTTAATACATTGTTCTTTCTGAAGGTCCATCCGAGCCAGGAGGGAATAAATGGATGATGGCAGTGTGGTGTGGTGAGCCCCATGACAGAGGTTTGTGCAGGGTACCTGCAGACATCAGGGGTTCCCCAGCTTAACCTACATGGAGAGAAGCAGGGGATGCTTAGCCTATGTGGAGAGAGGGAGGAGAGAGGGCCACAGAATGCTTCCTGTGGACTTGTGAGGAATACATGAGTAGGACAGAATGGCTTTCTGTCATTGTGTAACAAGATGTCAAAAACTCAGTAGCTGCACACACTTATTATCATGCATAGTTTCTATGGAATTAGGGCATGGCTTGTTTCTGATGAAGTTGGTGATGGCCGACTGAGTTCCTCTCTCTCTCTGTGTGTGTGTGTGTGTGTGTGTGTGTGTGTGTGTGTACACAAAGGCACTGTGTGTGCCTGTGGAGTCACTAGTACACCACCTGGGATGATCCCGGATTGCTTCTATCTCCTTATTGTGTTGTTCTGGGGTTTCCCAGTCTCTATCTTCTAAGGTCCAAAGTGCCAGCCGCGGCCACTCCCACCCAAAAGGGAACTCAGGTCCTTCCGGTTATGAGGCAGAGGCTTAACCCCTGAGCCCTGTGGGTTCCTGTTTACAGCTTAGTATCCCCAGATCTCCCTGTGGCTGTTGGGAGGGAGATCTGATTCCTTGTGGCTCGGAATGACTTTTTCACTGAGATCCAGGTAGCAGTCCCCCTGTGACCCTCCAGTTAGTCAGTGGAGTAACCTCACCCTCGCGGCTGAGGGACTCTCTCTCTCTCATGCCATATGCAAGATCACGTCTTGCTGTTCAGTCAGGGAGTGGCCAACTTGCCTCCTGAACTGTGTGATCCAGGTCCCATCACAACAGTGGGACTCATTGGGACTGTTCTAGAACCTCCTATCACAAGGTAACTGAGGTAAGGTACCTAGAACCTGGGTCCTGTGGTTCTTACCCCCTTGAAGCTCACCCCAGTGCCTGGCCATAGGTGCTCAATAGGTGCTTTTGAAATGTCTAATTGATTTAGGCATCTCTGATGCTTCTTATTCTCCCTTTAGATTTCTCTTCCGTTAGGGATTGTGTTCATTTGAGACGTGTTTCTTTCGTCGATAAGCACGAATAGGCAAGATGATTTAATTTTTAAATCCCCAGACACATGTGTAGTAGTTGAAATCTAGCAAAATAACTGACAGCTACCATTGATCAAGAGTCGGCCATGTGTCTTGTGATGCACAAAGCACTTTACCCATGGGGCTGTGATCCTAGAAACAGTCCTGTAAAGAAGTTCTGGCTTCCTGGAAGCCACATGGTAGGAAACTGAGGCTCACCAAGGTTCCATAGATCATGAGCCCAGCGTCACAGAGCTAGCAAGGGATGCATGTGGGATTTATACTTTCAACTGTCTGATTCTAAAATTTGTCCACTGAGCTCTCTGACTATCTCTAAGATGCTCGGTAACCCAGCATAAAGCAGCGTGATGCTGGCACATGAATAGACTGACTGAACAAAGAGCGGAAAAGCAGGAATGAGGCAGGTTGTACACAGAGTTCTGCACCTAATGCACAGGTGGGTCCGAGACTGACAATGTGGGGGATGCTAGGCAGAGACATTTGAGAGGCTACCTGGGCCGAACCATTGCTTCTTCATGTCACATCCCAGCCTAGCACAAGTAGATATCAAGAATTACAGGTAAGAAAGTGTAACAGTTACTCTTAACTATTGCTGTGAAAGAACACTCAAAGTCAATCAACTTAAGGGAGAAAGGGAGGTTTATTCAGCTTACGGTTCCAGAGGGAAGGTACAGTCTCTCAAAGCAGAGGCGGCATGGCTGGCTGGCCAAAGCTGGAGGAGGCTAAGTCACTGCAGACATCTTGGAGGCTGAGAGCTGCAGACTGTTTGCTGCAAAGGCAGACTTCTGGAGATAGGGTGGGACTAATCCACCTCAAGGCACACCCCTTGTGACTGCCTTCCTCCAGCAAGGCTCCACCTCTGAAGGTGCCATGACCTTGCCAAACACATGAGACTGTGGGGGACACATTTCAAACCATGAGAGAGAGGAACCGCAGGGATACAAAGTGGGGGAGGTTCTTGTACTATGGAAGTAAAGAAAGCCTTTCTCGCTTTTACTCAAATCTAAAAGGCCATAAAAATTAGATGACCTTATTCCTTGAACAGCAAAGCATACCTAAGCAAAACAAAAAGAATTGGGGGCTGAAGAGATGCTCAGGGGTTAACACTCTGCCCCACAAGCAGGGGATCTGAATTTGGATCCCAGATCCCAAGTGGAAAGGCCAGGCAGAACGGCCTGCACTTCTGGCTCCTGTGAGATCCCAAAAGGAGGTAGAAGCAATCCAGGCTGATTTCCAAAGTCACCTTTGACCCTCCATAAGATCACACAGTGCCCTTTGGTACACATGTAAACAAACAAACAAAAATAAATAAATAAGTAAATAAGTAAATAAATAAATCTGATACAAAAATAAATAAATATAAAAATTAAAATTAAAAAATGAGAGAGAATTGACAAACTACTGGAAGGTGGGCCATGTCTCACTGTAAAGACTAGTCTTCCTGTTTCAACAAGACTGAAAAATAGACAGTAGGCATGCAGCAGAAAAGTGGGTCATAGATGAAAATAGACATTTACATTAAAAGAAATTTTAAAATCTGTAATGTGATTCACAATCTCTTCATTAGTCAGCAGATGAAGGCACTAGCTAGAGCGAGGTCTCATCTTGCCTTGTGCCCAGAGCCCCCACATCTGATAACCCACGTCGTTGACAGAGCTGTGGGAAAGCAGGCTCTACTGTCGTTTGCGTGCATGAAGTGAGGTGGCTTCGGACTTAGCTCAGCAGCATCCGTCAACATCCCAAGTACTTCTCTGCAGTCAGATGATCTCACGTGTAAGAAGAGCAGCAGACTGCAGGCTTCTCCCTGCCGCATTGCAGGCTTGACAACAGAAAAGGGTTTGCTAACAACATAGGTCACTAGAAACAGGAGGTCAACAAAGCATTCCTGATGGAACCATTCATCCTAGTGCTCGAAGCTCTGAAAGAAGAATGTAAATGCTCTCACCAACAACTGCCTCACTGGAAGCTCTCTGTCCAGTGAAACACAGATGATATTGTGCTCTGTCCCCATTTGTATGTAAGAACAAGAAAACACATGTATGTTCACATTTCTTTCTACATTCTTAATTTAATCATGAGACTATTACATATTACTTAGAAATATTATCAAGTGGCCAGATATATAGAGGCCAGGTAGGAAAGTTTGCACTATAAACTTATATTCTAGATGCAATACAAGCAGAGAGAGAGAGAGAGAGAGAGAGAGAGAGAGAGAGAGATACAGTGAAATACTATCCTTGTATATTTTGAAACCACATGATCTAGAACACTAAATTAGCATAATAAATTATGTATACAGAGGGCTGGTGAGTTGAAGCATGTCATAGCACTATCACAATCCGTCATGGACATCCACGCAAGTTGTCTTCACATAGATTCATTTTTCTCACCCTGTTGTGTTCATCAGCTCTTTTTTGCTGTGACAAGGTACTGAAAATATGTAATTGACCTAAAAGGAAATGTTTATTTGTGCTCCTGGTCTTGGACCTTTTCAGTAGATGGTTGGCCGGCTGGCCGCTTTGATTTGGGGACTGTAGCAAGACACGGCATTGTGTGTATTGGGGGGGATGAAGAGCTGCTTACCTCATGGTGGGGCTGATGAGTAAGAGCGGGGAGGGAAAAGAAGGGGAGACAGAAGAAAAGAAGGGGAGTAAAAGGATCCAGTGCCTCGCTATCCCTTAGGCTTATCTGTCCACTCTCTGCCAGTCGTACCAAAGCACTCAACATGTGCCTTTGGAGACTTTAAGAGCAGAACCCCTCCAGTAAACTTGAGCCACACATTTGTACATATTTGGATTCTTAGTTGATTTGAACATTACATGATTTGCTACTGTGCAGATTTTTCATTATGTAACTTAAAGCCATTGTATCAGAAAGAAACAAAGTGGCAATGTAAAAACTGCAAGTAAAAGTATCGAGCAGTTAAAAGTTTAGCTGCCTCCATTGAAATAGGCGTGATCATTTATTGAAGCTTCCTGACACCACCGTCTGCTGCCCATTCTTCAGCTTTGATTTCAACAGTTAGGGCAGCCAAGTCATTCCTGCTCCCCAAGGACTGGCAGTGTACCTGCAGGACTTTGCAGTTAAGATCAGGCAGCCCTGGGAAAACGGGGACAGTCAACCTGCCTTAGAGTTACGGAGTAGCATCCTACGCATGTAGGGAAAAATTTGAGGAAATGATTGTTGGCTGAACTTAACTAAATCATGAAAATCATTTTGTATCATCAGTCAGTAATTATGCAAAGACTTTTGTATAAAGCACCTGCTCAAATTTCATCTGCTCTAATGACAGTTTGTTCTTGGGAACCAGCTAAAAGTAGTGCATTTCTGTATTTCTGAAGTGAGGAGCCCACAGAAATGCTTCATTTGGAAGATTTTCATACTGGGAAGTTCTGTTCTCCCGTTTCTAAACGTGCGAGTGACCATTTTCATGAGGGCATCTATCATGTCTGCGTGCCATTTAAGTAAGATGCATGTCTGGATATCCACTTTCTTGCTTCTGTATCCTTTGAATGGCAAACAAATAAATAAACAAACAAGAAAACAAACAAACGGACCAGGTTTCCTGTGCTTGCTGAGTGGTCCGCTTTTGCTTCCCCTGTGGAGATTTCATCGGGGTACCTGCCGGGCCCCTTGTCTGCCAGGCGATGCCTGAGCATCTCTCACTGCTTCAGCTTCTCTGGTTGGTCACTTTCAACCTGAGGTTTCTTTGCAAGAGTCCTTGAGGTCATCCATCCATTCTGAATGTCAGTGAAATCACAGTTAACAGTGAGTTCAGAGAACAGTCAATGGTGCATCATGTAGAGCCAGGCAGACCGAAAGCAGGACGAGAGCCGAGCTGGGCAGAGTGGGCTTCTTTCTTCAGCCACTGCTCCGTGGCCCCCATGCTGAGGCACGCAGGTCCCAGGGCACCTGTCTCTCTCTCCATGTTCGTAGCTGTTGACGCTTACCTTTACCGTTTTTACCCATGAATGATCAAGGCCACAAGATTGGATTGCTCCTATGTGAACATGGCGGGCACCTCCCTGGCCGGTGGGGGCTCTGGTGGCTGCTGTACCCTGAGTCACGGGGTGGGGATGTTGCAGGGAAAACAGTCTCAACCATCCCAATGTCATAGGGTTCTTGTGTTCCAGAGTCGAAGATTGAAATCAGGACACCTGTAGAGAATTAAGGTAGGGATGGAGAGATGGCTCAGAGGTTAAGACCTTGCCTCCCAAGCAGAAGGTCCTGAGTTCAGATCCCAGATCCCATGAAAACACCAGCCGAAGAAGGCGGTGGCCTGGGCTTCTAGCCGTGGTGGGCAAAGCCCGGAAGTCCTTAAGCGGAAGTCCTCGGAAGCCAGAAGGACAATCCAGGATGATTTCTGTACCCCATAATACGATGAATAAATAAAAATAATAAAAAAAGAGAATTAAGGTAGAGTTTATTTAGAAAGAGAAAGGTTGGAACTCATGGACCCCAGACATGGAGTGCCATGAGGAGCTAGGCCGCTTCCATGAGAAGCAGAAATGAAACAGAGCTCATGGCCCTAGAGTGGCATGAGGGGCTAGGGAGCCCATGAGAACGCACAGTGCCTAGGCATGGAATTCATGAGGAGCAAGGAACAAGAAACAGACTCATGGCACTGGAGTGCCATGAGGGGCTAGATTGCCTCCAAGAGAAGTAGGCAGCTGGAAACAGACTCATGGCACTAGAGAGCCATGAGGGGCTAGATCGCCAAAGATGCTTGCCAGGGCTAGATATATTTATACACCTAGACAAGCCTGGGGAAACTGGCTTTTTCCCATTGGTCAATTCCCATCGGGGCCCAACCCAGTTGCTCTTGGGCCCATGTGGGCTAGAGATCAAGTTGTTTGGTATGGAGAGCTCATCTCCATAATCACTTCATGAGGAAGTTGGCCATCTTATCTCTGGGAGGATTGGAGTCAGTTCCTCAGCAGGAGTGTTCCCTCAGGTGATTCCAGCACTGGGGGGGATGGCTTTCAGGAATTCCAAAGACCTTGAGAGACCCATCCCAGCATGGCTGCTCTAATCCTGCCTCATTCCCCCCTAAACCTATTTGAGGACTCAGACTGCACTGGGGATTAAGGGCGATGACCGCTCTGGCTACTTTCCTGCTGAGTTGGGGCGATGGAATTAAGAGCAGTCTGATGTCCTCATCTATGAAATGCTGGGATGGTCTAGAGGTATTTTGTAGATGGCTTTATTATTTCAAGGTCCATCTGAAAGAGACAAAACAAGTTAAACTTTCAAGATTTATGCAAAGGTTATTAGACCGTTGTAACTGGGAAGGTAGACTAGGCAGGGAAAAAGGGAGTTAGGAGTTGGGGAAATCTTTTTGGAACCACCCTGTCTGCAATAATGGTTGTAGGTGTTATTTATTATTTTGAAGAGAGGATGAAGTTACTTATCTGAAGAATTATGTTTGATCCCCAGTTTGTTTGCATGTGTAGGAACGTTCTCTGGGTTCCTGGGTCCTTCGCAATCAGTGGCCACGGTGGTGCGAGTCCACTTCTTAACAGGAGTGTGATGGGTCCAGGTGTCAATATTTTCCACTTTAATGAGTGTTGGGGTGCCTAGAAGGGCTGTGAGGGGTCCCTGCCAAATGGCCTCCATAAAAGGCTTAGATTGAGGCCTTTATTTGATTAATACTTTTCCCCTGGTTGGAAGCAGAGGACCCCTTCTGAGCTGTTTCCCTAAGGGCTTGTTGAAATGTAGCTAGATGTATAATATGATCTATTGCAGAGTTAGTTTCTAAGTCAAAAACCAAATCATTTATTAAAAAGGGGCATCCATATAGCATCTCAAGGTGAAAGCTTAAAAAGCCTCTAGGTGTGTTTCTCATTCTGATGAGGGCAATAGGTAGTGCTTTGATCCATGTTAGGTGAGCCTCCTGAGTTATTTTCCTTAAGTGTCTTTTAAGGATCTCATTGGCTTTTTCTACCTTTCCTGAGGATTGGGGCTAATATCAGAGGGGTCATTCCAAATGAGAGGGGCTATAAGGTTAAGTTCCCCCTCTATGGACAGTTTCCCTATGGCTGCCTTTTTTGCAGCTTGGTCTGCTATGCCGTTTCCCCGAGTGTATCTGTCTTCTGATGGCCATGGCAGTGCATAACACCCAATTCTTTAGGGGCTTTTACAGCCTCTAAGAGTTGTAGGATATAGGAACCATACTTAATGGGGCTCCCAGAGGTAGTAAGCATGCCTTTTTCCTTCCAGATGTTAGCATGGGCCATGAGTATTAAATAGGCATATTTAGAATCTGTATATACATTAACTCATTTGTTCTTGCCAATTAGTAGGGCTCTAGTCAATGCTATTAGTTCAGCCAGTTGGGCACTGGTGTTAGCAGGTAGGGCCTGTGCCTCAATGACTCCTAACACTGTGGTGACTGCATATCCTGTTTTAGTTTCTGGTTTTAGGGGGTATTGCTTCCGGGATGGAAAGTTTTGTGGGTCTCTATGAGTATTATTTTTGTGGGTGAAGCCCTTATGGCTCAGCCCACATTTTGGGAGGAGGCCCATACCTGAGTGGGAGCTTGTATTAAGACTTCTGGGATAGCCTGATTAACCATAACATTGGTGATTTTATCCCATGGATGTGAGGGCATCAATAATACAATAGTGTTAAATTGTTCCATTAAGTTCCTGCCTAGGATGTTTATGGGGTACTCAGGCATATAAATAAAGGAATGCCTAAAAAATTATTATTAAGCATGTAAGGAATCTCAGTTACTTTGTGAATGGTGAACCTGTCACTTCCCTGATCCTAAACATTCTGGTAAAATCAAAGATTGACAAAAACCTAGGAGGGAAGTTGAGCACTAAAATTTTATCCTCTCTCATCCATTAACATAGAAACAAAGAGCCTTCCATTTGCATGCTAAACACAAGGTTTTCATGGGATACTCAACCTGGCATTTTGGGCCTTCTTTTGCTGGATATCAGCAGCAAACTCCTTTTTCCCATCGGAGGGAAGCTAAGAGCTTCAGGCTGTTTTATTGGTCTCCACCAGAGGGCTTGACCCCTGGGCCCTGGGGTTCAGGGGGCAATCTTTCCTCCAGTGGAGATTTCCATACTTGGGACATAGGCCACATGAAAGCTTCCTGTGCTTACAACCGTCTCAAAGCGCCCAGTCTGGTCACATTTATAGCATCTTTCCATCTTTCCCCTGTCAGAAGGGGTCCTGGGTTGGTCTGATTGGGCGTGCCTGTTGGTATTTGATCTATCCCCTTAGGCAAATGTCAAGTTTTGATTTCTTTGTTTTGTGGTTGTTTTAGAAACTAGAACGCAGGCATTATTGATGGAATTAAGAGTTTAAAACACACATCTACTGGCCAGTCTACCTTGAAAGTGGGCCATTCATTCCTGTAAAAGATGAGTTTTCCTTTCTTCACATTAACTCCTAGGTCACTTGCCCTATTTTTAAAATCTTTAAAATGGTCAAAAAATAAGTTTAAAGGGGGTCGTCTGCATCTGTACATTTCGTGGGGCCATGAGAACACAGAACAGAAAGGACAAACAGAAACAAAGGATTTTACCTCTGAGACAGAAATGAAAATTTCCTGAGGGTAGACTACTTAATCGCAGCATGCCAACCTCTCCCTTGCAGATGAGGACCCTGTCCTCCAGATGGGGGTCTATTTCCCCCTTACAGTTGAGGACCCTGTCGTCCTCCAGATGGGAGTTTGGCTGATGTGGAAGCTAGATTTAATTCCTATTCCACCTTAGTCTTAATGGCATTTCTATTGGGAGACAAAACTTTTCCTGACCTACTAACTGGTACTTTTGGTATAGATCTCTAGTCTCTTAACTTTCTGTCATTTATTTGCAATTGTTTGTCTAGTTGGATGATATTATAACTTAAAGATCTTACTGGGGTCATCTCTTGTCTAAGATGTATACAGGTCATGTCTGAGAATATACTACAAGTTGACTCTCTTTCAGGTCGGTAGGACTAAGCATTCGCATTTTCCAGATAGTCCCTGGACACAGGAAAGGGAAATCTCTCTTTTGGCTTCAGTTTAGTGGACCTGGACTTGGGAAAAGGAAACTCAGAGACTGACGGTGAGGTCAGTTCTGTACGCAGTGTGGTCAGCAGAGACATCCACTGACGCTGCCCGTGGCGTGGTCGGGGGAGGCCTGCGCTCACCCCGATGCCACTAACACGTGGCGTGGATGGAGGGGCTAGAGCCCCATCTGACGCCACTAAAGGGGAGAGTCCATGGTCCACACATGCCTGACGCTTCCTGCATTTCCTATGCTATTTAATCAGTAGTCATTGTCTCAGACATAAAGCACTTTCCTTACAGGGCAAACATTTCTAGGAATTTCCTTCCATTGGTTAACAAAAGCTAAACTCATATTGATCCCTATTGTACTTTGTAGACAAAGAGCCAAAGTCCCATTGACCCCCACCATACAGCGCAGACAGACAAAGGTTGGGAATCCCTCCAGGAGAGATCATTCAAGTACCAGTCTGGCCACACTCTTTGCAGAGTCATGGGTGATAATTTAGCCATAGTGGGTTCAGCTGCTTCGTGACTTGTGATTGGATGCTAATCCGATCCCACCCTAGACCATATGTTATCACCATGGAACCGCAGAACTGGCCCATTCGAATCCCGTGGCTTTAAGAGATCTTAAGGATCTCGCCTAGGGACTACAAACTCGAGCAGAGGTGTGTAACAGGTTTCCCACCTCAGGCCAACATTCACTCACACATTCACACGGGAGGTTAAAGACATTCCCTCCCTCATTTCAGAGTGCCCTTCTCTTCCCCTCTCCTGAAGAGCTTGCTCAGAGAAGTGAGCAGAGGACAGACCCAGATTTTCTCTACTTTAGCTGGTTGGAATCTACCTTTCTTTTTTCTTGGGTCCCTTCATGGTCGCCAAATGTTGCAGGGAAAACGGTCTCAACCGTCCCAATGTCGTAGGGTTCTTGTGTTCCGGGGTCGAAGATTGAAACCAGGACATGTGTAGAGAATTAAGGTAGAGTTTATTAGAAAGAGAAAGGTTGGAACTCACAGACTCCAGACGTGGAGTGCCATGAGGAGCTAGGGCGCTTCCATGAGAAGCAGACATGAAACAGAGCTCATGGCACTAGTGCCGTGAGGGGTTAGGGAGCCCATGAGAACTCACAGTGCCTAGGCATGGAATTCATGAGGAGCAAGGAACAAGAAACAGACTCATGGCACTGGAGTGCCATGAGGGGCCAGATTGCCTCCAAGAGAAGTAGGCAGCTGCAAACGGACTCCTGGTGCTAGAGGGCCATGAGGGGCTAGATTGCCAAAGATGGTTGCCAGGGCTAGGTATATTTATACACCTAGACAGGCCCGGGGAAACTGGCTTTTTCCCATTGGTTAATTCCCTTGGGCCCAACCCAGTTGCTCTTGGGCCCATGTGGGCTAGAGATCAAGTTGTTTGATATGGAGAGCTCATCTCTATAATCACTTCATGGGGAAGTTGTTCATTTTATCTCTGGGAGGATTGGAGTCAGTTCCTCAGGGTGTTCCCTCAGGGTGATTCCAGCACTGGGGGATGGCCTTCAGGAATTCCAAAGACCTTGAGAGACCCATCCCAGCATGGCTGCTCTAATCCTGCCTCAGGTGGATGGTTACAGCTGTGGCCTACAAACCTACAAACAGCGGGGCCAGTTTTCAGTGTTGAAGCAGTTACCCAGAGTAGAGTCTAAAGCCTGTTTTCTATATTCTAGGAGCAAGGCAAGGGAGCAGCCAGAGCTGGAGCGGCGCTTTTGAGCCAAGGTAATTATCATTCTCTTGTTTGGTCTTCTGGGTTAAGGACTTTGAAGTGAAAGCTTTAGTGGATTATATAATTAAGTCTGCTATTTTTAATTATTATGTATTATTTTATTTAATTGCATTTATTTTCATATAAAATTTATTATTTTAAATTTATTCAATTAAATTTAAAATGAAATAACGTTTATTATTTTAAATATAGTGTTTTTTTCTCATTCATTCATGCTCCTGCATATTCTTATGTAGAAATAATCAATGTTGTCTAAGATTTTCAGACATCTACATGAACAAAACTATTATAATCATCTCACTTATTTGTCTTATTTTAACATTCTATCTTTTGGAAAGTAGGGAGAGAGAGTGCGTGTATGAAGGTGGACAAGAGAGGAAATGCTTGTACGCCAGGGCTCACAGGTAGAGGTGACAAGGCGACTTTCAGAGTCAGTTCTCTTCTCCCACTATGTGGGTTGCTGGGGACTGAACTCAGGTTGCCCGGTTTGTGAACAGGGCCTCATTTGCCTTTCACAAGCTTCAAGGAAAAGAACGTTTGGTGTGTGTGGCCTTTCTCTGTGAATTAGAACCCACAAGATGCTTATTAGCTGATTTCCAGACTCTTCCAGTAATTCTGTTTGTTCACTTCTGCTAAATCCTCACTGGGGGGAGGGATGATAGTCCATTTCCTCCATTATGAACATACACATTATGGCCATTAGCAAAGCAGTGATTTTGGATGCTGTCTTTTTTTGGTATTCAGCAGCTCTTCAGATTCTTCCAATTCAAATCAGCAAATATTGCTATTATGTCCCTGGAATATATGTTCAACATATTTTGTGACTATGAAGCTATACGCAGATGGTGGTTATTAAATTTTCTGCAAAACACAGTCGAATGTCCAATGGTATTTATGGCATTTCGTGAAGATACAAATGGATTTGTTAATACTCTTGTTAAAACTCAAATATTTGTTGAGTGTTTTCCTTTAAAAAAATAAAGGTAGAACAACTGAAATATCTTGGAAATGATATAAAGTAAGATTTCTAAAGACAAGTTTAATTTGCCTGACCTTAAAGCAAGGGCTGTTTGCTGTTGTGAACAATGCTGTGATCTGCTGCTGTGGCTGTGGTCTCTTCCCCTGTGGCCCCGCTGTGCCCACTATGTTCATTGCTGAAAATGCAGAATGGGGCGCACTACCCGATAATTACGTAACTCGATGTTCAGCTTCATTGAAATGTACTTCAGTTATGTAACACGGGAATTTTAGACACAAATTTGGCCTGAACGTGTCCCTAACAGCAGGTTTCTTTTTTAAACTATTTCTTCTTCCAGAGAGAGGTTATGATTTATTCCCTTCTCCTTTCTCCCCTGAAGCTATATTTTCACACTAATGTAAATTGTTTCACATTCTTTTATTGTGGGACTGAAGCTTTTCCTCTAGAAAAGGAAACACAGGCATAGGCAAGTCCTTTAATATGCTAATTTCCTCATCTTTAATTATTAAGTGCTTGCTGGATGACTATGTGCAAGTCTGTTGGTCTTATTCCTCAGATATTTTTATTGAATACTATTTAATTTTTTGACATTTTCATGTGTGAATATAGTGAATTTATGTGTTTTCACCCTTTACTATCCCATCCTATAGCATTTCTGATTTTATAATAAGAAAGTTACTTTTTGCAATTGCTCTTCCATTGGTCATTCATTTACAAAAGTTTCTTGCTGCCATTTGTTCTCCAAATTGGATAATGTTAATTGGTTCCACAACAAAACTGCACATTTAGAAAAGTATTTGATTTTATTTCTGTATGTAAATGTTAAAAATTTCTAACCATAATAAATTTTGAATTATCTGATGGCTTTTGGGGGGTAGTGCATATTTTTCACACTGGAATGAATTAAAAATAATATTCTTGATTTCCTGTTCTCATAAAATATTACAAAATTAAAGATTTGATTGCTTACCTTGAAACTTAAAAGTAATATCAAAACCAAAACAAAATTATATATGTGCACATTACTATGTATGCATATGAAAATGAATGTATATTGTAAAACAAAATTTATTTGTGGCAATTTTGTAGTCAGAATGTGCATCTTTGTGCAGTATTTTTAAAGCATAATTTATTGAGTGTCTAACCTGTGTCACTCTATTGGACCAACTTGTACTATAGTCAAGGAAGCTTCAGTGGCCACTCGACTAATTTATAAGCTAATGTTGGATGCAGGATTTGAACCAACATGTAGCAATCTGTAAATGTGTGCTCTTTGGACCCTTTCCATTAACATTTTCCTTTTTGTGTAGATGTCAAGACCAGTGTAGAGAAAACTGGGATCTTGCTATGGTGTAATGTGGATCTTGCTGGTAACGTGGCTGCTGTTAGCTAAAGTGTTGGTGATGTCAAGCATAGCTTCATGCTACTTGGGGCCAGGTTGGAGTAGACATGGTCATTTTTCGAGATGAACTTTTTTTTAATTCTTCGAATAAAATTTTTCTCAGTAATTTAAAAAACTAAACAACTTTTGTAGATGCTCTATCCCCCAATAGAAGGCTTGTCTTGATACATACTTGTCAATAAGTAGACGTGATGAAAACCAGAGGCTTATTGTCATCTCTCAGTAACCTCAGACCTTTTTGTCTTTGCGGTGAAGTCTCCACAGCAAACACTTTTGGCCGCACAAGTGATCTGTCTTTTCCTGTTCTCAGAATCTAAGTGTCTTTCACACAAATCTTCATGTTCTTTGTTTCCGTGCTGAGGCAGCAGGGCTTGTGAACTACGACTGTAAAGGAAACAGAGATGTGAGTATGTAAATGAAACTTGTGTGTCAGACAATCATTCTAGCACAGATTCTCCACAGCTGCAACTGTGCAGAGCCCACAATCCATGAAGGCATCACATAAAATCATTAGACACCCAAGATCTCCGTCCACATCAATAGCAACAGGTTATTCACCAAAGAACAGCTTAAAACTTGGCTAGCAATGTAAATTTAAAAGTAGTGATGGTAATTTGGGGCCTACCAAAAATAGCAGGATTAAGTTCATTGTGTGTGCACGTACATTCATAGTTGCGTACATGCCGTCATGTATGCTGTATGTTTGGAGATCAGAGGACAAGCTCGTGGGCGGGGATTAGTTCTTTACTTCTGTCATGTAGTTTCTGGAACTTGAACTTGGGTGGTTAGTCTTGATGGCAAGTGCTGTTAGCCACAGAGCGGTGTTGCAGACCTGTGTGTTCCCTGGCTCTGCCTCTGTGCCAGCATTTGCTCCCATAGTGTTGGGGCACCTGTGGTCCTTGCTGAAGTCACCCTCTTCACCCCCATCTCGGGTTCTACACTGATCAGCCCACTCAAACCATTCTAACTTGGCGTGGCATGAAGAGTGTGGCTGAATGGAGCCCGGGACCTCCCAGGCCACTTACTGTTCTTGCTGGTGAAATTTCACTTCACTTAGATACTAAAACTGATTTGTCTTTTTTTTTTTTTTTTTTAATCTCAGTGTCCAACCTCCTCTCTGGTAGTCCCTCACTGAGCAGAGCTATTATGCACCTGTCCTCTCCCGACAGTTCTGGCCCCTCCATCTCTGGCCCCAGCCAACAGTAGTCACTTCTTTTCAGCTTCTCTGCCTGACAGCTCAAATACTGGGTCGCAGTGTAAAGGAACTACGATCTTTTCCCCATGATTACTCTTGTTCTCTCGACCCTGACTGAAGTTCGTCTGGAATCCTATTAGTAGAGTGCCTCATCTCGTTCCTCTCAAATATCACTAGAGCCTCTTGCCATCTGCCACTTGCCCATTGACTGCTGTTAATCCCTATGTGCTTCATTTGCTCTGGTCATCCAGAGCACGCAGTCTAGAACTTTCTGTCTGCACCAGCACTTTCTCTGCCTGGCAGGTCTTTCTTTTAGCTGGCTTCTTAAAATCTCTTGTTATCTTCCATATTTTCTCATTATAGAATTATGTATTTTCCTTATGCTATTTTTTTCCAGCCTATCCCAGGATATTTGGCTTTCAGAAAGTTCAGTTGTGTAATATGATGTATTTTCCTCTCCAGTTAAGCATATTTTAAAAAAGCATGAGGTCAGGTCCGATCAGGCCAGTAAGATCTATTGTTTTATCCACTGAAGACATAATTTATTAAAATGCCCAAGTATTAATTAATTAGCTAAATAGCCCAAAGAAGAATTAACATGGTTTCCAAAAGTGCTTAATGTACTTTCAGGGAATAGTATTGGTGCTGGAAGATGTGGCTCATTAGGTGATTCTAAAAGCTTTGAAGAGAGATCCTAGATTATTATCCCTGAGTTTTCCATTAGGGCGTCTGGTTTATTTCCTGGGTAATAACAGAGCTGCTCTCTTGCAAAGTAATGGTATGTCACTGGTCATACTATGGATATTTTCCAAACTTAGTGAGAGACTTCAGAGAAGCAGTGCCTTAGTGTAGAATGGATAGCGACACAAAAATAGGGAAGAGCAAATGGATCTTTTATTGTTTACATTATTCAGTTCCTGCTAACACAGATGACATTTTCTCTCATGTAATGAACAGTTAAATATTTAGGCATTTGATTACTTTGAACCCCCCCATTACATTTTCACTGAGTTCTGAAGTGATCATTGGAGGATAAATAGGGGAATTCTTTTAAATAATGAACGTTTGTGGGAGCCCTGTAATAATCAAAGCATCATGTGTGTTAATGAAAGTGCCACTCCGCAATAAATGACTTTCAGTAAATATTTGCAAATCTGGATACTGGCTTGTAAATGAGCTAATCTTTGAACCTAACTTACAAAGCTGCCAAGCTTCTCCTGTGGCATTCTACCACTTGCCAGAGAATCGGTGGGGCTGTGACCGCAGCCACATATAGAAGAAAAAATGACACACCAGGCATCACTGAACTGGGGTAGCCGGGGCTGGCATCCACGACGTCTGCTTTAGGAAGACTGCTTGCATGGGACATGCATAGTTTTTCAATACATGAGCACCATGTTAAACATTTTCCCTTCTATGAAACCTTCAGATTATTCTTCCCCGGCCAGACAGCAGAGGAATCTGTTTAGGATTAAACATCAAATGTCTGTCACGTCTGCATCAGTCCTTGATGGGGGACAGAGCTGAACTCTTCAAGAGGACTGGCTCTGCAAGGTGAGATTGTTATGATAAGAGATGTTACCATGCAGCCCGCATTTCTAGCGGGCACCTGTGAGGGTTTCTACCCATGGGAAGGAAAGTTCTGGAATAAACCCATCTCCCTTCCGTGGTTCTCAGGTGATTTTTCTAGCTCTAGCGGCTTCTCATTCTTATACTGATGTGTGACTCCTTTAAAGCATTTTTGCTTAATATATTTAATTTTTTGTGACTGAAATTGCTATTGTAAATTTTGGAATATTTTAATAACTGTAATACCTATCAAGACCTAAACCTGAAAATGTGAAAATGCCAGACCTATAGCAATGCCAGATCTATAGCCAAACTATAGCAAGATTATAAAAAAAACTACAAGCACTGTATGGTGTTTCTCCCACTAAATTAGGTAGTTGCTGACTTACACCTCTTCAGTCCCGGGCTTCATTTTCTCAGCAAGATCATCTCTGGCCCAGCTCCGGCAGAGCCAGCCCTTGCGAGGCAAAGATGCAGGTGGTGGGTCAGGAACACCTGGCTTCAGAACTCCAGGTGCCTGTGATGGTCCTTCATGCCAGAAGGCTGATTCAGAGCAAGCAACCTCACAGCCGGTGTGGGCCTCCGGTCTCCCCAGTCTGGAAAGCATCCTCAGAACTTTCCCGACTTTGCTCCTGTTGAATTTCACGGCCCAGTTATTATGGGACATCTTTTTGATCCTTGGCTATTTCTTCCCCATTTAGATCCTAGGTGCACGTCTTTGAGGAAATATTACAGAGGTGACACTCTTATATCTGTTCTCATCACTTCTGTCAGGGGGCAGTTGGTTTTGTTCTGTCCATTTTTGATAATTCTAATTTCTTGATTAAAGTTGTATCTTGTCAGGATTTTCCGCAGTGACACTGCAAGTTTTGTCTTCAGATTAAAGTACATTTGAGATGTTAATTCAAAGTTTAAATATTCTGTCAAATATTTTTGTCAAGATTCCTGGTTGTTTATTTCTTTCATTTTCTGAAATTTTTTTATTATTATTATGTATTCAATTGTGCATGTATGTGTGTGTACACGTGTGTATGTATGTGTGTGTGTGTGTGTGTGTGTGTGTGTGTGTGTGTATGTGTAGAACCACGGGTGAATTCTGAAACCAGCACGGACCGCCTCCACCTCCTCCTTGTTTACTCTGCCCCGGGATTCACAGGCTCCGCCCTACCAGGACCAGAAATGCAGGCCGCCCCTGCTACCCCCCCCCAGGCGTCTATATGTGGGGTCTAGGATCCGAACTCAGGACCTTCTGTCTGCAAGGCAGAGGCTGAACCCCTGAGCCACCTCTCCAGCCCCTTCTTTCATTTTCTTAGGGACTCAGGATTGTTTGTTTTATCTATAAGATTTGAATCCACTTTTCATCATTCAGAGGCTGCCTCGTTTGGCCTCTAGGATCTTTTTAAACTGGTTTGGTTTCTGTTTGAGAGACTTCAACGATTCTTTCTTTCTTTCTTTCTCTCTTTCTTTCTTTTTTTCTTTCTTTCTTTCTTTCTTTCTTTCTTTCTTTCTTTCTTTCTTTCTTTCTTTCTCTCTCTCTCTATCTCTCTCTCTTTCTCTCTTTCTTTTCTTTCTTCTTTCTTTCTTTCTTTCTCTTTTCTTCTCTTTCTTTCTTTCTTCTTTTTCTTTCTTTCTTTCTTTTTTCTTTCTTTCTTTTTAATCAAGATTATTTCAATGGATGCTTCCACACTTTTTTCTCTCTCTTTTTTTAAATATATGATCTGATCTTTAAATTTATTTATTTATTTATTTATTTATTTATTTATTTATTTATTATCTATTTGGTGTGTGTGTGTGTGTGTGTGTGTGTGTGTGTGTGTGTGTGTGTGTTAAGAGGGCACTGTGCATTCCTGTGGAGACCCAAGGGTGACTTCAGGAATTCTCCTGGATTGCTTCTACCTCCTTTTTGCTTCTCTCTGGGATTTCCCAGGCTCATGTCTCAAGGCCTATAAGTATAGGCTGCCACCATTTCTGTCTGGTGTTTTTACTGATACCTGGGATCTGAACTCAGGACTCTTGCTTGTGAGGCAGAATATTAACCCCTGAGTCTCCTTCTAGCCTGATTCTGTTTTTTTTGTTGTTTTTTTTTTTTTTCCTGGACGCGAGTTTTCTAGGTTCATCTTGTGCTCTCAGTGTTATTCTTTGGACTGGTCATTCTTCATGGAGCTCTGTTTCTTTGGGGTCTGGACTGAGTGTGCCCAAGGGTGCCGTAGGTCCCCGGCCCTTTTAGTCGACAGAACTGAGAATGTCTGGGTGTGCTTGTCTTGGAGACACACATCTGTAATCTCAGCACATATTATGGAATATGCTTTGGGTCATTCAGGGACATAGCGAGACCTTGGCTCACAAACCAGGGCTGGGGATGAGGCTCAATGGCACAATGCTTGCATCCGGATCCAAGGTGTGAAGCTGTGGTCTTCCTCGTTGCAGGGGCAGGGAGGGGTCAAGTGACAGCTGAATTCGAGTTTAGTGGAAGAAGGTGTTCTGATTCTGGAATCTTCAGAGAGTGCTGAAGCCTTCCCTCAACAGCCCAACCCAATAGGAAGCAGGGACATTCCTCGCTGCTTTGCTGAGCTTCTAGTTGGTTTGATGCTTAAGTGCAGACAGTTAATTGACTTACACAGTAACTCACTGTACAGAATAGATGAATTCTGTGTGTTTGTGTGTGTTTATGTCCGTTTGTATCAGAGCACTCGTACCTGCCTGTGGAGGCTCAAGGATGACTTCAGCAATCATCCTGGATTGCTTCGACCTCTATCTTGCTTTGCTCTGCGATTTCCCAGACTCTGCCTTCCAGGACCAGAAGACAACCCACCATTTCTGCCTGGCATTTTATGTGGGATCCAGGATTTGAACTTAGGACCTTCTGCTTGCAAGGTGGAGGCTTAACCCCCGAGTCATCTCTCCAGCCCTTGTTTGCATCCCCAGCTGCTTATGTTCGGGAAGGTCACAAGGTCACGGCACATTTAGGAGGTGGAACCTCACTGGAGGAAGGCATGTCACAGCGAGCAGGACGTGAGAATGAGTTGTCCCACTCGGATTCCTCTTTCAATCTGCTGCCTGCTCTCTCGGCCTCCATGGCCTGTAGTCATGGCCATTGCCTATCATGACTCCTGCCTCAATGGGCTCCTGGACTGCAAGTCAAATGCATCAAATAAATCTCTCGGCTGCTTGAGTCTGCCTCTTGTCTCACAGCACAAAGAGTAACTGCAACACCCAAGACAACATCGATTCACAATTAAAGCCTTACAGTGCAATATATAGAAATATATAGAAAATGGGGCTGGAGAGGTGGCTCAGGGGTTAAGCCTCCGCCTTGCAGGCGGAAGGTCCTGAGTTCGGATCCCAGATCCCACGTATAGACGCCAGGCAGAAGCGGGGGCGGCCTACGTTTCTGGTCCTGGTGGCGGAGGCTGTGATCCCGGGGCAGAAGGAGGTGGAGGCGTCCATGGTGATTCCTGAATTCGTCCTGTGGTTCTACACATACACACACACACACACACACACACACACACACACACACACACAGACGCACGCACAGACACACGCACATGCACACAGTTGAATAAATAATAATAATAATAAAAAAAAGAAAGAAATATATAGAAAATGTTCAGACCAGTCCATGGTGAGGAAGGAAAGAGAGAGATGGGGGATCAGTGAGAATCACATCTCCATAGACAGACAGTCTGGACTTTGAACGTTCAGCCAGAGCCTTCAGTAAATGTGACTTTTGTGACTCTGTATGTCAATTGCGTTTTGCTGTTTGAAAACAAGTGCAGACTGTGGGCTTAGACTCAGACAGGATGGACACTTTCTTGTCCCTGTCATTTGCAACAAGTCTTAAACCTCAGGGGTTTTTTTTCTTGGGAATGGGATTAATTGATGAGGGAGACCTCATATTTTGCTCATGAAATTTTCAGGATGAAACGAATGTTTACAGGCTGTTGGCCTCTGGACATACATACTCAGCACAGATTAAGTAGGGAAATTCTGCGTTAATTTTTATTTATTTTAATTTTTATTATTAAAGTTCTTTCATCTTATTCTTTTAGAGTTTCCTACATGAATATAGTGAATTTATGTCATTTATACAGATTAATCCCTGATCTGCCTATCTTTTATTGCTGCTAAGCTTTTCCAGGATGGGTGTTCATATTTTGCTCAGGAGATTCCTAAAAGTGTAGCTTCAAAGAATTCCTTGCATTAGAGGCAGAAAGGAAGAGAGAAAAAGAAAGGAAGAAAGAAAAAGAAAGAGAGAAAGAGAAAGAAAGAGAAAGAAAAAGAGAAAAGAAAGAAAAAGAGAAAAAGAAAGAAGAAAAGAAAAAGAGAGAAGGAAAGAAAAAAGAAAGAAGAAAACGAAAAGAAAAAGACAAGAAAGAAAAACGGAACAGAAAGAAAGAAAGAAAGAAAAACGAAAGAAAGAAAAAGAAGAAAAGAAAAGAAAAACCAAGAAAAAAATAAAAAATAAAGAACAGACCGAGGAAAGAAAGAAAAAAAGAAAAGAAGAAACAAAGAAAAAGAAAGATAAAGAAACGGAAAAAGGAAACGAATAGAAGAAAGAGAAGAAGAAGAAAGAAAGAAAGAAAAGCAGAAAGGAAAGAAAGAAAGAGAAAGACAAAAGAATAGAAAAGAAAAAGAAAGAGAGAGAAAGAAGAAGAAGAAAGGTGAAAGAAAGGAAGAAAGAAAAAGAAAGACGAAAGGAATAAAGATGCAAAGAGAAAGAACAAAGCAGAAAGAAAGATAAAGAAAGAAAGAAAAAAGGGAAAGAAAGACAGAAAAAGAAACAGAAAGAGAAAGAAAGAAGAAAAACGAAGAAAGACAAGAAAAGAAAAGGGAAAGAAAAAAGAAGAAAGAAAGAATAAGAAAAAGAAAAGGCAATAAGAAGAAGATAACGACAGAAAATAAGAAAGAAAGGGAAAGGGAAAAGGACGAAAAAGAACGAAGCCAAGAGGAAAGACAAAAAAAGCAAAAAAGGACAGAAGAAGAAGTATGAAGCAGAAAGAAAAAAAGGGGGAATAATAAGAAAAAAAGAAAAAAATAGAACAAGAATAGAAGAAAAGGACAAGAAAGAAAGAGAAGAAAGAAGAAAAGAGAGAAGAGAAAAGAAGGAACGAAAAGAAAGAAGAAGAAAAAGAAAAAGGAAAGAAAGAAAGAAGAAAGAAAAAGAATGGGGAAAGAAAAAAGAAATAAAAGAGAAGGAAAGAAGAAAGGAAGAAAGAAAAGAAAGAAAAAGAAAAAGAAGGAAAAGAAAAGAGAAAGAAAGAGAAGAAATAAAAGAAAAAGAACAAGAAAGAACAAGCGAAAGAAAAGAAGAACAAGAAAAGGAAAAGACAAGAGAAAAGAAAGAAAAAGAAAGAAAGAAAAGGAACGAAAGAAGAAAAGAAAAGAAAGAAGAAAGAAAGAAGAAAGAAGAAAAAAGAAGAAAGAAAGAAAGAAAGAAAACGAAAGAAGAAAAGAAAAGAAAGAACAAAGAAACAAGAAAGAAAGAAAGGGAAAAGAAAGAAAGAAAGAAAGAAGAAGAAAGAAAAGAAAGAAAAAAGAGAAAAGAAAGAGAAGAAGAGAACGAGAAAAGAAGAGACGAAGAAAGAAAGAAAGAAAGAAGAAAGAAAGAGAAAGAAAGAAAGAAAGAAAGAAAAAAAGAAAAAGAAAAAAGAAAAAAAGAAAGAAAGAAAAGAAAGAAAGAAAGAAAGAAAGAAAGAAAGAAAAATGAGAAAAGGAGAGAAGAGAAAAAGAAGGAAGAAAAGGAAAGGAGAAAAGAAGAAAGAGAAGAAGACGAGGAAAGAAGAAAAGAAAAAGAAAGAAAGAAAGAAGACGACAAAAGAAAGAAAGAAAGAAAGAAAAAAGAAGAAAATAAGAGGGGAGGAAAAAAGAAAAACCAAAAAAAAGAGGAAAAAAACGGAAAAAACAGAACACAAAGAAGAAAAGAACGAAAAGAAAGAAAAGAAGAAGAAGAAAGACGAGAAAAAGAAGAAGACAGAAGAAAGAGAGAGATAAGAAAGAATAGAAGAAGAAAGAAAAGAGAAGAAAGAGAAGAAGAAAGAAAGAAAGGAAAAGAATGAAAGAAGAAAGAAGAAGGAAAGAAAGGAAGGAAAACGAAAACAGAAAAAGAAAGAAAGGAAGAGAAGAAAAGGAAAGAAGAAGAGAAAGAAACAGAAAGAGAGAAAGAAAGAAAGAAGAAAGAGAAGGAAGAACAGAAACACGAGAAAGAAAGAAGAAGAAGGGGAAGAGAAAAAGAAAGATAAAGAGAACGAAAGAAAAGAAACGAAGGAAGAGAAAAAGAAAGGATAAAGCAAGAAGAAGAAAAGAGAAAGGAAAAAACAGAAAGTAAGAGGAAAGAAAGGAAGAGAAGAAATGGGAAAGAGAGAGAAAGAAAAGAAGAAAGAGAAGAAACGAGATAAGAAGGAAAAAAGCGAAAGAAGAGAAAGAAGAAAGAAAAAAAGAAAGGGAAAAGAACGAAAGGAAGAAAGAAGAAAGAAGGAAAGACGAAGAAAGAAAGAAGGGCAGAATAAGGAACCAGAAAAAGAAAGAAATAGCAAAGAAAGAAGAAAATGCAGAAAAGAAAGAAAAAGAGAGAAGAAGAAGAAAACAGAACGAAGAAAAGAAAACAAAGAGCAAAGATAAGAAACAGAGAAGAAAGAAGAAAGAAAAAAGAAAAGAAGAAAGAAAAAGAAAGAAAGAAGAGAGAAGAAAAGAAAAGAGGAAAAAGAAAAGAAAAAAGAAGAAAGAAAGAAAGAGCAAAGAAAGAAAGAAAAGAAGAAAAAAGGAAAAGAAAGAAAGAAAAAAGGATAAAAAGAACGAAAAAGAAGAGAAAGAAAGAAGAAAGTGAAGAAGAAGAAAAGAAAGAAAGAGAAAAGAAAAGAAAAGAACGAATAAGAAAGGAAAAAGAGAAAAGAAAGAAAGGAGAAGAAAGAAGACAAGAAAGAAGAAAAGAAAGAAAAGAAAGAAGAAAGAAAGAAAAGAAAGAAAGAAAAGAAAGAAGGGAGAAGAAAGAAAGAAGAAAAAGAAGGAAAAGAAAGAAAGAAAAAGGAAGAAAGAAAGAAAGAAAAGAACAGGAAGAAAGAAAGACAAAGAAAAGGAAAAGAAACGAAAAACGAAAGAAAAGAAAAAGAAAGAAAGAAAAGAGAGGAATAAAAAGAAAGATAGAAAGAGAAGAAGAAAAAAGAGAAAAGAAAGAAAAAGAAAGAGAAAGAAAAGAAAGAAACGAAGAAGAAAGAAAGAGAAAGACAAGAAAAAGAACAAAAGAAAAAGAAAAAAGAGCAGAAAGACCGAAAGAAAGTTTCTGTGGTGTTCTCGCCCTCTTTCTTTTCTTCAGATGACTGGAAGCTCAGATCTTTGAAAACACATCTGAACCTGTCTTCTTTGCCTCTCTCGCCATAGCCAGGTTTGCTTCTCACAGAAAGCCTCCGTGGAATGTAGCCGTGTGGAGAGGAACTTTTTGGATTGACCCCCCAGTGAGAAGCAGGGGCGGCTGCCAGTGATTAGCTGCTGTGCTGATGAAGAAGTGTTGCTGATGAAGAGGGCGACAGGGCTTGAGTTTGTTCCTTGGGAGACAGACGGAACCAAAGGTTCACAGGGATAGGATTATAAATGTGCAACCTTCAGAGAGCTTCAGGAGGTGCTCGTTATTTGGAATAAAAGGAGAGACTCTGACATGGTGCGTGGAAAGGACCTGTATGTAGCAGCCTGTGCCCATGTCCGCAGGAGCGAAGAGGCAGATGCTGTGTGTCGGCTGCGCAGCCACGCTCTGGGGACCATCTCGCCCTTCTCCCTCCCCTCTTCTCTTGGGCAGCCTGTCACCCAGGGTGCTCTGGCTAAAGGACGAGTTACTTCTTGAGTCTTTGCACTTTCCCTCATCTCTCTGGCTTTCTTCTGATCAGCTATCCTCTGCCTGGGCTCCCCCGCTGGTACCCACAGACCTGGGTACCTGTTATGTCTCTATGCAAGCTGCACCATGCACCTCCTTCTTGCCAGAGTGGAAACTCCATCCTTGAAGCCTTTCACGTGCTTCTCTTTGTCCGTAGACGGGTAGCTATTGAATGGCAGCTTTGCTGACAAGAATAGAAGGCAGATGACAGATGTCTTGGGGGTGTGGAGGAAGAGGAGGCAGCGTAGATCTGAAGCATAGTCCCTCAATGACCAGAACTAGGTGCTCTGGGTAGGAGAAGAGCCTCAGAATTTGGGATATATTCCATTCTCTGGAATTTGGTGGATACTCTATAGTGGCCCCTACATTGATATATCTGTGTGATAAGGATTTTAAGGTAGAATTTTTTTTTTCCAAATGAGAATCAAGCTATTTAAAAATGAGGTTTGGGAGGATTATGCCACTGTTATTTCAATCTTGAAATTGATTGGGAAGAATTGTACTTATAGTTTTCCATTTTCTTTCTACTTTTCACTGTTTATCCTTGCCTTCACAGAGTAGGAGAAATTATTTTTCTCAGTTGTCATAATTAATTTTATGATAGCAATATGAACTCAGTAGCTCAGTATTAAACTTGACAGAGAAGCTGTATATTATTGGTGATTTTCAGAACCTAGAAACCAATTTGTTAAATGTATACTAATTTAACAAATTGGTTTCTAGGTTCTGGAATGTATGGCTTATTAGAGTAATCATTCCATGAAAGAAGGCATTTATGATACAACTGAACTTCTGAGGAAATATTTCTAATTGTTAAGTGAGTAACTGATTTACTAAGTCGAGTTCATCTCTGAAACTCTCTAACCTTATTTAACACTTTTTATCTTAAGTGTCATCCATAGAAAGGCATGGTAGTGACAGCGTCTTTGGTGCTAAACCAACATGCTCTATTATCAGTTACCGTTTTGTACTGTAAACCTCAGTGCAAATAGGAATCCTGTGAGATAGCTGTTACCCTAAGCTATTTTTTTTTTGTGATTCTCTCTTTTCTTTTCAGAAAAATTGAATACTTGGTCAACTTTCCTACTCAGTGAGCTTTTAGAAATCTCGTGGTGGTAAAGCTTCAACAGTTTACCAGACATCAGCATGTGTCGCTTCTGTTCTATAGTCTTGTTTATTTCTGACACGGCCATAGCTACAGAATTATTAGTTCAGAAGCAGACATAGTAGTTAAGAGTTCTGTGGCCTGCAGGAGTCTGGTGGGTCAGCTGAAGTCAGGGCATAATCTCAACCGTGTGCATGCTGGAGGCTCTAGAGGAACCTCTGATCTCTTTCCTGTTCCATTTTCTAGAAGTTTCCTATATTCCTTGATTCCTGGCCCCTTCATCTACCTCCAAAGCTAGTAAGGTTCCATCTCTCAGACTGTATTTTAGCCACACTAGTCTGTGATAACAGTTGGAAAATCTTCCCCATTTACAGACCTCTGGGGTCAATGGGATACTCCAAGACATCGTCTTCCATTTTAAGGATCTTAACCATGTCTCCCAAGTTTCTTTTTGCCACATAAGGTAATGCTAATCTTTTGCAGGTATACATAGATATCTTTGAGATGTCATTACTCTTTCTATCATAAGCTCTGAACTACAAAACCACTTTGGGTTTTCTCATGGGAACAGGATTTCCTTATACCTTCTGCAAATGAAAAAGTGCCCTTAAGTCACTTTTTAGGCATGTGACACAGGCTTTCTTTCATTCACAAGGTCTAGTAGCCATTGCATTTATTTCCATGATGTTGACAGAGCAGCATACATTTGTCCTTAGAAGATCTCCTTCTCAAAGGATCATAAAATGCTTTGTAGGCGAAACACCTGTGGGAACCAAGAGTGTGCATTCTCCAGAAGCTTTGAACGTACTCTTCAGGAAATTTGAGGCAATGTTTTAATGCTTATGCACTGATTTTTTAAGTAATGCTAGTTGAGTTCCTAGCAAATAAAGTCTTTTCCTCTACCCCTCAGAGTGAACTGAAATCCAGTGTCTTTCTTGTAGATTTCAAACTGACATCTGCTGAAAATGGCTAGTGTTTCAAGTGGTTTATAAGCTGAGGACAACCTATGACTTTAAACAGTGTGTTTGAATAATTTTAGTGTCAGGAGTAAAAGAAATTTTCCATGATATTTTAGGTGTATACATCAATTGAAGTCCACCAAGGGCTGTATAAATTAGAAGAAAGTATACATTTCAGATGGACAGAATTAGTTAATGAAAATAGTGATATTAACTGTAACTGTTACATTTGGTAGTCACACTAGGCGTCCCCACAGTAAATAGAAGAAAAAGGTCAAGGGAACTGTGTGGGCAATCACGAAATATTGCTTATATTCTCATAAAAATAGATATCATGACTTACAGGGTAGAATTCATGGTATTTTACTATCAGTCTCCTACTTATGTGGGGTCTTTTTGGCAGAACTTCATGATGAGATCACCTTTATATACCACCCACCTGTGCACTAGGTGTCAAGGGGACATCAGGTAGCAGAAGAAATTTTTGCAAAGCGCATTCGTTGTCTGCGTGGGCAGCATCACTAGAAAACAACAGAGCCTCCTTAGTTCTTTATCTTTCTGTGGACACAGGACTGGGTGGACCCATAATCCTGGCCAGCTCCTCTCCTGTTGTGGAGGGAACCCTGAATCTACTTTATCCTGTAGAGACAGACAGGAATCCCATTCAGAGGCATCCTTTGCCCCGGAGAAGGCCTTGCATCTGTTTGCAAACTCTTGCCACATCCATCCATGTGGTTTTGCCTCTCATTTGAAGTGCCGACTCTCCTTTTCTTCTTCCTCTTTTCCTTCCGGCTCCCCCCCCATTGTCCACCTGTCGTTTTCCTGGGTTGTAACAGTTCTTCTTTCCTGGGCTTTATGTCTCAGTGCTTACTGACTGTTCACTTCTTCATTCTTTCTCTTCCCTTTAAGATTTAGGATCACCTGAGTTTCTGCTGCTTTCTTGTTGGACAATTTTCTACCCAGCTACTTATATCATCATCTAGAAGCTGCTGATCTAGTTTCTTTTCCCTCGCAGCAGGTTTGAGTCTTGCCTCCGTGCTAGAAGGAGTCTGTCTACTTATCCTTTGCCTACAGCAGCTAATTCCTTCCCATGTGTCTTTCTCTTTGTTCTTGGTCGTTTTCAAAGCCATCAGTATTATCTCAAGGCAGTAAACAGTAGTTTCTGTGTGATCTTATATAACCGAGAAGAAAAAAAAAAAAAAAAACAATAGGTAGACTTTAAAAAGGTAAGTGTGACAAAGCAATAGTAATGTTCATCTCTACACAGAAACATTTTTTTAACATTTTTTATTATTATTTCCGCTCATACAAACTTAATAGGTACACCAGTTCCCTCCCCCCTCCTCCTCCCCCCAACCCCCTGCTCCCCCTCCTTCCCTCCCCATCTCCCAGTGCCTCCCCCCCAATTTCCAGAGAGTCCTTTATTGTGTATGCCTAACTCTCCTCTTGGTCCTCCTCTCTGATGACGCACAAGGGCCCAGTGGCATTTCCCTGAACCCTTTCTCGTGTTCCCCTTAAGCATAGGAACACTACTGTGGCTGTCAATCCCTTGCCTCCAAGGATCTTGGTGCCTTTAGCCGATGTTAGACTTTGTGAGGTCAATAGTGTGTTGGACATGGCGCAGGGCATGCAAAGTCCTATTATGATTGCTTCAGCCCTAACTAGTGTGGAGACTCTTCAAATCATTGCTCCCCCCATCCTTTTGCTCTTACAATCTTACCACCCCTCTACACAGAAACATTTGAAACCCTGTAGAGATGAATTGTTTCCTGTGAAACTAAAAATTGCCAAAATGCATCCAAAAATAGTTGAACATTGGAATAGATCAGAAGAGTCTAGAGATAAAGTCCAGTCGAAGTTATACCTGCTGAACTGCTCACTTTTAGAAGAATAGGCAACTATTCTAGGTGATAGAAAAGGATGAAGTTAGTTTTATAAAATAGCAAAATAAGAATAAGGGCAACAGTCAGACATCAAAACTCTAGACTACAAATGATATTATGTATGAATACTGCTAAGAAATTCTAATTGTTTGCACATATGATCCAGCCAACTATAGAGGGATGATTATTCACAAGGAAGTTGTATTGATTGTTAATGCAATATCGAGTAACAGAATAGGTTTAGTGTTATAGAATCTGTCAGTGTAATTCATTTATTAGCAAATCTGAATTGAAAACTCTTTTGGTAAACTTAGCTGTGATTCATAACAAAAATATCTTAGTAAAATAGTATTTAATGTAATAACAATTGACAAATATTTAATAACAGATATCCTAAATATGCTAAATAGCAAAACATCAAACCCTTTTATATTCAAATAATGTAGCATGGAAGTGTATCTTAATTTTCAGTAATGTTGGAACTTTTAAAGGAATAAAATATCTAATAATATAAAGTTAATGCTTCAAACTTTGGAAATAATAGTTTCAAACATACCTATAATTTTGAAGTTGATGTAATTTTTATACTTGGAAAATATTGCAACTAATTATGACATGTTCCACTATTGCATCTAAAAATGTTTAAGGTGATTGAAAGAAAAGAAATAAAAATCTGTCTTTTCTCTAATTTGGCTGTCTTCCTTTAGAAATGGACAAAATAAAAAATATTCAATTAACAGTGGCTTTAATGTATAGACTATTTAAAAAGAAGTGTGAAGGAGCTCATATGAAGAAAAGTAGAAAATTCCTTTGAAGAGAATATATTAATATCTGAAAAACTGCAAAAATATACCACTCTCCCCATGTTAATATTTAATTCGATTAAAAGTCTTTTCCAAACTTTGTAATAAAATGGGATAAGCCAGTTTAAAACTCCATCATTCCTGTGGTACAATAACAGATTAAAATTTTGTGGAATTTGATTAGAAAAGCCTGGAAAAGATGTAAATTGATCATGATGGTGAATCAGAGAGAATGAATCCTAGTTTTTCTTAAAGTATGCTTGTCCATCTGGATCTTATCTATATAAAAATGAGTTTCAAATAGATTTAAGATGTAACTTTCCAAGAGAGGAATAAAAGGCCTTTCAAGAATATGTGTAGGTCATACCCAAATGTGAGAAGTAGCTCACATTCTATACAATGGATGCCTCACTCTGCACATGAACGAACATGTCAAAATCAATCTTTATTCATTTTGAAATTTCCATGACTCAGCTCTCATTTTGATGGATGCTTTTCACATAATTCTTGCCTGATCGTTTATATATTCCAGTGCTTTAAAGATGCCATTCTGTCATCTTCTTGATTCCGGTTTTTCTGATGAGCAGACACCATGATCAAAACATTACACACTCACTTCTGCTAATCTTCCTAATCTTTTCCTCTGCTTTGGTTTCTTATGTAACTTTTTTTGTTTTGTTGTCTGGAGTATTCTGTTTTGTACTTAACTTGTTTTAGTAGTTGTTTTAATCCTCTAGAATTTATGGTGGATCAAGACAGTTTTCTTTTCTGTAATTCAAGTTTATAACACAGAGTATACATTCACTTAATTTCTGTTTTATTTTTTTGCATGCATAGGTGTGGAGCTCTGTGTAGTCATGTGTGAGTGTGTGTAGAATAGGGCACTAGGTGTGCCCGTGGAGATCCAAGGGTGACTTTGGGAATCAGCCTGCATTGCTCGTCCTCTTATTGCTTTGCTCTTGGTTTTCCCAGGCTCTGTCTTCCAAGGCCAGAAATGTAGGTTGCCACTATTTCTGCCTGACATATTTATGTGAGATCTAATATTTGAACTCAGGTCCTTTTGCTTTGGTGGCAAAAACTTAACCCCTGAGCCACTTTCCTGTCCCACTTAATGTTTGTTGAATGAAAAATGAAAACTAAGCCACTTCAGAACATACATATTGCCCTGTGTGGTAGAATCCTCATCCTTTACTCAAGTCTCTGCAGTTGGATTTTCCTCCTTGTATTATGGGAATCATCCATCTCCTCAGTAAGCCACAGGTTCCTTAAAGACTATTAAAATCAATTGTCTTTGTTCAGTTCCTATAATGCATTAACTTTGTTATCAATATTACTGTTATTATATAGCATGTGCATGTGTATGCATGTCACAGTGTGTGTGTGGCCATCGGAACAATTCTGGGAAGTCCTTTTACTATGGGCTCCAGGGATCAAAGTTAAGTCATCAGGTTTGCACAGCAAGCGATTTTACTTACTGAGTCAGCTCACTGGTGCAGTTTATTTAAAAACCATGTGAAATATACAATCTCTACCTCCCAAAAATTATTTCCTCCAGCATCCTTCCTCTTCTAGTTGTCCTTCCTACTTGTGTTTGCTGAATGTTTCTGTGTTACCCACATCCTAAATGCTTGGATAATCAACTTTCCTTTTAAACCTGGTACACTGATGACCATTAAGTCCAAGTGTCCATTTCTGAACTTTGTCTTGCAAGATATTGTTGACAGCCTTCTGGATAGTTCATCCCATTTTCGATTTCAAAGATCTAACATCTGCAAAAACGTATTTTGATTCTCTACAGCCCTGTCTCACTTTTTTTGTGTCTTGCTTAGTGGCAAACATCAATTCTCTGTTTAAAATAACCCTAGCCTCACAGTATATATAGACTAAAAACTGAAGTTCTGAGCACAGTGTTCTTAATTAGGTTCTTCCTTTCTCTTCAGGAAGAGAAAACACGCAAACCTGCTCAAATAATGGGCTGAGTGATAAAAATACATGTTGGGGATGAAGATAGGAGCTGCGATCAGAGAGGGTCACGCCTGTCCCTATCTCAGGCCATCTCAGCAGGGGTCAGGTCCCCTGTGGGGCTGGCTGTCCTCTAATATGAGCTGCGCAGAACCCCCTGCAGAGTTGGGGGAGGCATTGCTGGATCCCATTCCCAGAATTTCTGATTAGCGGATGTCTGAATTTTCCTTAGTACTTCCACAATTTGTGTCGAACCATTTTCCAGTGGTACCAATGTTCAGGGCACCAGATGTTGGGAACCTGGTCCCCTTGTGGTACCTGTCACGACATTTTGGAAACTTTGATGATCTGCATCTGAGCTCTGTCCTCTCCTTTGTCGGTTTCTTCATGCTGTATTAGAACAATGTTTCTTAAACTCGAGCATGCATCGGAATCACTTGAAGAGATTATTGAACTACGTACTGACCCCCACCGAGAGCCTGGTGCATTAATTCTCAGATGTAACCCCTCATTACATTTCCAATAGTACACAGGGGTTCTCCGTACTTGGAAAACCATGCTTTGGAAGGCTTTGCTCACACTTCCCTCTCTTTTCACTCACCTCAGATTTCCTTCATCACTCTTCTTTCCACTTGCTGGAATACTCTGAAAGTGGCTCGGTTGCACATTTGTTGAACAGACTGTTGGCTTGCCACATCTTGAATTCAGAAATCTACTTTTTGCATAATTTATCATGTGTGTGATATCATGTAATGTGTGTTTGTGTACATGTAAATATGTGTGGGGACACAGTGCAGAAGTTTTACTCATAAAACTTTATTTATTGTATGTGTGCACATGTAGGTGCCTATGTGTGGGTCTATACCATCATGCCTTGTTTCTCATGTGGTGATCCAGGGCGACTGACAAGACAGTTCTCTCCTGCCATGTGGGGTCATGGGCTTGAACTCAGATCCGCAGACTTCGTGTCAAGTGTCTTCACACCTTGAGCCATCTCACTGACCGTGCTTGTGTTTGCTCTAGTCCCCTCCGTTCTTCGGTTCTGTGGAAGGGACAAGATAAATCTATAGCTCAGCTTTTCACTTGTGGTTGCTGTTTCTGACGTTGTCTGCCTGCAGGAGCAGTCGGGAGCCCCTCCAGCATCCTCGCCGCTGTTCTCTGGCTTGTAGCATCCAGCTGTCTGCAGAATTTGCCACCTGCTCCCACTTGTGATTGCCAGGAACTTCTGGAGAGAGTCCTTGGTGTGGTGGGTTCAGCAGATGGGGCTCTCTGCACTGTTTTGCACTCCTGCTCTTCTCCCCATGCTTCTAGGGTACCTGGTAACCTTCTCTCTTTGACCCACGATCCTTTTGACTTGAAGATCACAGCTGCTGGGTGTGAATCCTTCCATATTCCTCATTGACACTTTTATTTTTTTGCCTTATGGTCCTTTGACTCTCACGTGAGTTAGCTTGCTTTTCCTGTGGTGAAATATTTGCGATAAACAACATCAAATTAGGAAAGATTTATTCGTCCATTTATTTTATTTTATTTATTTGAGGAGGAGGTGATAGACAAGAAAAAGAGAGAAAGAAGAGGGGATGGGGTTTTAATGTTACTTTTGAAGGTAAATTTCATTTTATGCAACAAGTTCATACATCCACATAATGAATTTTTTTCTAATTTCATTTCCCCACTACTATCTTTCCTTCTGCTTCCTCTTCTCTCTTGCTGAAACTCTTTTTGTCCTCCTGTATTTTTGAACCAACTAAATTTAATTATGTTTACTTGGCCTGAGTATAACTGAGAGATTATTTACTGGAACATGTACAACGTAATAATGCTTATACCACTGAAGAAAATAGCACCCTCTCCAGTAACCATTAGCTAGTAATAGTCCCTTAAGGAAGAGTAGCATCTCCTGAAATCCTCTCCCATCCATTATGAAATGCTGATGGGCTCAGTCTCATATAGTCCTTGTGTCGGTATCCACTGTTGCAGCTGCAGTGAGCTCATGTGTGCAACAGCCATGTCCTGTCTGGGAGGCATTGCTTCAAAACACTGCACACCATCCCTTGGGTCTTACATTCCTTCCACCCTATCTTCCATGCTGTATCCGGCGCCTTGGATAGAGTGATGTAGATGAGCCATTTAAGGCCTAGCACTCAACAGTTACTCATTTTCCTCACTTCAACCAATTATGAGTCTTTGCATTAACTGCCAATATTTGAGAATTTTTACACCAGGGAGATAGTTCTGCAGTTTTCTATTTTTGTTGTATCTTTATCTGGTTTTGGAATCAGGATGATTCTGGCTTCATAAAAGTTTGAAAGCACTCCTTTTCTGTTTTACAGAATAATTTGAGAAGTATTGGTGTTAGTTCTTTTGAGGTGTGATAGAATTCTCTTTTGATTCCATCTGGACCTAGGCTTTTTTGGAGTTAGGAGATTTTTTATTGCTGCTTATATCTCAGTACATGTTATAGATGTGTTAAAGGATTTATCTTATCTTGGTTTAAATATGGTAGGTCAAAAGATTTAGAAATTCATCCATTTCTTTGACATTTTCAAATTTAGTGGAATGCAAGTTTTTAAGACATGACTTTTTGAATTTCATCAGTATCTGTAGTAATCTTCCTTTCCAACTCTAGCTTTTAAAAATTTGGGTCTTTTCCTGCTTTCTTTTGGATTTGTCAGTCTTGTTTCTCTCTAAAGTACCAACTCTTCATTTCATTGGTTCTTTGTACTTTTTCATATCTACTCCATTAGCTTTTTTTTAAATCATGAGCTTGTTTATTTCTGTGTACTTTTTGTGGTTTGGCTTGTTCTTGTTCATCTAAAGCCTTAAGGCAGGTGATTTTAATTTCCATTATTTTTAATATAGACCCTGAGAGCTATAAAGTGCTGTCTTAGGATGCAGTATTATGTCCCATGGTTATGATATGTTCTGTGTTCATCAGCACTTTATTCTAGAATTTGTTTATTCTTTAGTGACCCATTCACCATTCAGTAGTATGTTATTTAATCTTTATGAGTTTGCTTATTTTCTAATTTTCCCCCACTATTGATTTCTAGCTTTATTTTATTGTGGTCAGATAGAAAACAAGGTATCATTTAATTTTTCTTGTATCTGCTGAGGTTTGACTTATTTCTGGAATATATAATGTATTTTAGAGGAAACTCCATGGGCTGCTGCAGAGAATGTGTATTCTTGTATGTTTATGTGAGGTATTCTTTATATGCCTTTAGAACCATTTGATCTTTAATGTCAATTACTTCCAATGTTTCTCTTTTTTTTTTGTCTGCATGATATCTAATTGTAAGAACAGGGTTTTGAAGTCAACTACTATTACTGTTTTGGAGTTTATATCTGTGACTTTATATCTAGTAGCATTTTTATGAAATTTTATGTTCATGTGTGTGGTTCATTTAAGTTTAGAATTTTACTTCCCTCTAGATGGATTCTTCCTTTGATCTTTCCAAAGCAACTTGGTTAAATATTGTTTGAAGTTTTTTTTTTTTTTCAAATACTTTTTTGGTTCCATTTGCTTGGAATTTTTCTTTGTTTTTAATCCTTCCATAGGGTCTATCTTTGATGATAAAGTCTGTTTCTTGGAGACTGCAAAAAGAAAGAAAAAGATGGATCCTGTTTTCTTATTCAGTCTGACAATCTTAGTCTTTAGATAGGAGAATTGAGAAAATTGATTTTCAAGTAATTATTTAAAGGCATGTATTGACTCCTGTCAGTTTTTTTTTCTTATTCTTCTTTTATTTATCAGCTGCCTTAGCGATTCTTTCTAGTAACTTCTGAAATTTGTTTTGTAGTCATCAACCCCTTTAGCTGGCTTTCATCATGAAAATTTTTTTCTCTTTCAATTATGACAAAAAGTTTCTCTATGGATGCTAGTCTGGGTTGGAAACTATAATCTTGCAATATTTGGAGCACATCTTTCCAGGCTCTTCTGGTGTTTAAGGCTGTGAAATCAGCCTTCCTTCTGATGAGCCTACTTTTGATTGGCAGGTTTCAATTTCTTCTTTCAGTATTTGAAGTATAACAAGTCTTGGGAAACTCATTTCTGGTCCTGTTTTTGGTGTTCTGTGTCCCGTTGTATTTTGATGAGCATCTCTTTTCCTAGATTTGTGAGTTTTCCCCCTTATGATCTTATTGATATTATTTTTGTGCTTTTGGCATAAATTCTCCTTCCATACACATAATTCATAGATTTTGTCTTTTCACGGTGTCTCAAAGACCTCACATCTTCTATTCTCTTTTCTTTTTAACTTGTTTTTTGACTAGATGATCCATTTTTTCCTCCCTTATTCATAAATTTCAATATTACATTCTCCACATGACCCATTCTATTGGTAAAGATTTCCATTGTACTTTTTATTTGACGTGTTACATTTTTCATTTCCATAATTACTTTAGTTTGGCTTTTCTTCAAAATTCTCATCTCCTTATTAAATTTTATTTTCATTTCCTGAATTGACTTCCATGTATCATATGGTCTTTGATTTATTTGGAATACATTCAAGAGATTTTCTAGTCGTGTTTGAATTCTGTGAAGATGTTTATAATCATTTTTTTTTCATTTCTTGGGCTAGAGTTTGAGCTAAACTGTTCTCAAAGGGCGAGGGGTATCATAATATTGGTGGGGAGAGACAGGTTTTCTTGGTTTTTCGTGCTGCTTGTGTTTTTGCATTGGGACTTGCCTATCTAGCGTGAGATCACCTTTCTTCTTCCAGTGGAGGTGTTGCAGTATTTAGAAGGGATTAGGTTTTAGTAAAGTTAAAGTGATACTTTTCTGTTAAACTGGTCTCCAGGCACCAGACTTTACTTACCCTTTCCTTATGTCTGAATCTCTACTCACTACCCAGCAGTAAAACTGTTATGTAAATAAATTAGCAGTTAACTAAAAAACAGTCACTTTTTAAGTACTTTGCAGTTACCTTTCTTATTGTCACTGTGAGACAATATACTTAGATTTAAGCAACTTATCGATTTCTATCGTTGTGAGACAGCATTCGAACACAAGCAACTTAGCAGAGAAAGAGAGATTTATTTGGCTTCTAGTTCCAGAGGTGACATAGTCCATTATGGCAGAAGTTCCATAGTAGAAGACAGGGCTGTAGGCAGAAACAGGAGGCCAATTCAGGTCACCTGCCTCAGGGAGGCAGAGAACACAGGAGAAGACTGAGAAGAAAGATAGCCAGGTTGCTAAACTCCAAGGGCTACACCTCATGATGTTGTTTCCTCCAACAAGACTCCACCTCTTAAAGAGGCCAAATCTTCCCTAATAATACCAGCCAAGTTCAAATATAGGACATTCAAACCATGACAAATACCAGTTGTTTTAGGCAGTAAAGCAACAATGATAATACTGCATGCACTAATATGTTAGTTATTGTGAGTATGAAATGAAAGAAAAAGAGGAAAGAATTCATGGTTGAGACTAGCAAAGAGGGTTGAATTTCTGGGTAGGAAGTAGTGGAACATATATAGAAAGGGTCATGGTGTCCGGGCCCACGAACCAGCATGAACCCGGACCTACAAACGCAGGAATCTGAAGTGGGAGCGGTAGGAATTAAAAGTTTCAGGCTTTGGGTCAGAGGGGGCCTTGGATGTCCCCTATCATCCAAGCCAACTTTATTGTAACGTACAGGAGTTTTATAATCAAGAATCAGGGCCAAATTCAGAAAAACATCAAAGAAGAGCAGGACCAAATTCTTTACAGGATTATATGAAACATATACATTCTAGTTAACAAAAGTCAGGAGTGACATCTAATTGCTGTGGGACCAGACATGATGTTGCCAGTAGTGGAAAAACAGACATGTCACCTTGTTGCTAGAAGGGAATGGACAATGTATGCCTCAAAACAGAGTTACTTAGTCCATGTATAAGCTTATCTCAGATAAGCAGGAAAGAACTGTTGGGGGAGGAACAGCCCAGCCAGTTTCTAAAAGAAACAAAAGCTACCCAAACAACCTGGAAGTTCTCTCTACTCCCAAAGGGGGGAGTTCGGCCTGCCATTTTCTTGCAGACAAGAGGCAAACTCAACCCCACAGGGGAAGAGTCACTCAACAGCCCGTTCAGTTGCTAATGTATCATCCAGAGAGCAGGCCTTGGGCCTAACAACCCCCACCTCATGGTAGAAGGAAAATAAAGGGGAGGATAAATATAGAGCTTTCAGTTAAAGGCAGTCTGATATGGGAGGGATTACTGTATACCTTTAGATATTTACACCAGTCTAATTTCTCCAACACTGGAGTCACAGGGACCCTGTAAACCAGGCCAGCCCATGTTCTTTGGGAAGATAAGAGAAAGAGAAACAATTACAGTGAATGAAAAAAAAAATTGATAACCATGTAAGTAAGGCATAGACAATGTGGTACTTGACTGACTCCCTGCACGGGCCTTGTGCATTATGTAAATAAGGGAGAGCTGCGGGGAGGAATAAGAACTGGTTTGAGATACAGGACACTGATATTGACTGACCTGCTATTGGATTTCATCTTGTTGCTGAGAAATCCTCTGCTTCAGATGCTCTGTATTGATTCCTACTTGTCAAGTTCTTCCCTTGGAGAGTCCCAGATCCACACCTGTGTGAACTTCACCGGTGGAGGAGAGAGCTCACTCTCTTCTAGGAGCTGTAGATGGGAGCTTCCCAGGCCCTGTTGCTACTACTATCAGGAGAGGTGGGCTGGTGGGTGGTGGCTGGAGCACTGGGTGGAGCTTGTCTTTCCTTTTCCTGTCCCTTTTCCTGCCCCCTCTCCTCTCCTCTCCTCTCCTCTCCTCTCCTCTCCTCTCCTCTCCTCTCCTCTCCTCTCCTCTCCTCTCCTCTCCTCTCCTCTCCTCTCCTCTCCTCTCCTCTCCTCTCCTCTCCTCTCTTCTCCTCTCTCTCTCTCTTTCTTTCTCTCTCTCTTTCTTTCTTTCTTTCTCTCTCTCTCTCTTTCTTTTCCTTCCTTCCTTCCTTCCTTCCTTCCTTCCTTCCTTCCTTCCTTCCTTCCTTCCTTCCTTCCTTCCTTCCTTCCTTCCTCTTTCTTTTCTTTGCTTGTCTTGTCTTTTTCTTTCTTTTCATTTCTCTTCCCTCCTTCCCTTCCTCCTTCCCTGCCCTTCCCTCCCTCCTTCCCTCTCTCCCTCCTTCCTTTTCTCTTCTCTTTCTCCCTCCCTCCCTCCTTCTTTCCTTCTTCCTTTTTCCTTCCTTTCTTTTTTTTGGTCGTTGCTTTTGGTTTAGGTGTTGAGGGAATCTCCTGGGTCGTGGGCTACAATAGGCCTCTTCTGTAAGATGCCTATGATCCATTTCTGTGGATTTTCTGCAGAAGGTCTGTAGGCGGATGTATCAGCCTCTGCAGTGACTGATACTTTGGTTGCAGTAGTGGCCACGAGCCCAATCATAGGTGAACTTTGTGGGGCAATTCAAACAGATCATGGAGACTGGAGAAGGGATTGGGAGAGATAAAATATTTCCTACTCCCTTTGTTGCCCTTAGCACCATGACTTGTCTTCTAAGCTGCCCATTTATCTGAAAGCCCTGATATCTTATTCTAGTACATTTCAAATATACTTCCAGTGCAAATGACCTAACTTGCTTCTAGTAGTCCTCAGTTACTGATGGTTCCGCCAGCCCGAGCAGCTGAAAATGAAGTTTTTACACATAAACCTTTAAGGGTTTATCAAGGTCCAAAGCACCTGTGCCCCCAAAACCTGGTTTGCCTCTTCTTCTTATCTGTCTTATGTGGAGCTCATTTCTCTCTCTCAGATCCCTCAGCTGCTCAGCAGAGATGCTCCCCCCATGTTCTTATGTTTTAAAGAGGAGAGAGAGAGACTCATTCCTTCCCCCTCACATGTTCTTGTCACCTGTCTCCTCTGCCTTCGGGACGTTGTCAAGGCTCGAGCAGTCTTGCCACTTTCCTGACACACCATCCCTGTCTGACCTTTCGGTCTTACTTACGAACTCTTTCCCCAGCCAGCATCCTCCGTGCGGTCCCAGGGATACCAGCCTTCCAATGAAGCAGCTGCTTCTCCAATCCCAGCCTGGCTTGTATGTTTTAGAACATTTGCTGGCACTCACCTGTCAGCCCATCTGGAACCATCTGTCACCTTGATGTCTGTACCTTCTAGCTTCCCAGGCAGCTCCTACAACTTCAGCTCTTCCTGAGGCCTCTTTCCCTGCTTCATACTCACCTTGGATCCTGTTCTGTCTTTGGTTTGTTTCTCTCACTATTTTCTCCATTGGTGTCTCATTCTGAAAAGTTTAGAATTGCTTTTTTATTCAGGAATGTACATGTACGTATCCACATACCTAAAATCTGACACTTCCGGAAATGATTTCTCTCTTTTTTTCTGTCATTCTATTGGCTCCCAGCCTTTGGTTCCTGTGTGTGTTAGTCAGAGTTCTCTAGAGGAACAGAACTGATAGAATGCATGTATTTATATAACTATTAAATCAGCTCACAACAAAGCAGCATCCTTCAAGTAGCCACCTGAATCTGAGGATCAAAGGATCCCAGGACAGTCTCCTGCCTCAAGCATGCTGGAAGGTTGAGAGGAGGACGGATTCAAATGTTGGAGATGGACTACAGCCAGCTGGGCTCCCAAGTCAGTGATGAGCGGTGTAAGGCTTGTGAGACCACACTCCCATGGCAGTGAGAACGGCGGCAAGGCCAACCAGGGCGAGCTCTGATTTCAGCTAAGAACAGAGGCAGCAGCGGCAGCATCAGTGAAGAGCACAGCAAAGTACCAGCGATGAACTCAACAGCAAGTCGCGCAGAATAAGGGAGGAGTACGTCCCTCCTCCTGCTCTTCCTTTTATCTGTTCCACCCCTGGAAAGCACCATCCGCTCTGGGATGGGCCTTCCATATCAATTAAATAATCATGTACTGGTTTGTTCAGGGGGTCTGTTCCAGGCATCCATTCTTCACAGTCCTGCCCCAAACAGCCTGCAACTGACTAGTTGACACCTGAATCTAACCATCATACTGGGGATCAAAATTGACTCATCTTTACTTCTTCCTCCTTCACTTGTTCCTCAGTAGTGGCTAGCTGCGATGTATCAACCGCATGCCAGCACTTTTCTGCCCACTTCTTTTGAGGAAACACTAGGCTAGCCCTAGCCTGATCCATTTCCATTCTCTGTCCTCAGCCTTCTCTCTCTTGCCTACTATTGGCTGCTACAGTGAGTTCTGATGTTCTCTCCATCACACTAGTGATTTGCTAAACTTGGAGAGTAAAGGTCAGACGCAGGCTTGGTCATTTTTCATACTCTCCAAGCCCAGCGATCCACCGCCTGTGCTGCGGATGTGTGGGCTGTGCGCCCAGCACTCTGAGATGCCGATGTTTGCAGAGGCAGCTCTTCAGTTTCCGGATCCGCTCCTGCTGCCTGCTGCTTTCCTGAATTTTCTGCTAAAGTTTTCTGTGTCTCAAGAGCAATACTCCCCCCCACCCCCAGCAAGTTTCCTCTGGTCAGAATGAATCCTCCTTGCCTTTTGTTCCTGGATGCATTGTTTGGGTTTGTTAACTTGTGCAAATTAGCACTTGTGTCTGTCTGTGTATTGTTCGTGGCAGCCTGCACCACCATGTGTCAGAGCGTGGGCCACACTGATGGGTGTATAAGGTGCCCGTCCTCGCCCCATGTTGACGCTAGGTGTGGACATGAATCAGGCGCCGTGTGCATCTCCCAGTACTCAGTATCTGCTTTGCCTGGGGCGATGAGCAGTGAGTGGATTTTTCTATTCAGTTGAACTGAAGTGAAAAGCAGCTTGAGTGATGTGCAAATGACAAATGTAGAAGGTGGAGCGCGGAGAAGCCTCGCCAGAGCGGCATGACAGAGTTATTAAAATGTGACTTTGGAAAGCGCAACTCCATCTCAGGAAACTACGGCCTCAGGGGGCGACGCCCAGCAGGGATGAGCCGCTGACCCTCAGAGACTGCATCCTTTCCCACAAAAGGCCTGTCGTGTATAGCGATGCTTCCTGAAGCTGTTTGGCTGTTTGTTGCTCACAGTTATTTCTCACCTGTTGTCTAGTGTCTAGTGTCACTTCTGAAACAGAGCTGAGATCACGTGAAAGGTCAGTGGAACTGGAATGGGTGTGCTCTGAGACACAGATCCTGTGTGGTCTAGTACTGGGTGTGGCCAGTGCCTGATGGGAAGTCTCTGCTCCCACCGACTTTTCAATCTGCAGTCTCTGAGGTGAACCGCAGCAAGGCCGCACTTCACGACACGAGCGGCCAGAGTTCTGCTCACAGAGCATCAAACGCTGGCGCTTCTCCTGGTGTACCTTTGTAAATAAAAAAAATAGGGGCTTGCCAGAGGGAAATTTGCAGTTTGAAAAAGATAACAGGGCTAGATAACACCTAAGGCTCTCTCTGCATTTAAATAGCATGCTTAGGCTTTTTATGTTATGAATCTTTATGGGAATAGTTGAGCATAAAAATGTCAGGGCACACATAAGGAAGCAGATTAGCTCAAGCAGCCTCAGTTATTGAGAACTCTACATCTGAAATGATTAAGTAGGATATGGTTGTGGTTTGCATAATCCAAGAGCCCTCAGAGGGTTAAAGCAGACCTGGCCTGGGATATGTGATGCTCAGCACAGGAACCTCCTGTCTGCGTGCGATGCTGTTGCTTATGCCTGTTAGGCACCGTGGACACTTTGTAGAAGTACTGAGGGCTAAAGCTTGGGGTTTTCATTTAAAACTCTACATTTATTTACGTGTTGTGTGTACACGTATGAGAGGAAGAAGAGAGGGAGGAAGGTGGGAGAGAGATGGGAGAGAGCATGCTATAGCTTATGTGAGGAGGCAAGAGGTCAACCTGTGGGAGGCAACACTTTTCTTCTCCATAGGCTCTGGGGATGAAACCCCGTGGTCAGGCTTGGCGGCAAGCTCTTCTGCTTAGGGACTCAGCCATCTCGGTAGTCCCAGTGTTCTTTGAGCAGGGATGTGGCTGGCCTGGAAGACTGTGCCTGTTTGATTACAGTAGAAGGGCGTAAGCAGAACCATCCTGCCCTGCAGTCCGCTCTTCCTCAGCTGGAGTTCTGCTGAGCCGCTGGATCTTGCCTCATCATTCGTTCTGGTTTTTTCTTGGCACTCGACTCCCCTGACCCGCTGCTCAGCTCAGACTTGCCCAGTGCAGCTCCTTTGCGCGTAACTTCGGGGGCCTGATCCTGGGGGTGAAGGCCAGACAGCTGTTGTCAGTGGCAGACACTGGTTTTAGCTTATGCCTATTTCATTTTGTTTTGTTCTGGGCAGCAAAGGCTGCCCCCGCGTGCGCAGCCCACAGCCCCTTCCTCTGCTGTAGTGGCCTCCACATAGCAAGGAGTTGAGCGAGTGAGGCAGGTCCGCATTGTCATGCCAAAAACCCATTTTGTCAGTGAGCTCCGCAGCTGGCATCAGTCTCTGTGGACATTTTCCTAGTCTCTTTCACATTTCCCCTTCTATACTTTGCCTTCAATAAGTAATAGAAAGGAAGACCCTTTATTCTTATTAATTTGATAAGGAAGCAAACAAGTCTCAGTGTATGTGAGTGTGTGTGTGTGTGTGTTCAAGAGGGCACTATGTGCCTATGGATGCCCAGGGTGACATGAACCATCCTGGGTTGCTCTGCCCGTTTATTGCTTTGCTCTGGGGTTTCTCAGGCTTTGCCTTCCAGGTTCTGAATTGCAGGCCTCCACTATTTCCACCTAACGTTTTTGTATGGGATCTGGGAATCTGAACTCAGGACCTTTTGCTTTTGAGGAAAAGGCTTCCATTCCCTGAGCCATCTCTCCAGCCCGCTCTTACTTTTTGTGAAAGAAGTTGCCGTGTTGTTTATTAAACTTAAGATTTTACCTTGGCCAAATGAGCCAAGCACTTCAAGTTTACTGATGAAGCCAATGGAATTTCCCTTGGTTTCAGGTAAAAGAAAATATACTCAGTCACCTTGGCCCATGCTGCTGCAGAAAGAGATGGCCCGTGCTAGAGAACTGTTGTGTTGTTTTGTTTTTCTTAAGGCAACATATACCCATTTTGTAGGCGCATGTCATTGCTGTGGTATCCTGGCAATCTTGCATGTTCCCAAATGAGACTTAGAAGAGACCATTTGTATCATGGAATCTCTGAAACCTGAGAACATAGGAGGCTGGTGGGGGACCGTTGCTGCATGTCCCCTCCCTTCCGCTGCCCCTACTGTCCCCAGGGGGTGCCAGGAGACAGATGACCACTCTCCACCACAGCCCAAGTTCTGATGAAGTTGGGAATTTTTCACATCACCCTTCTTGGGGTTTAGCTGTAGATTGTGAAGCTGCATTGCTCCAGCATGGAAGTATTCCTAAGCAACAGGTCATCTGGCCATCTATGTACAAGAGGTGCTCTTTTGTTTTTGTGTCCTTCTGCATCTGGGATGTGGGCTGTGCTCTTTAGCTGTCCATGTATGCCACAAACCATTTGAATTTGAAGAGTTTAGTTCTCCATCTACCAGACTACAACTTTGTTTTGCATTGTTGACAAACCCCATCACCTTAACCTGAATCCTACATCCATTGTTTATATTTCTATTCATATGCAAATATGCACATTTCAACTCCTGATACACATGTAAATTTTGCTCAATTGTATTTAATTAATATTTATAAGCTGATAGCTAATTTTCATAACCATAATTGATTTAATTCTTGTTTGTGTATTTTGAGGTCTCCTAACTTTGTACTATTCTGAAGACTGCCTGTATTTTTGCATTTTTAAGTGAAATATTGGAGTTGGGAATGAGTAGATAAGTGAACGTTAGCTCCTTATTTTTGGCTATAAATATGTGTGAACATGACTTTTGAAATTTTAATGAAATTTAAAAAGCTACCATCAGTGAGCAAGCTGGTTAATGACCCTACAGACTTATTCTTAAGGTGCTTTTAAGCTGAAAAATTAGTGATTAAATGAGCATTTCTGTGACATTTTGATCATTTATGTTCACATGAGATAGCACTCTATGGTGAGAATGCTCGAGGTAGGGTTTTTGCTTAAATCACATACATTTTCCCGGTAAATGACTTCTGTGAGCGTCAGTGTTTTAGAAGTACAAAGCTGGGACTGGAGAGATGGCTCACGGGTTAAAGTCTCTGCCTCACAAGCCAAAGAACCTCAGTTTGGATCACAGACACCATGGAAAAATGCTGGGCGGAAATGGCAGTGACCTGCACTGCTGGCCTGGAAGGTGGGGCCTGGGAAGCCCCAGAGCAAAGCAGTAAAGAAGAAGAGCAATCCAGGGTGATTCCCAAAGTCACCCGCACGTCGAGTGCTGCTTCTGCACACTCCCCCACACTAACACCTACACCTATGCACTCACGCATGCAAAAAAAAAAAAAAAAGAAAAAATTTGAATACAAAACTGAATCTTTAGTCTAGTATTCAGTGTGGAAAAACATAAAGGAAACCTGGACCTAGCGGTACACATCTGTGATTTCTGCTATTAACAAGTGGAAGCAGGAGGAACATTAAGTTCAGGAGTGTGGGCCAGCCTGGGCAACATGGGAGGGGGCTATCTCACACATAGCCTACAAAGTATAAAAGAAAATGTGCATATATGTGCTCATACAGACACTTGTACATACATGTGGGCCTGGCATGCGTGCTGCAGCTACGTGACTCAAGACCTGACATACAGCAATGGTAGGAGTAGGGCACTTGACAGATGCTGCCTGTGTCTGTTAGGTGCCATGAACACTTGGCAAGAGGAGCTGTGAGGGCTGAAGCTTTGTGTTCCTCTGCATTCTCAGACGTTCTTTACCCAAACTAGTAGGAGAATAACAGAATGCTCTACTGTAGTCAGTGAGGTGACTGTAAACTTATGGTTGACACAGCTGTATGGAGTCTAATAGTCCATAAAATAGATGACATGTCTGTAGAATGGTTCCTTTTCTTCAAGGAAAAAGAAAAATGAGTGGTCAAAATAGATATTTTCCCCTCCCCTCCCCTCTGCTCCCCTCCTCTCTGTTCCCCTCCTCTCCCCTCCCATCTGCTCCCCTCCCCTCTGCTCCTCTCCTCTCCCCTCCCCTCTCCTCTGCTCCTCTCCTTTCCCCTCCCCTCCCCTGCCCTCCCTTCCTCTCCTCTCCCCATCTCTCTTCTCCCCTCCCCTCTCTTCTTTTTCTTTCCTTTCCTTTTCCTTTGAGGCAGGTCTGGAGGCTGAGCTAGAACTTGCCATATAGCTGAGGTTAACCTTGAGCTCAGCTGATCCTCTGACTGTAGTCTATTTCCTGGATGCATGACTTCTGTTTATTTTGTAACCAGTTAGGTTTAAGCAGGACCATTTAAGTATTGGATTGGAATTGTCTGCTAGTGTCTGGTGGGGCCACCAGTGGGCACACAAATTAAGGCAGTGACCCTCGTTGCAGATATCCCCATCTCACTGACTCAGCAGGAGCAGATAAGTCAGCAGAGAGGGGTGGGTCCCTGAACTCTCCTCCATTCATGCCTGGATGCCGATCCTTGTGCAGACCTGTGCAGGACTCAATGGCTTCTGTGAGTCCAGATTCCAAAGGCTGTGTTCCCCAGAAGGCACATTTCACAGCCTTTCCCCCGATCTTCTGTGGCCTCTTCTACAGCAACTATTGGAAGGGATGATATAAATGTTTTGCCAGGACTAAACACTCATCTGTCACTTAATCTCAGCATTGTCACCAGCCATGAGTCTCTGCATTTCCCTCCATTATAATTTGTTGAAAAAAAGGAGAAAAAGCTGAAGGGAAATGCCATATATGACTAGAAAAAGCTGTTCCTAGAAACTTTGGGGTATTATATGCAAAACTCCCAATACCAGGGATTATCTCCTTTTGAATTTTTGGTCATGGGGGGGGTCTTAGGGCTCACAAAGCTGTATAGACTCTTGTTATTCTCTTGGCTACCAGTTAGAACTAAAAAGGATCCTATTGCTGAAGACACCATGTGCCTTAGTTACACGACAGACAGATCAGCCTAGAACTCCCTGCCAGGTGGATTTTTTGGTCCTAGAAGGTGATATAGGGGCTGCTTTTGGTAGGTTGGGAGATCAGCATCCTTACTCAGCTGTGAACTCCATGTGCAATAGTGGCACACTGTTACGGGGTAACCAACTATTCTATGATTGGATTTGAGGGCCCACTTCACAAACGGGAGTCCATGTTTTGTATTGCAAAGTTGACAAAAACCACATTGCATAGAAGGTCACAGGCCCTAGAGCAGATCCGGATCCTGCTGTTTAGCTAAATTAACATAGCCTCAAGCTACCTTCCAAATATTTATGTTTAGACATAAACACAAAATGCTACTTTCAATCCTGAATTTAATTTTTAAGCCAAATGTGGCATTCTCTCTGCCTTCCTTTCCTTTGTATTATTAAATCTTTATAGCCAGCAAGATTACATAGTGATGTACAAAACCAATGAAGTGCTTTCCTTTTAAAAGTATAGATTCTAATTCAAAATAGGCAAACCCAGCTGGTGTTTCATACCCATGATCACAGCACTTGAGGAGGTGGAGACAGGGGGGTCTTGAGTTTCAGATCTCTCTGTATAACTGGATAGCAAGTCCTTATCTCGAATAATCAAAAAATTAAAGATAATTGAAATAAACACATTGTTCAGTTTCAGGCAATGCAATTATTGAGAGAAATAATGAAACCACACAGACTGAGAGAGGGGTAGGAACCCTTCAGAACCAGAGGTTCAGAAAGGTTGGAGGAGGTTGGGAGGGTCTGTGCATAGACTGAGGTCATCAGGGGCCAGTAAAGTTTTCCACTCCCTTTTGCAGGTACCATAATGCTGAGAAATTCTTTTGTTTTATTAAAGTATTAATAAGTATTTAATTCATTGGAGGCTTTTTGTTGTCTGATATTATATATTCAGTTTATCATAATTTTAAAAGGTTCTCTGCATACTTGTACAATTATAAAAGGAGGTCTTAGATATGATTTGCTGTGAGTGAAATGATAATGTATGACAATTGGAGATATGATTAAATTGAAAATTGACACCCAGTCCTCTTAAGAACCCAGCTGTTGCAGAACATGAGATGTCTGTGTTTGGCTCTGTGTTAGAGCTGCTGCCATAGTTTTTGTAAAGCAGATAATTGTCAGGCAGTAAAGTGCTTGTGTGCAAACAGGGAAGTGGGGTAATCGCACCGAACATCTTCAGGGCTTGTCACATTGTTTTCTCTGTGTGGCAAGTGAAAACCTCTCATGTCTGAGTGCAGAAGCCATGGCAAAGCTTGAGTGCTGCACTGGGCCAGGAGACCATCTCTGCTCCATGCACTCACACTGCAGTGTGCAGGAGGCCATCACCGCTCCATGCACTCACACTGCAGTGTGCAGGAGACCATCACCGCTCCATGCACTCACACTGCAGTGTGCAGGAGGCCATCAGCGCTCCATGCACTCACACTGCAGTGTGCAGGAGGCCATCAGCACTCCATGCACTCACACTGCAGTGTGCAAGGGCATCACTGCTCCATGCACTCACACTGCAGTACACAGGAGGCCATCCCTGCTCCATGCACTCACACTGCAGTATTCAGGAGACCATCCCTGCTCCATGCACTCACACTGCAGTGTGCAGGAGGCCATCACTGCTCCATGCACTCACACTGCACTGTGCAAGGGCATCACTGCTCCATGCACTCACACTGCACTGGGCCAGGAGGCCATCACTGCTCCATGCACTCACACTGCAGTGTGCAGGAGGCCATCACTGCTCCATGCACTCACACTGCACTGTGCAAGGGCATCACTGCTCCATGCACTCACACTGCACTGGGCCAGGAGGCCATCACTGCTCCATGCACTCACACTGCAATAGCTCAGGATTTGCAAAGCACTGGTGTGAGTCCATCAGTGACACCTGTTAGTCTATTTGATGGTGAAAGTACCTTAGCAGTTGCCATGCTACCGTAGTGCATTTCTTAGCAGTGTGACTGCTGAGTGAGCGTGCATGCCTGTGGTTTCCCGCGTGTATGTTTTAGCTCCATAGTCATTGCCTGAATTTAACTCACTGCCTTTTGTTGTCAGTGATCTATGTGGATAGTAAAGGAAAATGAGGTGCACCATTCATTCTTCACCTATTAGACCAGGAGAGGGTCACATTCTACTCCCAGGAGAGGGTCACATTCTACTCCCAGTGGACTTCATTCTTTTGGCACCTTAGGCTCATGTGGTGCTTGGAGTGAATGGACATCCACAGGAATTATCCTTGAACAACTGGGTGGGTTTTGTGCTTATAAACCCATCAGATTGTCTTCTGTATCTTTTTTTTTTGAGCATTTCTCAGCAAGATAAATGTTGAACGTTGAACTTCATACTCAGTACTCTTTGATCAGCATCTCCCAGGGTACATATGTGGTAAAGTAATTAATACCCATCCATGTATAACCACTCTTAATATTTTGCATTTTCTTTCTGACTGCTTTTCTGTGTGAACACATCTACATTTGTGGGCCTGTATATGGACACAGTGTCTGGCACATAGAAGGTGCTTTATACATGCAAATGTTTTATGTTTAATTAGCAATTGCTCTGTCAATTGTAATTGTGTGATTTTTGTGTGTGCGTGTCTATATGTTCATGTGTATGTGCACGCACATGGGCACATATGCGTGGGAAAGTGACAAGTTGATACTGGGTGTCTTCTTCCGTTGCTGTTCACCTTACCTTTTGAGGCAAGGACTCTCAATGAACCTGAAATCTTGTGGACACCACTAGGATAGTCTTTTCTGGAAGTTTCAGGTGTCTTCCTGTCTCCTCATGGCCCGTGGGGGTATTACATTTGTGTATCACCACATCCGATTTTTATTAGGGTGCCAGGGATCCAACTCAGGTCCATATGATGTGGAGAAAGCACTTTATTGACCGAACTGTCTCTCCCAATCCAAACTGGGTGATTTTTTTGCTATATCTGCTTTGTGGAAAGCATAAATGAAGATAATTGAGATAACTAACATCATGTATATGTACACACGTGTGTGTGTGTCTGTGTGTGTGTATATTTGAGAACATTGAAAATCTATTATTAGTTTGGAAGTATATAATGCATTATTAACTTCTCCCCATTTTGCATGATATGTCTCTAAAACTTTTTTCTTCTCACTTAGGAGTTGTATCTTTGTACAGAATCTGTCTTTTTTCCTTCTCCTACTGCTCAGCTCGGCCTCTGATTGCTGCCTTGCTAGTCTCTGCTGGTAACTTTGACTGTTTTAGACTCCTCATACAGTGCAGGAAGGAGGCCTAGAGCTTGAGGTGTAGAAGTCACATGGGCAGACCACCTATATGCTGTTGGGGGACAACAAGATCACTGTGCCCCAGATATTCCAGGCTCATGGCTGGTCACTACCTCCCCTCCATTCTTTGGAGATGGAAGCCAGCAGGAGTGTTGTGTCTACCTTGCTTGCTTCATATATCACTCAGCGAAATGTAGTCATAAAGAACCCTATGCATTGAATTCTTGAAATATGTATATTTTTATTAAAACTTTATTATTTCAAAAGATTTAAAATAGGAGAGTACTTTACAAAAAATGTGTAGGAAATAAAATTCCCAGACCATAAATAGAAATGTAACATCACAGAATATCTCATAAAGTACAAAGAAAGAAAGGAAATTTTTGACGTATTTTTTGACCCCCTTCCATCCAAAACCCCGACCCAATTCACGGTTCCTGGTTATGAGGCTCACACCACCATACAAATTTTCCAACACAGTAAGCAGAACTTATCACCCAACAGTATGTAATAGCGAAGTGCATTTTAAATATTAAAAAATAAAATATGTGTTTGATAACCTCTGAATTGTATGCATGTAAGTACATAATATAATTTATTTGATCTTCCACCTGTATCGGTAGTATCCTACTTTCTAGAGTGTTCCTGCTGCAATGTGTCATTCTCCCATTGACTTTTATTAGTGCACAGTTACTTGTTTAATTTGTAATTCTAGAAGACACATCAACAGGGAACAGAAAATGTAAACTAAGGCAATCATTAAATTTTTGGCTATATTTCTATTATTTAAAATGACAGTTGTATTGAATTTCAACTCCCAGCGATTCATCTAGAAATTGGGAAAGCAGAACATTCACAAAGGAAGAACACGAGAAGAAACTAGTCATGGGTGCTATCACCCAAAGGTGGCTTCATTCAAGATTTTCACTTATAGGGCTGGAGAGGTGGCTCAGGGGTTAAGCCTCTGCCTTGCAGTCAGAAGGTCTTGAGTTTGGATCCCAGATCCCATGTATAGACGCAGGGTGGAAGCGGGAGCGGCCTGCGTTTCCGGTCCTGGTAGGGTGGAGCCTGTGAGTCCCTGAGGCAGAGTAAACAAGGAGGTAGATGGAGGTGTCCATGGTGGTTCCCGAATTCGTCCGTGGTTCTACACACTCACACATACATACACACGCACACATGCATACGCACACAATTTAATAAATAATAAAAATTAAAAAAAAGATTTTCACTTATGTATTTTTTGTCTAATTTTATTATACCACCATATTTACCTCCCCCAAAGATCATTTTGTTTCTAAAATGATTTTTTAAAAATGTCATGTCTGTGCAATGTGTTCCATCAATTCCGTCTGTGTGGATCTTTAGTTTATTTCTAGTGTCTGATGGTCAAGTGAACTTCTAGCAGAAGACTCTGTGTTTTGTCCCATGTGAAGGTTTGCTATGATTCCATTGAAATGGATTCCTAGGAAAATAGCCAGATTCTATTGTAGGAAAAAAAATAAGGCTGTTGACCAGCATTGCCAAGTCATTCCCTCTGGCAGGTTGTAACAATCGGCATTCACACCAGAAAGTAGGGTGAAAGTAAAAGGAGCTATAAACATCAGTTACAAAAGTCAGCCATTTATAACTTTAAAGAGCCATACGCATCCTCCTCTCTGAGGATGCGAGCAGGAAGTGTACCAGGCTCCTCTGACAAAGCAGCAGGAGTGTCTGAACATGGGGTAAGGTGAGTTCCCTGTTCCCAGGGAATGAAGAAGAAGACTGTTGGAAGTGTGTGTAGCTGTGGGTCTTCTTGAACCACCAACTTAACCAGTCTGCTTTTTGAGTTTATCTTCAGTTAATTTTTGTTATACTTCTGTTGGGAACTGCTTCCAGAAAAGTGTGTGTTTTCTCTTCCAGGGCGTCCCGTGGCCGCACAGGAAACCTGGTCCTGGGAGCAGTACTTGAAGGAACAGAATGCCGTGGCTGCCCCCGTCGAGCTGTTTTCCAAGGTCAGCCACACAGTCTTCTGTGTTCCCCCAGGAGTCTACATGTAGGAAGTGTAATAGAAGTGAAACCATTTGCCTGGCTAGCCCGTCCATTGCTTTGCGTTTGTAGACCAGACTAGGAAATGACTCTGCCACCTGCCAGCTCGCTGACCTTGGGCAAGTCACTCAGTCCCTCTGTGCCTCAGTTTCCCCTTCTGTAAAGTAGAAAAGGAACCCTAGCCGCCCCATTGGGTTGCTGGAGAACAAAGTGAATTGTACATGCGAAGTATATAAGATGTGATCAACACAGTGGCCACTTTCTAAGTGTTAGTCTTTTTAATTGCTTGATATCATTTGCATATGTCTGTTTAAGGTTGTTTTAAGAACCTGCCTTCAGGAATTGAGTGGCAGGAGGGGGAGCAAGTGAAATACTGAAAGTTTGATTGGAACCCTGATCATGCCATTCTTGACTAGAAAGATACACAGAGCCGCTAGTGCAGAGTGGCCTGACCAGGATGCCAGGCAGCAGGGCTGGGGGGCTGTCTTCTGTGCCCAAGGCATCAATCTTTTGATGCTCTTTTTACTCTTCTTGGTCTGAGTTTTCAGCATTTCATGCGAACTGTTTATGAGGAGCACATCAGATTTATGTATTTTAACTTAACGCTGAAAAGTTATAATGTTTTCTGTTCCTTACCTTTTATGACATTTGTTCCCTGCAGTATTTGCTATTAGTGAAAAGTTTAGCATTTATGTGAGTTTGGGTGTAAAAGAGGGCACTTGAGTGTGTCTATAAGGCCGAAGGATGACTTCGGGAATATCCTGGATTGCTCTTCTATCTTACTGCTTTGCTCTGGGGTTTCTCAGGCTCCTCCTTCCAGGGCGGGAATTGTCGGCTACCACCACTTCTACCTGGCATTTTTACATGGGATCTGGAGATCCAAACTAGGCTCCTTTTGCTTGTAAAGCCAAGACTTTAACCTTTGAGTCATTTCCCAGGGGTCTAGTGTTTGTCATTGTGGATATGACAAAGAGTAAGCGAAAGTGAGGCCAAGTACAGTCAAATCCCAACTCCTTTGTGCCACGTAGGACAGTGGCTTCCATAGCAACACAGTGTGAAGGTTGAACCAAGGAAACTGAAAGGCACTAGAGCCGAGGCTTTAATTAACCCCGTCTACGCAGCAGAGGCTTTTGTGGTGCTTTGGAAAGCGCAGATGCATTGGTTTTCCTAGGGTGGACTAAATCACAACTGTAGCTGGTGGGGCATGGGAGCATGTGGTCTGGCCCCCCCCAGACTTTCTCCGTGCAAAGTGGAAACTCGTTGCCTAGGAAAGGGCAAGAGCTGCGCAGCTCCTGCTGAGTGCTCCGCTCCCTGATGTTCTCGGCCGTCGCCTGCAGACATTCATGTGTGTCCATGACATTCATGAGGCAGATGCATCTCTCTGTCTCTCTGTAGTCTCCTCACAGTGCCTTCTGTGTTCAACATGCTCCTGTCATCAGACAATATTGCAGGACTTCGGGGACAGTGGCTTTTATCTCTAAGCACCGGAGGTCTTTAAAGAGGGCGGCTTGCACCTGGATAGTCCATTGTTGCTTTCAGCACATTCCCTCTCTTCCTGTGCCCTGACTGCAGGGTCAGGAGCCAGAGCAGGCCGAGCAGGAGCTGGCAAAGGCCCAACATGGACCAGGATACCTGGTGGCCGATGTAACCTGTTCAGCACTCAGGATATGACACTTATTAAAAGGCACAGGGGCATCTGGCGATTCTAAACCCAGCATTAACATCCGAGTCTCAAGACAGGCAGAAACCACAAAGAGAAAGGACCAGTGATTGAAACAGAACTTAGATGTTAGGAAATTGACCATGAAAAATATAATTCCTCAGGACTCACAGCTGTACTTTTAGATTTAGTGGGAAGGATGTTGGGCGTTTGGGCACTGGGGTGCAGTACTGGTTTGAAAGTCAGGGTGAATTTAGATTGGTGACTACAAAGCATTAGATTCTCCGTCCCCCCTCTATTTTGTTCATTCCCTGCTTTGGGCAGCGAGCACGTTAACATCGCCATTAGACTTTCTTCTAGAAGGTCCTTTAAGGTTCATCATCCTGTGCACTGACAGTCTCCCTAGATTTGCCCTTGTGATTGTGTGTCAGCTAAAAGCAAAACTACTCAGAGGGGAACGTACTCTATGAGGGAAGGACCGCCTTGACGTCTGTGAGGACACACGGGGTCGCTGTGGAAGAAGCACACTGGGGGGGGATTTCTGAGAGAACCTGAGAGGGAGGCTGGATGCTGATTTCATGTCCCTCTGCTACTAAGACGACCATGACTGTGACTCATCTCTCATATTGGTCACCTCGGAGCTGGTGGCAAAGCGTGAACATTCGAGCAAACAGATCATTTGCCTTGTGGCGGCCTTCATCCTCCTCACCTCTTCTGACAGCAGGCTCAGCGAGTTTTTAAAGCCGCGTGCTGGGTGACGTGTAGAGGGTTCAGGAAGTTTCTTAGACTGCTCCCGTATAGCTGAGATACGTCTAGCTTGAATGTGCACATGATGAGTTGCTAAAGCATGCCACCTGTGAAGCCGTGCCGTGATCTTACATGTGCAAGGGAAGGAATTAAACTCTATTGCTCACTCTGATCTGTCCTAATGACTGGAGAAGATATTTGGGCCCAGGAGCTAGTTAGAGCTCCAACTTGACACTTACATCTTACAATGAATAAATGAATAAACGTGGCTGCAACAAAGTTGATTTCAATGCTGTCAAAAAGGCAGAGAGCTCATGTCATCCTTCCAAGAGGGAGCGTAGCGTGCACTCCTCATACTGACATCCACTCTTCGTGGTTATGCTCCTTTTGGCATGCAGCGAATGTTGTTTAGCTCAGTCACTGTGCTCATATGTGTGTATGTGTGCTAAACAGATATGCATGTGTGTGTTTGCATGTGTGTGTGCACATCTGTGGGGGGGGGTGTGGTGTGTATATTTATGTTCCCATGGATGTGGTGCTGAAATTGCTGTTGGGAATCTTCCTTGATCGCCCTCCACCTTATTCATGTGAGGCAGGGTTTCTCAAGTGAACCTCATGGCTAGCTGGTACAGCTCTTCCGACTGGCCAGCTTGCTTTGGGGGAGTCTCCTGTTTCTGCCTTGGGAGTCCTGGCAGTCAGGCTGCTTCTTTGGTTCTGGGCTTCTGGGAATCTGAATTCTGGTCTTAATGTTTGGGCAGCAAATGCTTTCCTCAAGTCATTCCTCATCCCCCTTCAGGCTTGGACCAAGGGCTGAAAACAGAGCGAACTTCTTAACGTGCCTCGAATAGATAATTATTTCAAAGACATTTATGTAGTGCTTTAATTTGAATATGAAGTTTCCACCTAATATTATTTTAGAAGAGGTACTGAAGTACACACACACATGCATGTATGAACAGGCACACACATACACACATAGACACACATAGGCATACAGACACACGCATGCACAGGCACATACATGCACACACTCATGCACACACATACATATAAACATGTACACACATACAAACACTTGGAAACACACACAGAATCAAGTCGACCTTGCAAATCAGATAGATACATATCCTCCCTAGAAAATATATTATTTTAAAGAGAATATACCCATTTTGAGCACAGGCTTCTGCATATCTACAGGTCTATTTTAAATTTCTTTTAGTATGAGACCAAGCCTAGTGTTTGATAGTCTATAATTTATTTTGCCATCTGGGTAAGGCGTATAGAAGGATATAAACAACTTCTGTTGACAGCACAAATTTAAAAACATTTTCTCTTTAATACCAGTTAGTTATTGCCTGTCTTAATCTGATCGGAAATTTGAAAAAGTGTTTTTTTTCCCTTTATGTTTGGTATTAAAAATGCTTTTCTATGACGCCGCCCTCTGTTGCTCCCTTGCCATCACATTGAACTCCCCAGATATTCCTTTCTACTGTATTGTTCATGACCTCTGGCTCTGATACACCCGCTTGGATTCAAGGCCCCACATCTAGCCTCCGCTACAGATGGGGAGACACAGCTCTGCATGCGCCACCGCTCTGTGTTCTGCTCCTTGATGTCGCAAGCCTGAGAGCGAGCCGACCCAGACAGCCTGCATAGTGTGGCCTGTGTGCATTCAGTCAAGGAGAGCCGCAGCTTCCCCGGGCGCACATGGCAGGAGAAAGCGCAGCGAAGCATCCACGTGCACTGAAACAACGATGTCAGTGCCTGGTGCTTTGTCCACAGCTCCTCCATGTACCTCTGTCTGACCCAGGCCATTGGCCCGGCTCTGAATTGTCCTCTTCTGGTGACAGTGAATCCCATGAGCGGTGATGTGTTCCTGTTGCCTTCAGTCACTGACTTAAAAGCCAATTGTTCTTTTCTTAACAGGTTGCTGGGAAAACAGACAGAATACCAAATTGAATGCCAACATAGAAAAGACATTTCTATGGTTTTTTGAATAATTTGGTATTTCAGAACAAAATAAGTCACTCTAAGAGATCTCTTGGAGTTCTTCATATATATTTTTTTGTAGTTTAGAGATACAGTTTTCACTTGAATTCATACAGCTAAGATGCTGGCTGTGTTAATTTCCCTATGCTGCTAAGACAAAGTGCCAGGAATAGCACAAGTTTTGATCTTAAAATTTGAGGCCAGCAGCATGAAAAGGGTTTAGCTTTCCTTCTCAAGCATCCTCTACTTCTAACTCCCACACACTTTGGTTTGTGAGCTGGAACCCTAATCTCTGCTTCTAGTGTGTGTCTCCTTGGCGCTCCTACCTTGCCCTGATAAGGAGGCAGCTGTCCTGTCTCAGGATCCCATGGGTAACCACACCTCTGGCCCATCCTGCCAGACATGCATGGTGACAGAGTCATAATGTCCCTGTGATTGGCATATGGACATGACACAAGGCAGTCACACAGGTTACGCTATCTCTTGCCCTCTTCTTCAGCGACATCTTTGCCCTGGATGCATCTCCTCCATTTTCCGTGTCATTCTCTTCTTGGAAAAGAAGCACTCGATATCCTCATAAGGAAGCTCAGTTGTCCCCAGGGTGTCGGGTTGCATTTGTCTGGAGAGGCCAGAACTCCCTGGGGAACCAGAACATCTTTCAGACTTCTCCTGTTTGTCTTAGACAGTGACAGCCTATGTGAACATAGGCATGTTTTCTCTGCCTTCCTTACTTAAAGACTACACAAAAGGAATAGATTCCACTTGCCAGAATTCAGCATCTTTATTCAGGACTCAGTTATATTATTAAAACCCTCATTTTCCTAAATATGCCAGTCCATGTACTAGAATCTGAAAAAGTGTTCATATGTTTGTGTTTTCATGGGTGTGTGTGTGTGTGTGTGTGTGTGTGTGCCATATGTGTAGGTGTGGGCATGTGTGAATGTTTGCATTTGTATATACCTGTCTGCACACGTACACTTGTGTGCATATGCACGTGTATAAGTATTTGTGTTTATGAGTATGTATGTGTATATGTATGTGAGTGTGTACACTTCTGGGTGTGTGCATGTATGCATTTTTTGATGTGCATATGTATGTATGTGTACATGCTTGCATTCGTATATATGTGTCTGTACATGAGCACTTGTGTGTATGTGTACTTGTGTGTGTTCGTCTGTACATGTGTGCCCACCTGTATATGCAAGCATATGTGTGTGTACATGTGAGTGTGTTTTGTTTTTAATAATTTCCAGGTTTTTTAATACATTTTTTATTATTATTTCCACTCATACAAACTTAATAGGTACACCAGTTCCCTCCCTCCCTCCTCCTCCCCCCGAACCCCCTGCTCCCCCTCCCCTCACCCTTCCCTCCCCATCCCCCAGTGCCTCCCGCCCCAATTCCCAGAGAGTCCTTTCTTGTGCATGCCTGACTCTCCTCTTGGTCCTCCTCTCCAATGACGTACAAGGATCTAGTGGCATTTCCCTGAACCCTTTCCCGTGTTCCCCTTAAGCATAGGAACACTACTGTGGCTGCCAATCCCTTGCCTCCAAGGATCTTGGTGCCTTTAGCAGATGCTAGACTTTGTGAGGTCAATAGTGTGTTGGACATTGTGCAGGGCATGCAAAGTCCAATTTGATTGCTTCGGCCCTAACTTGTGTGGAGTATCTTGCAAATCATTGTCTAGGTTTTATATTTAGCTCTTCAGGTATGGAAAGATGCTCCTGATAAATTTTCTAAAGCTACCTGAGACTCTTAGAACCTTTCTAGGCAAAGTAGTTCAAATGCCAGGCTTTTATGTTGTGAATATAATTCAACTTACTTGATATGATTGCAAATGCTAGCTTACCTCTGAATTAATGCAGATTCTCCTTGGTATCTTAGACTATAGATCATGAGCCCTGCGACCATGCATGGCGTCTTCCAAGTTGTATAAACTGAAAATACCCTGTGTTCTGATAGGCCTGGAAGAACCTATCATCACAGTTCTTTTGCTCTTCTTGTTTTCCTGGGTCTTTGCTTGCTAACTTGTTTTTATTTCTTCTGTCTGTGTTTTGTTGACCCCAGTTTGAAGGTAACTTTATTGGTGCTTAGCAGTTTTCCCTGAATAAAAACACATATTTTGAAAAAATATTGTTTGCATTAGAGTCAGATGTTTGGACAAGGTTTAAATCATAAGGCATATGGAGCTCACTTAAAAATAGAGTGTAGCCAAACAATGAGAAGACTCGAAGCTGATTAATTGCCCGCCTCGGCACAGCAGACAGACCCCCCCCCCCAGCTGATTTTGCACAGTCTCCATAGCCCTTTGTTTGGGATGAAATTGAAGATAATGTCCTAATCTGGAGGCTCAGATACTTTTCCTGGACCTTGAATTCTCCTCTCTGAAATGGTAAGATTCAAGGTATCAGAGCCCCTGTAAAACAGCTGATCTGAACGCTAGCCCCTGCCAGCCAACTAGGGTGGCACTTTCCTTACTGGGAGGGGCTGAAAGGCCCTGTAAGGGCTGCTTATCTGGAACTGCCAGCTGGGAGCCTAGCAGGAAGCTCTGGGCTCCTCAGAAGGAAAATTAAAGGAAGACGAGATGGTGGTTGGAGTCATGGGTCGACACGCTCTCTCGTCCTTCAGTTAAAGGAAACGTTATTAACTGTGTCCTTGTCTGTTTCACTGGGATAGTAAAGCAGTTTTTAAAAAGTGTTATTTTTATTTGTTTGCTTCAGACATTAGACCATAGAATCCTTTCAGATAGCCAGTGAATTACCCATTTCAGTAGTTGTTTGAAGAGTTCTCTCTGTGAGATCCTTTGATCTGCACTATCTGCAGTTATTTCTTTTGTTGGTCTCAGATTGCCTGGGCCCAGAAGTATGCTGAGATGTGGGTTTTTTGTGTGTGTGTGCATATGTGTGTGTGTGTGCACTTGTGATGTGTGATTCTGAGACTATAATTTCATTCAGCAGTTAGGGACCATATTGCAACATTTATTGTGTGACCAAATTTCTGTGGTAATGAGAATTTTTGCATCTGAGATTGTAGCAGAATGCAATCTCAAAAAGATAATAAGACTTTCATCAATTCATTATACTTTGGTGGACACCTGAATTCCAGGTTCTCTCTCTGTAGAATGCCTCTTGGTGTAGCTTGGGGTTCTAAGCTAACAATCTATGAAAACATTTCAAAATATCAGGGAAGAGTCTTTAAAATGAAAGCTTAAGAATCCACAGTCAGCCATCTTAACTGAAGCTTGTGCAGGTGACTGGTCTAAAGAGTAGCTGGTGTTACTCTGGAAGAGAAGATATGAAGCCTGCCTTGATGCTTGTCCTGCAGAGCCACGAGGGAAGCTCAGCGAGTGGCTGGGTCTGCTTGCTGAGCCTTCCTCATATGTCTGTAGCCAGTGGGTTGAGTAATAGCATGATTTTGAAGGACACAGTGTGACTCTTCATCTAGTGTGCAACAGACCCTTTGAGCATCTAACGAGAGCTACTCAAATACAAAATTTTCTACAAAGTTTATAGATTTCTGGAACCTCTATAGATATTAGGAACTACATCCCCATGTCACCATTAGAAACAATTAGGTGCACAGAGACTCAGCCAGGCCCACACAGAATCAGGCCAACCTAATTTCTCCCCATCCTAAGGCTTTGGGAACCTTGCAGAAGAGGGGGCAGTGAGATTGTAAGGTCCACCATTGGACAAGATATTCCACTCAAGGCAGGACTGCTGCATCTAGAAACTAAGTGTGGTGAGATTTGTCTTTACCAGACCTGCATAATGACTGACACACCAACAAGCCCCCATAGACTACCTAGGAACTTAAGCAAGGTAAGAATATACAGTAGAAACCTTTGGGGACTAAAGCTGGATGAATGAAGGGAAATGCCTCATCAGTGGGCGGGTGTGTGTGGGTGTGTGTGTGAGAGGAAACTTGGTAAGCCACAGAGGCCCGAACCCCCACAGGAGTAGACAAGCCAGAGGGAATCCTGGGGTCCATAGAAGCATACAGACAGGAGGAAGAGTAGGAGGGAGTGGGGGGGATTAATGAAGGAAAGGGAGGGAATGGGAGGGAGGGAAGCAGGGATGAGTACTCAATATGCTTGTAAAAGTATAAAAAATAAAAAAAGAAAGAAAGAAAGAATTAGGTATAGTTTGAACAAGAATTGAAAAAGTATGTACACTTTTGTATTTTTGTATATATGTGCATGTTTTGGGTGTATTTTCAGGGATCCTGTTTTCTATGTAATTAATTCAAAAGAATACCAGAGGGGGACTGGAGAGATGGCTCAGGGGTTAAGACTCTGCCTCTCAGTCAAAAGCCTTGAGTTCGAATCCCAGGTACCATGTAAAAATGTCAGGTGGAAACGGCCCTGGTAGGTGGAGCTTGGGAAATCCCAGAGCAGAACAAAAAGGAAGAGAAACAATCCAGGATGATTCTGAAGTCACCCTTGAGCCTCCACAAGGATGTACATTGCCTTCTGACACACATACATACACACACACACACACACACACACACACACACACACACACACACACACACACACAAATACCAGAGGGATTTTAACAGTATAATTGCTATACCTGAAGAGCTAAGTAAAAGCACAGACTTAAACACACACATACACACAAATTATAGGTAGGGTTTTAAGTCTATTCAATGGTCAAGAACACTTGGACTTCTGAAGATACAATTGAGTTCTGAGTGATGAAGTAAAGTTCTAGCATTTTGGAATAAGCACTGTTGCTCTTGAGGGACAGGCAAGAAAAATGTGCTTGCTTTGTCAAAGTTCTCCAGTATCTTGAGTAGACGTTTACAATCAAAAGATAGGTTCTAAGCTACACCTGGAACACTGGGGCTGTGGGGATAGATCAGAAGTCTGCAGCTGAAAAGTAGCAATCATCGTGCACATGTTCTTGAGCTGTTGACAAAGGCTCACAAGGAATCAGTAGGTAAATTCACATGACAGGCATGCCGATTGTCACACTATGAAATGTAGGCATCTTTCCAAGTCCTGGAACATCAATGTCTGTCTAAACTTTTCTGCCTTCCTCATCCTCAACCTATAGCCGTCATCAGATGTTGCCCTCCCCATTTCCTGAGTCCAGATGAATCTGGCACCTTCCCTCCATTTCCAGACCCTTCCCTGTGCTGGTCCAGGTTCTCATCACCTATCAGCATCATTGTAACATTTCTAGAACTGTCACTCCACAGTTAGGCACCAGGTCACGGTTTAAGTTGGGTCCCTACGGTTTATACTCAATTTGCAAATGGAGCTTCAGTTTCTTCATATGTAATTGCGGATTGTTAGGGCTCCAATGAATTTAGTCCAAAATGTGTAGCAAATGGCAAATTCACAATCATTGCTACATATTAGAAGTCTCTCTAACCATCTTCCAAACATGTTATCTTAGTAACTTCCTAATTATGCTCTATGCTTCCATTTGGAAGATCATTCTGTGACTCAAGAATTCTTTGTCTGACCTGCTTAGTCTTTCCTGGCACTTTATCTACCAAGAATAAGGAGGATTTTTCTCAGTAAGACATACAAGGCTTCTAGTGGACTGCATCCTGTCTGACCAGGATCAGTGATCATTAATTGGTCCTGTGTGTGCATGTTGACTTTTAAAAAGTACACTTTCACTTAAGATTTGTAATCAGACAGAAAAAAATTAAAAGCGAAGTGTTTTCTCTCTCTTTAGGTAAGCCACTCAGAATAGCTTGGTTGAGATCTGAGTACTTCTACATGCGGGCATATAAGCAGTGCTCATGGAAATACTGTGTTCTTACGAGAAGTGAAAAGTGGGCCGGTGGGCTGCTCCGTGGGGAAAGACACCTTCATACAAGCCCATGGCCATAGTTCCATCCCCAGAATCCACATGGCGAAAGGAGGGGACCGACTTCTGAAAGTTGTCCCCTGACCGCCACAAGCGTCTGTGCCACACACCTGCTCCCTCTCTCTCTCTCTCTCTCTCTCTCTCTCTCTCTTTCCCCAGTTCAAGTAGATCATGCATAAGTAAATAAAACACTTATAAAGTTCAAAACTTGCTGTATGCTTGTCTGCACCTCGTATCAGCTCTGTCTTGTCACTCTGTCACGTCAGGCAACAGGAGGTCAGATTCTTCTTTGGACAGATGTGCTGTGCCCTGTGTGCTGTTGGCAGGAACGCTGGTTTAGCCATTCTTGTCACGTGGTTAACTGCACGGCCCGGTGCCTCCTGTCTCTTCTGCAGTCTACAGTGCCACTTGTTGTATTGAGTCCCGGCAGGCCCTGGTTCTCCTTAGGGACTGTTCTTGACTCTGTTCCCAAGCTTGGGCACTGGAATCATTTGATAACAAGACAGCACATTCTCAGTTGCTAATTTTAGCATTTAAAGATGTCATTGTCATTTTAACTGTAGAATGAACTCTTTAAAATTCCACTCAATATCGTGTGTGTGTGTGAATCATCATAGATTGCTCTACCTCCTTAGTGTTTGGCTCAGGGGTTTCCCAGGCTCCACCTTCCAGGACTAGAATTGCAAGCCATCACCATATGTTCTGGTATTTTTATGTGGGATTGGAAGATCTGAACTCAGGTCCTTTTGCCACAACCCAGTAGTTCCAGTATCTTTAGACCAGTGTTGTTGGGTGTGAGGTTGCTTGTAACCTGCTGACCACCAGTACTGGCCACGGGCACCTCAATGCTCACAATGGCCTCATCTTCACAAGACCTCGGTGGCTATTTGCTGTGTACTGTTCGCCATGTGCTGAGATCCATGTGTGGCTAGGGGCAAGTTTTGGGCGATAGCTGTAGGAAAGGAGCGCCGCATAAGGCTTCCTGAAAGGTGGTCTCAGCCTGCTAATGGGAATGGTGCATCTCCCCATTGTAGGTTGCTGACCATGTCAGCAAGTGCTTATTGGTTCCTGGGATAGTTCTAGATCCTTCTCCATATTCAGATTCAACAGGAGCCCAGATTCTTTTTGCTTCATCAAATTGCGAGTTGAGAAAACTGTCACTCAAATCCCTGGGGATGTTCCTCTCTGTTTCAGCCACAGCTGCAAATACATTTTAACGTTCTGTTGTGTTTTACTCTTGGGAGGCTACTTCCTTGGGAAACACATGTTAATGTTCTGCAGTGTTTCTCCCTGGAAGGACCCTTCTTCTGCTTTCCCTTTGTGACTTTCAGACCCCTAAATGCTGTGTGGTACTTTTCATTCCCACTGAATGACGATAGTGGGTTCATTTCTCTTGTCGAGCTGCTTCTGTAAGTTTGCCCACGTGACTTCCGGTGTCTCTCTTCACTTAGAACTGTGACCTTCCCGCAGCCTAGTGGTTTGCATTGGGGCACAGAGGACTTGAGAGGTGCCTCAGATGGAAGACACTGCGTAGGCTGCTTCATCCCAGCAGGAGCAGGACGCCTGGTGTTAGGATCAATTCTTTCGCCACTGTTTTTCCATTAATCGCCATCATGTGAAGATTTGGACACTGGAGGCCAGTGGCCATGCTTGTGCTTTGCATAGTTGCCAAGAATGTGGCTTAGTGGTTGGGATTTGAGTGCATGCCTACTTGCCCCATTCTCAGAATGCATTTCATTCTCCAAGGAACATTAGATGGCAGGTCTTGCCTGTGAATATATGAGCGCCCAAGTTATGTGATAGGATCTCCACTTGTCCAGTCGGCACTCTTGGACCACGCAGCCCAGCTGATGCTGGGCTCATGCCCTGATTGCCTGCCTTCTCGCTCTATGGTGGCTCCCCAGGTAACGGAGAGCAAGCGCGGTTTCTCTGCTTATGGGGAAGTCACGTGTCCAGAATCCCTTCTGTCCTCTACCGAGTGTGGGGAGTTGTGCAGGCTGGACATTGTCCTTGCATGGAGCAGAGTCAGCAGGCACACAAGTATTGCAGTCACAAAAGAGTCCTGCCTGTCTCCTCTCCAAGTGTGGCATTTGCTGTTAATGTTGTGACCCATGAATGCAACCTTTCAAATGATGGTGCCTAACCTGTGCCTGGCTCTCCTGTGAGCGTGGAACCGCTAATAGTCCTTCTTATCCATCATTTGTGGTTGAACCCAATCCATTGTATGGTAGAAAATATTATCTTGTCAGAAAATGACAGAACAAAAAACTCTTTGGCTCACAGCACGTGACAGTTTGTTTGGGAATCACCCTAGTCCTTGATTGAGCTCCCGGGGGCCTGGAGCCAGGTTTTATCATGCTTGTCTCCGGCCAGTCCTGTCCTCTTACCTGAACAAACAGTTGGTGGGCTTCCAAGACTTGAGTCCTTAACTGTATCCTGATGCTCATTCGGCATCCTGACCTTGAGAAAGCCACTTCACCTGTCTGGGCTGGAATTCATCTGGAAATTTCTCCTGGGTCTCCGGACTAGGATGTCATCTGCTTTAGGATGAAGGATTGATGGGCTCAGTATCCATTCAAAAATGAGTGATTTTAATTCTCTTTCATCATCATAAAATATAGTTTCATAAGTACAGATATCAATTATCAGTATGAAATACATGGTATTTAGAAAGAAAAAATTTTCAAACTGTCATATCATGAATAAGCCATTTAGCAGAAAAGAGCGATGAAAGGCAGTGATATTTTTCATCTCATGTTGCTATCAGTTGGTTGAAGTGCACATTTGTTTTTTATGTGACGCTCACTGAGGAATGCTGTATCTTCAGGCTGTGTAGTGCTGTATCCTTAGCCATACAGTGCTGTCCTTTAGCCACCCCAGGTTGTCTTTGTCTTTCAGCTGCAAGTTTCTTGTGTCTTGCAGCCATGCTGTTTCCTTCATCCTCAGAAGACATTCCCAGTGTTGAATGGAAGGAGCCATTTGTGATCCTGATGGGATTGGCAGGGTTCATCCTCCTGCTGGCTGTGAGCTTTGCCACAGCTGACTGTAGGTGTGGAGCGCAACCACAAAACCCACTTCCTCACACACTGAGCATCACATCCTTTCGATTGGTTAAGCCAGGGTCAGTGTGTGGATCTCTAAAACTCCCTAGCTTGACTTTTTACATGATTCATAAGCACCCCATGGCATGTCCTCTTTTTTCCTTTCAACCAGCATCATGTGTGTGTGTGGTGCCTTGGAAGTGAGTGAGACATTTCAAAGCAGTGAGCAGGAGGCAGGCACACTAACCTGTTAAATACAATCTGCTTGGAAACAGACTGGATGTGAGAAGTCCGGGAGAGTTAAACACACACATGACATTTATTTCTACAGAAATAGGATAGTGCAGAGAAATCATTCATTCTTATCACTGCAGTTTTGGATTTTCTCTTTTCAGTTTTTTTCCCTACAGGCCTCTAAAATCATCTATATATGTAAGAAAGTTTTTAATGACATTTTACAAGCCATTGATAAAGAATTTTAAGAGTTTTCATGTTCATATAAAAAGTCAAGCCACCACATTAATGTGAGTGAATGTTGGTGCTATACACAGTGGAGTAGAATACAGCTATAAAAAGAATGTGGGTGGTCACCATGCTCTGACTGATGTACTGAGATTCCAAGAAGCATTGCAAGTGTAGAAAGTCACATGCATAGATCATCTGAGTGTGTCAACCTTTATGTAAGAATGGAGGGGAAAGGAAAGGCACACATATTGTTTCGCAAAAACCTAATTCAGAAAGGTGAAAGCTAAATCAGAAAATAGTCACTTTCCCTCAAGATGTGATGTGAGGAATGGGATGGGTATGATTCCAGGAGAAAGAAACATGATTGACCATCTTTTGGAAGGTTTTTAACTTTTGGAAGCATTTTGATCCTCTACATACTAAAAATAGGTAAAATTATTGAGAACCAAAAGCAAATGGAAGTGAAGAAAATCCATAATATTGGAAACCAACACTGAACACAGCTGGGAGGAAGAAAGAAAGAAAAGTGGTTTATCCTAGTTTCATTATTTATCTCATTTTTTGGATGTGAGGGAAGGAAAGCTGCCAACAAATCTTACTTTTAGTAATTGTTTTGGTGATATAAAAAATAACAATTCAAAACTGTAATAAGTACACTGTAAGTTCTAATAAAGGAATGGAAGGTTTGAACTTGCAAGAGGAGAAATGCTGAATGCGTAGAGAAAGGCAAAGAGACTGGGGATCCATAAGGATTGCACATAGCTGCTTAAAATTAGCATTTATAGCATGTGCACATACATGTGTGCATGCACCTGATTATGTGTGTGTGTGTGTGTGTGCGTGTGTGTGTGTGTGTATGTATTTTGTGTGGAACTCTGTAGTGAAGAACTTGAGCAGGACTGTGACCACAGAGGGTCAGGGACATGCAGCTGTGGAAGGTATCCGGAGAAGGATGTCACCCTGCAGTATTCTGGCAGAAAAATCTATGGCTTGAGCCTGCTCATGAGGCAGCACTAGACAAATACGAAATGATGAATATTCTAATTGAAAAGTCAGAGGGCTGGAAGGAGATTACATCCTAAAAATTTTAGTGCAATAAAGCACAAAGGTACATTAATTGAATATGTTCAGGACTCAAGGTGACCAAAGCAACGTGTCAACTACAAGTGCTATCTGATCCTAAACGGGCTCAAGTTTGTGGTGTGGAGGGCTGTTAGATAGTATATTTTAGAGGGTAGAGAGAGGGCCCAGTGGGTAAAATCCTTGTCTTGCAAGCATGAGATCTGAGTGTGATCCCAAAACTCTTTAAACAAAGCCAGCAATAGTCACTTGTTGAATCCATGCTTACCCTTCCTTCTAGGCACAGTAGGTGTGTTTGTGCTATAGGTGGGTGGGCGCCAACATACCATGGCCACAGAGCCTAAGCTGTTGGTCTGCTGGCCCTTTCCCGAAAGTTCACATACTCTTGGACCACTGCAGAAGTCCTTAACCGTTCAAGGAGATGTGTGGACATTTGGGAAACTTTTCGTCCTCACACTGCAAAGATTGGGTGTCCTAGGAGACCTACTGGGAAGAACCAGTGCCTGGGACAACCTCACAGAATTATCTGATTCAAATGCTCACAGTATTGAGGCTGAGAAATTGCACCATAAAAGGAACAATTCCATTGTAGGGAAGACTCCATCCTTTACACGGGAGCCATTGACCAGACACACAGGTTGCCAGCTTACGTGACTTCAGGAAGCTTTCACCAGTGACTCTGTGAAGGAAACGCTCATTCTCCTTTTCCTAGAGTAGGTTTCTTGTCCTTTTATTTTGGTCCCTATTTATGGAGACAATTTCATGAGGCCCAAACTGACCTTGCGTTTGTTATACAGACCAGATTGGCCTTAAGAGGTCTTCCTTCTTTCATCCTATGAAGACTTGGTAAAGTGAACAAGTAAATACCAATGCAAACAAACCAAGATAATGGCTATGTGGAGCCCTCTGCACATTACATTTTCTCTTGTAACTTTCTGAGTTTGACATATTTAGAAAGTGAAAAAAAAAATCTCAAGAGACTCTATTTCAATCTTAAAATGGGCATTCAGCTATTAAACGATATTGAACAGTCATATAATTAGTGGTTAAAAACAGCTGTAGGTCCAACAGACATAGATTCAAGTTATTATATCCTTCTTGTTATGTTTATTTGCAATTAGGAACAGATTGGCCAGGAATGTCTACATCTGCTCAAAACCAGCCATAACTCATCAAGACTGAAAAACAACACAAAGATTAAGGAATATAATAATGAATAAGGTTTATCATGAAAAAGTTCTCATTACAATAGTAATACATACTCACAGGTACCCAGAAATAAATGCAGAAAAGTGTTCTGGAAGTTTGTGGAAACTTAAAAATGCAGTCTTGAGAAAAAAAATTAGATCACATGGGTTCAGAACAAGTTTCTGAGTTATAGAACTTAACAGTGAAGATTTATTCAGAAAGAAAGACTCCATATTAAAAAATCTGGCTGTGAATTAGACAAACGAATTAAATAAACATTTCTTTAATTACATTTTTTAGTATGAAAATCATTGGTTTCCACCTCACACCATAGAGAAAGTAGTTACTATATGTGTGTATGTGTGTGTGTATGTGTGTATCAATTTCAGAGCATATCTCAATACTTATTAAAATATCAACATATCCTAATTATATAAGATCATGGATTTGACTCTGACATTTCCTGAATAATTTGTTTCCATTATGAAATAATTGGCCCCACCTCACAGCACAGCAAAGCTAGTTGCTCTTCATATAAATTTCAGAACATGCTTCAGTAGATATTAAAATATTAGCATGTCCTCATTGCATAAGTTCATGGGTTTTATTGTGGTATTTTCATGCATACATACTCCCTACTTTGACCTTTGACTTAAAATATGATCTATTTTGGAGAAAGTTCTGTGAGCTTGTGAAAAGCGTCTGATTGATTGTAAGTTCATTGCTCTTGTAAGATCTAAAGAGACAATCAGAATCTAGGGCTCCAATAGAGTTAAGTGTTCCTGCAGCAGACATTAAACCTGCCAAAGAAGTTATAAAGAAACTGGACTACAAAATCCAATTTGAAATACTCAATTCCTCGTGGTGCTACTTCAGGTCATATTGTCAAGAGAACGCGGAATACCATACAATCAATGCTCATTGTGAAAATGAACTCAATTTCAGTCATCTACAGAATGCTTCATCCAAAAACTGTGGAGTGTAGACTCTTTTCACAGATATGGTTTATACAGTGGTGACCATGAGCTATTTACCCTCAATTTCTCCTCATTGACTTATGAAGAGCGTCTAGCCTGAAATGGTGAGAGTGACCCTGTGTAGAGGGAGGGTGTGTGTGGATATTTTGGTTTTTGTTATTGTAGTTTGTGGTGGTGGTTGTGTATCCAGAAGTAGGTTTTCAGCCTGCTAGCAGATAGGTGATTGGCTTGTGGTTTTTATTTCCTGTCTTCTTTGAGTTATAATATTGTCTGAAGTTTGTGTTATGCTGGGTTATGCGTCAAGCAGCATGAACTGGGTGACTCAGCCGTGCCAACAGTGTAGGTTAGTGATAGAGCATCTACACAATGCACCCAGTGTTGTCTCACGTGAGGAGGGGACATAAACTATGGCAGAAACAAATAGCTGTGAAGCAGGTCCAGAAATAAAGAGCGAGCACCTGCTAGCAGCCGGCATGCACAACTCTAATAGCAGCAGAAATGACATAGCAGAAATAGCATCCATTGACATGTTTTAAATGATGATGGAAGGGAAAATGAATCATGGAGAGAAAGGAAAATAATAACTAGAAAGGCTAAAAGGTGAAAATGAGGCTGTATTTACCAAAAAAGAGGAGGTGTGCAAAAAGAATTTTATTATTCGAAGGACAGAAAGAGAAGTAAAGTACAACCAAAACAAAACACAACAAAATCTGTACAAACCCCAAGCGGGAAAATAAAAAGGAAAAGGCAAAAGAGAAAACATACACTTCAGTCAACCAGGCAATCAGTAAGTCCAGGGAAACGAGGTCTTATGTTGTAGTCACTCTGGATTGTTACTGGTAAATTCATGGCGATGCTTGTAAGGGAAAAAGTTTATTTTGACTTTGATACTCTGGTTACAAATTCCTTGTCCAAATTGGCAGGAGAATACACATCAACACCAAAGGCCGAGGGAACTGGCCACATCAAACCCACACACCCACAGGACTGCTGAGGGAGGGACAATCCCTACTTGACGCACCAGCGTGCTGGCCAAGTATACAGAAGATGCCAATTTCCTTATCTAATTCCTTCCACCTTATTCTCCTGTCCAAGGACTAGTCCCACTCACCATGCGCTGGGCCTTGCCAACAATTAGATCCAACAATCAAACAATCTCCTGCAGGCTCGCTTGTAGCTAACTCGACCCTGATTCTTACATCTGTGCCCAGAACTTGAACTCTTAGGCATCAGATTGACACCGGTATCCCAGTATCTAACTACAGCATCTTAGTTGTAAAAAATTAAAACAAAAAAATATTTAAATCTCACCCTCTCTGTTGGAGTGGTTCCATGCACTTGGGACAGGTCCCCTTGCTGGGACATGTGGGTTGGGCTGACATCTGACCATCACACATCCACTGAGGCCCACAGGAAGGACAGGACCGTCAACTGTCTTCTCTTCTGGAGAAGGTTCTGCTATTTCTGCAGGACTGTGGTTTCTCTGATCATTGCACATGTGTATCCAGTCTCTGGACATGCTTAAGACACTGTCTTAAAGGGAAGGTCAGCTCTACCCCATACTCACTTGGACAGTATATATATATATATATATATAAAACTTCAGTGTAGTTGCAAGTCAGCCATCTTGTCTTTCTGATTACTCTTTCTCCAAGCCACTGAGAAGCCAGAAAGTGCTGCCTACCTGTGGCTCATCATCTTGGTATCTCCCAAATGCTAATAGTTTTTAAGATTACTGGGAGAGTATTTGTGTTGCATCAAAGTTAGAAGGGATTTCTTAAGCAGCTCCTGCAGCCTCACAGAAAAGGGTATGCGTCTGGAATGCACCAATCAAGAAGTGGAAGCAAGAGGGCCGTGAACTCAGGGCCTGCCTTGCGTGCACAGTGACAGCTTGTTGTTGGGGGAATATTCTATCTAATAGTCACTGGAAACTAAGGCAAGAGCCCAGGTGCAAAGGATGGAAGATTCACAATCAAGCCTTGTTATCCAGAGCACAGCAGGGGGGGATAAGCACAGGCAAGAGGGGGTCCACAGGATGTGAAGCTTCAAGGGTGAACCGTATACAAGTCTGTTTTACAAATCAGCTTCCAGGACTGGGGGGGGGGGTGGGGAGAAGAGGGATGACTCAGAGGCTAAATAAAGCCTTTGTCTCGCAATCCAAGGATCTGAGTTCAGATCCCAGATCCCATGTAAAAAAGCCAAGTTGAAATGGTGCTGCCTGAACTTCCAACCCTGGAAGGCTATGCCTGGGAAACCCAAAACAAAGCAATAAAGAGGTAGAACAATCCAGGATGGTTCCCAATGTCACCCTTGGGCCTCCAAAAGTGCCCTCATGTTCTCTCTTTCTCTCTCTCTCTCTCTCTCTCTCTCTCTCTCTCTCTCTCTCTCTCTCTTCTCTCTCTCTCTCTCTCTCTCTCATTCTCTCAGAAAAATCAGCTTCCAAACTACACTGTAAAGTCTTTTCTTACAGTTCTGTTATCTCACCTTTCTGACAAATTATAGTCATACATAATTGCGGGACACTCTGTGAAGATACGCTGTGTTTCACATTGTGAGATCTATCTATCACCTTAAACATTTCCCATTTGCTCCTTCTGTCTGACTGCATCTCTGTCTTCTTTCCCTTATCCCAGCCTCTGAGGATTGCCTTTCTACTCTCCACTTCTGTGGATTTGATTCTTTTAGATTCCACACACTTCTGATGTCAAGCGTCTCACATTCAGTTGTGAGGAATGTGCAGTGGCTGATAGTGTCTCATAAAATTTCACAGGACCAGTCCTTTCCAGAGCATGAGAATGGTTTTCAGCTTGGAATGAGGCTTGAAGGCATTGATCCTCGGCGGCCATCTGTATTCTGTGTGCTTTCTGTGGCTGAGGTAAGAGCGTATTACTGTTTTGGACTAATTGCATAATGACATTTCTTAAGAGAAAAACAAATTTGAATACTTTCTGTCATAAGCATGTACCAGGATATTATTTCGATGAGTAATAGGTAAAAATATTTTTAACTGGATGTTTTCCCTTACACTCAAGATGAATTTTCTAATAAATCCTTTAGCAATTGGTATTTACTTAAGACTTAATTGGCACAGAGTTCTCATATGGTTGATAATCATCCACACATTCCACAATGTTGTTCCCTACCTGTTACCGGATATATAACTATTTGCATTTTAGACAAACTAATAAGAAATGTATATAAATATTATTCACCCTGTGTGTTATAGATTTATACTAATGCATGCATTTCATGAAAATTATATATAGAAAACTGACATCATTATAAGTCAATAGATGGTTAGACATAATGTATGCTAAGCATATTATTAAACCAATAAAAGGTGTCTGAATACCTATTAACATTGAACCTGGAAGTCATGCTCATTAACTTTTATTGACTGTGGTTATTAAACATGTGCAGGGCATCTAGGGGATGTGTCTCTCAAGCTTTTATTGCTGGTTTGTTGAGTATTCTGTGTCCATGTCTTAGAACTGAAGCCAAGTCTTTTCTTCAGCATATACTGTCTTGAGGTATGAATCAAAGCCACATACTAGGAGATAGCTTTTCTAAAAGAATATTTAATAGATGTTTAATTAATAGATGAGCCAGTGAAAAAATATAAATTGATTCAGTTTCCTAGATTGGCTTATAGGATATGTATATTCTTTGCAGGTGTGTGGCTACCGGCTGCGACTGCATTTTGATGGTTATTTAAGCTGCTATGATTTCTGGAGCAACGCGGGATCCCCTGACATTCATCCAGTGGGGTGGTGTGAAAAGACCAAACATGAATTGCACATCCCTAAGGGTAAGCATTTATCAACTGGGAAGAGATTCACTTGTTATTTCAGTTTCATTTTAACAGCATTTCATGAAATACTAACAGGAGAGTCTGCTGTGAATTGCTTTTATAAATGAAATTTTGATTCACATAGAACACAATGTTTTAGAAATAAAAATCTGTAAGAGGAAAGTACGTAAGGGTAACAATGTCGAATATTTTGATTAGATATAGAGGACAGAAATATAATCTTTGAAAACATGAAGTTTCTTAATTCCTATAACAAGCAAACAACCGATGCTTAAAATTGTTGTTGAATGGAATGTCACACTGTTAAGGATGATACCACTCAGTGAGGGCACTTAATTTGTTGTAAATTTGTTGTTGTAAGTGCCGGTACAATTAAAAGTGCAAGCCTGTGATTAAATCATGATGAGTTTTCTCTAGTAAGATTTACATCTCCTCTCTCTTTTGCATCGTTCCAAATTAATCTGGGCCACACAGATGAGAAGGATCCATGGTTTTCTTAGTATCTGCAAGCTGAGCGTGTAGTCTGTGAGATACCCATGGACCAGTTTCTTTGCATGACCAACTTGTGCAGTCATGTTCCTGCCTGAATGTTAGCTAACGGATGGCTGTGGCTCACCTCCCAGCTCTTAGTGTTCAGCTCACTTGTCCCTTGTGACCTGTGTCGTGCTGATAGGCCTCTCTCCTTGTACTTCTGGATTCATGGCAGCTGATAAAGGCTCGTTCATCCAACAGACAGTGCAGAGATCTGGGTAAGAGACGGTGGGAAAAGTTAAAAGGAAATGAACACCGCCTCTATGGAACAGTCCTTCAGAGAGAGGGAGGAGGAGAGGCGGGAGTAAGACCACAAGAACATTCTTTTAGTTAGTAATGTGAACAGGGGATTTTCTGAGCTCACACGATCCCACAGAGACCAAGACTAATTGGGAGATAGACATGCCGCTCCCCGGGCAAACACCTAGGGCAGAGTTGACATGTTGGGGTGGCACCATGTTTTGCCAGGGTGCATTCTCAAAGAGATAAGCAATGAGCCAGGTGAGAAGGCAGACAAGCTTGAGGCATGACCACAGCCTGGAACTCTGCATGAGGAATTCAGCTTGTGTTCTTAGTGTGTGTTCAATCAGAAAAGACTTGCCAACACTGGGTAACATGGGCTATCTCTGCTTGGGCTCCTTCAGGACATATGAATGGGAAGCAAGCCCCTTTAGTGGGCCATTCATAAGGCTAAGAAATGTCTCTGGATTGGGGCGGGATTCTTCCTATGTCCCCCCCAGATGTCTGGCCCCTTGGGTCACAGCACAACCAGAGCCTCATGTTCTCTGTGACATCCTCAGGAGTGGGGACAACCCTGGGGCTCTTCCACACTCCTTTGCTCTGTCTAGAAAGTCTTAATGAAAGATGAGACTGCTTCAAGGCCACCAGGGTGCCGGCTCCGTATCTCAGTGGTCATTGAGCACGTGAAAGGACTGATACTCATAATGAAGAAACGGCACTCAGTGATCTTGTACTTAAAGAGATCTTTCAATGTAAATCATTTGAAGTAAGCCAAGGGCTTGAAATGTATAGCCGGAGGTTGAATAATACAAATGATAGGTTTAATATGCACATTGTAGCTTGTAGCTATTTTGAACGGTGTGTACTTTTTTTAGGTTACAGAAAAGATAAATTTGTTTGGATGGATTACTTGAAGGCCTGCAAACTGCAAAATGCTCCTAGGAAACTGTTCAGAAACAGAAGCTCTGTGAGTATTTTCTTCCTTCCTATAAATCAGATTTCCCCCTGGGCTTAAATTCCTTAGAACTTGCTTTATCTTCTGCTGTATTTTAATAAGAAGAAATTATGAAATGGCCTACCTTCCTATACCTCTTCTCATTTAATCATCACAGCATCTCTTGGGTATATTATTTCTTCCATTTCTTTTTTTTTTTTAATGTCTTCCATTTCTAATAGTGCAGTTAAATACTTCATCACTTGGATGTGTGAAGGTGAAAACTTTGCATTTAAATCCTATTTCAGTTAATCCACAACATCTTTCATTAATGTTTTTCTTTTTGCTTGTGATGATTTTTGCCTTTCAAACTTCATCTTGATGTTTGAAACCAGTGCAGGCCACTGGCTTTGCATGTATGCGAATAGAACAAGGCATTTCTGCGGGTACGAGGTGGTCGGATGGGCATTTGGTAAAGTCCTTAGGCCTTCTGTGATGAGTAGGGCAGAAACCTTGTGTCAGGACTAAGCCGTGCCCCACGCGGACCACATCTTGTACATTCTCACCGGCTTTCTGCGGGCTTCATGTCTGATCTTGAAATTGACGTCAGATATTTATGGTACACATTGCAGAGATTTGTGTCAAGGCAAAGGAATTGATCAACTTGAGTTTTATTAAGAGAAAATCTACAACAGAAATTTTTTTTTTAAAAAAAAAGCAGGCTTCAGTGTAGACAGGAAAGAAAGAAAGAAACCAACTATTTTTTGCAGTCCTAGAGACTGGATATATTCCAAGATCCTGCGGTTTACTAATTAGGTTATTTTATACTTCATGCTATTGTTAATCATGATCTGTAATGTTTCGTGGCAAAAATGTGCAGGTACCAAAATCAAAGCATTATTAGCTGCAATTTTATTTGTGAATTATTAAATTCATTCCTCAAATGTCAAGGAAGAGATCTTTTCAGATTCCATAATCATTTTCGGTGCTGAACGCTCTGTCTTTACCACTTTGTAAAACAGTGGCATTTGGATACTATTTATAAGTGTATGAGGAGCAAATAAGGTCATTTTATATGAATATGTTTGGTTACCATTGTGTCTTAATGCAAGTCAGTCTATGAACAGAAGATGGTAACGAGTAAGGGAAAGAAAATGTCCTGCACAGAAAGAGAAACCAAAGAAAAGTTTGTTTTCCTGGACCCTGTGTGGACTCTCGAGATCTTTGCCTCTTTCAGTCCATTCATGGAAGCATTGATGCTCTGTAGACGTTGCTGTTTATATACCACAGAAGTTTCCAGAGTGGCTCAGTTTATTTGATGTTCTATTTCTTTCTGTGCATCTTCCTCTCCCGTGGCATTAGAATGAGCCAGTGCCCAAGGACATTCAGGTTGGAATGAAGATGGAGGCCGTGGACAGAAAGAACCCTACCTTGGTGTGTGTGGCCACCGTCGCGGACATTGTGGATGACCGATTACGAGTGCACTTTGACAACTGGGATGATACATATGATTACTGGTGAGACACTGGTGTGCGTCATATTGCATGCATCCAGTGGTCGATCTGGGGGCTTTTCATTCCTTCTAGTGCTGCAGCTATTCTTTTGGTGCTGCATGTGAAGAATTTAGTGGTTTGGGTTTTCACTGCCTTCTCTCCCACCATGAATTGTTGTACTTAAGAGCCCCCGAGACATTTTTACCATCCTAGGAGAAGTCACCCATTTAGGGCTCACCTGAGCTAATGGGAACAGTTAAGAGTTTGGGATTGTATTTCATTTAGGTTGAAAGGGACACATACTTGTGAGGAGGCAGCTGGGAATTTGCAGGGTTGATTTTTTTTTTTTTTCTTTTTGAGTCTGAGAAGTATTGGATTCAGACTGTCATTTAAAAACATCCTGGGAGAAGGAGAGTGTGTTATTTGAAAGCCTGTGGGAAGCAGAGCAGTGATATGTGATAGGAAGCCACCGAGCTCGCATTGCACAGGTCAGGGGCTTTACTGGACAAAACTTGGAAAACCAAAGACTTCATAACAAAAATCACTTTGGTAGTGTTTTCCGAGTGTTCTGAGTAATCTACAAAACCCTGCAAAGGCTGTGACTTGAAACACGCACCAGGAGTTCCAGTGGGTCTCCCGTGAGTTGGAAGCAAAGCACAGAGTAATCATTGTGAGTGTTTAGGTAGAATATGCTGGGTCCTTTTAAAAAGTACAAGAAAAATGTAGTTATCTGGCATCTGGTTGGGCTGTCTTGTCAACCTCTGGGCTGCCCTATTAATAGTTTCCCTTGTTGTGAACAACTGGTGGCAGATGTTGAACGTTTGTTCTGAGGAGATCGCTGACAGGTTCTGTCTGTGTCGGTCCCTCCCCACTTTATTTTATACTTTCAAATTTCAAAGTTATATAAGAGTAATTTGGTGACTTGGCTTAAAGTACAGTATGAAAGATGCTTCTAATTCTCCAGTAGCTGTGGAGTACAAAGCCCCACGGTTTCTTTTATATCAGGTGGTTTTTGTGCCTGGGTACTGTGTGTAGTTACTTGTTTAGTTTCTGTGATAAAATACCTGAGAGAAGTCACATAAGGGAAGAATGATTAGTTTGGCCCGTGGTTTGAGAGCGTGTAATCCAGCATGGTGTGGAAGGCATCTTGGTAGAAGCAGGTTGTGGGGAGACCTAAGATGACTTGTTAGGCAGGAAGCAGAACTCAGGCTTGGAAGAAGGTCAGCTATGGTATTTTAGCCCACCTTCTAGCCACCCATGTATCTCCCAGTTTGGCTTCATGCCTGAAACGTTCTGCGGCCTATGGACAGAGCAGCCAGGAGCTGGCGACCAAAGCTGGGCAGGTGGAGAGACTTCACATTCAATCGTGACTGATTCTCCCCCTGCACTGAGTAATGTGTGGCTGATACTGAATCCCACTTCTGCAGGTGTGACGTCAGCAGCCCGTACATACAGCCAATAGGTTGGTGTCAGGAAAATGGAAGAACTCTGATAGCACCCCAAGGTGAGCAGCCTTTTTTTTTCCTTTCTGAAGGCATTGCTGTGGATGTTCCAGTACAAGGTGTCTGATAAAAATGCTGTGTGCAGGGGAGGAGAGATGGCACAGGGGTTAAGACTCTGCCTTGTGAGGAGCAGGACCTGAGTTCAGATCCCAGATTCCGCATAAAAAAATAAAGCCAGGCAGAAATGGCCTCTGGAGTCTGTACTTCAAGCTCTGGAGGGCAGAACTGGGGAACCCCCAGAGCAAAACAAGAAGGAGTAGAAGCAATCCAGAATGATTCCTGAAGTCACCCTTGGGACTCCACAGGCCCACACAGTGCCCCCCCCGCAATGAATACATAAATGAATTATTAAATTAAATTAATTAAATAATTTAAAAAATTTCTGTGTGGAATCCTGTCAACCACCATTAAGTGTCTGAAGTCTGCACATGCCTTTCCATGGTGAAATTGGACTAGGCGTGTACAGATGTCCTCAGAAGTCATTCAAAAATAGTGTTTTTAGTCTCGCTAAATAAACAGCTTGGCTGAGGATTAACATTGAAAGCTAACTATTTCCAAGCTCATACATGTCTTATACCTTCATTTATTAACTGATTCATTTGGTTAGGTACTAAATGCCTTTTACTTTGCAAGTAAAGGTAGAAATACAGAAATATAAGAAGCGAAGATTAATTCAGTTCCTGCCCTTGCTGGCCTGTCATCCTGCAGCCAATCTCCTAATGACTGAACCACACAGTTAAAGGCGGCCTCTTTACAGCTACTGTTTTTATTGTTACAGATAGGTTAAGAAACATTTAAAGACTTTCTGTGTCTGATCTCATGCATTCTTACATGTGAAGTTGACTGAGGATGATGGGTGGGATATAGCTTAGTTTTTGAGTGCTTTCCTAGCATTCCTGAAGCGCTGGGTTCAAGTAATAGCACCGCACTAAAAAGGAATAAAAAAACTGACAAGAGACTGTTTAGCCTTATCATTTTTAAAACAAGTCTTCAAGGAGAAATTTGTTTTCTTACATCACAATAGCTGAGGGAATGTAGACTGCAGGACATTTCATCCCTCATGTTGCAGGTGTTTTTTTTTTAATATTTTATTTATTTATTATTTATTCAATTGTGCATGTATGTATGTGTGCGCATGTGTTTATATATGTGTGTGTGCATGTGTAGAACCACGGACGAATTCGGGAACCACCATGGACGCCTCCACCTCCTCCTTGTTTACTCTGCCCCGGGATTCACAGGCTCCTCCCTACCAGGACCAGAAACGCAGGCTGCCCCTGCTTCCGCCCGGCGTCTATATGTGGGGTCTAGGATCCAAACTCAGGACCCTCTGCCTGCAAGGCAGAGGCTTAACTCCTGAGCCATCTCTCCAGCTGTTATGTTTTTAATATGAATAATTCTGGGATTCTATTTTAACTAAAAATTTAAAATATTTTCATATAACATATGGGGTGTCTCATGATGAAATTTACAAATCACGTCCTGTGGTCATATTATCCCTTTGTTATTCTTTTTATGTTCCCTCCCCCTCTGTAGCCCTAAAATTCACCTTCTAGTTCATTCTCTTCTTTCCCCACCCCTACTTCAACACATGAAAAAAATACGTGGTAGTTATTTTGGCTAAGACCAGTTTATTTCACATAACATGCTGCTCTCCAATTCCACTTTTCTGCAAATGACACAGTATCATTCTTCAGGCTCCACATCCATCTACTGATGGAAAGCTAGGATTATTCCAGAACTTCTTTAAATGTTCTGAATTATGATAAACATGAGAATTCAGGTCACTTTGAATAAGCTGACTTTTACTGTTGCGTTTAACACTAGAAGTGGTTTGGCTGGATCATGTGAAAGTTATTTGGTCTAGAAAGTTTTATGAAACATACAACATCTTACATTTTGCTTTTGACACAGAAACAAACTTAGAGTAACTTGTCCCATTTTTCTATAAAATTGGCCCAAGCTAACTTGAGGAAAATATTCTTTATAATGAGGTAGAGTGCCTTTCTAATCTAAGAATGTGTGTTGGGAGTTGGTGTGCCTAGAGATATAAATACTATATTTTCTACATTTCTCTAGGCTGTTCTCTTCTATCCTGTTCTTGGTAGACCTCAGGGATAGGCTCCATGTTGGAAGTTCCTTAACCTTCATATTATGTGAGTCTAGAAAAATTCTATTAGTCACATTAACAACCAAATATCCAGCATCATGCCATCATTAATAACATGCTGATGTCTGAAAGCAGTTTCCAAAGTGAACTTTTTCATTGGCTCCTTTATTGAAAGTCAGTTGACTGTAGCTCTATGAGTTAATTTTTGCACTTTGGGGTCTGCATACAATTCGCATGTCTGCTCTTACACACCTCTAGTACATCATCTTGTTTGTGACAGCTTCTTAGTGAATTATAAAATGAAACATGTCATCCCTAGCAGAGTTTCCTTGTTTTTTCCCCAGATTGTTTCTAGGTTTGTGAGTTTTTGGCATTTCCACGTGACTTTTAGAAATAACTTGTCAAATTGTGTTAAAAAAAAAAAAAACAACAGGTGGGATTTTGCTTGAGTTCACCGATCTGTGGGTCGAGGAGGTTGCATTGCCACTTCAAAATATTTTATAAAAATATTTCTTGAAAGAGAGAGAGAGACAGAGAGAGAGAGAGAGAGAGAGAGAGAGAGAGAGAGAGAGAGAGACAGAGAGAGAGAGCACATCTGTGCCATGTGGGTTTTCTGGGATATAGTGATCTAATTCAGGTCACCAGGGTTCTAAGCAGGCTCCTTGTCTGCTGAGCCATTTCACCAGCCCAGTCCATTGCCACTTTCACATAGCTTTCCATCTTGTGAAAACCCGTGTCCTACCACCTACTAGTCCTCTTGACTTTTCTTTTGATACTGTAATTTTATTCTATATGTTTTCCATCCTGGTACAATTATTACTAAGTCACCTCAGAAGTACACACTGAGTCATATTTAGTATACTCACGATGTTACTCAATCACCACCTCTCGGTTTTCTTTGCCTCTTACAGCAACATGTGTTTATTAGCTAGACATTTCCAACCCTGCCTCCACCCCTATGGCCCCTTAGCCAGTAATCTCCTGTCTTCCACCTCTGGATATATCATGTAAAAGAACCATGTAATACTTGACATTTTCAGCTTTGTCCTCTTTCATTTCACATATAGTTTTGAATTTTATAAAAGTTGCAGAACAATGTACTTGGTTCTATTTTATGAACCAACTTTTGTGAATCCCTTTAGAATTTTGAAATGCAGAATTAGTTTACCTGTCTCTCTGGTGATGAACATTTGGTGTGTTTATACCTTGTGGCTTATGGATAACACTGCTGTAAACATTCACATACAATTTCCTATTTATACTTGTGTCTTCATTTCTCTTTGTCGTACTTAGGAGCGGAGTTGCAGTTATATGTGGTGATTTTATGTTTAGTGTTTTGAGGAACTGAAATATTGTTTTAGGGTACCTCTGCCATTATCCATTTGCACGTGACTGAGGGCAGCTCCCTATTTTCCATGTATTTTCTAGACCTTTCTATATTCTCCGTGATTAAAGATGTCCTACTGGATGTGAAATAATATCTCCATGTAGCTTTGGTTTGTGTTTCCTGTCATCAATTACTGGATAGCTTTGCATGTCTTTGACTGCCATCGATATATATTTCTGGGATAAATGTCTGTTCAAGTCCTTTATCCAGTGTTATATTGGATTGTATTTTAATGTTTGTCATTCAAATACTATGTTCACTTACTATTTAAAAGAATTCCCCATATACTTTGAACAGATGGTTATACATTCTGATTGATGTCAGACAGATGATTTCCAAAAGTTTTCCTCATTCTCTAAGTCATATTTTACATTACCGATGATAATGTCCTTTGTATTAGTTTTGCATTATTATTCTGAAATGCTTGAGCCATATCTGACTTTATAAGAGAAGAGGAGAAGGCGTGGCATCTTAATTGGTGTGGTTTTCTTGACGGTTCTCTTGATGGTTGGAAATAACAGAAGAACATGTAAGAGACAGGTGGCCACATCTTGCACAAGGACAGATTGGTGCGGTCAGACTTTATGCTTAGAAAGAGCCTTCTAGCAAGAGGTGAGGAGCCCACACAAAGTGCCTCACTGTCCTGGTGACCTAGGCATCTCCAGTGAGGCTTTGCTTCCCAATGGTTTGATCAGTTTTCAATAGAGACACAGTGGGACCATGCTGTAACCCCAAGGAATCATTAGAGGACCCTGAGAATATACACAAACCACAGCGTCCTTCTCTATACAAAAGTAGCTTTTATGTTTTCTGATTTATCTAGTTTTTATTTTGTTGCTTTTATATTTGGTGTTAAGTCTGAGATGTGTTGTCAAATTTGAGGTTTTTGTAGATTTGCTCTTAAATTTAGGTCCTCCATTCATGCGCATTGGCTTATAGAATATGAAATGAGATGGGGGCTCAGTTCATCTTTTGAATCTGTTGCTTTGTCTTCCAAGTATCATTTGCTGAAGAAACTATTGTTTTCCTAATTGACGCCACTCTGAAATGAAATTTACACAGTTTTATTCCACTCATTTATATTTCTTTCCATAGGCCAACGCTGCTCTGTTTTGAGTACTGTATGCTTTGTAACCAATTTTATAATCGGAAAATGTAAAAATATCAACTTTACTCTTTGTTTTTTTCAAGAATAATTTGCTTATTTGGTTCCCTTCAGAATTTCGTATGGATTTGAGGATTGATTTTTTGTCATTTCTAGAGAAATTATTATTGGAATTTTGATAGGTGTTAGAGTGAATGTGTATATTGCCTTGGAAAATATTGCTATTTTAACAATATGAAGTTTTCTAATCAATAAATAAGGGGCAATTTACATTTAGTTATAACTTTTAAAATTTCTTTCTGCAATATTTTCTAGTTTTTAGCTAGAATGCTTTTACCTGTTTGATTAAGTTTGTTCCTAGGCACTTTGCAGATATACTTGAAAGGATTAGGGAAGTATTCTTAGGTTAAGTACTTTTTGTGAAAGTTGGTTCTTTATTCTATTAATTTATATTATTATATTGTCTAGTTGTCATGCTGAGCCCATCTTACATCCCTGAGATGAATCCCATGGTAGTAGCTGTGTTGTTTGTGTATTTTGAAAAGTTAGTTTGCTAGGATTTCCTTGAGGTTTTCATATTTCTATCAAGGAATAAGATTTCCTTTCAACACTTGGCATCCAATATACCTCTTTCTCCTAAATGACTCTCTACAGTAGAGTGCAATGAAAATTGTATGCAGAGGAACTGTGGGAAAAACTTTGGTAAAGACAAAGGTTAGAAAGAAGAGTGACCAAAGTTGTTCCGTGCTCACAGTCTGCATAAGAAAAGGGGCCCGAGGACAGGGAAAGAGGGTCCCCAAGATAGGCTCTTAGAAGGCTGTGTAGTCAGGTCACAATAAGAATTTATACACGTTCGCTTTTTAAAAGAACATGGTCGTCAAGTCATCTCCCATTAAATAAGACTGAAGCTGTAATTACTTAATTCTTCATGCTCCTACATTATGTAATATATATACATGTGTATTCTACCATTGTAAACATAATTGTATGCAGTATAATTCTAATGCATTATTTATGCAGAGGAAGTATTTATATAATATTGAATATTCTCTCTGAAGTGTTTGTCATATATTTTGGAGTTTGGATTTTTGAGTTTTAAAATATTTTCATATATATTATGTATAATGATACATTTCAAGGTTAGCATCTAAGTCTAAACACAAAATTTACTTGTATTTTATATACACATTACATTTATAACCCAAAGGTGATTATATGCATATTGTTAGTGTGCCTACATTTTGACTGTGACCTGTAACATGAAGTCAATTGCAGAATCATTCATGTGTGTTATGATGTAGTATTCAAAAAGTCCTGCATTTTGGATTTGGGATTGGAATTTCTCAATATATATATTTTTAGTATATATATTTTTAGTGTGTGTGTGTGTGTGTATATATATATATATATATATATATATATATGCACTAAAATAAAAAAATTAATTCAGCATGGCCCATATGAATGATTTATTTTTGTTTGTTCCTGGATTCCAAAATCGTTGGTTGGAGTTATTTTACTTAAAATGAATTTATGTTTTGGGATATGGTTTATGCTTCTGGGTTTTTACATTAATGTTTATGGTTTCAATTACATTTTTGTCAGAAAATATATGCTTGCTGTGTGTTTCATCGCTTAAGCATGTGTGCGGTTTGTATATTGCTCTTCTGAGAACAGTTAAGGCTCATGCTCCGTGCAGCCGTCTCTGCTGTGTGGATGAGTCTCATGAATTCCAGGTCACTGAGCTGGAGATGGAGGGGGGACTTTCACAAGCATAAACATAAAATCCAAGGAAGTGTCATGAGGCACGTTTAGGTCTTATACATTCTATTCACTCATTCTAGAGGAGACATAGGACATGGTGAGAAGTTCTCTTTTCCTCAGAAGAACCAAAGGCTAGTATTTCAGGTGAAACTACAAAATGGGGAATGGGTACTAGATAGAGAAACAATGTCATCATTTGAAGAACAAAACCTCTACACAGAGACCTCCATCAGCCTGCTGCAATGCTCAGTTAAGAATCAGCCCCTTTAGATCCTAGATCCCATGTATAGATGCCGGGCGGAAGCAGGGGCAGCCTGCGTTTCTGGTCCTGGTAGGGCGGAGCCTGTGAATCCCTGAGCAGAGTAAACAAGGAGGAGGTGGAGGTGGTCCATGGTAGTTCCCGAATTTGCCTGTGGTTCTACACACACAAACACACACACACACACACACACACACACACACACACACACATACAACACACACGCACACATGCACAATTGAATGAATAAAGAAAAAAATTAATAAAAAGAATCAGCCCCTTATGAATGGGGGTAAAATGATTGAGGAGCAAGGCTGGGCTCATCCCTCATGTTGCCGCCTCTGAAGAGTTAAAAAGTGGTGTGTTGTGTGGGTAGAGACCAGGTACGCAATGGAAAGGGACAGAGAGAGGAAAATGAGTTCTTCAAGGAGGGTGAGAAGCACAAGGAATTCATATGACATGACGTGAACGTAGAAGGGAATACTTACGTTAGAGAGTTGGGAGACAGAGATGGAGCAAAGAGTGGGGAGCAATCAAAACCCAGGACATATGCAAATTTAATCAAATAATCTGTTATTGCATGCTACTTAAAAGCATCAATAAAAGTTCCATTAAAGAATTACCAGTAGATTGTAAGCTGAGAGCTACATTTCTTGTTAATTTTGATTATTTGGGGTGGTACTGCCCTTTAAGAAGTAAATTGCGAGTGCTTCTATGTGCATGTGAATTTCCAGCACTCTGTGTCCCTTGGACACCCTGCTGAGAGATGGTCTCTTCATCCACCTTCTCTTCTGTGACAGTCTGTTGTGCAACTGATGGGAAGATCCCCTTCTTGCACGACTGGGCAGGTGGGCAGGGGCCCTGCAGAGCCCTGCTGACTGTCAGAGCACATCTGATTGACAGCAGGGCTGGTCTTCAGGAAGGGGAGCCTGGCAGAGGGCTTCTGAAAACACAGATGGCTGCTCACCTTGGAGCGTGGAATGCGAGTCAACTCACGTTCCGTCCCGCAAGCATGTCCTCAGTGACTTCTGTATTGATAGAAGGGGGAGACTGAACCAGAAAGTTTGCCCCTGAGGAAGCATCTACTTAACTTCTCCTAATACCTTATTGGAGTATAAATTCCATAGTCTACAAAGCATCCATTTCAAGTGAAGAGGTTAAGTGTTGTTGTTTTTCGAGCCATATTTGCATTGCCACATTTCTTGTGACTAAGTATCACATGTGTGACCTTTCTTTTACTGAGCATAATTATTTCTAGGTTTGCCCACAATGACACATACCTCAAAAAGCAAAGTCATTGAACAGATGAGCTGTACTGTGTCTCTCTGTCCATCTGTTAATGGACATTGAGGACACTGCTGCTTTGCAGCTATTTTGAATGAGTGCGATGGGCATTTGTCTGTGAGTCACGTGACCGTGTGTTTTCAGATCTCTGCGTTATGTGCTTTCTCCGGCTTTACTTGCAGTGTAGTGATTCAGCACTGGGTTCATTGAGGACTCACCTTGCCGCTTTCTGCGGCATCTTGAGCAGCACAACGCTCCCATTTCTCTGCGTCCACTGATACTTGCCTAAGTTTTGGGTTGGACTATATCATGGTGAGTGTGAAGCAGAATCTCGTTTTCCTGGATCACTCAATATGTCAGATGGCTACACATTATTTTCCTTTTTCTTAAAATAACTTCATTCTTTCATTCATTTTGTGTGTGTGTGTGTGTGTGTGTGTGTGTGTGTGTGTGTGTGTGTATCAGAGGGCACTGTGTGTCCCTGTGGAGGGTTGTGGTTAACTTTGGGAATCATCCTGGATTGCTTCTACCTTCTTTTTGCTTCGCTCTGGGATTTCCCAGACTCTACACTATAAGGAAGTATAAGCCACAGCCATTTTTGCCTGGTGTTTTTAGGTGGGACTTGGAATCTGAACTCAGGACCCCCTGCTTGTGAGGCAGAGTCTTAACCCCTGAGCCATCTCTCCAGCTCTGTACACTGTTTTCAAGGCAATGCCATGACATTTCAGTCTTGGGTGGAGACTTCATGCTCTCAGTGACACGGGCCCTTACCTTGGCTTTGGCCTCTGTTATGCTGGCGATCTGCTAGCCGACCTTGCACCTCGAGAACTCCTTGGCCTTTTCCCTTCCGCCAAGCTATCCAAGGCCCTGCAGATCACTTCCGAGTATAGCAGAACGAAAGCTTCTAGAGATGCATTTAGAAACATAGGCCAAGAGTCTCACAACAGAGGTAGTAATTGAGTTTGTCTGTTGGATGCCTGAAGTTCTAACAGCAGAAATGCAGCTGACAGGATTGTGGGCCAGAGGGAGGAGCAAGCCGTGCGGCAGACTGTCAGAAAGCACTGTCTTGAAGTCAAGCACCCGAGGGCACACTGCTGGATTTGGATGGGAGGGACAAAGCAGGAAATAGCGTTCCACTTGGGCTGATTTCTGGTTGGCCTGCGAAGGTTTTTACTGTACTTAAAATCTTAAACATTCTTAGATACTCAAGTCTGGGCTGCAGTAGCCAGGATATTGCTACAAAGTGATTGGACCTTGCCTGACCTGCACAATGGCTGATATGTCAACAACTCCTAAAGTCTAACACGCATCACAAGGGAAAAGGCTTCAGTCAGTAGGATCCTTAACAGAAAGGGGTAAACAGACATAATAGAGTGCCCATCCTAGCGGGCAGCCCAAGAAGCTATGCTACTGAGTCCTGAGCCTTCACTAGTGTAGACGACGCAGAAGGAAATTCAGCGCCCACATAAACAGATGTTCTGGGGGATGAGAGGGAGCAGGCAGGAAACACCAAAAGAGGAGGAGGGAAGGAACAGGGGCGGAGATGGGAGAGTGGGAAGGAGGGTGAGTAGAATGAGGAGACTAAAGGGGTAAAAGAAGGAGGCAGCGGGAAGAAGGGGGGTACCTATTGAGCTTGTATAACTAGGCAAAAATAATATTAAAATAAATAAATCCAAAAAAGAAAGAATAAAAAACATCTTAAACATTATTACAAAATTGAGACCAGTAATAAGAACGGCACGAACTATGGTCTTCTCCCTGCAGAAGTGAGTGATATTAAATTGTCCAAACGAAAGGCTTGTCTGCCATAGAAAAGTGTCCATTGTGTAAAAACAAATAGGCAGACGGAAAGGCATGAGGCCGAGGGCCGGGATCACTCTGCTCTCCTCGGCTTGCTGCCTCCGTGTCCTTCTGCAGCTGCTCTCAGTCCTCCTGGGCTGTCACGACTGGGACATGTGTTCAGGCCGCAGGTCAGTTAGTGTGGCACGTGCTCCACCCTTTGGGTTGGGCGCTGTCTCCTCGTGGATTCTGCAGGGATTTCCCAGAAGCAGTGAAAAGAGCACGCTTGTTCCCTCTCATCCCAGCACGTGGTGTACTACTGCAGACTGTCCCCCATTGCCAGCGGTCACCATGGTCACATGACTAGAGGAGAATAACCCAGAGTACTCCACCACGTGCCACCCCACCTCCGTGGGGTTAGTCCATACCCACCGGGCAGTCACCTCAAGATTTTATAGCAGTTTTATTCTTCATGGAATTTATGCTCACTGCTTTTCTTTTTTTTACCTCTCCTTGATATTTATTTGATTATTAATGATGAGTATAATGTTTGTGAAATGGTGATATTCTGGTTCCTTATTGGTTGTTTTTTTTTTTTCTCTACCATAATTTGTTTACTTATTACTTTCTTGTTTGTGGTATTAAGGAGTCTTGGGCCCTGCTTTATTCATGTGCTGTATAGTTAATCACTACCTGAGGTTGTATAGGCCCTCGTGGGTAAGGGCGGGGATAGTGGGGAGAGATTCCTTCCTTGACTGTGGGAGTGACAAGGACCTGGACTTGGACTGGGGGGGGATGGTGTTGAAATAAGACGTAGCTGTCGTGAGCAATAGCAAGGTGATTAATCAAAAAGCTAACCCCAGCTCCAAAGTGGAAGAAATGCCTTGTGGCAAGAATGACAGAGGGAATGCTGTTCTGTGACAGATCGGTGTCAGTCACGCAGATTTGTTACGCACTAGGTCTGTAGGTCAAGAGGCAACAATGCGTTTTAGTTCAGTGTTGGAATAGTAGCAAGAAGTTTGGAGGGCAGGTAGTTTGGGAACGTTTCATGAAGGATCTTTAGAAACATCAGTGCAGTGTTTGTAGCCAGAGCTGTGATACAGATATGCCTGGGGAGGATTCAGTTGGAAACAAGGCCAGATTATAAGGACCAAGGAGAAATTTAGGTAGACTCAGGGTGTATGGAACGATGAGATGGATCCTTTACTAGAGCCAAAAGGTCGCTGCACACTTGACATGGCAAGTGCCTAGGTGAAGCCTCTGTGAACTCCTTACCCAGCATTCCTTGCAGTCTGTAGGACCCAGTGATTGATGTGCCAGGGAGTTAGATTCAGTTCCTGACCTGACAAGGGTCTTATAAGCGTCACCTCAATCCACAGCAGGACATACTAACATGATAGGAAGCTGCTACCTATCGTGTTGTTATCTGCAGGGAGTTTTCGGTCACCATTGGACATAGCAAACAGCATTGTGAGGTTCATGTAATATTGTGCGTGCATGTGTGTGTCTCAGGTCCAGCTTCTGCCTACAGAGGAGCTCTACTAGGAACTCCACTAGGTGACATGCATCCCCAGTGGTAGGACCATGACCCCCTTCTTACGTTCTTCGCTTGTCTGGAAACCACATCACCACATCCCAGGGACATTTGACCTAAAGTTAGCTCCATTTTATAGTGCACTGTGCTCTCTTCATCTACAAAGCGTGGACAGACAGCTGATTCTGTAGTTTATGAACCATTGCTTATTTTGCCAATGAATTCCTGTACATACTCATCAACAAAGTGAAGCTTCAGACTTCAAATAAACCAAACACTTTTACAATAAACTTAAAATGACTTGTTCTTCTGTAAAAGTGTACGAAATTTACAAAATATTATAATGAGGAAATTAAAAACATCAGTCTCTTTAGGAGATAGATTTTACTATTACCATTCTGATATTTGTTCTAATTACTGCTTATTTGATGACAAATGAGTAGTTTAAAGTTACAATTGTGACCTTTCTATTCATACTGCCTTTGTAACGTTAAGTTTGAATAAAATGTGAACATGTTTCCTTTGAATAGTCTTTGAAACCTTGCTGATAACTACATAATGATCTATGTTATCAACATATGTATTTCTTTTTCTTTTTTGTTCTTTGTTTTGGATGTTCACTTTTTTCTATCTAATAGGTAACCAAGGATTCCAGGATTATCCTTTTAAAGAAATTACATATCTATTGTTCCTTTGTGGTTATTATAAGGAGAATTATTGGATCACAGAGGAAGGAAGAAAATCACAAACTTTTGATAAATATTTTCAGATTGCCTTCTGGAAACTTTTTTTCCTTTCAATAATAAATCAGAAAACTAAAACATTAGGAAAAAATGGGTGGTCTCTTGAATCTGGGCATGATTTTCTAAGAACCTTGTACTTACAAGGGCTTTAGTAAAATTTACTTTTAAGTTATTTTTATTCTTTCATCATTTTATTCACAAATGCAATAAATTCATGTCATGTTATCCCTCCTTTCCCCACCAAAACCTGAAGACATAATAAGCCAATACATCAGAATAACAGGAGACATAGCCACTACAGAGGTACCAGGTAGGCTCCTGAAAAGGAAATTAAGACAATATCATTATTAATAAAAATTTTTTTCAGAGAAAAAATATTGTATCTTAACCTAATTAGTACCTGTGCACCAGCACCATATAGCATGAGTGAAAAATATTAGAGCAGACAGATAAAGGGGAAAACTATGTATTCACGGATAGGAAAAGCCAATATGGTTAAAATGTCAGTTTCATCTAAAGCGATATACTTTTTCAACTCAGTCCTTCCTTAACATCCCCAAGACTCTTTCAATGTAGGGAAAAATTATCCTAAATGGAATCTCAGAGGACCATGACTAACCAAAACGATTCTGAAAGAGATAAAGTTGTAGAATTCTTACCAAGTGATTTCAGAACTTAATTTCACAACCATAATAGCTAGCAGGGTGATACTGACATAAGGTTCATATGGAATATTATAGAAGCTCCAGAAGTAACCTTTTGTGCATGTACTAAATGATTTTAATAAGGGTCCTAAGACCATTGAGTGGGAAAAGCAGAAGCTTCTCAAGTAATGTTGGGAAAACTGGGCATTTCCATGGCAGAGCATGAAGGTGAAACCATATTTTTTTTCCTACATGCCCATTACCTCAACAATCATCAAATACCTAAACAAGAAAATTTGTCTATTAAAACTCTTAAAGGAGAGCCACAAGAAAAGCCTTGCTGTCTGTGGATTCATGGTGGGCCTCTGAATGTGACAGCAAAGGGACAGACACAAAAGAACAATCAAGTTGGCCTCATAGAAATTAGAAACTTCTGCATGTCGAAGAATGACATCAGTCCATGCAGTGTGTTTCATGGGAATTCTTAAGGAATGAGGAAGTTTTTGCATATTGAATGTTCAATAGGAAAATAACATTTGTGATATAAAGTGAATGTCTAACATGTAGCACCCGAAGAGCCAAACACCCCAAGTCAAAGAGAGCAAAGTAGGCTGAAGTTGAGATTTGTGATGGGGTGCAGATTCAATAAGCACAGGCCGCAGGATACCACAGATCACAAGTCAACAACAAAAGTAGGCAAAGGACTCGCATATGCATTTTTCCAAAGAAGGTAATGGCATAGTCAATAAGCAGATGAAATGAGGCTCGGTCCCAGCACTTGTTAGAGAAATGTGAACCAAGCCTACAGCATGACGTCACCTTCTGTCTACTTGGATGGTTCCTCCCAGCCAACACATATCAGCTGGGTAGTCTAGATATCAAATACTTGAAGAATACATTGAATAGTGATTTGATAGTAGCAACTTCTTCATAATTTGCTTGTGGAGCTAAAATTATAGTAGTAAAACTTACACTAAAAATAAATGTCTTGTGTGGTTTCAATTTGAACCACTGATTTTTTTTTTCAGCTACTCAAAAGATCACTGTATTTCAGGTGGTAGTATACTAGTCCTTATAGATTTCTTTGGCATAAGGAAGTAGGAGTTCAGAGACAAACATAAGCTATTAGTTAATTAATTGACAAGCTATCAATGGAGTGGTCATAAGAGAATGGTTAATAAATAGAGACAGACACAGGGGAGTGGACAAGTCACACATCATCAGTGAGGGGAATATTATTAGCTAGTGAGACAGAGAAGAGCAAAAGCAATGTACCTCGGAGTCCAGGAGGAAGCAGGGGAGCTGAGCTTCAGCTTTTCACAGAGCAAGGTTAGGCCTATCGGGGTCAATGCAGCGTCTTTCTGGTGCTTTTGCCAAACTCAGAGGAGGGTTTGCTTCTTCCTGTGGCTTAATCAGCTCAGGAGGGTTTGCTTCTTCCCGTGGTTTAATCAGCTCAGCCATACTTTGATCCAAGCAGTCACAAGATGAGCTCCCTGAAGCGGAGTGTGCACGTGAGACATCAGCACTCAGAAGGTGGAAGCAGGTGGACTAAAGAAACTGAGGTGAGCTTGGGCTATACGCTGAGACCCTGTCTCACAAACACAAGGCAGCTCACGAGAAAGAATTCTAGCAAGTGCCAACGGTACGGTATCCCGTAGCACAGAGCCAAGAATGATGGATGCTCTGCTGACAGATGTGGCAATCTATTACCACCGTTGGGAATTCCCACTTGAGTTATTTTGTCAGAAGGAATTTTTTTAATGTTTAATTGTGATTTAGCTGCACATAAGTATATGACTCCTGGCATCAGAGGCACCGTACGTGTGAGGTCTATATCAACATGCTATTTTTAAAATTAAAACAAGACAAGAGAAGGCAAATCTGAATCAGGGTTAATAATGAAAGAAGATCTGAGGTTGTAAGTTAGGTACAGTGCCGACGCAGGATAGCTGGCGAGCATGCATTGCTGTGATTTCTTGAGAAAGGCTGTCCTCACACCCTCTCCTGCTGCCCGTGTGCACGGTCTTCTGTGGGAGGGTTAATTTCCTTTCTGGGACAGCTTTCTCTGGGGAGTCTTGGGCATTGGGATGAGCTACACAGTCCTCGTGAGCATCTCCCAAGACAGGAAATGAAAGTGAGATCCGTAGTATTTCTTAGATCCTACAGCCATTACAATGTGGACACAAGCCAGTCAGGGCTCAGCTGCTAATAGACAGTATCTCTTGCTGGGTCCTGGATGTGGGGCTCAACTCAGCACAGGAAGCTTTGCATCAAAAGTACTGTGAACGTGAGTTCTCTTTCAACATGGCATTTTTAAAAATTAGAATAGAACAAAACAAGGTGAATCTAAAATCTTACGTTATTAGACCATATAGTAATGACATAGGGCACTTAGCGATAATTCATTGCGGTGGTCTTCTTGAGAAAGACTTCCCTGCCCCCATGGTGTGCAGAGCTAAGAATGCCAGCTGCTTAGAAGTTTTGATTAATGGCTCAGGGGTTAAAGTCTTTACCTTGCAAGTAAAAGGGCTTGAATTGAAACCCCAGATCCCATATAATTATGCTGGTTGGAAATGACAGAGGCCTACAATTCAGGTCCTGGAGGGTGGAGCTTCAGGTGCCCCAGAGTGAAACAATAAAAAGGTGCGACAACCCAGGATGATCCTAAGGTCACCCCTAAGCCCTCTTGTACACACATAAAAATAAACAAACCAAATGTATTGATTTCTGGAGATAGCAGTTCAAAAGACATACGCTCCAGCTATGACAGCTTTCTCTTGTACACACATTTAGCTGTCTTTATTTGGTTAAGTCATATATAGTGCCAGGTTTCTCTCTCGTGAGAATAGAATCTGATGCCCTTTTGTGTAGCAGACAACAGTGTTACGCTTGGCTTGTCTGGTGCCGCCAATCGGGTGGCTCGATCCTGGAGTTAACCAGGGTTCATGCTGCTTCCTGCCGTTCAGCCTGCTCAGCCTCTGCCTTCATGGCCTCTGTTTCCTCTAACCCGATGGCCCCCACTTCTTCCTTGAAGTACCCTTGTTATTCCTGGTTATTAACTGGCACTGTTGCCCACCACTTAAAAATCGCTTGTCCTAACCCACCTACGATTCTTGGGCTTTGTGTGGACTCTTACTGAAAGGACGGGTGTCCTGCTCCTCAATGGAGTGCATCACGCAAACTAGAAAGTCAGAGAACGAAGCGGTTCTGAGAGCTATTCATGTTTCCAAGCATTTCAAAAGAATGTTGTAGAAGCTAAAATATGTATCTGCTTAGGTTTTTGGAACAAAAAGACAGATACCCTTATCAAGAGTTTGCAGCCGTCTTACCTGTGTGATGGCCTCTTATATGGAGCAGACACTTGAGTAAAACCATACCAACATATGACATCATTGATCGGATGGCTTTCTTTTTGACACTGTCCAGATCCGTGCCACTTGGACTACTAGCCAGTGCGGGATATGCCAACATCATCTTGTTCCAATGGTGCTGTTAATTTCTCCAGCACCAGCAGGTCTATATCTTTATATTGCAATTCTGCTCAGAATGATAAGGCCTGGCCATTGAGGCTCCCTTCTCTGCCATTCCTGAGCCCTGAATCTTGGGAAGCGCCTTCCATTCAGGCAACAGGCACTTCAAACCAAGTATCCATAGAGAACCTTATGAATGAATGTAGAGTGAATGGATATAGAGAACCTGGCTGTGAACGAGCACTTGCTGTGCTTGCATTGTCGTAAGGGGACACAGCAGCAGCAACGTGGCCTCTGTGCTAGAGGACAGGTGGGTTTTCCTGGAGTAGAACCACAGGAAGGGAGAGGACCCGGCACAGATCCATGTGCATCGCCGGCCCCCAGGAGGCTCTGGTTTGGGTCTGTATCGGGCCACACACGGCTATTGCTATGAACCATTGTCTGGCTTTCCACTTTATTATCCTAGTATAAAATGTGTAAAAATGAAAGAAAATGGTCAGAAATGCTGGGTAATTACAAGGACCTATTTACAAAGTTTAACATATTGCTTTAGGCTTTCTACTGAAAAAAAAAAAAAATATGGCCAGTGTACTAGTTACTCCTGTGTTGCTGTGAGACGGTACCCAAAGTTCCAGAGGAACCTTACAGTCTGTCATGCAGAGGCAGCATGGCCGGCAGCAGAAGCTGGAAACTGACTAAGTCATATCATCTGGAAGGCTGAGAGCTGCAGGACAGCCAACCGCATGAGCAGGCCTCTCCCGGAAGTAGGGTGGGACTAATCCACCTCAAGACCCACCCCCTGTGACTGCCTTCCTCCAGCAAGGCTCCAACTTTTAAAGGTGTCATGACCTTCCCAAACACATGTGATTGTGAGGACACACTTCAAATCATGGCAGCCAGCATCCATTAATGTGTATCATTTCTATCCCTTTCAGTATACATGTGAGTGCATGCACACACACATGCAATGCATATGCATATGTTGATTTTTCTGCTTTTGCTGATCTTGTGTTACAAAAAGAAATCTTTACATCTCCAAACTGGGGATGGTCCATGACATGTGACATTCTGAAACAGCACTGTGATATCATATACATTTAAAAATATTTCGTTTATTTATTTTGAGGAGGGAGAGAGAGAATAAAATGAGAGAGAGAGAAAGAGAAAGAGAGAGAGAGACAGAGAGACAGAGAGAGAGAGAGAGTTCAGCATGTAGAGGCATCTTTGTAGAAAACTGGTGAGTCAAGTTGGATTTCCTGGGGTCCACATGGGGGAAGGAGAGAATCGATTTCTTCTGATTTCCTCTAACTTCTATCTGTTCATTTGGAAACACATCCTGTTCTGTCCTCTTCTCCCCCCCTCCTCCCGGTGTGTCTCAAATGAAGAAATAAAAAATTTTAAAAGACAACATGTAAAGTCTTAGCCCGACAAGGGTGAGCATTAAGAGTGGTACTATAGTGCTTGTCGTCATTAGTTCGTGGGTGTCTATGAGTAACCCTTTGATATGTGTGTGTGTTCTCAGGATATTGCACCACAGAAAGTTTTTCCTGGACGGACTATCTGGAAGCTACTCAGGCTGATGCAATTCCTGACAAAATTTTTCAAATGGTAAGTTCTCAGAGGGTGGCACCTCCGCATATCCTGCTTGGATCTTACCTCTTTATTAAATTTTTCTACTTGACTTTTCTTTTGAAATCCAGGGATGATTTGTACATCCAACTCGCTTTGCTTTTCATTAACAATGCAAAGTTAGTGACTTCTTAGCTGTTCTGTATATCAACAGAAGTGAAGAGGATCATTCTTTCTTAAAAGCCTGGTGGGCCATGCTCCCTAAAGATCCTCCTTATGTGGTTTTGGTTTTTTCTCTGGATCTGCTGTATTGGGAACTCCCAGTTGGGTGATTCATGATAACATCATAAAAGGGGTAAAGTCATGGATGTCGTGTTTCTGCCTAATTCCATCCATGGTGAGGGATATGTTTCTCTTGACATTTGTTAGAACACTGATTTTACGGCTCACGTCTATACTTTCATGCTTATTCCAGAGTTTAATAAAGTAGATCAATTTGTAAGAAATAAATATAGAGATAGAAACAATTGGAATATTTGTGTCCTAAGCCATGTTTTTGAAAACTCTGCTCCCGGGGCTCAAGAGATGACTCAGAAATGGATGAATTTCTAAGTACACACAACTTAACAAAATCGAATCAGGATGAATGGAATTATTTAAATAGGCCTATATTATGCGATGATGTTAAAGAAGTAATTACAAATCTTCCCACCAAAATAAAGCCCAGGACTGCATGGATTCTGTGCAGACATTTAAAGAACAACTAACATCATTACTAACATCATTACTCTAACATCATCATAAAATAGCAAAGGAAGGAACATTTTCAAACTTTCTAGGAAGCTAATATTACACTAATACCAAAACTAAATAAAGATATAATAAAAAAGAAAGCTGCAGACCAAACTCATTAGTGAACACAGATCCAATTGAGTAAAAAAACCTTTGGCAAAATCCAACATTCTTTTTTGCTAAAAGCCCTGGAGACAACAAGAAAGGAAGGAACTTAAATGAATATAATAAAAACCATAACTATAAGCCTATAGCAAGGATCATTGTAAAAGTGAAAAACTTGAAACATTCCCACTTTGATCAGGAACCAGGCAAAGCTGTCCACTCTCACCACTTCTATTCATTCTTGTATGGCTCCTTCTTATGGCTATAGCCATAAGACAGGAGAGGGAGATAAAAAAAGATACAAATAGGAGAAGAAGTCACGATCTACCTGTTTGCATATAGCATAATTGTAAACCTGAGAGGCCACAAAAACTCCACCAGGAAACTCCTGGAACTGATACATAAGTTCAGCACAGGAGAAGGCTGTAAAATTAACGTTCAAAAAAATCAGTGGCTTTCTTGTACACTAGGACAAAAAAAAGTATGAAAAATCCTAAAATAAACCATTCCATTCACCATAGCCTAAACTTTTTGCAAGTAAAAGTACACATTATTTGTAGAAGTCTGCACAGTTTTCTAACACTGTATTCAGTGGGTTCTATGGCAGGTTCACAGTCTTATATGTTTTTATTTTTTAAGCAACTGGAAATAAATTGTTTGAAATTCAGTTAACTATAAGAATTTCTAATTAAGACCTCAATAGCACAGGAAATAGAACCACTACTCAAGTAGGATCTCATGAAACTAAAGAGTTTCTGTTCAGCAAAAGATATTGTCAACTGAGCAAAAAGACAATTCACAGAATAAGAAAAAAATCTTCACCAAACACACATCTGATAAAGGACTAATATCCAGAGTGCATGAGAACCATGGAGGTAAACAGTCCAAGTAGAAAATGGATCTTGGAACTCAAAATAAACTTTTCCCAAGATGAAATTAAAATGTCCAACAAATACCTTAAAAAATTTCATCTCCCTTTGGGCTGGAGAGATTGCTCAGGGGTTAAAAGCCTGCCTCACAAGCAGGTCCTGAGTTCGGATCCCAGGTCCCGTGTAAAAATGCTAGGCAGAATCTGCAACGGCCTGCACTTCTGGCCCTGGTAGATGGAGCCTGGGAAATCCTAGAACAAAGCAAAAAGGAAGTAGAAGCAATGGAGGATGATTCCTGAAGTCAACCTTGGCCCTCCACAGGGACATACATTGCTTTCTCTCTCTCTCTCTCTCTCTCTCTCTCTCTCTCTCTCTCTCTCTCTCACACACACACACACACACACACACACACACACACTCACTCATTCATAAATAAATAATATTTTAAAAAAATGTTTCACCTCCTTAGCCATTAGAGAAATACAGATGAAAACCACTCTGAAATATCTTCTCATCTGGTCAGAATGGTTAAAAGCCAAAACACATGTAACACCAAAGGCTGGAGAGAATGCAGGGAGAAGGGAACCCTCGTTCATTGTTAATGGCAGTGCAAACTTGTACAAGCGCTCTGAAGATCAGGACAAAAGCTTCTAAAAAAGTCAAAAACTGGTATGCCATATGACCCAGCTATACCACTACTGGGAATATTTCTAAAGACTGGTTCATCTTACTGTAGAGACTATAGAGACACGTGTACATCCACGTTTATAGCATGAACATGGCAATATTCATAATAGTAAAGTCATGGAGTCAACCTAAATGCCCAACAGTTAACAAATGGATTATGAAAATGTGGTACATATACACAATGGAATACCATGCAGCTATCAAAAAATGAATTAATGAAATTTGCTGGTAAACAGAGAGAGTTGAAAGAAGTTATACTGAGTGAAGTATCAGAGACACAGAAAGATAGACATCACATGTACTCTCTTATAAGTGGAACCTTGTACTAAGTGTTCATAATGTCATACTCAAGGGGAAATCCCTAAAATATCCATTATAACTGAAAAATGATCTTAACTTGCAGAAGTAGGGGAAAGACGACCCCAAGAGAGTGGAAACAAAAGAACATAGACAAATAAATAAATAAATAGATAAATAAATAAATAATACATAAATGCATAAATACATACATACATAAATAAAGACACTTCAGCAATGCCTGTAAATATAGATTCATATGATCCTGTCCAAGGTCAGTTTCCTCCCCATCCACTGGGTTTGTTTAGACTAGTTTACAGTGCTGGGCATGCGTTCCTTCTCATGGATGGATGGGGGTTAGGGTTTAGTAAGTAGGTGGTCAGTTACTGGAAGCCAACCCTCTCTATAGTGTCTTATTCCTGTTCTTCCCTCTTCTTTAAACCTTTTCCTATAGAAAGGCCCATTAAAAAAAAAGTTTCTTTTTGTCTTTAGATAGGATCTCAACCCCCAAACAGGATGCAGACTAGTGCAGTGGAAAACAGCCAACCAGAATGCAGAATACCAGCAGTCCTGCAATCTTCACCTGGAATCGGGCCAGCCAAATCTCTCTCCATCTTAAGGCTCAGGGAACCTTGTGGAAGAGGAGATGGTTAGAGTGTAAGAGCCAAAGGTAGCAGGTCCACCACTGGACACGACATTCTACTCAAGGCAGGTTGGCTTCATCAGGACCTCACTACAGTGAGATGTGTCCTTATCCGACCTGTACAATGGGGACAAATCAACAGGCCCATGTAGACTAGCAAGGATCTCGGGAAGAGCAATTTCAAGAAGTAGGGCTTAGGAGCTAAGACTTAACATGCGAAGGGGAGTACCCAAGGAAGGGCCACTTAGGTCTGCCACAGAGGTCTGACTGTCACCAGAGCAGATGATCCAGAGACAAGCCCAGGAATCATGGAAGCAGATGGACAGGAAGGTAGGAGGGGAGGGAGGAAGAAAAGCAGGGAGAAAGGGCAGGGCCCAGGAAGGGAGGGGAAGGATGGGAATAGGGCTGGGGCCCTGTGATTCTAAGACTAAATCTCACTTGTGTTATAACTAGGGAAAAGATTAAACAAACAAACAAATAAATAAAATATTAAAAAGGAGAGGCAGGCGGTTCAGGGGTTCAACCTCTGTTTCCCAGCAGGACTTGTTGGCTCCCGGATCCTACGTAAATATATGCTGTGTAGAAACAACAACGGCCTGTACTTCTGTGTCGAATGTGGAACCTGGTAAACCTCTAAGCAAGGCAATAAGAGATACAGCAGTCTAGGATGATTCCCAAGTAACCCTTGGGCATCCACAGGCATAAACAGTATCCTCTTATACACACACACACACACACACACACACACACACACACACACATTCCTGCATATGCCCTCCATCCATATTAGCACTTACACACACACACACACACACACACACACACACACACACATTAAAAGAACAAAACAAAACGCTATGCCCTTCTTAATTCTAATTGTGTGTTCCAAGCTCAACTTGGAACGTCAAACAAACATGCCCAGTACCAGTAGCTCCTCTTCCTCTTTTCAAAACCCATTGTATTTTCCAGAAGAAAGTGAATCTATGAGCATCTTTAGCTTCAAAAGCAAATATCTTGAGGTGGGATCAAATGTATCCATGTCTTCTGCAACAGCAAGCAGTTACCTTCCTTGTGCAGGACAATGGCCTTGGGGAGAAAGGACAGACCTAACTGTTGAGTAGACATAGCATTCTCATTATTTTAGAAACACAATGTGCTCTTCCAGTTGTTACAGAGAACCTGGCCAAATACTGGAGAATGATTTCACTGTTGCTTGTGCTTTAGTAAGCTTTATTTTCCTCTTGTCATTTCTAGGCTTGAGAAATTCAATACACTTTTATTTCCTGTAAAGTCAATTGAACACTGTTATACATAATTGCTTTCAAAGTGAAACTTTCTGCTAACCCATAAAAACTGTTGGGAGAGTGCGTTCGCTCTGACTTTTGACAGTTAAATGTTTCTTACTACAATCTCCTGGTGGACACAGTCCTTTCTCATTATGTTTTCTTCATTGGCTGCTTGTCTGTCATTGTGAACTGTTTGTTTTCAGCACTTTAAAGCTTAAAAATTAATCCTCAAGCCAATCTTTCAGCATCGCAGTTGAAATGACAAGATAATAGCTTATGGCTTTAAATTATATCACAGTATGATTTTAATAGAGTTTAGTAGTTTAAATCATGCAGCTTTTATCTAAGCAAGCATATTTAAAACTTTACATTGAAATAACATGTTTAGTTTTTAAATGATATATTAAATAAATGAACTTCCTGTCTAAAGTAAACCAGAAAGTCTCATACTGGGTAGTTAAAATAGCTGATGTTTTCTTAATTCCATAAAAAATTCTAAGTAATCTAATGACAATAGCAAGAACCTTTATGAGCTTTGATTAATGGATTAGTAATATTATTTTAAATATTTTTGTGAAATATATTTTAATTTTCAAGCATTTATTTGAAGAAGACATGCAAAATAAGTTCACTGAATAGAGTGAAAATAAAAACAGGTACAAATAATTTAAAGGAAATTTCATATAATTCATTTTACCTTTATTTTGAAAACAATATTTAATTAATTTTATACTACAGCACAAATAAGATCAAAGATTCATTGGTTTGTCCTAACTCTAATCAGCTAGACATTCAACCCCATACAGGGAATTCCCCATTTGACAATGGAATTCAAGCCCTCTGCGGTGTTTATAAAAACTACAGCAAGAAAAATTCAGATTAAAATACATTTCAGTCAATTTTAAGATGAGAAAAATTCTTACTCCTTACAGGTATCTGTGAAACTGCATTAAGAACACACATAAAGTGCCCTATGATTAAGACTAAACTGCAGTTGTGCTAAAGATCTGTTTGTTAACACAAATCGGTGATGCTAGGAGAAAGGCAGGAGCAAATGCGAGGTGTTGGATTCCTTGTGACTCCTTGTGCCTGTCATGTTTCAGAGGGCTCCACACGGCTTTCTGCCAGACATGAAACTCGAAGTTGTGGATAAACGAAACCCGCAGTTAATCCGCGTTGCAACCATCATGGAGGTGAATGAACAAAGACTAAAGGTACATGTTTCCCTTTGTGACAGTGATGCTGTTCCAGTCACACAGGTCTCTGTTTCTTCCATCTTGCCATTCCCTCCCCCTTCTCTGGTTTCCAGCTCCTTTTGCAGAGTGGTTTTCTGAGAAGAGCTTTTGTAGCTCTGACCTTGGAGGTTGACCTTGGGCAGGATGGGATGTGGACTTACAGTGTTCCTGAAACCAGGGCTATGGAGTTCTCAGGCCAGTGAGGCTGCTGTCTTGTCGCTACCCTTATCCCTGACCCCCGAGCTTCCATCTCCTCACAGGTCTTTGGGTGGGAAGAAATGCCCCGTTAGTGGGGTGGCCTGAAGAGAGGCAACTTGGTAAGCTGCAGGAGGCCTGAACCCCCATAAGAGTATACAGCCAGAGGGAAGCTTAGGAGCAGACAGGCAGGAGGGTGGGAAGGAGTAGGATGGATTGATGAAGGGAAAGGAGGGGAATGGAAGGGAGGGGAATGGAGGGAACCAGGGATAAGTACTCGATATTCTTGTAAAACTAGAAAAAAAAGAGAGTCTGAGGCATGAAGTGCAAAGTCTCTGATTGGACATGGCTGTCACTGAGACCGATTCTCACATATTTGTTTGGATTTTCTGTCACTTTTTCTTTGGCAGTATCAGATTTTTTTTTTCTTGCGATTGTTCGCAATTCTTTGTTTTCTGCTTTTTCAATCCAAAAATATTTAACAAGACATTTTAGTCACTGTGGCTAAGGAGGATAAGTTAGAGGTCAGTAAAAGACTCCATGAACACATTTGTACGCTCACCTTGTTGATGGCATTTTAAACATACACATCTTTGAAATGAAATTTTCCTAAAATTAAATACTTTTATCTTCTTACAGAGAGACTTGGAAACATCTGTGGAATTCACTAGATCTTCTGTAGCCTGACAGTTAAAAAGTGATTTCCTACCCAAACATAGTTAATTTTCATAATAAAAAGACTGAAGTAAACTAATTTTAATATGTATTATATTAAAAGGTGTGTTTGCTTAATGTCAGAGAAAGTAATTTAAAAATATTTTATTTAATGTGTTTATCCTTATTTTAAAAACAGTATCCAATTTTTATGAGTACATGGTTTAGGAAAAATTTATTTAGAAATGTGAGCTGGGCTTTGTGCTCATTAATAGTACATATGGCAATATTCTTTGTTTTTGTGGCAGATAAAATAATAATTGTGTTCAGTAATCATGTCACTGCTTTCTTCCATAATACAGTGTTATTAATGTTTTCTTTTAAATTTAATATTAAGCATATTGTTTAAGAGCCTCTTTTCATTGTTTATTCATTTGGCACTTACTGTGGAAATAACTTCGTGTATTTTAACTACTTTATAGTAGCTTCATAGCAATAAATATCATATTTAGTTATTAACTTTCCTTTTAAATTACTGTGCTTTTATTTTAAATTTATTACATTTCATTTTCAACTATCATACCAAATTCTATGTAGATTTTATTGAAGGACTATATTTTATTATTCATAAGATATGCATTCCAATTTCTAGTTAATCGATTGCTGCCAACTGATTATGAGAAAACACAAAATGAGCTTATTATTTTAAAATAACATTTGAAAAACTTTAGGTCCTCAAGCGAATTTATTGTATTTCTTATTTGTCATCTCAACATTGATCTTTTAAAGTCTCTCAGGGATCAATGATAGAAATGATATTTCATATATCATCTCCATATTCTTTTTTTTCATAGAAATTGCTCTGTCTTTATTACCTTTACTAATCCTTTTAGAAGTACCACATAAACTTTATGAGGTACTTCTAAAAGGATTAGTAAAGATTTTACTAAATATGCTGAAGGATTATTACCACCTCTACAGTCCCAGGCATAATGAAAGTCTTTCAGAATTTTAGGGTTTATAAAGATGTTTATGTGAGTGACAGTTTATGCTTTGTGAAATGCTGCCTTACATGGTCCATCAGAGTACATTGGTCTTATAGTGTGGTCTGTCAGAATGCGTGTTACCGTGTTCCCTCACAACGTATCAGTCTTAGATACCATGTTGTCTTTCAGAATGGATTGCCATATACACTGCTTAGTCCAGCAAAGTGTCTTTTATTGAAATGGACTTAAATTTCTTAGGCCTCATCCATAGCCCAGGGGCCCATAGTGGTTTTCATTTTTCTATTCCTTCTTTTCTTTCTGTCTTTTTGACAGATCTTGCCAAGAGAACTTTATTGCCCACCTCTACTAGTCTGATAGGCCATTTCTAAATATAGACAAAATTAAATGTACTACTATTTCCAAATTCACTTTATTAGTGACCTGCAGGGAGCAAAGGCATCAAAAAGAGGACCGGGTTTATCTCTGCATACTTGCGCGAGGAAGCTACAGGTGTTTGCCAAGGGAGGAGGCGTGAGAAGCTGCCAAGCAACTCCTGGCTGAGCCATTCCTGTATTTCTCAACTGATGTGCTGACCATCTCATTCTCTAGATTTTCTTCGTAATATCTTTGGGCTGGAGAGATGGCTCATGTGTTAAGACTCTGCCTCACAAGTAGAAGGTCCTGAGTTCAGACTCCAGGTCCCACAAAAACCGCTAGGTGGAAATGGCTGCAGCCTACACTTCCGGTGGGCGGAGCCTGGGAAATCCCAGAGGGAAGCTAGAAGAAGGTAGAAGCAATTCAGGATGGTTCCCGAAGTCAACCTTGATCCTCCACAGGACACACACACACACACACACAATATTTTTTAAAAATAAAGTGAATATCTTTAAAAGATCTTTTTAAATTTTAATTCTTTTATACCTTTCAGACATAAATACAATGCATTTATGTTTTCGCCTCTTCATTCCCATCCCATTGCCCTGCTTTCTCCTTTCTAACCAGTTTCCCTCCTATGGGGTTTCATGGGAGATATCTGTATTGGCAAATGCCTGAGACTTGCTGGGTATGCATGACTTTGCAGTGGGTAAATCATGGAGTAAAGAAGTTTCCCTTCTCTTGTCTGGCATTAACCTTAAATAGTCCCAGGGAGGTATAATATTTCTTGAGATCTTCCCTCATCCATGATGAAATGTTGATGGTCCATCTATTAATAGTTCATATCTCTGAGAGTGAGTGAAGGGATGAGTGGAGGAGGAGGGTGGCATTGAATACTTTGGAGTTCTGGATATTACTTGAACCTGTACACGCTGTGTGATCCACAAGCGAGCTTCTCCCAGTCTTCACCCTTTTCTAATTACTCGCAGGTGGAAAACCTAATTCAGCATAGTATGAGGGACATGGCTTAGGGTTCGTCTGAGTTGGACTTCTAGCTCTGTGTCTTGACTGTGATTGGTGAGGCTGCTCCATTTATTTCAACCTTCCTCGTGTGCAGCAATGGGGCCAGTGACACCTCCTCAGAGGCTGGCTGCAAATGCTCAGGGTGCTGATGTGAGCAGGGTCCCTGGGGCGGCCCGACTGCAGGCACTTCCACAACACTGGCTGAGAGCATCTGCCCTAACTGCTCTCCTGGGTGTGTTTTCTGCATTACCAAAGGGGCTCCATGGAAGTCGTTGCATCTGTACACTGGCTGGCAAGGACAGACCTGCACTTCAGAGAAGTAACAGGGAGTTTAATCCTCCCCGGAGGCTGCTAGCAGCCTCTGCTGTGTTCCCAGGTGTGACTGGGAAGGCGGCCAGCTTGTCTCAGCAACAACAAAAGCCAAGGTAATGATGGTGGTGAAGGCGATGGTACTTGGTCTTTACCTGACACTGCTTCATGCGCTCGAGTGTATCACACGCGAGAGAAGGAGCTGTTATTCTGCTACCGTACAGAAGCAGCTCAGAAAGTTTCGTCCATTGGTCCGAGGTCAGAAGCTGGGATGTGTGTGAATGGGGTCCCAGCCTCAGCTTGCTAACAGATTTCCCAATCCAGAGCTTGTGGTCTTCCTACCCCTACTCATGCATCTGAAGTGTATCCTGAGAGTCTACTTCAGAGATGCACAGATGATGCATCAGGCAGTGATTGGAGGCCCCCGTGAGACCACTGTCTGCTGGTGTGCACACCGCAGTGCTACTGGGGGCTGGGTCCCTGGGGGGCGCCTTAGCCCCAAACTGACTTTCATTCTGCCCCTGTGCAATTCCCTTGATGTGTTTCACTTTGTATGATAGCATTCTGCAACATGCTTCTCATATCATAAAAATCCCATGGTTTCGCTGTCTCGACAAAGTCGTGTGACTGTCACCATCAAGTTCAGAACACTTTTTTTATGTTGTAAAAGAAACTTCCCGGATAGCGTTCTCTCCTAATTCTGCCCAACGTCTCCCTCCTCAGCTGCCAGAACTCTGTGTGTGTGTGGATTGGCCTGTTCTGGGCACTCTGCCTAAACAGAATCTCCCATAATATTTGACTTTTATTACATTTTCTTTCACTGACTGCCATGTTTTCAGAGGTCAGCATTGGTGAAGCTTCATTCTATTTTATGTGCAGTTATTCTGCTATGCAGCTATTTCACATTTGTTTATTGACCACTGGCTAATGGATATCCATAATATATCTACTTTTGACTATCTATACTGATTTTGTGATTTTTGACCTTTCAGTTTTTTCAATACATACTTGAGATTGTAATTAATGGATCACATCATTGCTATGTTTAATATTTTGAGAAATTATCAAAATACCTTCTAAAGTGTCCAACTATTTTAAATTTTTTCTGCCAGCTGTCTGTGTATGAGTGCTCCATTTTCTCCACATCCTCGCCTACTCTTGTAGTTATCAGTCTTTGTTCCATTTTTATATATAGCTGGGCTGGAATGCCTTATGTTTCTTAGGTCAGATAACATGAATTCGTATTCTTGCATGTCACTAGGAATAATATTCTGGCTGGGAGAAGCAGGATGAAGTCATGTCTACCCACTTCTTTCAGTCACAGACAAAGTAGACCCAATAGGTGCAGTGGGAAAGCCGTTAGCAGTAATAGAAATGGTAATAATTGCACTGGGCACTAGGCTAAGTGTGTCATCCATCACATTTTATCTTGGAGCCACTCACTTAGGAAACTCTTTTCTCAGCTGTGCAGTTGACGTGGAGAGCTTAAGTAGCTTGGCCCAGGCTTCAAGGGGGTTGATCTGAATTCCAAGCCAAGGCTCTCTGCATGCTATACTTTGCCTGCAGCAGTGATAAGTTATTGGAGTCAGAGATCATAGATGTCACTACATAGATGGGGTGGTAGACATGACGATTCAAGGTCACGTGACTTCAATCCACTCTACTAGTCAGGACTGAACGTCATATTCTCATAGTGCCAGCATCCTTTGGCCAAATGCGGCTCATTGGGAGGTCAGCTGTGAGGTTTATAGTTACCAAAACTGGATATTAAGCTACCATTTCCCCCTTACATTGACAACTGGACTTATTAATTACCATGGTTACTCTCTAATAAATATTTATGATGAACTCAGTGTTTCATGTTCGGTTTATAGGCAGCTATTATGTTTGGTAATTATTCTTTTGTTTGGGTTATGCTGCACTCTGCTCTATCCAAAAACCCATTACTGTCATCTTATCAGGAAATGCACATTAAATTACAGTAGATGGATGAGTGCTTTAAGGAGGCATAGACTGTATTTGGAGTGAGGGGAAAGAGTGTTCTTCTATAAGAAAATATAAGAGAGAACTTAAAAGAGAGTAATATTTGATAAATATTTGCCCTGTGGGAACTGAAGCTAAGCTGTGAAATGAATTATAAATGAATTCTAAATAGATGCTTTAGGAACTTCTCTTGAATCATTAATAAATTGAGTCTCTTCAGCAAATCTTTTCATATTTAATGCATTAACTGGATGGATTTGTGGCATTTCTAAATGAAATCAGGGCATGGTGACCAAGAGAAATTGTCATGGAATGTTGTCCACTTATATGACTTGAAATTTTTTTTGAATCTTGGGGAAAAAAACAAATTAACAAAACCTTTTGATTCAGAAAAAAATCTGCAGGTGTATTATTATAAGATGAAAATCCAGATAGAAAATTAAGAGTTGCCTGAGCTTGACCCATGTGACCCTTGATATTAACTAGCTTTTGAGTAGGAAGCAGGCTTTGTAATAGACGGTTTCACCTGCTGAAGTTTCTTCCTAGGGTGAATTCTGAGAGTGGTTTTGAAATATGAGGATAAAACAGGAGTCTAACATTGAAAGTGACTGTCGTCTGAGTTAAACTTGTAATTAATGGCCATTATTATGTCACAGTAATTGATGACTGTCTTCACTTGGGAAGAGACTGGGGCAATTTTCAAGAGTATTATGCCCATCTAATGAGAATATAATTTTGAGAGTTGGTGAGACTATAAATTAGCGTCAAAAGCTGAAGCAAGTAGGGTCTTGCCTGGTGAGGAGGAGCGGTGAATGTGTACTCACCTTAAGTAGCAGCTGTGAAAACGCTTCAGATGGCTGCCTCCAAATGGTTCCCCCGGCTGCCCTTGATGCACATTTTTCACTCTGAATCTTCGAGGTGACCCTGGGAGCTGCATGGAGGTGAGGAAGCAGGCACAGGGAGCTCAAGTTATGATGTCATTGGGTACAGAATCCTTTTTGTATTACGCATTTTATTTTTGCCTAATCATGCAAGCTCAGTAGGTACCCCCTCCTCTCTCTCTCCCATCCCCTCCTCCATTGTCCCCAATTGCACTTCCCCCTACCCTTTCCTCTCAACCCCCTCTCTCCATCTTCCTCTCCTGATGCCTACCACTTCCTCCCTCCCGTCCCCAGAGCATCCATTTATGTGGGTGCTGAGCCTCCTTGTGAGTCCTCTACCCTACTGAGGGTTCAGGACTCAGTGGCATAGCTTAGGACCCCTTCTTGGGCTGCCCACTAGCATGGGAACTTATTATGACTGTTTAACCCCTTGGCTCTAAGGATCCTACTGCCTGAAGCCTTCTCCCTTGTGATTCTTGCTAGACTTTGGGGAGGGTCATTGACATGTCAGCCATTGTGCAGGTCAGGCAAAGTCCAGTCACACTGTGGCTCTATCCTGGCTGCTGCAGCCCTGACTTGTGTAGAGTATTTTGCATATTGCTGGTTCTCCTCATCTTCAGGCTCTTACAGTCTTGCTGCCCCCTCTTCCGCAAGGTTCTCTGAGCTTTAGGATGGGGAGAGATTTGGCTGGTCTGGTTCCAGGTGAATAATGTAGGGTCTTTGGTGTTCTGGGTACAGAATTCTTAAGGCTGATAGGAGCCCCAGGGTCCTTGTTCTGTAGTCCAGTTGTCTAACCCAGGGCAGCTTTTTTCCTGTGATGGGCCCGATGGTGGCCGTTTCCTGCCCGAGGTCATGTGATTGCTACAGCCAAATGCCTGGTTCCCACAGAGATGTCTGCAGCAGGATAAGCGGCCCTCCAACTGGATGCCACAGAATCCTCACTCGTTGTAAGATTCTTCTTTGGATTTTTCGCTCAGCCATCTAGAACCGTGAGAGCCATTTTTAGCCTGTGGGACACACAAGAACAGATGGCCCTGGTTCCTGTTTGGCCCGTGGGCTGCAGTCAGCCCACTCCTGTCCTAATAGATGGCATGCTGATAAGATGACGGGAACCAGGTGAATTTATATCATTGCAACTTTCTGATTGGTTATCCAACCAAATCATGTCCAATTTAATTTCAAATAATTTTTCAGTAAAAAAGACACAAACAAGATGACACAATGCTAGTTGGTTTAAGCTGTCACTTGACACTCCATTGGACCTCTGAGCACACCTTTGGTGAACTGTTTAGTTGAAACAGACCTTAATTGTCTGATTGGTATGGAGAGACCCAGCGTAGAGTGGGTGGGACCATTCCCTGGGAAATGGAGTAAGTCAGAGAAAACTTGTTGGAGGACCAGCAAACTAGAAAGCAGCATTGGTCCTTGGCCCTTGTTCTTGCTAGGCCAGTTCTTGCTGGCCTAACTCCGCAGCTCCTAATGTTGCTGTAAATCCTTTGCCATAATGAATCACTACCTGAAAATGTAAGCCAATAAAAACTCCTTGTTCCCTTAAATTGTTTGGATCATCAATTCATTCCAGAAGCAACTTACAAAAGTAAGACACTAATACAGGTTACTGTTTTCTGTGAAGACAGAGACAGCACTCAACCTCAAGCATCTTAAAAGGGAGAGAGGGAGATTCACTCAGCTTATAGTGTCCAAAGGGGAGATACAGTCCATTATGGTGGAAAAGGTATGGCTTGCCAGCAGCTGGAAGCCACCTAATTCACATCCACCAAGAAGTCAGAACTGTAAAAACTACTGCAAGAGCAGACCTCTCCCAGAAGTAAAGTACATCAACCTCAATGCCCACCCACTGTGATTACCTTCCTCTAGTAAGGCTCTGCCTCTTAAAGGTGACTTTCCTAAACAACTAGAGAACTAAACATATGAGCTGTGAGGGATGGTTCACTTTTCAAGCCATGACAGACACTTACTATGTGATCAATAACTTTTATTTTTAAAAGAAAATGTATTTTTCCCAGTGTCAGCCAGTTAGCATCCATCCATTTAGTTTTCAGTATGAATACAGCCCAGCCTTCAAATGATAGAGTTGCTCACATAATGGGTGGACCTACCACTAGAGCTTTATTCCCCTAACAACTTTTTAATGAAAATCAGTATAACCAGAGCAGGAGCAGAAACTGACAGTTGAGAAGAGAGCTGAGAGCATAAGTGTCGCGAAGCTGAACAGCACATCCCCTAGTGCATTCTCAGCTCACTCCCATGTCTCCAGCTGTCCTTCGCCATCTAACAAGAGCCAGGAGTGATGATTTGGCTGGAGGCTTCGGCTGAGTCATGAGGTGAGATTGAATAGAAATAGAACAGTTCACAGCTTTCTGTGCAGAGCGCTGTCTGTGTGGAAACTTCTTAAATAAAAGATGATGGTGCTACAGCCCTTCTTGAGGGCCGTGCATTTTGATGAGTGTGCAAAGATCGCTACAGATGGCTCAGCTGCAAAATGCACATGCACATGGGTGGAATGCTCAGGTGTGTGCGTGTGTGTGTTACAGAGATGAATGGATTTGGGGGCAGACACCTCATGTTATTCCAACAGTTCTAGTCTCTACACTCTTGTGGATTGATTCAAAGCTGTGTTTGCTGAAGGTGGAGAGCCCTGACCTGCCACGGAAGCCTTGTACCTGTTTAACCGGCTGTCAGAAGACGCAGGGCGGGCTCACTATATTCCCTGAGCCTGAACAGAGGGTCTGTGGAACTTGGCTTTGAGGGAGACTTACACATTCTTTGCAGTTTTTCTGAGCTAGCAGCGCAACGTCAGACCAGCTGCAGTTCTGACATCCCAAATGCCCTTACTAATACTGATATTTAGCTCATTATGCTCAACGTCGCCTCCTTTCCCACATCCTGCTCTGTAGGCATTCTATTTTTGCGCTGGAGGAATAACTTTCAAAAATAAATAAATGAACCATCACACCCCAAGAGAGACTGGATAGGCAAGATGTGAGGGCTCCCCACCCCATTCCAAGATCTGCGCCATGTCCTGATCTGTAGGAAAAGGTGGTAAATTGAGGGAGAGGAGGTTGTTCTTTGGGAAAAAAAGTAGGCCACTGTAAATTCGCCTATGTAAATAGATTTCCAAACTCTTGTTCTATTATGTTCTTGTTGCCACAGCCACAGATTAACACAAATTTAGTGACTTAGAACAAGTCAGATTTACAGTGTTTGGTTGGCCACAAATCTTACTGAGTGAAGTAAACTATCAATAGGACCAGATCCTTCTGGAGCTCTGGAAGAATCCCTTTCCTTACCTTTTCCAGACTGCTTCCCCAACTCCCTCCCAGGGGCTTATGACTGCTTTCTCTGTATACAAGACAAGAGGTGCCTTGGCATCCTCAGACCTCCCTCTGACACCCCTGTCTTCTTAGGGAGACCCCTGTGATGTCCATGGCCAGATGGCATGATACAGAGTAGTGCTTCCCTTTCGACATTAATTACCTGCAAAGCCTCCAGGGATTAGAAAGTGCACATCATTGGGGAATCATATTTCTTCCGACAACCATAACTAGATTGAATTAAAATATTCAGTAAAAGTAGAAGTGATGATTTTTTTTTTTTTTTGGTTTGGTAAGTCTTGATTTGGTTTATTGAGTTCTACTAAGGTAAAGGAGACCATCCAGAAGTTTTTCTAAAAGACTTAGAAACAGGTGGGGGAGACAGAAGACTCCTGGATCAGTATAAAAGTGTATGACACAAACGCTCAAGTACTGGGAAAGTCATTTCAAATTCAGCAAGCGTTGGGAGGCAAGATGCCGGGGGCAGATGGCTGCTCAGGAGGAGCAGTCTTCATTGCCGCAGAAGAAGTACATAGCATGTCTTGTTTGATTTGCATTTTTAAACAACACATGCCTTTATTTACTATCATGTAGAGACAAAGGAGGCTTCAGGTTCCCTCTGTTCTAGTGTATATGTATGTGTATAAGCTGTGTGCAGAATGTATGTTACACAGTCTAGGTGGTTCTCTGGGGGATTCTGCTGCTTTCAACATTGTGAGAAGGTGAAGTTTATTGATGACCCTGAAGTGTAAGTTCCTAATTTGATTTTCAATGAGGGTTTATATCAGAGGCTGGGAGACTGGTATGCAAATTCTAGCTGGGATCCTGATGGTAGGAGACAGGAACCATGAGTTGTCTTACCTTCCTCGGGGTTCTCTGCATGTCCTTTAATATAGGGTGATGATGGCTGCTGCTCTCCTGTTCTATTTCAGCACTCTCTTCCTCCATTGCCTTTTACCTTAAATTCTACATATAAGCATTGCCCAAAATCTTTTTCTCAGATCTTCCATCCCCTCTCTCTGTACTGGTAGATCTCAAGTCTCATGGCATATTTAGGTTGCCAAGCAAATATCTGCAGATAGTTTCCAGGTGGCTTTGATACATGCATGAGCTGTGAATTTCTATCTCCTTCTCACCCACTTAGAGTCACCATATCCATCCATTCCCATAGTTTCCAGGGCCTTATATTTGCAAACAGCTTTCTGATGCTTATCTACTGAGAAGGCCTCTCGCCAGAGCTCCAGAGTCCTGGATACCTTGTGCAAGCTTCATGGTATATGAAAATTTTGCACATTTGCAAACCTGTTCCTTCCTTAGTAATTTTCAGCTTAATAAGTGGCAGTCTTACCCACCTGGTTCCTCAGGTCTGGAAAACTGGGAACATTGTTAATATCTGGTCTCTTCAGAGTTGACATAAATGGGCAGCCAACGACTGTATTTCTAGCTCCAGATTCGGCATCCTTATTCTCTTCTCCTTCATGCCTACCTATGCCTATCACCCCAGTGAAAGTAAATAGCATCTGTTACATGGATCATTGCAGTTCCTTCCTGGAGTGTCTGTATACCCACTTTGATCTTGTCAAGCTGTGAAAATATGTCAATGAGATCTTAAATATGTGGACTGGGTCCCATAACTCCCTTGACTGTATCCGTCAGTGCCTTTCCATTGCATTTGCAAAAACAAAAACAAACAAAGAGTGGACCTGTACTGTGCTCTGCTCAATCCTACGTGATCTGGGTGTTGACTTATGATGCTAACATGGCTTATTCCATATTTAGAGATGAGTGTAATGTTTGGAGGAAAACATCAGTGACTCTTATCTTGACTTTAACAATTTTTCTACCTAAGTGTTAATGATAACTCACCCACCATGACATGATGGGGTAACACACTCTTGATTTTCAACAATGTTGGAGACCCTTTTTGGAGTATGAACTGTATGCAACATCCTTGTGGACAATACAAACTGCTTCATAACTGCCTTCTGTCTTATCAACATTCTTCAGAACAGTGATTGTAAGGTGTGTGTTGGCTTCAGTATCCTTCAACTGATGTCAAGCCCTTGTGGGGGATGTACCTGATGGAACCAGGAAACAGAGGACTTCCTGTTCCAAGCAAAGCCTTGTTTTGTGAGGCAGGATATAAGTTCTGACTAAAATCCAGATGTATGCTCAGTTTGCTCGAATGCAAATTTGCAATTAAACCCTGAAGTCTAAAGTATGTAACCATGTATACACAGCTACCTATAGATAATTTTAGGTCATTCAAAATTGGTAAGTTTGGAGTTCAAAGGTTCTACATAAAGATCCAGGTGTGATCATACAAATCCGTGCCCAGCACCCAGGAGCCTAAGACAGACGGATCACAACCTGAAGGCAAGCCTGTGATACAGCGTGAGATGCTGATGTAAATAAATGAGTAAAGTGAACAAGGAAGAGAAATTATCTGGGTTAGCTCCTTGCAGTGACATTCTCTTGTCTTTCCCCTGGATTGCCCTCTGCAACCACTCCCTTTACCCAGATGGTAATTTTTGCCCTTTCTCAGGAAACTGTTTACCAATTTCTGAGTGAACCTAAATTCAATACTGTAGCTGGAGGAAAGCTAAGGGCCATTCTGGGCTTTCTTCAAATTTATCTTCACAAATATCTGGGGGCATAGAAGTCTCTTCTTGTCGCCAAACTCCATTTCCTTAATCAATTCATGCACACACCTCCACAAGATTGCTTCCCCTGTCTTCACTCCACCTTCCCTTGGTCTCATTTGACCTGGCTTCTCATTTGCTGGAGAAAAATAGACTCAGAGTAAAATGGTCAGTATTTCTGAAACTGAATATACTCATCTTTCCAAGAATACATTTCTACTTGTTCTGGCTACTGCCTTAAGCAATTCATAGTCTTCATACATGAATTTAATTTTCCTCCTCAAGCTCATGGCCATATAGCATTAGATTTCACACTTGCTACATTTATATATATATATATATATATATATATACACACACACACACACCATATATGTAAACATATATGTACATATTTATATATATCAATTATATATGTGTGTGTGTGTGTATATATATATATATATATATATATATATATATATATAGCTACAGGAAATGTAAGTGGAAGAAACTTTATTTTTTCTGACTAGACTGTTTATCTCCAATGTTGATAGAATAGTAGCTGACATCTTTCATTAATTTCTTTTAGTCAGTTAACAAAATAATGGGTTTGGTTTTGTCTGTGCTGGCCCTCAGCACTCTCCCCTATTCCTTCCTCCACTCTCCACTGTTTCTCCCTCCCCCACGAAGAGCCTCATCCTTCCCCTTTAACTCCTGTCACCGTTTGCCTGCATACTGCTGATAAATTCATAAGCAAATGGCTTATGTGAAGAAGGGGTTTAATTTTGTCTTAGGATTGTCTGGCCCCAGTTCTTATTCCAGCTTGGCAGGAGAACTCATACCAACACCAGAGAGGGCAAAGGATCAGGCTACACCATGTCCACAAGACTGAGGGGGAACCTCACTTGCTACAAAACATGTCTGTCCTAGTGGGCTGAAGAATGTGATCTTTCTTAGGCAGCTCCCTCATGTTATCCCCCATGGTCCCACCCATCATGGGCTGGATCGTTCCTCTTCAACTAGGCGATCTCCTGCTCAAGACTTAACTCAGTCACTAATTCTTTACAAATGTGCCCAGAATCAAGTAGGCGCCTGTATCTATCACAATGCCATATATGAACATAGGCAGATCTAGATTTAAACTATATATTATATTACCTGGCTAATATATAACTAATACAAGTAAGCTAATATAAAATAGTTATGTGCATGAGAGGAAACATAGCATATATTGTCTTTCTTCTGTCTTCATTATGCTGTCTTGCTTCCTAGTCCACACTCAGCCTCCTTTCTTCCCACACATATACATCTCTCTTTCTATGCTCAGGACACACACACACACACAAACACACGTTGGTGGGGTCCACGTTCAGGCCATTGTGATATCTAGTGATATGACAACTTAGGTTCCTTTGGGTGCATTCTCAGAGTAGTGTAACTTCATATAATAGTTCTATTTTTAGGTTTATGAGGATCACTCACACTGTTCCCCAGTGTCTACACAGTCCACCTTCTCACCAACAGTGTATAAGCATCCCGCTGCCCCCACCTCCTCACACACACCTCCTTGTACTCCTCTCTTATTTGCTTCCTTAGCACAACTGTTTCAGCTCACGTCACAACGGGGTTTTAATTTGTATTTCCCACACAGCTGAGAATGAGGCGCATTTTCCCCTAAATTTATTTATTGCTTGTAATTCTCCTTTTAAGATTTTTCTGTTCAAAGAGATTTTTATCCCATTTATTGACCAAATGAGTGGTATTTTTTCATATAGAATTTTTGTATAGAATATCAAATATTTTGGATATTTATAGATTATAGATTATCAATCAATCCCCTATTTAGATGTATAGTTGAGAAAGGTTTTCTGCCATTCGGTGGGCTATCTCTTCACTATCTATTTCCTTTGCTGTGCAGAAGATTTTAATTTTTTTGCAATCCAATTTTGTCAGCTCTTACAATTTTTCCTGGCCTCTTAGAGTTCTTGTTATTTATTTATTTATTTATTTATTTATTTATTTATTTATTTTTATTTATCACGAGTGTGTGTGTGTGTGTGTGTGTGTGTGTGTGTGTGCGTGTGTGTACGTGTGTACCAGAAGGTACCTTGTGTGCCTATAGAGACCCAGGAATCATCCTGGATTGCTTTTATCTCCTTATTGCTTCGCTCTGGGGTTTAGCAGGTTCTGCTTTCTAGGCCAGAAATGCAGGCTTCTGCCATTTCTGCCAAGTGTGTTTACATGAAATCTGAGGATCTGAACTCAGATCTGAATCTGAGGTCGTTTATTGGGACACAAAGGCTTTAACTCCTGAGCCATCTGCCAGCACTCTTGGAGTCCTTTTGACTTTCCGTATGGCAAATGTGTTGATGCCTTTCTTGTATATTTTCCTTTAACAATTTGAGTTCCAAGTCTTACATTCAGGTTTAATCCATTGTGATTTCATTTTTCATACAGAGTGAGAGATAGAAATCTAGACTCAGTCTTCTAATTGTGGATATACAGTTTGCTCAGTTCTAATTAAACATTCTGTCTTTTCTGAAATACATGTTTTAGCACCTTTGTCAAAAAATATGGCTGTTGCTGTGTGTGTGTGTGTGTGTGTGTGTGGTGTCTCTTCTAATTCATTCTATGTCTACATTCCTGTCAGTCACATACATATTTATTAAACATGGCTCTGTCATCTAGCTTGAGACAGACACTGTTATGACTCTACCGTTGCTCTTTCTGCTTAGGACTGTCTCTATGATTTGAGGATTTTATGCTTCCATGTGAATTTTAGGATTTTTTTTTTAGTTACGTGAATAATGTGTTTGGAATTTTGGTTGCGATTTCATCAAATCTCTGCTTTAATTTTGACAAGACAATCATATTTACAACATAAAATTTTCCCAATCCATGAGAATAAGAAGTCTTTCTTCTAGTATCTTCAAGTATTTTAAATTTTTCATTATAGACATCTTTTATGTCCTTGGTTATGAGAATTGATAGGTATTTAGCTTTTGAAACTATTGTAAATTAGATATTTTCTCATTCTCATTATATGTGGTATGTAGAAAAGATCCTGATTTTTTTATGTTGACTTTGTATCATAATATTTTGCTATAAGCATTTTCTGGTGAATTTTAAGAATATTTTTTAGATCAGAACACATCATCTTCCAATAAGAATGACTTCTTTCTTTTCTATTCATATCTGTTTCTTCCTGTTATTACTACAGCTAAGCCTTCAATACTTTACTGAGTAAGAGTGAAGAATCGACAACCTTGTTTATGATTTTGAAGAAAAGACTTTGCTTCCTCATTTAATATAATCTTTCCTGTAGGCTCAGATTATAAGTGAAAGTATTCCTAGTTTATTTGCAGCTTTTATCATTTAGGAATGTTCGGCTTTGCCAAAGGCCTTTTTCACCTTTGCTAACATGACTATATGATTTCTGTCCCTGAGTCTATGTGTGATGTTGCATTAGTTAGCAGCCTTTGTTTGACAGTTTTATCCTAGTACTCCATGGAGAAAACCATCAAAGCAGCAACAGCACCAGGTGAAACTAGACTCAGAAATATTCTTCAAATTGGCTAAATTCAACAACCTTACCATGAATTACCATAGAAAAGAAAAAGATAAAAGTACTGCAGATGAAGCTGGGAAGTGAAAACTTAATTAGAATAAAAGTAGAAATAATAATTGAATGAAATCAATGGAAATAAATGAATCAAAAGAATAGGCAGCGAAAGGGATAAAGGAAAGAAGACTGTTGACCAAATACAAATATAAATGGAGAAAACAGGAGAAATTGCTAGGAAAATTCAGAATAAACAGCGGGATTAAAAAATGATGCTATTAAGAAAAAAATTACAATGAAGAAAAGGAATAAAACCTATAAAGTATTCTTTAAAATAAAGAAGAGGGCTGGAGAGATGGCTCAGGTTTAAGGCTCTGCCTCGTAAGTGGAAGGTGCCGAGTTCAGATCCCAGGTACCATATAAAAATGCCAGGCAGAAATGGTGCTGGCCTTCATTTCCAGTCCTAGTGGGAGGAGCCTGGGAATCCCAGAGCTCACCAAGAAAGAGGTAGAAGCAATCCAGGATGATTCCTGAAGTCACCCTTGGTCCTCCACAGGGCACATGTGCTTCCTGATACACACACACACACACACACGCACTCTCTCTCTCTCTCTCACACACACACACACACACAATGAATGAGTGAATGAATGAATGAATAAAGAATAAATAAAAAATGAATAAAGTTCTAAAAAAATAAAGAAGAAATCGTAGTAATCAAAAGGGCAAGGATAAACATATTGTGTGAATGAAACAAAACCTAGAAGGGCCCATCAGAAGTGATGCTACACTAAGTTATCACATGAGATTGGTGGTAGACAGGAGAGAGAGACCACTGTGTTCTAGTCTGCCACTCATGGGCCATTTTTGCCTCACCAGGTGCCCAGGCACTAACTAGTGCCCAGGCAGCCTAGAGGTAACCCAGCTGACACAGGAGAAGATGGGTGGGAGGGGAGAAAAGGAAGGAGGGAAGGGCTGTGGGACGGGGGAGGTAATGGGTGATGAACACACATAAATTCATAATTAATACATAAAAAATCTAAAAATGCATCAGCTTACTGCAGAAGCTTCTTTCTGAGTTTTCTAATATTGGAAGCTACCAGATGGAGGCAGGAGTCACGTGCGAGTTTTCCTGGAGAGTCACATAGAAATGTCTACTCACCCCAGATAAGAGATTAAGGGCAAGGTCAGAGGAACAATCTTATCCCAGCCGAGCTGTGAACGGATGGTTTATTCCTGGTACTGCATTACAGAAGTGCCACACCCTGCCACAGGTTTACCACTCACACAAGCTGCACTACTGAAATCCTCAGTCAAATTTTAACTTCCTGAGATTGTAGCCCCACAAGACTACATACAGCTAGGATGGGAAGTAGAAAGGAGTAGCTAGAGTCTATCACAGGTGGCAATCCAAGGACCTTTCCTCCCGCTCCTTGCATGGTACAATAGTAATACATCTGATCCTGTGAGTGCCTCGTGCACGTAAGTACGTCAGCTCCGATTTCAAGGTGGGAACGTCCATGTTCTGCCCAGAGGACTGATTTCGTCTACAAGTGTTCAGGTGAAGCTAGAGACTTTTTCTGCTCCAATTTATGCTGAGCCCAGAGTGATGGAGGATCAGCTGCTTCTCAGTGCTACAGTCCTGCTTAGGGGCTTCCTGCTGTGCATTCCAGGGGCTCCGTGTCCAGGGACTGGACTGATCCCCATTCACCCCAAACACGACCGACATTCTAGGAGGCTAATTTTTAAACCCAGAGATTTACAACTGTCTTGTGGTGCTGCCTTCCACCCTGCAGTGCTGGTACTTTGATTTCAGCCTCCTTGATTTGTGCTTGCTCCTTATTATCAATCTTTTGTGTGTGTGTGTGTGTGTGAGAGAGAGAGAGAGAGAGAGAGAGAGAGAGAGAGAGAGAGAGAAAGAGAGAGAGAGAGACAGAGATTGAGGTGGGGGGGCGCTTGAGCGTGTATGCCTGTGGAGGCCCAAGTGTGACTATGAGAATCATCCTGGATTCCTCTTCTACCTTATTACTTTGATGGAGAGTTTTCTAGGCCTGAATTTGAAGACCACTGACATTTCCACCTGATATTTTTAAATGTGATCTGGGATCCAAACTCAGGTCCTTTTGCTTGGAAGACAAAGGCTTAACTCTGAGCCATCTTTCCAACACACAGCTCACTCTCAAACCATAGATGCCTTCTCAAGATTGCATCCAGCCACAGCTCTCGAGAAAAGGAATATGATAAATTTGACTTTTTCTCCACTATTGGCCCATTATAGAAGAAGTCACTGTCTCACCACAATCCCCAACTGGATTTGTAGCTTGCAAAAACTACAGGTTTCCTTGTGGGTAGGACTTTAAGTCTCTTTTATCAAATCTACCTGGTTGTCTTTGGGGTGTGGCATCTGTGCTCTGGCCCCTTGCCAAGCATCCTGCGCTACTTGCTCCTACTTGGCATATTGACCTTTTGTTTCTTCACTTGTTTTGATAGTCCTGGGGTTCATTTGTGGTTTCTGATTGCTCTTCCTCTCTTTGGAAGAGTCTGTTCTTTGCTTTCCTGACTCATCTCATTCACCATATCTCATGGAAGCAGCTTTTAGTCCATCTTATCCTTAAAATCTAGTAGCAGGCATTTCATGGGCTAGTGACCAACACTCGAATAAGTGAAATACTAAGTGTGAATTGTAAATTTAAAAATGCAATGAAAGGTTGGTTAGTAACAGTATATTAAGAATTTGATGTTACTTATACATGTAACATAAATACACATTAGCCCTTGCCATTAACCAGATGCCTTCAACATATTGTTTCACAAAGTGTAGCTTTAAAATAAGCCACTTGAGAAAATATATTAGTTGTTGACTCTGTGTGTGTGTGTGTGTGTGTGTGTGTGTGTGTGTATGTGTGTGTGTGTGTGTGTATGTGTGTGTGTGTGTGTGTAACTTCAGGAATCATCCTGGATTATGCTACCTCCTCTTTGTTTTGCTCTGGAGTTTCCCAGGCTCTGCCTCCATCCAGAAGTACAGGTTGTCACCATTTCTTCCTGGTGTTTTGACATGGGACCTGGGACTCGAACTCAGGACAAGGCAAAGGCTTAACCCCTGAGAGGCTGGAGAGATGGCTCAGGGGTAAAGCCTCTGCCTTGCAAAAAGAAGGTCCTGAGTTTGGATCCTAAGTTCCATGTAAAAACATCAGGCAGAAATGGAAGCGATCTGCAATTCTGGCCTTAGTGGGTGGAACTTGGGAACTCCCAGAGTGAAACAAAAAGGAAGCAATCCAAGATGGTTCCCAAAGTCACTCTTGGGCTTCCACAGACACACAGTCCCTTCTGATACACACACACACACACACACACACACAAACACACACAATAAATTTTTCCAAAAAGAAGCATGTTTATGTAAGTATAGCTGAGGATTATATAAGATTTGACTAATTTGAATCATGTGTTATTTCACTGTGCATTACGCTTTTCCCCCTGAAATATTGACATAGTGACTCACAACCCTGTGTTTTAACACTGTCAAAGCTTCAGAGCCCATTAGGAGACCATTATCCTAATAACATACGGCAAACAGTGGGACTGTAGAGTAGTAATGGATACATAATGGGTAATAAATGGCTTGAATTCTGAACAGTAATGGTTGCTAGATTTTCCAGTAATAATATTCTCCTTCTCTTAAAATAACATAACTTGCAATGTCAAAAACCTGTCAGTCGGGGGGTGGGAGGGCGAGGGTCTAGATCGCATTCTGAGTTTGTCACACTGTTCTTGGCATAAGTCATCCTGAGACCTAAGTAGTCTCTCTGCTTCTTACCCAGGAAGTAGAGTCTCCTGACAGGCAGTGCTGGCAGAAGGCACAGAGTGTCTCCTTCAGTTTTTGCATGTGGCAGATTTTAATGACGAGACCCCCCCCCAAAGAAAAACAAATTGATTTATCCTATGCCAAATGCTGTTGCAACTCATTGACCCTGCTCTGTGCTGATTATTTCTCTCTTCTGTCTGATTCCTGGGGATAAAACAGTTTTGACCTCGGCACTTTGCCTCTGCTGGCCTCTGAACGTGCCCCCGATTCCTGTCTGCTGCCCCTGTCCTTGAGCTTCCTTGGCGATGTCTGCTCGCAGCTTCCCGCTGCACAGTGCTGTCCATCCTCTAAGGCAGGTCTCCCTATTCTAGCACCTTCCTGCAAAAACACTCTTGAGACGTTTGGCTGCTTTTGAGAACCCAAACAGTGTGAACCCAGAGACCCATGTCTTGTCCTGACCATTAATTCTCATTCCTTTGCTATCACCAGTAAGTCGGTTTGCTTCTAAAACAGGGGTTCCCTCTGTTGAACCTCAGTTTAAAGTTTCCATTTCTGAAGCTTCCATAAAGTACACTTCCTCAAGAGTAAGGTCCTTGACATTTCCTTCTGACACCAAGCGCCTCTCCTTATGGAACCCCAAGTTCTTCCTTCTCAAGCTTCTGTCTTGACAACTTCTGGGGTGGTAAATTCTATGCATGCATTCTACCAGTAGGCTTTGGGCACTCAGCCATCTGGAACTTTCTGTAGACATGGACATGCCTGCCTGTGGCTCTCCTAGCTCTTTTGGCACTCTACACATGTGGCTCTTCAGCAATGAAATGTAACTAGCAAGGCCGAGGGACTAAATTTATCATCTCAGTTGAACTTAGCTAATTTAAACTGAAATCGACAGATAGTGGCTACAGGACCACAGCTTCATTGTGCCATATGGTCATCTATCCTGTTTAAAAAGCCAGCTCACCAGTACACTCACAGTCCCCCTGAAGCCCTGCAGTTCATACAGAAATATCTATTTGCTGCTCGTAGATACTTCTCCATGGCCATCAGATTTCATTTATTAAGGAAAGCCTCTTGGGATTATAACTGTTAAAAATTGTATTAAATAAAGGGTTGGTGTAGTTTGGCTCCAGTTCTGTAGGTTTCCTTCTCTTCTCATGCCTGTACTCATAGAAGAAATGTTTGCACTATTTGGCTTAACCAACAAAAATGTATTATTCCCTTGCTGATCTTAACATTTACTCTAAGCTATATTTTTGACCTGTGTGTATGGAACTAACAGGGGATAGGGAATGGGAAGGAAGAATTTGCTTCACAGTGAGCAAGAGGAATCTGAGCAAGAAGCACTGAGTTGCTTTTAAGTACACTTCAGGAGTTTTCTAGACTTTTGATTTAAAAATTTGGATCAACAATTTTGAAGATCAGAAATGTTTGTTTACCCATGAAATACATATACTAGCAGCCAGGATTCATAGACCACAGGACTTGGAAGACATTAACATGGCCCTAAAAGGAGTTAACCTGTAGCTAATAGAAGATTTCAATAAACAAGTGAAATATCCCTAAAAATGGACAGCAAGGCTCTGGGGCACTCAGGGGCACGTCACTGTAGAGGCCAGCACAAGTCCACCTTAAGAGGCCTCTAGGTAAATGGAACTGTGTCACATAGGACTCTCTCACTTTTTTCATTCTTGGTGTTGAAGAAAGCCACTGGTTTTTGAACATTGACTCTGTACCCTGCCACTCTGCTGAGCTTATGAATTGGTTCCAGGAGTTTCCTGGTGGAGTTTTTGGGGTCTCTCAGATAAAGGATCGTCTCATCCACAAATAGGGATAACTTGACTTGTTATTTTCCTACTTGTATCCCTTTTATTTCCTTCTTGTCTAATAGTTCTGGCTAAAACTTGGAGTATGATATTGAATAAAAGTGCTGAGAGTGGACAACCTTGCCTGATCGAAGAGGGAATGCTTCAAGTTTTTCATCATTTAGAATGAAAGCTAACCAATGAAATGAGAGACCTATATAATGACAACTTTAAAACACTAAAGAAAGAAATTTCAGAAGACACCAGAAGATGGAAAGACCTCCTGTGCTTCTGGATCAGTAGAATTAACATCATAAAAATGACCATCCTACTAAAAGCAATTATAGATTCAGTGCTATACCAATCAAAATTCTAAGGCAATTCCTCACAGAAATTGACAAAGCAATTTCAAAATTCATATGGAAGCCTAAAAGACCCAGGATAGCCTATAAATAATAAAAACTATGCCAGAGGATGCACCATGACAAACCTTAATCTATACTACAAATCCATAGTAATAAAGACAGCATGGTACTGGCTTCAAGATAGGCACATAGATCAATGGATAAGGGTTGAAGACCCAGAAATAAACCCATACACATACAGTCATCTGATATTTGACTTAAAAAACTCAATGAAAAAAGAACAGCATCTTTAACAAATAGTGCTGGCAAAACTGACTATCCACATGCAGAAGATTGAAACTGGACTCTTACTTGTCACCATGCACGAAAATTCATTCCAAATAGTAAAATACCTTAAAATTAGATTAGTGACTATAAAAATACCAGAAGAAAGAGTAGGTTCCGTAATTGGCCTGGGCTAATGCTTTCTAAATAGGACCCCAATAGCTCAGGAAATAGAACCAACTCTCAACAAATGGAATCTCATGAAATTAAGTAGCTTTTATTCAGCAAAAGATATTATCAACTGAGCAAAATGACAAAACTTATAGAATGGGAGAAAATCTTCACTAACCACACATCTAATGGAGAACTAATATCCACAGCATACAAAGAACTAAAAAAAAAAAAAACACCAAAGAGATAAATAACCCAATTAGAAAGTGGGTCATGGAACTTAAAAGAAATTTTCCCCAGGAAGAAACTGTGAAATGTCTAATAAATACCTTTAAAAAATGTTCTAGCTCGCTAGCCATCAATGACACGCAAATCAAAACTACCCTGAGATATCATCTTGCCCTGGTCATTACAGCAAGAAACCATAAGACATACAACAACACATGCTAGAGAGGATGTGGGGAGAAGGGAAACCGCATACATTGCTTGTGGCAATGCAGACTTGCATAGCCACTATGAAGATCAATATGGCAGTCCCTAAAAAAGTTAAAAATTAAATGCTATATTATCCTGCTATACCACCGTTGAGAATATTCCTTCCCAAATTTTCATCATACTATAGTGACATATGTACATCCATATTCATTGCAACACTATTCACAATAGCAAAGTCATGGAATCAACCTAGGTTCCTCACAGTTGACGAACAGATAATGAAAATGTGGTACATGTACACAATGGAATACTGGTTATATACACAGCCAGCAGGGGGAAAAATAATGAAATTTGCTGGTAAATGGATGGCATTAGAAGAAGTCATACTGAATGAAATATCCAGACAAAGAAAGTCGGATATCACAAGTTCTTCCTTATAATTGGAACCTAATTCCAAGCCCTCATAATGACATACTCAAGGGAAAAATCTTTTTATTACCCATTACGACCATAAAGAGTTAGGATTAGGAAGGTAGAAGAAAGAAGATCCTAAGGGAATGGAGACAAAGGAACGAAGTTCAACAGAGAAATAAGACCACTGTCAAGGAAGACCCATAATTAGGGAGATATTTGATCCCATACATAGTCAGTCTCCTTCCTGATCACTGGTGCTTGGAGTGGTTTGACGTATTGGACGTGTGTTCCCCATCATCAGGGGAGGGTTAGTGATTAGATAGTTGGATGATGTAAGGTTGACCCCACTTAATATTGTGCCCTACTCGTGATATTCCTTCTCCTTCAAGCCTTCTCTTATATGAAGGCTTTAACAATTTCTGTACAGTTGGATAGCTGAGGATCTCAACATCCAGTTAGGATGCAGCCTTGTGCAGTGCAAGAATAGCAAAATGGACAACAGCAAATAACCTGCATACAGAACACCGGCGACTCTACAATGTTCCCCTGGAACCAGGTCAGTCAAATCTCTCCCCATCTGCACGCTCAGGGAACTTTGCAGAAGAGGGGGCAGTGAGACTATAAGAGCCTAAAGGTGGAGAGTTCAGTTGCTGGACAGGTCACTCCACTCAAGATAGGGCAGCCATAGCCAGGAACTCACGGTAATGGGACTTGACCTCATCAGATCTGCATGGTGGACATGTCAAATGTCCCCATGGACAGGTGAGAATCCCATGCATGGTGGGCACGTCAACATGTCCCCACAGACAGGTGAGAATCCAATGAGAAATAGTTTCAGAGAGCAGGATCCTTGGGGAGAGGGTCAGACAGAGGTAGGGAATTACCCATATAAGCTGTCCGCCCAAGTAAGGGTTTCTTGGTCTGCTACAGAGGCCTGAACCCCATTAGAGCAGATGATACAGAGGGAACCCCGGAACACATAGAGCCAAGGGACCAGAGGGAACCCCGGAACACATAGAGCCAAGGGACAGGAAGGTAGGAGGGAGTAGACTGGACCCGTGATAGGAGGGAAGGAAGAGAGAGATGGCGGGGAAATAAGGGAGCAAAGAGCTTGTATAACTAGAAATTTAAAATATTTAAAAATAAATTGAAAAAAGAAGTCAGATGGGGTCTACTCTCATAATGTAATGAATTCTGTTGAGAAGCCAAGTAAATTTTAATGGACAGCAGTAAAACACCAAAGGCACTTGCCCAACATCATTGCAGGCCCAGAGATGTAGACAAGCAAAGATGTTGCATTGCTGAATCTTTTGTAATTAATAAATTTTGTTCTTTGATAATTAAAAGAAAACTAACAAGAAACCTCTTGGAAGGAGAGTATGTGTGATGGGGCATGACAGATGTGATCAAAGTACATCATCTACATGTATGAACATGTGAAATCCATTGCTTTGTAAACTAATGTGCACCTCACTTCACAAGGAAGAAGAAAGGGCCAGGGAGGGTGATTCGTAGTTAAAACTTTCCCCTTGTGAGCAGATGGACCTGAATTCTGATCCCCAATCCCACCTGGAGGTGCAGGCAGGAAAGGACATGGCCGGTCATTCTGGCCCTGGAAGGCAAAGCCTAAGAAAAGGCAAAGCAGACCATGAAGGAGGTGGAGCAGTACCAAGTGATGCCCAAAATCACCCTTGGGCCTCCACAGCACACACACCAAGTATCCTGTTGCATAAATGCCCACACATGCATGCTTACACACACACAAAGAAAAAGGAGGAGGAAAAGGAAGAGAAGGAAGAAGAGGAAGAGGAGAAGGAGGAGGAGGCAAAGGAAGAAGAAGAGGAGGAGAAGAAAGAAAAGGAAGAGGAAGAGGAGAAGGAAGAGGAGGAAGAAGAAAAGGAGGAAGAAGAGAAGGAGGAAGAGGAAGAGGAGGAGGAGGAGGAGGAGGAAGAGGAAAAGAAGGAAGAGGAAGAAGAGGAGGAAGAGGAGAAAGAAGGAGGAAGAAAAGAAAGAAGAGGAGGAAAAGGAAGAGAAGAAAAGAGAAAAGAGGAGGAGAAAAGAGGAAGAGGAGGAGGAGAAGAGGAGAAGGAAGAGGAAGAGAAAGAGGAGAAGGACAAAAAGGAGGAGGAGTGAGGAGGAGTGAGGAGGAGGAGGAGCAAAGCCCCTCCTAGGCACGAGGAGTCACTCTCTCCCTCAGGCTCTGATGCTCTACTGGACTGGACTTATCCATGGTTGGACCCTTTGTGAACTCCATCATTTGTGATTCTTTGTCAGTCCTCTGCTGTGTCCTTAACGTTACTAGCAAGTGTCACAACAGATTTTGGAAATCAAAAATAGAATTCATATGAGTGGAAAAAAAATTGGCTACATACCAGGAAAAAAAATCAGTAATTCCTCAGTGATTGTCAAGAAATTGTCCAAATATTTATATTGCCCTTTCTATTTCTACCTCCAATATATTTCTGGAATCAGGACCATCCTACCAAGTCGATCCTGCCTTACCAGGCTGGAGTGACAGGTCTGTATGTGAGCACTTCAGCAACTGCTCAAAGACATGTGACTCGCCTGCCATGTCTAAACGAGCATTCCATCAGATGGTGAGGTCATTTGTCCATCTCCCAAATGCCAGGGGACTTGCATTTAGTACAACCTACAACACACAGTTGGTTTCTTTTCAGTTCTGGCCAATGTGTAGAACTTTATGTGTTAGACTTCTGGAAGGATCAATTTTGCTAAAGCTAAAAGCATGTGAGTCAAAACAGAGAAACAAGCCAAGGAAGCTATAACAAGAAAAAGAAGCAATAGTAATTGACATCTTTCTTTGAAAAGATTTGTTATTCAGTTGGAGTATCAGAAAAAAGGTACATATGTGACATCACTGAGCTTGCAGCCTGGCTACCAAGAAAAGGAACATATGTGACCTCATGCAATGGGCAGTTTCACTGCAGAGAGAAGGTTGCATGCATGACCTTGTGGGACATACAATCTCGCCTGTGAGCATAGTGGGGCAAATACATGGAGACTCGTCCTGGGTAAACTTCAGAAATGTTACGGTGCACAGGGAACACATCAGAGGAGTTAATGAAACATGGAGCTAGATGCAAGTGCTGTTTTTCTGTTGCCTTGCCAGGATACCGCCTGAAGGGATGCTTTGATGCAGGGACCCTAGGATCAGGCTGTGTTCTTCACGTTTTCATTGTCAGGATGGAAGACCTGACCAAGAGATAACCAAAAAAAAAAGAAAGCAATATGCAGACCAGTGTTAAAGATCACAGTGGCTTCGAACAGTGGAGGACAGGGGGAATGTCCCAGGAGAGAGAGATGGGCGGATAGAGAAGGTCAAGTGCGTCTCCTATGTGAGCCCGTGTCTTCTGCTCTGTGCCTAGGTGCTTAAGCCTATGGAAGCTCTGCTTTCAGACACTTCAGGGAGCAGCAATAGAAGCAGAGGCTTCTATACCAGGGGACTGAGTCTGGCAGTAACTTCAGCTGAATGGAGGGTGGAGTCATCTGCAGAGAGATGGCTGGGTGTGGACAGATTTCAGATAAATAGGGGAGACACACCTCAAGGGCCCCAGGAATTGAAGGAGAAGCCTATACCTGGTGGAAGACAGTGACACACAAGTGACCACTGTCTTAGGTCCAGTTCCAGGTCCAGTTCCCTGAATTATAACTATGAGCTCCTTGGGGCCCTGCTTGGCCTTGCCTTGTGATGGACCTTCAGATTTCAGTGGCGCGATTAAAGGAATATTTACTGTGTTCCTTGAAGAATAGAGATTCCGTGCTAATTCTGCATGAGCAAAAGAACTGCATGTATGTATGTATGTGTGTGCATGCATGCATGCGTGCGTGCGTGCATGTGTGTATGTGCGTGTGTGTTTGTGTATGTGTGGAGGGTGGGGGTGGCAGATTTTTTTCACTGAATGGAACACGTGCAAGCCTGCTGTAGTCATCACTGGATTCAGGGTCTCATATCAGTGTCAGGCCATCTTCCTACTCTTTTGCCCTTCTTCTTCAAGATTATTTGTTTATTTTTATTTTGCAGTCATCAGAATGGAACGTAGGACCTTGTTATGATAATCTGCTCCCATGAAACAGTACTCATACACAATTTAAGGCAAGAAAAGAGAGATTCACTTGGCTCTTGGCTCCAGAGGGGACATAGTCCATTATAGCAGAAAAGACAGGGTGGGCCGCAGAAGCTGGAGGAGGCTGGTTAAAGTCATAGCTATCACCATGGAGAAAGAACAAAAGCAAAAATACAAGAGAAAGCAGGACAGGGCTGTCAAACCTCAAGGTCTGTCCCCCTTTGGCATGCCATCTTCCGGCATGCCATCTTCCAGCCAGGTGCCACTTCTTAAAGGTGCCAGAACCTCACCAAATCAGCTGAGAGCTAAAACACATGTGCTTGCGGGAGGACAACTGACATTCAAACCATGACAGACCTTGTGCATCCTAGACACTAAGCTCTTGCAATACTCTTTAATTTGTATAATTTTAAGACGCTTCTCACTCAGTTTCCCAGGCTGGCCTTGTGATTGAGATCCTCTTGCTTCCGTCTGCAAGCAGCCAGGAGCACAGGCCCGGGCCTCCAGACCCGTTTCTCCTCTGTTTTGCCTGGGACTTTTTCTGGGTCTCCCTGCTTCCTACCCTGTGAGTGCTGACTTCCCACTGAAGCCGGGCTGCCTCCAATGGGCTGTGTAGAGGCAGCCAGCAGAGTCTCCCTCACAGCATCTCAGGACGGTGACCCTAAGGATATCCTTCCTGCTGCTCCAGTGGTCGGAGCTGATGTAGGAGTGAAGCGTTCTAAAAGCTAGCTGATTGGCTAGCTTTTCCTGTATTGGAACTCGGGAAAAGGGATTAGTTATGGCTACCTGTAGTGGTCAAGGTCTTCAAAGGCAGGCAACTGATACAAAGGATAGAAACCCAGTATCCCTCACCTCTTAACAATTGTATCTGCTACTCTGAATCCTCAGAAGATTCAAGGAAAAAGTTCTAGGCCATCCCCTTCTTTCCATTGAATATCCTTGGGCTTAACACCATTGGCTGATATTCCAATTTAGGCTATGCGCTAAAGTCTCTTCTGTAACATTTTTCATCCTGAGGAAAGGGCTAGAGTTTATACCTGAATTCTTTGGGCACTTTCTTGTGGATGGACGGATAGTGCCATAGAAATAAATAGGTTCCAGAAATGACAGGACCTGTCTAGTGAATAGCTGTTTGGTTCAGAATTGAAACAAAGGCAAATGGGGATTCTATTTGGAGGAAGTTGTGCTGAGCACAAGCCAGTATGTCTGCACTTGGAAGATGCAGCTCCACCGCTGTGATGTGGGTCTTCCCATGTGTGCAGATCCTGGGCAGAGTGAGAGTGTGGGATGCGAGCAGGAGGAGAGTGAGGCAGAAAGAGGCATGGGACAGCCGAAGAAAGAAGAATCCTTCTTCCAGCATGGGACTGTGCCTGCATTGACCACAGAGTCCTCCGAGGCCCTGCATCATCTGCTGGACAGGTTTGCAAAGAGTTCTTGAACATTCCCTTTGGAAAATTCCATTTGGCTCTTTCAGTATGGGAAGCTCGGGCTTTCTGGAAAAGCTACTGAGGCCAATCAGATAAGCAACAGGCATCTGTAAAAATTCAACTGAGCAGAAGCAGCAACTGCATGGAATCCTAAAAATATTTTCTCCTCAGCAAGAAAATATTTTGTCCTTAAAATAGCATTTTTATAATAAAAATAAATTTCTACCATGTTCAACTGCAAAACCTGCTGTTGTGGTTCTGAGTCTGCTGCAGGCACACGCCAGTGTTTGCTCAGACAGGAGGCGGCTCAGAAGGGATTGACCCCCCCCCATCTGCCCCAAGTGGAGCTTGTGTCAGCAACGGACTGCACCTCCTGTCAGCCACACACAAAGAAAGAAACAGAAAGCCCGGGCATGTCAGAGAGCCATGCTCTGGGCACTGACGGGTGTGTAACAGAGGCCATGTGAGATGCTCATGCAGAGCTGTGAGGTATCTGGACTTTCACACATCCAGGGCATAGAGGTGCACACTGCAAAACTGTGTCTTTGTGCATCTAGGTGTAGAGGCCACGGGCTCCCATCCCCCGCTTTTTAAGCTTTCTCTTTCAGCGACAGACATACCCAGGTTGTTGACTAACTAGCAGCTTCCATCATGTCTCTTGACAAGCCACATGTTCTCACTCTCTCCTCCCTTTGAATGGTTGTATTTTCTTCATTTACATGCTAAAATCATCACCCATGATCATTACTGAGTGAGAGTGTCCAATCTGGGTCATTGTATACGTTGCAACTAGTGATTAGAAACCTTGAACATGGGCTGAAGAGAGGACTGTGTGGGTAAAAGTGCTTGCTGTGTGTCATAGTTAAGCACAAGTGTCAACTTGATTGTTGAGCGTTTGAGTTCTGGGCACATTTGTAGAGAATTAGTGGTTGAGTTAGGCCCAGAGCAAACCTGCAGGAGATTGTCTAGCTGCTGGGGAAGGCCCAGTCCATGGTGGGTGGGACTAGGCCCTGGAATAAATCACGGAGAGCTGGTTGAGAGAGTGGGCATCCTTCTGTTCACTTGGTCAGATATGATGGTCTGGCAAGTAAGGATTGTCCATCTCTCAGCCATTATGCAGTGATGGTGTGGCCAGTTCCCTTGGCCCTGGAGTTGATATGTGCTCTCTTGTCAAGCTGGACTGAGAACTGTAACTGGACTGTCATAAGGAAATAAACCCCTTGTTCCCTTAAGCTGTTTGATCATTTATCAGCAACCATGCAGTTGAACTGCAACACTGAAAGCCTGATGACATGAGTTCAATCCCAGGAACCCACAAGGTGAAAACGGAGAAGTGACCCCTAAGAGTTGACCTCTGACCTCCACATATGTCTTGGCATGTATGCACTTGTGTGTGTACACACAAACCCACGACCAACTATAAATAAATACATTCATTAATTCAAATTTAATGTCATCACCTCCGTTTCACAGGTGAGATCATTGAGAATCAAGAGAAGTCCTGTGTTCAAGGTCACCGAGCTAGCAAGAGGGGTAGCACTAGACTCCTCCCAAAGACCAAGACCTCAAGTGGAGTAAGCAGAGGTGTCCCTCCCGCCCTGTCAGCTACAGTGTCACCAGGCCCTTTGCTCTGCCTCGGGCCCTAGGCTGACTTGAAGATGCTGGGTGTCCATCCATCATTCCTTTGTGTTTCCTCGGTGTCTTCACATCCACTTCCCTGCCTATGTGCCCGCACAGAGGGAGTTCTGGGACTTGGTCTTCTACACTGGTGGATCTTCCACCTTGGTGCTTTTTCTGGCGGTGACTTGCAGACATGCTGGAGGGCAGGAAGGGACCATCCAGCCAGGCGTGCCCGGCTTTGTAAGGTATCTTGCTGTTTGGGTTCTTCAGCCTTTGGGCCACAAGGACCTCAATGGACCGCTTCCCACAGTGCTTTGCTTCATGTTGGTAATAAGTACTCTGCCTCCTTATCTGGCACTTCACTGAAAAGAAAATAGTTTTAAAAGAATGGCAAGGCCACAGCTGGCATTCAGCAGCTGGTGCTGGACTCACTATCAGAGCTGGTGGAGTGGGTTCATTTAGACTGGGGCTGAGTCACTTTTCTTAACTTGAATTAGGGGCCCTTGTCATTCCTCAGCAGCGTGGAAGTGGCTGTCTGTATGTTGCAAAGTTGATGCTCAGTGGGGCCCGAGGTAAAACACATTTCTGTTTCTTTGATTTTATTCTTCCTAATGAAGAAGGATTTCGATGAGTTTTATTCTTTTCCTGTCTCTTGAACTTAGCTTTGAGAAGCCTAAGTAGAGGCTGTTTCGTGGGGTGTATTTCTCGAAAACCCTGCGGTGAATGAAGACTGGCAAATCAGCTGAGCTGTATCCTGTCAGCCCAGTGTGGAGACAGGCTTGTCCTTTCACTTCTGTGTGGCTTTGGAGGCGCAAGTGAGTGTGTACTGGGGAGCATCAGGCATGCCGGGAGAATGGTCCCTGTGCCCGGAGTGTGCCCGGAGCCTTCCCTGCTGTTTCTCCTTCATCCCCAGAAGAGAGGTAGACCAGGTGTCTACTTCTCAGGGCACGGGTCTGCTTGCTCCTTGCAAGCACTATGCCCTTTAGCCCTGACTGTCAGTTTGACCAAGAACTTGGAGCCCTGAGGTCACGCCTCAACTCAGCACTCTGCCCCAAGACCTCTGGGATCTTTTCATCTTTCCCTCTCATAGTTCCCGTTGTTTTGTGCTGTGGGCAAAACCTGAATGCTTCCCTAAAACACAGCCTCTGAAGCCCTCGCACACAGGGCCTGCGCAGCTGCAGGAGACTCTTCCAGGCAGACCTTCATCCTTCTCCCTGCACTGCTATTGCAGGTGTGCAGCCCTCATGCCTCACTGCCTGCTGCCCCAGGCGTCTGCCGCCATCTGCCCTTTCATACTTGCCCCTTCTCCACGTGGCACCTGCCTCCCTGCCTACTCAGTTGATGGCATAGTCGCCGTCACCATCTCTGTTCTCAGATTATGTTTTTCTTTCTTTTTTCTTTAAAGTAGGTGAGAAAGTAGCAGGTTTCCATGAGGAGTTTTAATGCATATCTCATTTTGGATGATTCCCCACCACCTGCTCTCTGTCACCCCCAACTCTCTTTCCCTGCTGCACCCTTTCACCCTGTGTCCCCCTCCTACTGTGTTCAGATGTCTCCTCTGCCCACTCCCTTAACTCCTCTATTTTCTCCTCTTCTGGGACCCTTTCTAGTTTTCTGTCCTTTATCCATATTTACTCCCACTTACATGTGCATATTTATTAGTTAGAGGCTATGATGGATGTATGGAAGAGAGAGTATAACACAGTATTTGTCCTTCTGAGCCTGGATTATTTCACACAAAATAATGTGTTCCATTTTGATCCACTTTTCTGTGATGTTCATAACTGCGTCATACTTTATGGTTGAATGATATTTTCATCAACCATTCATGTGCTTTAGACATCTAGGCTGATCCATTCCTTTGTTATTGTTAAAAAATGAATAGTGGTTCACATCAATATGTGTCTCTGTGGTAGATATAGAATCCTTAGATTAAATGCCAGGAGTTGCAAAGTCATATGATAGTTTTGTTCTTAGTTTTTTGGGAAGAAAGAAAAAGAGACCATGTCAAATCAGAAATGAAAAGTAGTAAATTAATGTAGATACCAGAGAAATTCAGAGAATCATAAGGGTTTACCTTAAAAGTTTTTTAAATTTGAAAATCTAAAAGAAATGGATGAATTCCTAAGCCAATACGATTTACCAAAATTGACTCAAAATGAAATGATAATTTAAATAGGACAATACCATGTGATAAAATTGAAACTAATTACAAATCTCCAAATTTAATCAAAACAGAATTTTAACAGACTTTCACAGAAGAACTAATGCCAACTCAAATTATTTCATGAAGTAGAAAAAGAAGGAATATTCACAAACTCTTTCTATGAGACCAGTATCACACTGATTTGAAAGTCAAAGAAAGACACTTCAAAAAAATAGAATTATAGACCAAACTCACTAATGAACACAGATGCAAAAATCCTCAGTAAAATACTTGCAAACCAGATCCAGAAACATATCAAAAAGATCATACATGATGATGAAGTCTGTTTCATTCCAGATATGCGAGGATGGTTTGGCATACATAAATCCATAAATATGATTCATCATATTAACAGACTTAAAGACACAAACTACACAATCACTTGTGATCATCTCAATAGCTACAGAAAATGTTTATCACAGAATTTAACATCCCTTCATAATAAATCTCTGGCAAAAACAGTAACTGGAGGAGAATCTCAACATGTTAACGCCTATATACAACAAACCTAATGCAAATCATTATAAATGGTGAGAAATTTGAAGCATTCCCACTTGAATTAAGACCAAGAGAGGACTGTACACTTTTCACCACTCATGTTTAATATTGTGCTTGAGGTCCTAGCCAGAGCAAGGAGGCAGAGGGAGATAAAAGGGATACATATAGGGAAGGAAGAAGTTAAAATATCCCTATTTGCAGATGATATGATTCTATACTTAAGAAATCTATATGGGGGGCTGGAGAGGTGGCTCAGGGATTAAGCCTCTGCCTTGCAGGCGGAAGGTCCTGAAGTCGGATCCTAGACCCCACGTATAGACGCAGGGCGGAAGCGGGGGCAGCCTGCGTTTCTGGTCCTGGTAGGGCGGAGCCTGTGAATCCCGGGGCAGAGTAAACGAGGAGGTGGAGGCGGTCTTTGGTGGTTCCCGAATTCGTCCGTGGTTCTACATACACACACACACACACACACACACTCACACACGCATACATGCACAATTGTATAAATAATAATAATAATAATAAAAAAATCTATATTGCTCTGCCAAAAAACTACTTGAATTGATAATTTCAGTAAAGTGGCAGGCTTCAAAGCCAACATACAAAATTCAGTAACCTTCTTATGTATGACAGACAAACAAGCTGAAAAAGAATTGAGGAACTTAAATCTCATTCACCATCACTAAAAAAAAAATACCTTGGAATAAACTTAACCAAAGAAGCAAAAGACCTACACGTTAACTATACAGAGCTATAGAGACTGTAAAACACCCCTGAAAGAAATTAAAGAGGATACTGAAGGGTGGAAAGATCGTCCATGCTCATTAATTGGTAAAATTAATGTTGTGAAAATGACCATCCTTCAAAAGACAGTATACAGATATATACTCAATCAAAATCCCTACATAATCCTTCACATAAATGAAAAAAAACACAAAATTCATATGAAGGGATAAAAGGCCCCAAATAGTCAAAACAAATATTGGGCAAGAAAAATACTGCTAGAGGTACCACCATACTGAATTTCAAGCTGCATTACTTCTACACTGCAGAACCATAATGATATAGTACTTTACAAAAACAGACATACTAATGAAGGGATTAGAGCAGAAGATCCAGAACTAAGCTCACTCACCTGCAGCTACTTGACTTTTGACAAAGGTGCCAAACACACGTGCTGGGGAAAGAACAGCATCTTCAACAAGTGTGTGGGGAACATTGGACATCTACATGTAGAGGAATGAAAGTTGACCACTGGGTCTCACCTTGTACAAAAATTAACTCCACGTGATCAGGGACCTCAGAGTTAAATTGAAAACTTTGAAACTTTTAGAAGAAAGAGTGTGGGGAAATGCACTTGAGTTGAAAGGACTAGGTAAAGATTTTCTGAACAGAACCTCAAAGGCCCAGGAAGTAAGACCAATAATCAACAGGTGGGACCTTAGGAAATTAAAGTTTCTGTTCTGCAAAAGAAATTCTCACCTGTGCAAAAAGACAACCCACAGAATGAAAGAAAATCTTTGCTAGCTATGAATCTGACAAAGGATTATCCTCCAGAGTATACAAAGAACTTAAAAAGAAATCCAACTCAATTGAAAAATGAGCCCTAGAAGTGAAAAGGGACTTCTCACAAAAAGAAATTCAAATGTCAAATAAATACCTTCAAAAATGTTCAACTTCCCTGATCAAGGAAATGCAAATTAAAACTACCCTGCAATTCTATCTTACCCCAGTTAGATTGACAAAGGTCAAAAGCCCAAATATGAATGAATGTTGGTGAGGATATGGAAAAAAGAGAGCACTTATTCCTTGGTGGTGAAAGTGTAAACTGTTACCATCACTTTGGAAATCAATATGGAGTTACCTCAGAAAAAGCTGAAAGCAAAACTATCATATGACTTCTAAGAACTATAACCAAAAGACTCTACATCTTACTACAAAGACACTTGTTCTTCCGTGTTCATTGCAGCTCTATTTGCAATAGCAAGAAAATGGAATCAACCAACATGTCTATCAACAGAGTAATGGGTAATGAAGCAATGGCACATATGCACAGTGGAATACTATTCAAGTATCAGTAAGGATACATTATAGAATTTATTGGTAAATGGGTGGAACTGGAAATACATTAAGCAGGATATCAGAGATACAGATAAACAAACACATGTTCCCTCTTATATGTAGATGTTAGTCTTAGACTTCTGTCTGGAGTATTTGACATTGAATTCTGATGTAATTATGTAATTTGCTGTACATAGTTTGTTAGGGCTACTTATGGGTCTGAGATACTTGGGTCATATGACATACTTTGATGTAGGATTTGGAGGTAAGGTTGAGCATTTTGATGTGTTTGAAGCACGGACGTCTAAGGATTTGATGGAGGATGATATTGCACATAGTTGATGAGTGTTGCCTACTGTGTTGGAGGATTTGTGTGGTACTGTGGTTCTCATACCTTGGAATTGTGCATTTGGTCAGGTCTTTGGACAATGTGGAGTGCTTTTGTGTTTTTGTCTTTGTGTGCTGCAAAATGCTCTGTGGTGTTGCATTTCTGTTTATGGTTTGGGAATTTTGTTTCCTGTATAACTTTTTGTGATGTATACTCTTGTTTTAATTTTGTGAAGCAATTGAGCTGTAGAAAGAGAGAAGCATCTATACTGAGGTGGCCATACTGGGTTTTACTCCCACCAGCAGTGGATAAGTATTCCTCTTTCCCCACATCCTCACCAGTATTTGCAGTTATTTGATTGCTTGATGGTCATTCTAGCTAAGGTGGGATGGGATATCAAAGTGATTAAGTTTGCATATCTTTGTTAATGAGATGCTGAATAAATTTTAGACTATGTATTGACCATTTGCTTATCTTTTAAGAACATTTTATTTGGATAGTTGACCTTTTAAATGGATTGGCAGTTTTGTATTTAAGTTATTTTTTGCATATTTTTGAGATATTAACCCTGACCTGAAGTATGACTTACAAAGAATGTCTTCCGACTCTGTAGACTCTCTGTTCACTCTGTTCTTGGTGTGAGGAAGCTTTTAACTTCACACAATCCTACTTGACAATATATGGCACTGTTACTTTTGCTATTGTGCGTCTATTCAGAAATGTTACCCGTATCTGTTTCTGAAGTGTTTCCCATATGCTTTTCCTTACAGTTTCAGCATTACTTGTTTTGAATTAAGGCATCTGACCCAGTTTGAATAGATTTGGGGGCAGTGTGAAAGGTACAGATCTAATCGGATACTTCTACAAATAGAGGTCTAGTTGTGCTTGTTGAAAAGGCCATCATTTCTCCAGTTCACCCCTTTTACACCTTTGATTAAAGTTGAAGTGTCCTCAGCTCTTTAAGTTTATCTCTGGGACTTCTATAACATTCTGTTGATCTTCATATCTACATCTGTACCAGTATCATACCAGTGCTTATCACTATGGTTCTGTGGTGTAGTTTGAGGTCAGTAATGTGATACATCAAGCTGAGTTCTTAGTACTTAGAATTGCTCTTCATATCTGTGACTTTCTATGTTTCCCTGTGAGTTTAAAGATTGTTTTTTTTCTGGTTCTATGAAAACTATTATTGGAAATTCCATCAGGATTACATCAAATGTATCGACTACTTTTGACATTATAGTCATTTCCATATAATTGTATCAATCCAGGATGTTAATGGATGGAGGAAGAGGAGCTTTAATTTTATACAATTGGACTGAAAGGAGGGATAATTCCCAAAGTGCTCTAGAAAAAAAAAAAAGTTCAGTGTGTTCTTACAGTTTATATTATAGGAATAGAGAGAGGGGTGGGGAGAAAGTGGAAGCCCCAGTCAGGGGAGCATTCAAGCAGGACGTACAAAGCCAGAGCCATGCTTAGCAGCAGCCAGGGATGTTGATTCAGACTTGTCATAGCTTCACCTGACTCCGTGATCACGATTTACCCAGGTGCCACTCTGAAGATGTGGGGTGTGACTCAGGGAAATCAGAACTTTCCTGTTAGCCAATGCTTAGCAACATATTTAATTCTTGTTATGATTTTTTGCCTGGTAACAATTTAATAGTTTATTTTCCTACATCAGCATGTTCTTCCACTTCTTCGTCTAAGGTTTTAAAGATTTCCTTATAGAGGCTTTGTCCTTGTTATGTTTTCTAGACTTAATTGAGGCTGTCATAAACTAGAATATTTTTCCTATTTCTTTCTTAACAATGAGCATTGCTGTGGATGTAAAAGCTACTTATTTTTATGTTGATTTTGTATTTTGTTATTGCGAAAGTATTCATCAGATGCAGCAATATTTTTGGTGGAACCCATGGGGTTCTTTTTGTTATAGAATCATGTGACCTACAATAAATCAAGTGAACTTCTTTTCCAATCTGTACTTCTTTTGTAACTTTCTCTTCTGTGATTTATTTAGCGAAAGCATAGAGCACTCTAATGAATAATAGAGAAGATAGTGGGAAATCTTGTGCCAGATTTTAGAGGAAATACAGCTTGTTGTACATAGTCTTTATGTTGAGGTACTTTTACGTGAAGGCACATTTAACTTTGTCAATGTTTTTTTGGCACCCATCAAGATATCTGGTGACTTCTGTCTTTATGTATGTTCATTTTGGTGCTAGCCTTGTGTACATTGAACCAACTTTGATCATTATGGGTGATATTCTTAAGACGATCTTGAATTAAGTTTGGGAATATTTCATTAAGGATATTTGCATCAGCTAATCAGTGAAGTTGGCCTGTACATTTCTGATTTTTATTGTGTCTTTATCCTGTTTGGTATCATGGATGTACTGACTTTAGTAGTGATCCCTCCTTTCTTTAAGGAACATTTTGAGAATCATCAGTACTAGATATTCCTTGAAGGTTTGCTAGCATTCAACAGTGTATCTTTCTGGTCAATAGATTTTTCTTTCTTTCTAAGAGATTTTTAAAACATTTATTGTGTGTGTGTGTGTATGTGTGCATGTGCACGTGTGTGTGTGTGTGAGTGCAGTGCATGCACTCTAGAAAAAAGCATCAGTTTGTTTTTACAATTTAAATTGTAGGAATAGAGGGGCAGGCAGAAAGTGGGAACCCCAGTCATGGGGAGCATTCAAGTAGAACATACAAAAGCCACAAGGACAGCTTGTGGGAGTTGATTTTCTTCATCCCACCATGTATGTTCTGATTATCCGTCTTGGTGGCAGGAGACTTTTCCAGCTGAGATAGCTCACCAACCTTTGTAAAGATATTTTTAATTCCTGTTTAAATCTCTTTGCTTCATGTGAATCAATTTAGTCTTTTTATCTTCTGGGTTTAATTTTGATACATCATATGTGACTACAAATTTATCTGTTTCTTTGAGATTTTCCAGTTTGTTGGAATATAAATTTTCTAAATATTTTCTTGATCATTTTCTGGATTTCATTGGGATTTGCTGTTACAACTCACTTTGCATTCATAATTTTGTCAATTTGTGTTTTCTTTTCCTTATGCCTAGTTTGGCATGGATTGGTTAATTCATTAATATTTATTTATTTATTTATGTATTTATTTGGAGCACTGCTATTTAAAAAAAACAACTTTAGCATATGTGTGTGTATGTGTGAGTGTGTGTGTGTGTATATCAGAGGGCATTGTGTGTCCCTGTAGAGCACCAAGGGTGACTTTGGGAATCATCCTGGATGGCTTCTACCTCCTTTTTGCTTTACTCTGTAATTTCCTAGGTAGTGTCCACCAGGGTCTGAAGTGCAGGCCACCACCATTTCTGACAGGCATTTCTATGTGGGACCTGGGATCCAAACTCAGGATCTTCTGTTTTCAAGGCAGAGACTTAACCCCTGAACCATCTCTCCAGCATTGTTAATCTTTTCAAAGAGCCAACACTTTAACTGGTTATATATTGTTCATTCAGCATCTTTTTCATTAATTTCTGTCCTGATTTTTATTGTATCTTGTCTTTTGCATTTGGGATTAGCATCTTCTTGTCTTTCCAGAACTTTGAAGTGTATCATTGGATTATTTCTTTGAGTTCTTTCTGATCTTTTAACATGGCTATTTCAGCTATGGACCACTCTCTCAGAACTCCCTGGCTGTATCACAGATGATAAGTCTATCTAATTCTTGGCTCTAATTTCAGTGAAAAGCTTACCTAAACCTTCAGATATTCTCTCATGGCCTCTTTTGTCCCATAAGTTCTTATCTTGGAAATTTCCATGGTGCTCATTGATTTGCCTTCCTCATTTATACTTCTGTGATCATTATCTCAACCTTGACCTTTGTCCCTGAGATTTGGTTTTCTGCTCAGTCTTCTCTGTTGCTGATCCTTTCTTCTGTGGATTTCATGTGATTCAGACTTTTCTTTCCAAAATTTCTCTTTGGTAATTTCACTGTATGTTCTTTGTGAAATTTTTCCTCCATGTTTTTAGTACTGTCCTTCCAAGTACTGACTCTCATTTCCTTGATAAAATTCTTACCCACGTCTTGAATTTTTTTCCTTTTCCCTGTGTTAGATTAGATTCTTTATCTGTTTATTCAAGGTCCCTTCCTAGTATTGGAACCTTTTTAAAAAATGATACTCTGGGCCAGTGAGATGGCTCAGTGTATAAAGGTGTTTGCTGTGACTTGAGTTTGACCCCTGAAGCCTACGAGGTGGGAGGAAAGAAGCTATGCGATGAAAATTGTCCTCTGGCTTCCACACATACACTGTGTTTTATGCACGTCAGCGCGTGTGCACGCACACACACAACATGCATATGTACACAATTAATAAAAAAAATTAAAATGTGACTCTGAAGTCTTTGCCTGGCAGATGAACAGTCTTCTTGTTGTTTTTGATGTATGGAGATTGTCTTTTGTGAAGCTGTATTATCATCTTATGTTTTCTGTGTTTCTTTGTTGTGCCATGGATAATATCTTGAATATATGTGTCCTCCAGTTTGTAGCTTTCACAATTTGTTTGTTTGCTTTGTTTTGTTTTTGTTTTTCATGAGTCCTCCTGGTGAGTTATCTTTGTTTAGATTTATATACATATGGCAAGTTGATTTCAGTAATAGCTATGATGATTTAAAGCTTCATATCACATTTATTTATAACTAGTAGACATATCAGAACTAAATAGAGATTTGTGGATCCATTCCTCTTGCTTTTTATGTACAGTTAAATACTTAAGCCTTTGTATAGCTTAGTAAAGATTCTCCTGTGTGGTCAAAACAAAGATCATTTCCACAACTTAAACTTCTCAACTGTCTCATTCCACCTCCCTCCAGAAGTGGCCATCCTTCAGTCACCTGCTTCACCACTGATGAATACTGCCTGCTGTATTTCTTGCAATTGTGCATACAGTGTACAGCACTTATATGTTGTCTCCCTTGAATCTGTGGTTTTATTTCTAGCTTCTTTCTCTGTAGATCTGAGCAAAAATAAGGCAAAAAGTGCTCAGATCTTGGTTTGCATTTAGTCTACAAGCCTCTGTCTTTTCTTTTTAAGTAATTTACCTCCTATCTTGCAAAGATCTCCCTTTCTCCCTTCTTTTCTCTCTCTCTCTCCCTTCTCCCTCTTACCCTTTTTCTTCTCTCTCTCCCTTTTCTCTCTCCTGCTCTTCTCCCCTCCATTTCCTTCATTTCTTTCTTCTCTCTCATTTTTCCTCTTTTCTCTTTTCTCTTTTCTTCCCCTCTTCTCCTTTTCTCCTTCTCTCCTTTCTCCTTTCTCCTTTCTCCTTTCTCTGTCTCCCTTATTCATAATCAGGACCAACAGGTTCTTTAAAATGTGGTTTGATGTACATCATGAATTTGGAAGGTTCTTGGACATTTAAGAACCTTCAAACCCTTATTCTGCATCCTCTTTTGGCCCCCTCCTTGTAGAATGATATTTGCACATATGTTGCACAGTCTGAGAGCATCCCACGTGTCTCATGATCTGATCTGATTTAGTGACTCTCTTTTCTTTTGTGCCTTAAGATGATTTTTCTAGTTTGTTCTTCATACCACCTGTGTTAGCTTCTGGTGCCAGGCTGCGGTCAGCTCCTTCAGTGAATTCTTCATTTCACATTCAAAGTTGGTAGTTCTGAGATATCAGTTTGGTTCTTTGGTAGAGAGAGTACATTTTATGCCAAAAAGTCTACATATTTTCATCCATCTTATTTTATATTTCTAATTTGTCTCTTCTGTGTAATGGCCACCTTTCCTGACTTCAGTCACTGGGCTAGCTGTGGCTGAATTTCCTGTGGTCACAGGTCACATCGTCATGTTTCTTGGTGGGCCTCTGCATCCTATGGATTTATGCTAGATGTTTCAGAGAAGAGAACCATAGGGCTCCAAGTAAATATTTTTTTTTATTTCAAAAGGACCATGACTTCCTCTAGCTAGGCAGCAGGTATAAGAGGCTTTAAAGGGTTGAAGGGTGATCCTCAAATCCACATATTTCCACCTCTTGACCTCTAGAGCCTGTAATCATGATGTTATTTGAGAAAAGTGAATTTTCTGATGTGATCAAGTGAGATATCTTGAGAGATGCTCCTGAGGCTATCATGGGCCTCACTCTGTGGTCTGAGAACAGAAAATAGTCTACTGACCACTCTGACCAGCTTCCTGACCTCCTGCCCCTGCTGCTGGCCCCCGTGTGCCCAACCCCCAGGGCTCGCACTTCCTCCACACCTGTGTGCGGTCAGCTGTGCATGTCAGTAGTAGCCCGAAGATGGGTCTTGTGCTCTTTAGGGGGAACCCACAGGGCAGAAGCAGTGGCCCACCTCAATTCAGGAGGGAAAGGATGGCCCCTCCTTTCTGTAGTCAGCCTTCTGGCACTCTTGGTTAGTGAAAAAAAATGTTTTGATTAGTTTCTAATTGTGTAGTCCTAGTGCTTTAAATCGGCAAAAATCCCTAAAACACTAGCAGCAGAGTCAAATTATTAATTATAGACCTTTAAAATTTGCTTCATTATCTAAAACATACAAATTTATATGTGTGTACAAGGTACCATGTGTTGTTGACTATATAGTTAAATATATTTAATATATCTTTATTATATATATAAGTATATATTAAAATATATATTTACAGTAGGTAAACTGTCTATTTCCCTTAAACATTGATCATTCCTTTGTGATGAAAACATCAAAAAATTCTTTCTTCTAGGTTTTTCAAAACTGAAACCCATCATTTTCCTGTCATTATCCTACTGTGCAATATCACACAGAATTGCTCCTGACTGTAACTTAATCTCCATCAACCAGCTGTCTCCATCCCTCCCTCTTCCCTCGGTTTTATGCTGCTTGTTTCTCTGTGTGCCGAGAACATCTCACTTAATGCAATGCCCTGCAGTTCCATCCATATTGAATGGCAGGACTTCATTATTTTATGACTAAGTCACATTCCAGTGTGTATTTGGGGCAGATTTTAATCCATTCATCATCACTTGGTGGACACTTGTTCCATTTCCATTCCTTGGCCATTATGAGTAATGCTGTAATAATAAATGAAATGCGGACATTTCATTGACATTTGGCTTTATTTCCTTGGATATATCCAAGAGTGGAACATCTTGATAATATGGGAATATTATGCTATTTATTTATTTGGGAAGCATTCATACTGTTTTCCAAAGGGCTGTGCAGATTACATTCCCACCATCAGTAATACAGGTGCAGTGTGGCTTATCTTTTGCCTTTCTGATGAGAGCCGTTCTTACTGGGGTGAGGTGAAACTCATTGTGATTTTATCTTGCATTTCCCTGATGATCAGAATTGAGGCAGTGAACATTTTTTTATGCATTTGCCCATTCATAAATGCTCTTTGGAGTTAAATTTTAATATTAATTACATGGTACATCTGAGTTAATGTATAATTGTACTAAAATATATTTATAATTGCCCATGTAATTGGAAATATCACAAGCTAATTATCAATACCATATATTTAACATCAGTGTTAGATAAGGGTGATGCATGAAATTTGCAAAACGCATTAATTTCTGATCAGAGATTCCAAGCTCAAGAATTCCAAGGTCAAAAATTGGAAGAGGCAGGGGATTAGTGGATAGCCATGAAAAATTCTCAAACATACATAGAGAAAAATTGTAAAAGTGTCTATCTGTACAGTGATGGTTGCTTTGTCCATGTCTAGTGTAAGTACAGTAGAAAAGAACCTTAGGTGCTTAGACCCTTGTCTGTTGTTTACTACCAGTGAATGCACAGTTGTAGAGAGCAGAAGCCAGGTTGTGGATGTTTGCTGTTCCCCTTCCAACCCCTTTTCTGTATCAACAGCCCTGTTTGGAAACAAATACAATTTCATCAAAAATGAGTTAGATTTCTGACACTAAAATATGCACAAATAAAATACAAGAGAACATGAGCAAACATGTTAATTACAAACATTCATTCTCCTGTCTTGCTTGAAAAGTTATCGTCTGGCTAGACTATTACTTATTTCTCTCCAGCAGCCTAATTCACTTCAGAGTCATTGTTTGCTTGCTGTGAGGACTTGGCTGCAGTGAGGAAGGCAAGGCTTCTGCCACCCAGTGGAAAAACTACCTCTTTCCGAGAGTACACGCTATATAAATACAAACAACTTATGCAGAATTTTGAATTCATAACACAGTCTTAAGCCTGATTTCTTTCCTTCTAAAAGCTGTATACATTTATTTTAATGACCCAGCATAGTCTCCAGGATATAACTGTAATCAGCATGTGAATGGATCCTATTATACATACATTGTATTGTTGAAATTGTGCCAATATCTTCATCTATTATGATTGGGCATTTTTAGATAAAAAACCCACACTTTTAATTTGAATAATGTTAGAATGAAATATAAATTCCTTTTGTTTAAAGGGACTAAACAAAGCATTTACCTTAAGTATATTTGCTAAAAACAGATTTTCTAGGACTCCTAAGCATTGAGTGTCAGTAGATACCAAGCAATGTCAGTTTTCTCAGCAGCTTCTGTTTGTACCCAGATCAGAGGCCTTGGTGTCACACGAGACCACTCAACTTTATGGTTACAAGATCTTAAATCCCATTTCTGAGCAGGGCCTGCCATCTATTGTGTTCTCCTGTCTGTCTCATCAGACACTCCTCCTTCTGGTCTCTGAACTGACCCAGGGCATCACTGTCTGAAAAGAACCAAAGTTCACCAAAAAGTACCCACCTGTGGCCACCCCCCTCCCAATGACTCCTCTGTGCGCCCTTCCGCACAGTTCAGCCACAACTGACACTCAGCCCTTGGTCAATCTTGTATCTGCTGACCAGCTGGCCTTCCTGCTCTGGTCAGTCCTCTACGGTAGCACATGGCACTGCTTCTATGTTCCAGGGCAACCAGGAGCCATAACTGAGTGTAACCAGAAGGAAGCGCCAGTTTCCTCGGTGGGTTTCTGTTTGCTCAGAGACTCATCTTTCCAGCATTACCATCTGTTTCAGTTTTTCCTTCTCAGTTGTGATAAAGTGGCTGATAAGAAGCAAACTTGACAGCAGGTTTTTTTTTTTGGCTCACAACTCCAGGACACGGTCCATCACAGCAGGGAACGCACAGTGGCAGCAGCTTGAAGCAGCCGGCCACACTATAGCCACAGTGAAGAAGCAAGGGACAAATGCCTGCCTGCACCCAGCTCGCCTTTTGAACTTTGCACAGCTCAGGAACCCCTGCCTAGGGCAACAGTCCCATTCACAGTGACAGATGTTCCCATCTCAGTCATGGCAGTCAACACAGTCCTTCCCAGAGGCTTCTCCCGGGAGGTTCTACTTTGTGTCACATTGACATTTGAGTCTAAACATCATCCTGTCATCGTTAGTCTAAATGCTTCAAAGCCAGCTGATACATCTTTTCTGAAACTTACTTGGTTTGCTCATTTCGACCCTATTTCCGCAGCCCTGTCTTCAGTCATTCCCCAAAAGGCCAGCCTGGTACTATGTGATCGTTCATAAGCTTTTCTACTGCGCACAGCTTTCTAGGAGAAATTCCACGACTGTGCTTACGATCACCATCGTGGTTATGAAGAGCACTTTCGTCTGGGCTCCACTCTTGGTGTCTGTTCACAGTGGACTGTGTCAGTCAAAACTCTGGTTGCTTTTGCAAACACACACATGTTGGTCTCCACCTGTTTTGAACTAGTGTCTCGTAGGTGCTTCTCTGACATACCATCATGATTCTCTTACCTTCTAGCCATAAGGGTATTACTTCTAATTCTTTTGCCACTTTTTCCTAGACTTGCTCAGCACATCCTGCCAGACTGATGTTATCTGTAGGAGAGTCCCCGCGGAGCTTAATAAATGTCTGTTGACAGCATTTGAGGCTGGGTGCAGAGAGCCAGTAAGGAGCAGGGCTGGGAAGACAAGGAGCGAGCTGAGTTACTAGAGAAAGTCTCAGGTGGGCGCCCAGCCACTGCCAGCCTTGGGTACCATAAGAAGGAAGCCAGGGAATAAGCCCTTAACTTCTTTTGTCCCATCCTAAATTCTGCCAATACCTCTCATTGACCAAAACCCAACAGAAACCAGAGAGGAAAGCCCACTAGTGCCATTCTCTCCAGGTCTGCATTTGTGGTGCCCTATGCTCGGGGACACATGAGAGCGTGGTTCGTCTCACAGAGCATCCCTTGCCACCCAGCCTCACTGCCATGCATCTCTGGTACACTTGCCACCTCTGTGCCCCTCACTGCTGACCTGTGCCTCATCCATCTCGCGCAGAATCCAGACACCAGCATTCACTTCTCTTCTGCGTATTTCACTTGAATACTTCATGGGAACGCCTCTGAATGGATCAGATTGGAATTGACTTTATTCCTACTTCAACAACAAATGAAACCACACCAAGCAAATATTAAGGCCTGTTTCTTATCCTGTATTTCTTGTCTAGCAATAGCACATGAACTGATTTTCCCTTCGGTTTTGATTTTTATCCAAGTTACAACGTACAAGTAGCTATTAGCAAACAAGTTTTGTTACAGTGGTCCCTCATTTCAAGACCCTCCCTCCCATATCTTCCCCTTTAAAAAGTCAACCATGTCCAATTTTTGCCCAGTTTTTATCATGTTTATGCCTGAGACTCAAAGCAGACTTATTTTGCATGTTTTGACTTTTCTGTGTGATCCTTGTGATGTGAGACATGGACAGAACTCTCTCGTCTCTCCTTACCCACAGGATCCCTTCTTTCGCCATCTGTACCTTAGGTCTAGCTCAAGTTATAATTTCAGTTACGCTCAAATTTATACTTTACACCTTTTAGTGTAATCAAGAAACACATGTATCTACTCTAGCATTCTAAAGGAAACAGATGACCTAAAAGCGTTTCAGACATCTCTGTGTATTTTAAAGAATATGATACAATATGATATGAAAACAATGGTGAGAAGAGCAAATATAGCTCCTTAAAATAAATAGAGAACTAGATTACACTTCAATGGATCTTTTTTCCTTTTCACATTCTTCGGGTTCTTGGAAATCCTTCTGTATTGTAAGCAGTGCACGTCCTTTTTGAGTTGGTAGTACAGAGATAGATCTAAAGTTGAATTGTAGATTTCCACTGTCAGCCATTGTCCTAGTAAGAAAGATGACGGGTGGCAGGCGCCTGCTGTAGAGTCATAAAGGAAATGCTCTCTAAATTAACAACGAATGTGCAGCGTTTCCTGTCATCGCTGGATTTACTGCTGCAGGGCTGCAAACTTTATAAACTTTATGGCAGAGGTAATGAAAATATTTATGTTAGCTATAATCATAAACTGATTTTGAGATTACATGTCCTCATGCTGCTTATGAAAAAGCTTTTTCTTCCTAAGGTATTACCCGTAGACGGGGAGTCTCAGAACCTTGAATATGAGGTTATGGTGCCTAACAATGAAAAATATTTAGGTATTTCTGAACATGAATTAAAATCCTTGGGCTTCTATTAGAAATGTGGCTAATTTTATGTCTGGTGGGATTTTTTTTTTTTAGACAACATATCCTGTGGGAAAAACTGATTGTATTCGTATAACTGTAACCATAGAAACAGAGGCACGGAAACATTTGTGGATCGGCTTGTCACAAATGGAAAAGGGGAAGCAAAGGCCTTCTGTGTCAGGATTTTGGCTGGATTTCTCTGAAGGTCCCTATTTTATGAAAGTGGAAAGGATCTGTATTGTGTGTGTGTGTGTGTGTGTGTGTGTGTGTGTGTGTGTGTGTGTATTTGAATTGTCATACATATACTACATATATCCATTGGATGTATGTAGTGTATATATTGCCTTTGTGGGTACTTACACACCTGCGTGCACATGAAGAGGCCAGAGAACGTCAGATATCACTATCCACCATGGTCTTTGAGACATGGTCTATGACTCACTTGGTTACAATTATCAAGTCCCAATAATCTTACTTTCTTGGCCCTTCACAGCTGAGCACAACCACACTGGCTTTATACTCAGGTCATCAGGCTTACACAGCAAGTGCTCTTACCTGCTAAGCCATTTCCCCAGCTGTACTTTGTTTTTTAAGTCATCCTTTGCTGCTTTAGTTTGGCAACCAGTGCACTGATTAAACAGCTCTGTTGTCTCTGTGATAGTCTCAAGAAACATTTGAAAGTTTTTTTTTAAACTAACCTCAGAAAGTGCTGTGTGGTGAAAACCTAAAGATTTTTGCCCTCCCGCTGACACCTAGTGAGTTGAGATTTGCATAAATATTGCAAATCTACTACCTTGAGAAATACGGCGGACATAGGCCTTGACTATGAAAAATAGTTTAGAATAGCCATAGCGAAAATGTTAATTTTCTAACCTTTTGCTTAAAGCTTCTTCCACAGCAGTGCTCGGAAGACGGCTCAATGGTAAACTACTTGCTATAAAACACGAGGACCTGAGTTCAGATCCCCAGCAGCCTTGCACAGAAATGCCAGGCATGGAAGTGTGTGTTTATAATACCAGTGTTGGTGCCAGATCCTTGCATGGCATTAGTGAGAACGCAGGGAGTGATAGAGGACGCCCAATGTGGACAACTGGCCTCTAAGTGCGCATGCTACACACACACACACACACACACACCACAAGTACACATATAAACACACATACACACCACAAACACACATATACACACATACATACACAAGTATGCGTGCACACACACATATACACCATAAGCACACATATACATACACATTCACACACACACAAGCATGCATGCACACACACAAGCACACATACACATACACATATACACACATACACAAATACATTTGCATGCATGTGCACGTACCACAAGCACACATATATATACACATACTTATACACATATACACACATACATACACACAAGCATGCATGCACACACACAAGCACACATATACACAAACACCACAAACACACATATACATACACATACACACACATACATACACACAAGCATGCGTGCACATACACACACACACACACGCACGCGCACACAAACACACTTTTTCATAATACTTACAAGAATAGACCAGCAGACAAGCAGTTTGTGAAATAGTTGATAGTTTGGGGGGCTGGCCAAGGAAAGGGATCAACATGAGTCAGAGTGTGGGCACACTGCTAAGAAAGAACACAGGAAGCAGGTTTTACTTGCACACGGTCTGGGGAGCAGGAGGATTTCAAAGTCAGTGATGTGGAAGTGAGGGAGATACTTCTTGGTCCCTGTGTGTCTGTCTTATAGCCTCATATTTAAGATGGTATTGGTGATATGAGAATCAAATCTTTTAAAAGAATATACGAGTTTCTCTTTCCTTCACAATCCTTCCCTCTCTGTCTTTGCCTGGAGAAAGTTAAGTAGAATCATTCCTTGTCCAAACCCTATGTGGAAAAACCTAGTTTGTTCTAGTTACCATCCGTGCATTGTCCAGGGATGTCTTATTTTCATAAAAATGCTCTTTTGTGCTTTTTTAAAAATGGGTTTTTACTCTGCTGCAGTAGCTTCTGATCACTAACCCAGATATCCTCATACTTACTTTCCTGTATTGTCCCCTCAGTAAAACCATTATCTATGTTTGGCTCTGCTATTTGGCGTTTGTGTGATCTCAGTCTTGCCAAGCCAAGCCCCTTAACTTCTATGAGGCTCTATTTATCATCTATGAAAATAACATATTGTGGACATTATGTGATGAGATTTATGCATTACTTGTTCTGTCATATGTTATGTTACATCCGTGCCTGGAATGTGGGAGCACAGTAAGTCAGAGGGCACCTCTGTCCTGCCTGGCACTCTTGCTCTTGGGTTACAGTGGTGTACGTAAAGGCAAGACATTGCATTCTTGCCTACAGAGGGACAAGTGTCTGACCTGCACATTACCCTGCATGCTCTCATGCCGCCCCTCAATATGCCCCACCCCCCAGGAAGCAAGATGAACCCACCCTTATTAGCACAAGTAATGTAATGAGTGTCAAGACAACATAGTAAACTCAGTTCTCTTCCTGGAATGTAACTCAAGCTTAGTTAACTAACTCAAAATGCCTGTAATTAAACATGAACCAGGTACAGGAGAGAGTGTATGCAAGTGAGTTATTATCATTTGTGTGGTTATAATTTATTCACCATCATTGCACTTAAAATAAATTTGGTGACTCTGACAATTTAATACATCTCTTTAACAAGTCTGCTAAACTGGACATTAAAAATTTAAGCCCATATAATAGAAGAAAATAAGTTTGGCAACTACTTACGTTACACAATTATTGTGACTGGAACCTTAAATTTTGCCTCAGCACTGTTCAATATTTCATCCTCCCAACTACCCAGAACGGTAAGGAGATGAGATTACTCCCTTGCATGCTGTTTCATGGGTTTTTAGGTCTTACAACATGTGAACCTCAGCACTGAGATTCACAGAGACAGTAAAGGTGACCAAGGAGAAGGATGATCTCCTGGGACAGAACAGTAGCGTCAGCTCAGATGATCAGTGTGGCAGTTCGCCTGCAACATTGCTGATAAATGACCATCGAACGACTTAAGGGAACAAAGGTTTATTCTCTCTTATGATTCCTGGTTATAGTTCTCAGTCCAAGCTTGACAGGAGAGCACGCACCAACACCAGGGCTGAGGGAACTGGCCACACCATCACCACATAACAGATGAACAATCCTTACTTGCCAGACCAGCATGTCTGGCCAAGTGAACAGAAGGATGCCAACTCTATCAACCAGCTCTCTGTGATTTATTCCAGGGTCTAATCCCACCCATCACAGGCTGGGTCTTCCCCATAAGCTAGACAATCTCCTGCAAGTTTGCTCTGGGCTTAACTAACTACTAATTCTCCACGAATGTGCCCAGAGCTCAAACCCTCAACAGTCAAGTTGACACCTGTTCCCAACTATGACAATCAGCCACTTTGGACTCGGACTGAGGAGTTAATATGATGATTTCATTTATGCTGATTTTTCATTTTGCTGATTAAACCCTTAAGTTTCTAAATCATTGGCCAATAGTGATTTCTGGGTATAAAGTTAATACACTGGAGAACGCTTCTTTCTGAGGGTAGGAACATGAGTACTTGATTCAGTGCTCAAACTGCAATTGACGGTTTATCAAAGCCAAGACAAGGAGAGTCTCTATTGTTTGCAGAACAATATGTGAAATATAATCAGTACATAAAATAGGCTTGCAATCTGATTGTCTTTAAAATGACTCTTTGCTTTTCTGAGACTATTTGTAAATATTCATCAATGCCAATGTCCGCTAATAGCTTGACCATCTGGTTAGTATTTTCAAAAAGAGATTTATTCATTTCAGACAGCTGAAGATCCAGAATTATGAAAACAACTAAATAACTTTCATAGAGATGTTCATGAGTGTGAATCTTTTAAAATATTTCCCTCATTTACGAGTGAGAGAGAGAGGGAAGGAGGAGAGAGGGAAGGAGGGAGAGATGCCCCCGTGCACATGTGGAGATCAGGGAACATCTCTTGGAGGTTGGTTCTCTCTTCTACCGTATGAGCTCCAAGGATAGAACTCAGTTTGTCAGGATTCTACACAGATGGCTCTACTGCCGGTCATGTCACGGCCCAGGTTCAAATACTTTACTGTGCAGCTCAGGCTTAGATAGTCCCTGTAGGAAAGGAAGAATCAGATCACAGAGTTAGAAAAGATTCCATCACAAGGAACTATGTACTGCTTGGGAAGTCTTTGTTGAGATTTTCTTAATGTATTTCAGAGGAAAATGTTGTGAAGAGTCCGCGAAAGCATCTGAGGTCAGAAAGCCTTCGAAAACTGTGTTTTTTATCTTTCTTCTGCTGCTATAGACTTGACGGCACAGTAGGTGAAGCAGGAAGACCCCAGTCCCCAAGGGGAGTTCTCTAGGGTCCTTGGATAGCATCATCTGTAAAGTCTCACCTTTCTTCCCCAGGATCCTGAGTGTGTTGGAAGGTCCATAGTTTTAACAGTCAAGGATGTCACTAAGATTGCTTCATTAGACCGACGTCCAATGGGATCTCATTTGACTTGTTGGACATATTTTATGTTTATCATTATGTCTGTTCTGGGCACTCTCTGTCGTCTTCTTTGGCAACCAGAGGTGATAGTTATCTCACCAAGTACCTGAGTCTCTATTCATTATTGACATCTCATGTCATCTGTCTGTTAGGATAGTGACAGCTGTGCATCTTTGATCTTTGCTCACACTTCTCTTTCATTGTGCACCTTCTTATTGTGAAGATTTTGTTCCTGTTTGTAGAGTTTCTGTTTCTTCACCTTTATAGCTTCTGGTTCTTTGCTGAGATTCTCCATCTCTTCATGCACATGCGACCATAAGAGCACACATGCATGCACACATAAAAACACACATGCACACAGAACAAATATAATTTTCAGAGTTGTTCCCAAACCTTTGGTAATGAAATCATGGCATCTATTATGTTCATATACTTAACACAGATTAAGGCCCCATCCTTTTGAGTTCCAGATTAAGGATTCTCAATGTGTGGCCCAGGAATCTGCCATGTCTGAAACATGCTCAAGGGCCTTATACACCATGAGGAAGCATTCTACCATTTTGCCTACCACTGAGTTACACTCGTTGGCCTCCTTTCACATTTTCTTTTGAGACAGGATCTCGCTAAGTCCTCCAGGCTTGTCTTGAACTCAGTGTGCATCCCAACTTAGCCTTGAACTTGTGATCCACCTCGGCCTCTGGACTAGCTGGAAGTATGAGCATGTACCACCATATCTGGCATGAGGGGTCTTTACTGCCATAGAAACGGTACATTCTCTATATAACTGGCAGTTAAAACAAGAAAATATATGAGATAAGTACAGTTACACAATAAAGAACTCTCACATGAGAAAGTAAGGAGTTAAAGAGAAAATAACTCTCAAATGAGAGTAAGGAGTTACACTGTCTTTAAAGAACTCTCCATTGCTACTTGTTCTCTGTACACACTTTCTCATCTAGACAGCAAACTTTTAGAACATAGCTAGTTACATTTAAGAAGTAAGTACTAAATTTTTAATTCTTAAATCTCTTAAATCAAGCTCTGTTTTTATGTTCTTATGTTTGTACATAGGTGTCAAATGTGTGTGTGTGTGTGTGTGTGTGTGTGTGTGTGTGTGTGTGTGTGTGTGTGTGTGTTTGATAGATAAAACATAGGGTCATGATAAATGAACCTGTCTACCAAGCCATCGTTGGACTGGGGCTTTACTCTGAAAGTTTCCCATCCACTCTGTCCTCTGATAATTATTGAGATAGCTGCAACAACCATTCTACTCCAGTGATATCTTTGTCTTCTGTTTGCCTCAATGTTTTTTTGACTCTCTCTCTCTCTCATTCTCCCATCAAGGATTTAGGAGTATCTTGCTCCCCCATATCTGATCCACATCTTCGCAGTCCTCCAGTCTTTCATTGCTTCCATCTGCGTGACTAGCTGTCATGACTCTGACATGGTGCTTATAGTTGCCCATCACGAAGAACAGGCAGTGATCATTCATCTGCATTCATGGATTGTAAGCTGAGGAAGATGGATTGGCTTTATTCCTCCATATTCTGCACCATCTCCAACAAAAGTTTTTTATTTCCCAACCCTTTTTTATCTGAAAAGGCGATAGAGAAGCTTTCGTGGGTGAAATTAGAAGGTCGTAAAATGGCATATTTGAAATACCATTATAGCAGCAAAGGGGTGTTTAATAACATTTCAGTTTCAGCTCCGGAGATCTGGTTTCTAATACTTTGATGGGAGAATTCTGAGATACTCATTGTTTTGAGATAGTAAGTCCTTGAAATGCTTTTTCATAGGTTCATTTTGATGGTTGGGACTCCAAGTATGACTACTGGATGGATGCAGATAGTCCCGACCTTCACCCCATTGGATGGTGTGACGTAACAGGGCATCCGCTGGAAGTACCATATGGTAAGTAATTTACTTTGCCAACTGCCTCTAAGTTCTAGCCCGGATTCCAGTCTTAATGTTCCTTGTTCATGTCATTATCAGCATTTGAAAGCTGAATTAACTCACACATAGGTGAACTCATTAATTGCTCCTGAAGCTACACTGAAAGATGTTTATTCACAGATAAGCCTCAAAAGGGCATGCATGCTATATGTAAGTAAAAAATGATAACTAAGAAGTGATTCTTGTGTTTTCCAGAAGAATCTACATTTCCTACAGCTTAGCTTAGATAACCAGGCCAGATTCTGTAAAACTACTTTTTCCATTGATTTTAGCTAAAATCAGATTCTTTTTTTTTTTTCAAACATTCCACCTTAATTGTATTTTGTACAATAATTGACTACAACAGTTCAGAAAAAGCATTTTTAAGTATTTGAAATTTCGGCAATTGAGTGGTAAAAAGCCTTTTATTTTTATTGGTATCCTCATTATTTCTGCCTTCGTAGCTGCTTAAAGCTAAGGAAGAAATTAAGTACTCTACACACTAATGGGCATCCAACCAGAATCTGTCCTCCTTTGTCTGAAGGAGCCTCTGATCCAATTAGGCTGCCATGACTAATAAGTGGTTGCAGCCTTCATGTGGACACCCTCCATTCTTACCTTTGTGTCCTTCCTTGATGCTTTTATTTTCCTCCCCTCAGCTTCTGCAGAAGGAGCTACAGTGCTGTCTGTTAATGAGAGCGTCAGACGTTGGGCCAGCCCAAGGACACATGAACCTTAGACTTATGAGGACTGGCAGCGATTGTGACATTACTAAATTACCTAGTCCAAGACAGAAGAATCACTGGCTAAATGACTGACAGACAGTTTTGCACCATACTACTTGGTTCCTCAAATGCAACAAAGCCATTAAGATACTGACCCTGCTAGGCTTACTGTGCACTGGCAAACCTCAGCTCTATCCACAGTGATGGAAGCAAGAGAGACCAGGGCCCAACAGGTGCATTGTGCTTTTCTCTGCTCTCATATTTTATTCTCACTGATATTGCACCCCCCTCACAATTATTATCCCTTATCCAGCAACTTTCTTAACTAGGAAGGATCTCACCTGGAGAAGGTAGACAAACCCTACCAGGGTAAGACAGCTCTGTCCACCTCCACTGCACACTTGGTGGGGTCCATTGTCAAGCTGTTCTGTCAGCTTCTCCACCTGAAGGTCTCACAAGCATCCCCAGTCTGCATTGATCTGTATAACTCTACCCAAGCACCGTGTGCTCTTGCTGTTCTTTCCTGTATCCTGAATTCTTCCTCCTAACTGCACTCATCGACATCCCAATTCTTCTTTGTCTCTTCCGCAACCCACACACAGAGCTAGTCACCAAATGCTGCTGATTCTTGGCATTGTCTCCGATGACTGCTTCTTACTACTATTGTGTTATTTTGGACTCTGGTTATAAGTTCAAATGATCCTCAGAATATGATCTACTCTCTGCGTGCCATGGCATGCAGTCCTATGAGGCTGGGTAGAATTTAAGCATGCAAGTTCTAGTTGAAATTGAATCTAGTCATTGCAATTGTGAATTCTTGAGTCCAAATGCTTGGATTTGAATCACTGTGCGCTCAGCTGTGTGCCTCTCTGTGCCTCACATTCCCCATTCACAGGGAAGAGGGGACATTATTGGTTGATGAAATGAGACAGATATAAGAGCCACTAGTTGCATAGCTTGTACTTAGTATTAACTGCTGACAGGAATATTCCATAGATTGTCATGTTTATGTAAGACTGTATAATTTATTAAGGGTTTCAGATTTGAAAATAAGCTAAAATTAGCCTAATGAGTTTTTCAAATACTTTAAACTCTGGGTTTTTTTCTAAGGAAGTTCTCTATGTCTGGCAGTATCACATGCTTTCCACACTGTGTGCTTATGTTTGAGTAATTTGAATCCCTAGAATTTGGGGGAAAGATAAATTGTAATTGGCTATCTTCTCTTGCTCAAGATTTTCTGTTACTGTGTTTCACATTTTTGCTCCAAACTTTATATAGATTAGTCATTATTAATGTGATAAATCATATATTGGCTATCCTTCTGATTATATGGAGTCATATCTGTTTCAGAAATGTTTGTATCATACTGATTTTTGATGCCATGTTTTAAGACTTGCTTGTGCTGTTCAGAATGATCAACCATGCTCTTAATATGAAATCAAACATGCACACATTCTTTCTTCTCTGTCTTTCCCTCTCCTCTTTTTCTCCTTCGCCTCCCCAAAGTTTATTGTATTATTTATCAATGAGTTCTTTTCCCACTAGAAGTAGACATAAATAGTGTGTCTATGCCCTGCACAGAACAAGTTTTGTGTGCACCAAGAAAGCATTCCATGTGGATGACTTCATGGCTGTCATGGCAATGGGTGGGGACCCTTGGAATCACCTCTTCTTGCCTTTATTCTTGGCATCCAGTGTCATGTGGGCTCTGGGCTCTTCCATATTAAACAAACGCCTTATCCCAGCATCATCTTCCCCCTCCATTCTCTCTAAGCAGAATTTCTCAGAGCAGCTTGAATGCAATGTCTTGAGAGTCTGAGGACAACCATATCCCTTTCTATATCTGCATCTGCCTGTGACTTCCTGTGCAGAGAAATCAAAGCCCTAGGCTGGTGTCTGGTGCTTTGTGGTGAGGGATTAGGGCCAAGTCTTGCCTACCCTATACATTCCCTCCTTCACATATGGACAACACTTGTATAGACAGTCACATCAAGTTGTAGTTTATTTCTGAGTGTTATTTTAAGTCACAGCTTTGTTTATGCATTCAGATGCTTCCAACTATACCTCTCTTCACTGTAATGTTACATACCCTTAACAGTCAGATCAAGATAATTGTATTTCATGACCAATTCTAGAAAACCATAAATAGATTTTATAATACATGAACAGATGAAGTCATCTGGCCAACAGTAATTTTCAGATATTTTAAGGATATTTTTCCTTTCAGATACTTTTTGCATCCTACTGGTCTATTAGGATGACTCAATGATTACCTTCCGTAACTTGGTTATGGGTGTTATGCAGTCCTTATCGATCAAACATTACAGTGACTAAAGTTTAAAGCAGGCTGGTAAGATGACTCAGCAGGCAGAAGTGCCTGCTGTTAACCCTGCTTGTCTTAGTTCAACCCCCATGGTTGGCATGTTGGAAGGAAACAACCAACTACCACTAGTTGTCCTCTGCTCAACACACAGGGCTTGGGCATGGCACATGTGTATACACAAGCATGCATGCATGCATATAATTAAATAGATAAATGTAAAAAATCAAAATATGAAAAGTTTGAAACAAAATTATCTTAGAGTTTAATTAAATCACTTCATCATTTTTTCAAATAATTTCCTGTATTTTATTTTATCATAGCAGAATAAAATCAGAAATTGATAGGAAGAGAAGCTATAGAAATATAAATCACTTAATCATATAATACCTTATCTTACTAAAAAATTGGACCATGACATGGATACCTTCTATTAATTGTCCAGGGAAGTTTTACAAGAGATAATACCAAGTCACTTTCCAGTGATACTACATAAAAGCAAGAATGATCAAAAGAAAATAACATATACACTATTTTTAGTTAATTATTCTCCTCACTCATTCTTTTATCAACATATCCCTGTTTTCCAACATATTTGCATTAGTATTATGACAAATGGAAACAAGGCAGAACATATATGCACATGTCCATATGTATGTGTTTGTATGCGCATACATGTTTTACTGTCAGTGAGCTCAAAGTTACGTCTGAATTAAGTGCAATCTCCAAATGTATGAAATAGTAGGAAGCCATGCAGCTGTCTGACAATGAATGCGAATGACATGTAGGCTGCATGCTGCGGGTTGGGTCAGGAGGGGGTTATAGGATGCTGCTGAACTAGTTCAGAAGCATGCTCTAGGACCCCCCTCTCCCCCAGAGCAGTTTCTTCAAGAAGGAAATGGCCTAAGCATAAGCAAAATTGGAACTCGTTGACTCCCATACAAATTTCATGAGCATTTATTAAAATTTTAGATCTTTCTAAATAAATGATAGTCCCTTTTGTTTCCGTTTGGCTAGTGTCACTTAATCTCCTTGTAGAGAACGAGCCAAGAGAGAGTACATGCTGTTGCTCTCAGCCTCTGCAGAATTCTTGTGCAGTCAAGTGAAGCAAAACTTAGCATAAGTTCTTGATACCAAGAAAAGGTTCTGGAATTTTCCCATTCTGCTGGGAACAGCCCTGAGAGTGACCCAGTGACCACAGCTGCATCTACTGCTGGTCCCACCCATCCGTGCTCACTGAGCTTCTGCCTGTGCTGCCCACTTTCTCGTCAGAGCACATGATCGCCTGTTTCATCTAACTTGTAGCAATGCACGATGGCCTTTTTCATGCATAGAATTGAAGTGAACTTAGTAAGGTTTGGCACTGTAGAGGTGAAGACTTTTCTGTCTTATGTTGTGTTCTCTTAAAATACTTAGATATAAACATATCTGAAGCTAAATGACTTGGCTGTCTTGGCCATTGTTGAATGGCTCAATGTGAACCATCAATAGTTAATGCCTTTTAAATTTTTCAGCATGTATATGGTATTAAATTTAAATTTTCCGATGTATATGGTATTACATTGAATAACATTGTCATACAAATACACATTGGATGGTAAGCTTATTCTTCTCCATAATTTCCTACTCCCTTTTCCCCCCTCCCATTAGTCCCCTTTGCTTTTCTAGAAATTTTAGCATCTGCTTTCATGTCATATATTCATACATGATTTCATAAATCTACACAAAATCATATATGAGAGAAAATGTGGTTTGTTCTTTTGACATTTGCTTAGTTCACTTAATATGATGTCAACTTGAAACCATTTTTCATCAAATGATATAATTTCATTTTTATTGCTGAAATAATTCATTCAATATAGTTTTAATTTACATTTTTCTGGAGGCTAGTGAAGTCAAACATTTAGTGGCTTTTCATGACACATCTTATGCTAACTCTCTATTCTTTTCATTAGTTCACATTAATGACCGGGTTATTATTTCATTTTTTAAGTTCTTTATGTTTTCTAAATATTAATCCTCTCTCAGATATATAGCAAAGATTTTCTCCATTCTGTAGGTGGTCTCTTCACTTGATTACCTGGTTCCTATACTGCACAGATGTTTTGTAATTTCATGAGTTCCCATTTGGCAATTGTCACTAATTCCTGAGTTACTGGAGTCCTCAAAAGTCATTGTCTATGTTTTTGTCTTTTGGGGGGAGGAGAGGGAGGCTTCCCCTTTTCTTCTGTAACAGTGTCAAAGTTTAATTCTACATTAAAGGTCTTTCATAGCTTTGAACTTGATTTTTGGGTGTGGCTTTCTTCAACTAGTGAATATCCAGCTTTACCACACCCTTTGATTGAGGGAAGGCTGCCTTTCCTCCAACATACATTTGTAATTAAAAAGATTGCATGGAGATTGCAGGCTATAGCTGCATAGCTGTCAGATCCCTTATTCCATTCCATTGATCTGTGAATCTGTGTGGGTCCAACACATTGCCATTTCCATTACTATGGCTCTATAGTATCGATTGAAATCGTGTCTCCATGATTTCAAGTGAGTTCATCCACTGTTGTGACTAGTGTACTAGGTCAATTACAAGGGTTATTTATCTGATTGGCTTACACAATGCAGAATGGGTAGTCCAACAATGCTTCTTGGCACACTAAGGATATTGAGAATTCAGAAACTATTCAGTCAAGAGTCTGGATACCTTTGTAGTCCCAATTTTATGTTGGGGAACTTGGATGATTCCTGAAAAACCACTGGTCTCTGGTTGTCATAGATAGGTGTCAATTTCATAGTTGAGGGTTTGAGCTCTGGGCACATTTGTAGAGAATTAATAGTTGAATTAAACCCATAACAAACCTGCTAGTTTGTCTATGACTGGTGGGACTAGTCCCATGGTAGGTAAATAAGATAGAAAGAACTGGTTGAGAGAGTTGGCATCCTTGGCTCTAGGTATTGGTGTGGGCTCTCCTACCAGGCTGTACAAGGAACTGGAGTCAGTCCATTGTAAGTCAAAATTAAACCCCTTCTTTCCTTAAGTTCTTTTGTCGTGACATTTTCAGCAACATTGTACAGTAACTGAAATCCCGGCCTATGTCTGAAGGCCACTTTCTGCTATATTGATTGTAAGCCAGGAGCGTAGTTGTCAATACTGAATAATATGTTCAGTTTTCTTCCTTCAACATTTAATTTTCAAGTGCTTCCTGTCACTCTCAAAATAATAAGGTAATAAGGTAATAATATAGTCAGTTACCCTAGACCTAAAGCAAATGAGTGCACTTTGACGCGGATGTGCAAGTGTTTTATTTTTGTGACTTAGATTTCGTCTGGTAGGTTACACTACCAGGAAAAAAGTGTGAAACATTATGGCCTTAAGATGAACCAGCACATTCCCCTATGGTTGTTATATCCCTGTAGAAGTAAACAAACATTGAATAGAACTCATGTGAAGTCTAAGAACAAAATGAAACAAGTCATACACTGGAGATTTTTGGATGATGATTGATATCTCTGAACTTTTTATTAAAGTTTAAATGACACATTCTTGCGTGAAAAGAAATTTTTGAACTCAAATGACTCTTTGGTAGGTTAGTTTCAGGAGCCCAAAAACTGAGCTGAACAGAGAATTTCATTTCTTTTTAAAATATTGCCGGAGGAGCAATATCTGCTGAATGCTATAGAACACACCCAAACATAGGTTGTCAACAAATGAGGTATCGTCACACCAAAGCAACAACCTACTCTCAAACTGGTTTTTTGAAATACTTTGTTGGTTTTTGGATGTCATTGGTCAACGGATAAAGCCATTTGTTCTAAGATGTCAGATAAATTTTTAATTTTAAAAATTTTCATTGATATCTGTTGAAATGTCTCCTTTTTATATTTAATGCATTAATTTTGGCCTTCTCTGTCTTTGTTCCCATGAATTTGGCTAAGAGTCTTCAGTACTTTACATCTTTCACAGAGCAAACTCTGTGATTCTTTTTTTAAATTTTCCTTTCATTAATTTCTGACCTTTTCTTAATTATTTCTTTCTGTTAATTGATTTGAGGTTTGGTTCACTCTAGTTTTACTAAAGTCCTAAAGTGTATTGCTAATTTATTTATGTACATTCTCTGATTTTAATGTAGGCATTTATAGCTATAAACTTCCTCCCTGCTCTGCTTTCATTACCTCCCCTAGGTTTTGGAGTAATGTATTTCCATCTTCATTTGCTTATAGTAAGTATTCTCATTTCCTTCATGATTTCTTCAGTAACCTATTCATCATTCAGTGTGTGTATATTCTGTATCTTCACTTGTTAATTTCTAGTTTAATTCTATCATATCAGATAAAATACAGAAATTATTTAAATTTTCCTACATTTGTTAAGACTTGCTTTGTATCTTATTTTATGGTCTATTTTAGAAAAAGTTCACTGAACTGCTGAGAGGAATATATATGTACTGTGCAGTGCTTGGATGGAGTATTCTGAAGTTGTTTGTTAAGACTATTTTATATATGATGCCACTTAACTCAAATGTTTCTCTTTGTTAGATGTCAAGATGATTTTTCTGTTTTTGGTAGTGAGGTATTGAAGTCACCTACTAATGCATTGCATTTAATCCTGCCTTTACATCTAATAGTACTTATTTAATGAAACCGAATGCTTCAGTGCATATATCTTTATAGTACAATGACCTGTTGATAGATTAATCCCTTAACTACTATTTTTGTTTGAAATCTATTTTGTTAAATATCAGGAAAGTGACACCGGATTTCCTAGTTCCATTGGCTGAAGATACTCTTTTCCACCCTTTCACCCTAAGCTGAGTTATTTATTGTGATGTGCATTTTTTGGAGGCAACAAATTAATGAACCCTCTTTTCTATCCAATCTGATGTTTTCTGTCTTTTGGCTTGGTAATTAAAATATTAATATTTGGAATTATTATTAAAACATATCAATTTCTGTCTCTGTTGATTTTGTACTGTGTGGAGTTCTCAGCTTCCTAATTTATTTACCTATTGCTGTTGCTAGTTTATTCTTTCCTACTCACCCCATGGCTTTATCCATATTTTGCTCTGTCCTAAAGTATTCCTTCAAGTGTCTTGTGTAGAACGGGTTTAGTGGCCATGAATTCCTTTAGCTTGCTTTTCATCATGCACAGCTTTTATTTCTCCTTTAATCATGACAGACATGTTGTCATGGTTTGAAATGTGTCCCCCACAGTCTCATGTGTTTGGCAAGATCATGGCACCTTGAGAGGTGGAACCTTGCTGGAGGAAGGCCGTCACAAGGGGTGGGCCTTGAGGTAGATTAGTCCCACCCTACCTCCAGGAGAAGTTTGCCTTTGCAGCAAGCAGTCTGCAGCTCTCAGCTTCCAAGATGTCTGTGGTAACTTAGCCTCCTCCAGCTTTGGCCAGCCGGCCATGTCGGTTCTGCTTTGAGAGACTGTACCTTCTCTCTGGAACCGTAAGCTGAATAAATCTCCCTTTCTCCCTTAAGTTGATCGACTTTGAGTGTTCTCTCACAGCAATAATTAAGAGTAGCCATTACACATGTTTTTTGGGAATAGTACAGTCTTAGTTGTCAGTTGTCTTCCAAGCCTTCCTGACAAGTTCCTGTAGATAAATCTGTTGTTATTCTGCTGCACTTGCATGCATTGGTGACTTGGTGTTTTGCTCTTTCATCCTTCAATGTAGTTTAATTGTTCTGTGCAATTAGTGTTTTGACTAAATGGAATGTGAAGACAGTCTTACCTTGTTTCATCTGCTTGATATTTCAGATACCTCTTATACTTGGGCAGACATTTTTTCTCTATATTTAGGGAAATTTCTACTGTGACTTTATTGAAAATGTTTTCTATGTGTGTTTTTCATTTGAAATCATTCTCCTCCTATGCCCATGATTCATGTTCTTTCATAGTGTCCCATGGTTCCCAAACATTCTCGTGTGCCTTTATGTTAACTTGCATTTGTTCTTGCTTGAATATCCAGCTTTTCCATGCTGTCATGAAGTTCAGACCTCTGCTCTCCTGTTGATCTATTCTAGTGGTGAGGCTCTTCATACAGCTTCTCATTTTGTTTGCTAAATTTTTCATATCCAGTATTTCAGTGTGTTTGTTTTTTCAGTATTTCTACCTCTTTCTTAAATTCTCTCTTAAGATCATGTGTCGCCTTCCTTATTTCCTTCAGTTGTTAACTCGTGTTCTCTTGGAACGCATTAAGGACTTGGAGTCTTTGATTTCTGTGAGGATACTGATATCATTGTTTTGAATTTTTACTTTAGTATTTCACCCAATTCATTCTTATTCTGGTCTAGTTGGAGGACCTTGCAGTGAGTTTAGCCATTTTTAGAGGTGTCATATTGCCTTTTGTCTCATTTCTGTGTCCTTGCTTTGAGGGATTAAGTACCGATGGGATATTTGTTTAAGTTGCTCTCATTTCTTTCAGAGGAAATGTTTACATTGTTTAAGTTGGATTGTTTGAAGTAGTGCTGGCTGAGGTTTGTTTTTCTCTGCCACACTTACGTTTAGAGCACCAGGCTCAGTCTCTGCACTCCCCTTAAAGAGGAATACTGCATTCCATACCAGTTACCATCAGAAGGTTGGTTAACAATGAGCATACACTAATAACAGAACTCCAAACGATCATCTCTTAAACGTCAGTCATTTTAGGAGATAAACAGATGCTGATGTTATGATGTTGGGTCGGAAGGTAGATTGCTTCTTGCCCCTCGACCTTGCTATAGATATGGTGCACTGGTTCCCTCGGCTCCTGATCCTTCTGTCAGGTTCCTGTCTGGATCAGTGGTAAAGTAGATTCATGAGGATGAATGAACTCCTTGTCCTCCTCAGTTATTTGGGTCATGTATTTATTGCCACAATGAAGTTATGAAATTAAGACATTATTAAAAGAGGAACTGACTTGAAGGAGAGCGCTGGAGTGTGTGTGGTGGGGATTCAGCCCTGCATGGTGGATGGTTACAGTCAGGAGTCCCTTGATGCTGCTGGCTGAATCTCCAGAGACCTGTCATACCCCTGAGTGGTCACATCACAAATGCTGGTACCATCAGTGGGTACCACTGATCCATCACAGAGGGTGCATCGGTCCAGGGGGTATTCTTTCAGGCGTCCCACCTCTGTACAGTTCTCTAGGAATATAATTTGGAAAGCTGTTTTTGTTTCTCATCTGTCTTTCATAGGATTAACTGGTCTGGTCTTGGTTGGTAAGGATGCGAATGTTGTTCCATCGCTGAGTGACCTTCATTATTGTTTGACACCTGAGTCTCTGTCTGTGTCCAACTCTGTCTCTGACCAGTTTTTCATCTGATTGAACACTGAGTCATTTTGATTCCGTTTCTTTCCTGCAGCCTGGAGGTCTTGTGCTGGCCAGGTTTCAGCGTATAGTCCCACATGACACTCGCTTTATGCTTCCTAAGAATGCAGTTCACAGAGGATCTGGCGCCTTTTTATTTTTATTTTTTTGGTATACATGTATTCTGTGGTGTGTGGTGTATGAGGTGGTATTCATATGTGTGTGTGTGTGTGTGTGTGTGTGTGTGTGTGAGTAAGCTAGGCTGAATGGCCAGTAAACTCCACGGATCTGACATAACTTCATGGTCAGTTTCACTTTGTTTCTGGGTTCTGGATCAAACCCAGTTCCTCGTGCTTGCTTGCAAACCATACACTTTTACTGATAGCTAAGTCCCCAGCCACTGGGATTGCCTTATGACATCTGAGCAGCATCATTCAAAAGCCCTAGATCCAGTCATATGGTGCATTGCAGTTGTTCCAGTATAGCTCATCTCGTCTACAGTATTTATCATATACATACATCACCAGTTCCATTGGACAGTGGGGTTGTCCAGCATTTCTTGCTTTAGCAATGAATGAAGTTGAAAAACAAAGATTATCTATTTCAGAACCAGAAAATCTTGGATTTAGATTCCATTTGGTCCTGACTGAACACATTTGTGCAGATTGTTTTGCCTCTGGGCCTTGTAGTCTTGGGAGATTAAATAGGATCCTGTAGCTCTCAAGCTACCTGGTCCCCAGCAAAGAGCAGGCCAGAATGAAGGCACAGACACAGTGCCTTCTGGGGCTTCTTTATTTCTCATTGGCCCAGAAAATTAAAACTTTCTTTTTCCTCCTAGAGACTTCTTAAAAGTACACTCTGCAGAAAGGACTTTCTGACTTCTGGGTGAATGCTGAATAACTGTTGGGACAGTTCAAACTATTTAGAATAATTGAGTCAGGCATATGATGAACAGACCCTAAGAATTAAATTCAGCTGAGAACTATCTTTAGTATTCATTAAATGAAATCTGAACACTTTATGTCACCAGTGCAAGAAAAGTGTTCTCACCCATCTGTCCAGTAACATTTGGTAATCAAATTAAACATACCTGAACCTTTTTCTTCCCTTCCCTCCCTTCCTTTTTCCATCCTTCCTCCTCTGGCTTTCTCTTCCCTTCTTTTCCCCCCTCTGCAGTGGCTGGGACTCCTTTGGTAACGCTTTCAGGCAGGGATAAAAATAATAAAATAAAACTGCGGCAAGCCCCGGCATCCTGGGAAGAGGTTGAGATGGAAGAGCCAGCCGTTGCTCTGATTGCACACGGATGAGGACTGCTGCTTGGTAATGTTAGGCTTCCCCATTGGAAGCGTTGACTCTGTAATGACCAGGAACTCTGTGCTGTCACAGGTTGGTGGGGTATGCAGCATCCCGGTGGTACTTTCCCCTCCAGGGAGAGACACAGGTATGTTCTGGAGAATTCCATGGGGGATAGGGGGAGGCTGTCAGATTAGTTAGAGCTTCTTCTTGTTCCTTATATCTCCATGTGGAGAGCAGCAAAATTGCCTTGTTTCCATATAAGGTTAAGTAGATACAGAAGAGATTATGGGATCCATCCTCTCGGAACACCTTTGTCTTTGAGAGTAACCAAAGATGGGGTTGTAGACTGTTAATCATTACAGATTTCTGAGCTTACTGATCCAGAAGTGTGGAAACCCAGTGATTTGCATAGAGGTGGGTAACTGGAGTCAGATATGCTTCCCGATTAGATCTGAATTGTCAGATCTAACAATCAGTACCACTGGGCAGAAGGCTGATAATCCCTGAGATAACAGTTTCAGCCAAGATCCCAGATGATGGGAAGGTAAATTTCCAAAGTCAAGGGCAGCTCCTAGTACATTGCGCAGGGCTGAGTGAGGGGCTTGGGAGTGACAGGAAACAGAAACAGATGAGCTGACTACACATCTTATGCCTAGAACATCAGGCAATTCATGTCATTCTGATAGCCAACAGTCCAAAAGGATGAGGTTTTGTCTCAAGAAAAATCCAAGCCTAGCCCTTCCCTGAGGGGGGGGGATCCTTATGAAGTCTCTGAACAGCCCTCTGGAGTTTGACCTCAAGACAGCCCTGCCCCCGCCCCAGAAGGTAGTCCTTGTTCTTTGCTTCCATTCCCAAGCTGTTCTTTGTGGATCATTTTCTCATCTCAGGCTCTGCTCAAGCTTTTCAGAGACCCTCTGTTTGCATCTGGTTCCATTGCTGTTGTAGTGAATAACCCTCTCTCTCTCTTCTTGGGGAAGTCTTTCCTGGCCATGTGGTCTAAAGAACAGCCATGACTATTAGCTTTTCTTCCTTTGCACCATGAGGCGCATCACAATAGGAGTAATTTCCATCCACATAGGTCCTGGTACAGTTGTAAGCTACAAGAATGGAATGCAGTGCAGTGCATGTTGTACCCAGGGTCGCGCTTCCCCACACAGATGTCTCCACATGCACGTCTGTCTGAGAGCTGGAAAAATCACTTGTGTCAAAAGACTGTTTCTAGAGGACACCTAGGCTTCTCACTTCTTCCATCTTCCCTCCATCCCTCTTTCTTATCTTCCTTCCTCCCTCTCTTGCTTTCTGAAGCTCGTCTGGCGCTGTGGAGCCTGAGCTGGACTTAAATTCATGATCCTCCTGTCTCAGGTTCCCAAAGGCTGGATTATAGGTGTGTACTCCATTTCCAACTTTCACCTACCTGCTCTAAGGCATCTTCAGTTGCAGCTCTAAGTCTAGTGAGGCCCGGTAAGGCCTCCTAAGGGAAGTGTAGGCCAAACAGCCCCCACAATAGACAAAGGAAGCTTTTCCCAAATCCGAAACTGGCAAGCAGAAAAAGAAGGTTTCCTAAACTGGCTTCCATGTCTAAATAACCTTTTCATTTTTCTCTCTGTAGCTTCTGTTTGATTTATATTTGAAAGTAATTACAATACTTGATTACCAAGTCAATTAAATGAACCACTATTATGAAATTAAAGTGTATGCTTGTAGAGCGATAGAACACATCATAATAACTCCTGCAGCCTTCACTGCTTGTATTAGAAACATTGGAGGCAGTGGTAACCTGCTAAACGCGAATGAGCAGGAAAGAACAGAGCCTGGTAAGATTCAGTTTGGGTTCATTACACAGCTGACAATGTACAACAACAGAATGACTTGAATATATACCATATGGTCTGGTCTATTGCTTATCTTGTTAAATGAAGTCAAATACTGACAGTTCATTAAGAAATGAGCGATTAATACAGCCTTCTAGCAAGTATTTAGAACTCTCTACAGAGAGAGAAAAATGAACAATTAATAAAGCCTCCTCTAACAAACGTTTAGAACTCTACACTATGAGCAAAATTTGTGTTCAATCATATGGAAATTGGATTAGATTATAAAATTGTTTCAAAACAAATATAGTTCAAATCTGAAACAGTAAACATAGTGATGGTTCTTTATTATTCACATGAAAAAAAATAAGATAGTTAACTTAACCAAGTAACAGTGCATTTTCCAATTCATTCTCTTTTAAGGAGAATTTTAGAAGGAATCTTTCTAGAAGTACTTGTTCTTCCAAAACACAGCAAGCAAGTAATCAGCACTTTTAAGAGTCCCTGAGTAGTCATTGACTTAATAGACAATTACAGCATATTGTGTTTAAAAAAAGTGAGCTATTTTAGAAGTCCCTAATTACAGATTTACATGATAGACTTATCAAGAAAAAATAATACATTTCAAAATGTGCTTACAGTCTTAATGATATTATCTGTTTTAAATGTTCCTTGGTGAAGGGTCTATTCCCAGTTTGCCTTCTGGAAGTGTGAGGGCAGAATTCATTTACTTTGTTCTAAACGTGGCCTTTGGTTGACTAGCATTAGCTCAGGATGACTGCGGCATATGGTCTCCTCTTCACAGCTCGGTTACTCTACTCCCTACTGGTCTCTATCAAGAATCTGGTCAGCCTTAGTCCTAACATCCTATGAATAGACCAAGCACACAGTGCACGTTTAAACCCAAGAGTTACCAACTTCTGAAAGTCACAAAGGGAATGGCAGGACAAGAATACCTTGTGTCCGCATCTGACCTCGAGTTAGGCCTGGTCTCTGACATAGACTGATAGCTGTTGTGTATGTGGAGACTCCCTGGAGATGCTAAGTTAGCAAGAGACCTTCCATGTTCTCTCCAAGAGTTACAACCTTATCCAGAAGACTATAATGCCTTCCAGGAAAAGGGGCGCTGTTTTCTGCTCTCTCAGCCCGAAATGTTCAAGGGTGGAACTATTAACTGCTGCTCTTGATACAACCTAAGAAATGCACAGCTGGCTTGCTGTTGCTGACAACTTTGGACAAGGCTGTATTTGGTATCTCTAACGTGCTCACCGCTGGTAAGCTGCAAGTTAGGACAGTCGTCCCTCCCACGAGCACACACTAGCCCAGCACAGCCATAGCCACCTGACACAGAGAAGTCACTCTGGCTGCTTTGTCTTCCATCCCATTAGTTTCTTTGTCTTGTGGGTAAATGCCTTCCCTCCTGTAACTCTCAGTTACAGTCATGGTTTCTCTTATGGCTGGGAGGATGGGAGGAAGGGGAAGGCAATTCCACGTTGCTTTCCCAACAAGCTGAGTTGCATTTAATCTCCTGGTGAACATTTTGCTCATTTGTCTTTCATGGTATTAGAAAGTCTAAGTAATACTTGACAGTTCATTTTGTAAAAAGATGTATCCTTAAATGACTCATAGGAATAAACACAGAATCAAATATTTTTAATGTACAAAGACTATTGTGTTTGGAAAACATTGTGTTCTTCATAAGAAAAAGATCTGTATCATGATTATTTCTTTTCACTCCGCATTCTATACAGACAAGAAAATGTACAAGCCTAGATTCAGAAAACACTATGAAGGACAAATGAGAATGGTATAGCTTATTTGGGAACTCAAGCACTTTGACTTATTTATTACATTATTGCATTTAGAGTATAGTTTGGCTTTTATTTCAAACAAGAAAGTAAAACTTAAAATTGCTTTTGGTCAGTAAAGGAGGAAGCTCTATTTTACACACAAGGGTCTTAAAATTATGAGAAGGGAGCATACTTCCACACGGGTCTTTGGGGTCTTACAACATCAGAACTTCTCTAACCAACCATAGTTTCTCCCCATCATTTCTGATATGACTTGTAGATTTGACCCCCAGTAGTCCAGCATTTTGTCATTGTTCACACACCAGATGCAACAGTAAGAGTCCTACTATTGGGCAGAGGAGGTGGTTCAGAGGTTAAACTCTTACTCACAAGCAAAAGGACCTGAGTCTTTTAAGTCAGGACTCTGGCTCTGCCAGGTAAGAATGCCAGGCAGATATGGTGGTGGCATACAATTCCAGCCCTGGAAGGCAGAGCCTAGTAAACCTCAGAGCAAAGCAATAAGGAGGTAGAGCAATCCAGGATGATTGTGGGTGTTACCTTGATCCCACACAGACATACATACTCAAGGACTCTCTTGTATACATGCCCCCACACACTTCCCATACAAGTTCACTGCCCATACAAGTGCACCCGCCCACATGCAACACCCACACACACAAAATAATCCTGCTGGCTTTATTTTTTTACGCATTGCTGCAGTAAAATACATGACTGAGGTAACTTAAGGGCAAAGAGTTTAATTCTAACTCACAAGTCCAGATTACAGTCCATCATGGTGGGGAAGTCAGAGCAGTTGGAACTTGAAGCATCTGATTATGTCATAGCCACACCAAGAGGAGGAGGCAGGAATAATGCTTCATGTTTGACAACTCTCTCCATCTTTATACAATTGTACACCACCAGCTTAGGCAGTGGTGCTACTCGCAAAGAATTCATTCTTTGTATATCAGTTATGCAACCAAGATAAGCCCTACCTGGCATGTCTAAAGGTGAACCTCCATCTAAATAATACCACCCAAGGCACATCCCAAGGCCTGACACATAGGTGCCAGATTAAAAAGTTAGCATCATATCTGCTAGTCTAACTTGCAGTTAGTCTTTCAGCCAATTTTTCTTCATGCTTATTGTTCTGTGACCACCAAATAATTGAAGGTCATCGAAAGGTCTATACGCCTTTGTAGAACACATTGCTTCTGTATTGTGAGCTGTGTCCTGCAAGACATCAGTCCCCCTAGAGACCTACAATCTCCTCACTGTTGCTTTACTCTGATGTTTTCCTGAACAGTAAAAGCCTTTACGGTCCCAGAAAATTGTAAAGCAGAATAAAAGAAATATGATTATGTAAGTTTTCATTCTTTAATATGCAATTTATGTTTCATGCATTGACGGAAACATCCCCATCATTTTCTTTGACATTGCCATTCTGTCTTTATTATTGCAATATGCTTGTTTTGTAATGGAAGTCATTAGAATAGGAAAGAAATGTTTTATGTAATACTTCCACCAAACATTACAATGCCAGACATTCAGGAAAAACACATAATGAAGTCACGGCTTATTCTGAGTTCTAAATTTAGCATGTAAAGCAAAAAGATCATTTTTAGGGATAATCTGTGGAAAGCATGTGAGCACAGCAGAATGGAGATCCTCAAATCATGGACTTATTGCAGTTGGGCTTTAGGTACAGTCATTGGAATGAGTTCAGAGGCAGGCTACTGTGAAACTGCACTACATTTTTAAAAACCTGGAAAATTCTAAGTTCAGGAAACTGTTCAAGTTTGAGAAACACACAGGACAAGGAGAACTATGACAATTTTTCACTTCATAGCCTGGTTGGATCCACAGCTGCCAGATGACTTCTTATCTCCCTTTCTTTCTTGTATGTACTGACACTTTTTCTTTTTTCTTTTTTTTAAACATTTTTTATTATTTCCACTCATACAAACTAATCTACAAACCAGGTACACTGGTTCCCTCCCTCCCTCCTCCTCCCCACAACCCTGCTGCTCCCCCTCCCCTCACCCCTCCCTCCCCATCCCCCTGTTCCCCCCCAATCCCCGGAGAATCCTTTAATGTGCATGCCTGACTGTCCTCTGGGCCCTCCTTTCCAATGACATACAAGGACCCAGTGGCATTTCTCTGAATCATTTCCTGTGTTCCCCTTCATAGGAATACTACTGTGGCTGTCAATCCCTTGCCTCCAAGGATCTTGTTGCCTTTAGCAAATGCTAGACTTTAAGGGGTCAATAGTGTGTTGGACATTGAGCAGGGCATGCAAAGTCCAGTTATGATTGCTTCGGCCCTAACTTGTGAGTAGTATCTTGCATATCATTGCTCCTCCCATCCTTGTACTCTTACACTCTTACCACCCCCTCTTCCACAAATTTCCCTGAGCTTCACAATGGGTAGAGATTAGGCTGGCCTAGTTCTAGATGGTTGATATAGAGTCTCTGAAGTTCTGGATTATGGTTTGTTGATTCTTGCGGTTTTGCTGCTCCTGCAATGCCCTTCACTCCATTCTGATAGGCATTGTATGTCACCCCCTGGCCACAGACAAAAAGCTGTTAAACTAGAGTAGGGGCCAATCACCCATTTGCAAAATGGTTACTTTTTATCTGCCAGACTATATGCCCTCCCCTTCTAGTGAGATCATACCCTCTCAGTTGTAAATGATCAGGAACGAAAGTCTGTAAACTTAACCAGATGTCTCATTACTTACTTGCAGTCCTTGATGGAGGCCTATTTTCTCTACTGTAACATGGTCCCCTCTCTGCTTGTTTCTGGTGTGGCCCTCCTACCCCATCCCTCCTGTTCATAATCCTTGCAATAACTGTAGGTATTACAGATATTTATCTTTGAGTGTCTCTAGGTGGGCTGGGTGGGTTTGGTACTAGGAGCCACCTATTAAGGAGTACAGACAGCGCTTAATTTTCTGGGTCTGGGATACTTCACTTAATATAATTGTTTCTAATGGCATCCATTTCCTGGCAAATTCCAGTAATTCATCATTTTTGATAGCTGAGTAGTACTCCATTGTATAGATGTACCACAGTTTCCTTATCCACTCGTCAACTGTTGGACATTTGGGTTGATTCCATGACTTTGCTATTGTAAACAGTGCTGCTATGAACATGGTCGTGCTTGTGCTATCGAGGTGAACCTCTGCTGTATGGGGGGTTATTCCCAAAAGTGGAATAGCAGGGTCATATGGCATTTCAATCTTTAATTTCTTTAAGAATCTCCAGACGGCTCGCCAGAGTGGCTGTATGAGCCTGCATTCCCACCAGCAATGTAGGAGCGTTCCCCTCTTTGCACATCCTCTCCAGCATTTGTTGTTGTTTGTATTGTGGATTTTTGCCATCCTGACCGGGGTGAGATGATATCTCAGGGAAGTTTTGATTTGCATTTCCCTGATGGCTAAAGAAGTGGAGCATTTTTTAAGATATTTGTTAGACATTTTAATTTCATCCCTGGTAAATTTCTTTTAAGTTCCAGGGCCCATTTTTTAATTGGGCCATTAGTTTCCTTGGTGTTTAGTTTTCTAAGTTCTTTGTGCACTCTGGATAGTAGAGCTCTATCAGATATGTGGTTAATGAAGATTTTCTCCCATTCTGTGGGTTGCCTTTGAGCTTGTGTTACAATCTCTTTATCTGAACAGAAGCTCTTTAATTTCACAATTAAAGAGCCATTGGATGTCTGTTTAGGAAATTTTGGCCTAGCCCAATCAGCTCGAGGGAGTTCCCTACCCTTTCAACTATAGTTTTTATAGTCTCTGGTCTTCTTTTGAGGTCCTTGATCCATTTGGAATTAATTCTTGTACATAGTGACAAGTATGGGTCCAGTTTTAATCTTCTGCATGTGGAGATCCAGTTTTGCTAGCACCATTTGTTGAAGATACTGTTCTTTTTCCATTAGATTTTTTGGGCTCCTTTGTTAAAGATCAAATGGCTGTAATTTTGTGGCTTTATATCTTTGTCTTCAACCCTTTATCCATTGATCTGTGTGTCTATTTTGGAGCCAGTACCAGGCTGTTTTTATAATTATGGATTTGTAGTATAGACTAACGTTTGGTATGGTGATACCTCCAGCAGTATTTTTGTTACTCAGGATTGTCTTTGCTATCCTGGGTCTTTTGTGCCTCCATATGAATTTTGAGATTGTTTGGTCAACTTCTTTAAAGAATTGCTTTGGGATTTTAATTGGTATAGCATTGAATTTGTATATTGCCTTTGATAGGATGGTCATTTTTATGACGTTGATTCTGCCAATCCAGGAACATGGGAGGTCTTTCCACCTTCTGGTGTCTTCTGCAATTTCTTTCTTTAGGGATTTAAAGTTTTCATTGTAAAGGTCTTTTACCTCCTTGGTTAAGTTTATACCAAGGTATTTCACTTTTTTAGGGGCTATAGTAAATGGGACTGTTTCTCTCAAGGCTTTTTCACTTCTTTCTTTCTGGGCATACAGGAAGGCCTCTGATTTTTGTACATTTATTTTGTATCCTGCCACCCTGCTGAACTTCTCAATTAGTTCCAGGAGCTTCCTGGTGGAGTTTTTGGGATCACTCAGGTATAAGATCATGTCATCTGCAAATAGGGATAGCTTGACTTCTTCCTTGCCGATTTGAATCCCTCTTATGTCCCTTTCTTGTCTTATGGCTTCAGCTAAGACTTCAACTACAATATTGAATAGAAACGATGAGAGTGGACAGCCTTGTCTAGTTCCTGATCGAAGTGGGAATGCTTCCAGTTTTTCCCCATTGAGCATAATCCTTGCTGTGGGCTTGTTGTATATAGCTTTTATTATATTGATAAAGGTTCCTTCCATTCCTACAGTCTCTAGCGTTTTGATCATAAAAGGCTGTTGGATCTTGTCAAAAGCTTTTTCTGCATCTATCAAGAGTATCATGTGGTCTTGGACTTTGGACTGGTTTACATGATAAATTACATTTATTGATTCGCATATGTTGAACCAACCTTGTTTGCTGGGGATGAAGCCTACTTGGTCCCCATGAATGATCTTTTTGATATGTTTTTGAATCCGATTTGCTAAGACTTTGTTGAGAATCTTTGCGTCTGTGTTCATCAGAGAGATCGGCCTATAGTTTTCTTTTTTAAGTGAGTCTTTATTATGTTTTGGGATTAAAACGATATTAGCTTCATAGAAGGAATTTGGTAGTGTTCCTTCCTTTGCTATTTGATGGAACAGTTTAAGGAGTATTGGTGTTATTAACTCCTTAAATGTCTGGTAGAACTCTGTGCTGAATCCATCTGGTCCAGGACATTTTTTGTTGGGAAAATTTGAGATTACTTTTTCAATTTCCTCGTATGTTATAGGACTATTTAAATAATTCACAACTTCCTGATTCAATTTAGGTAAATTGTGTTTACTTAGAAATTCATCCATCTCTTTTGTGTTGTCAAACTTCACAGAGTATACGTTTTTGAAATATGATGTTATAATTCTCTGGATTTCTTGGGTATCAGTAGTGATAACTCCATGTTCGTTTCTAATTTTGTTAATTTGGGTTTTCTCTCTCTTGCTTTTGGTTAATTTAGCTAGGGGTGTATCAATCTTATTGATTTTTTCAAAGAACCAGCTTTTTGACTGATTGATTTTCTCTATCGTTTTCTTAATCTCGATTTCAGATATTTCTCCCCTTATTTTGCTAATCTCCTCTCTTCTACTACTTTTGGGATCAGATTGCTCTAGTTTCTCTAAAGCATTAAGCTGTATTGTTAAGTTATTTATTTCTGATGTTTCCATTTTTTTGATGTAGGCATTAAGAGCTATGAACTTACCTTTTAGGACAGCTTTCATTGTGTCCCAGAGATTTTGGTAAGTTGTATTTTCGTTATCATTCGCTTTCAGGAAATCTTGAATTTCTTTTTTAATTTCTTCCTGAATCCAGTTCTCATCAGCATCATATTGTTAAGTTTCCAGGAGTTAGTGTATTTTCTCTTGTTTGTTGTGTTGTGGATGTCCAGCTTTAGGCCGTGGTTGTCTGATAGGGAACAGGTTAGAATTTCAACTTTTTTATATATGTGTAGATTCATTTTGTGGTGCAATATGTGATCTATTTTGGAGAATGTTCTGTGTGCTGTTGAGAAAAATGTGTATTCTTTGGTGCGTGGATGAAAAGTTTGATAGAGATCTGTAAGGTCCATTTCTTTAAGGGTTTGATTAAGTTCCAAAATTTCCCTGTTAAGCTTTTGACCTGTTGATCTATCCCATGTTGAGAGGGCGGTGTTGAAGTCCCCAAGAATTATAGTTTGGGGGTTGTTTTCTTGCTTTAGACGCCGTAGGGTTTTCTTAATGAATGTGGAGGGGCCCATATTGGGGTGCATACATGTTCAGTATTGTGAAGTCTTTCTGGTGAATTGTACCTGTGACTAAAATGTAGTATCCATCTGTGTCTCTTATCATTTTCTTTGATTTGAAGTCCACTTTGTCCAAAAGCATAATTGCTACCCCTTCCTGTTTCCTGGTTCCATTAGCTTGCAAGATTTTGGACCAGCCTTTCATTTTTAGGATGTGCCTATCCTTTGTGGTGAGATGAGTTTCCTGAAGGCAGCAGATTGTTGGATTGTGGTTTTTAATCCAAGTTTGTAATCTGTGTCTCTTAATCGGTGAGTTAATACCATTGACATTTAATGTTATAATGGAGAAATTATTTTAATTCTGGACATTTTTTATGTTTAGTCGATTTTGTAAGCGTATTGTTTGATATTTATGTTTTGGTGGTATTATACTTTCTTTCTGTCCTCCTGGATACGCTTTTTCTTTTCTTCAAGCTTGAGTATCATTTCTAGCATTTTTTGAAGACCTGGTTTGGTAAACATGTATCCCTTCAAGTTGTCTTTGTGCTGGAAAACTTTTCTTTCTCCCTCAATCATGACAGATAGTTTCACTAGGTATATCAGTCTGGGTTGGCATTTTTGCTAATTTAATACTTGAAGTACATCTCTCTGAGCTCTTCTTGTTTTTACTGTTTCCATTGAGTAGTCATTTGTTATTCTAATAGGTTTACCTTTAAAAGTGACTTCCTTTTTTTCTCTTGAAGCTCTCAGCACCTTTTCTTTGTCTTGAATATGGAGTGTTTTGTCTATTATTTGCTGTGACGATTTTCTATTTTGGTCATATCTGTTTGGAGTGCGAAATGCGTCTTGTATTTGGATAGGGCTCTCATTCTTTAGTTGTGGGAAATTTTCATTTATGATGATTTGAAATATTTCCTCAGGTGTGGTATTTTTGGATTCTTGTTCTGGTATTCCATGAATGTGCATGTTAGGCTTCTTCAGGGTGTCCCATATCTCTTGAATGTTCCTCTCAAATATCTTTTTGGCTTTAACAATCTCTTCTATTGAGCTGGTTAATTCTCTCACTTTGTCTTCAAGATCTGAAATTCTATTTTCTGCTTCATTTGTTCTGCTGATAAGACTCTCTGTTGAGTTTTGGGTTGAAGATAACTTGTCTTTTAGTTAGATTTTAAACTCTGCCTGAGACTCTTTTAACTGGTCTATGTCTATTTTTGTTTCTTGAACTGTTTTTCTCAACTCCTCCAAGTGCCTGTTGTGTTCCTGTTCAAAGTGGTTGATTCAGGTTATTTAACTCTTCTCGGATTTCCTCTTTCATAGTATTAATCATGGTAATGATCATATTCTGAAAGTTGTTATGTTGGGTCTGGCTTTCTTGGCTATTTTCTGTGAATTTGTTCTGGTCGGAATCATTATGGGGTTAATTCTTTCGGTGGGAGATTGGTTTTTGTTTCTCATGGATCTGCACTTTGAGTTGGGCCTTGTTTTTTTTTTTTTTTGTTTCTTAGGTCAGTTTCTGTGTATTTTTCACTGAACTGATTTAGTTGGTATTATTACCCTTGTCAGTTATTACTAGTGCTTGCCTTGGATTGGGTATGTCTATTGTTATTGTAATTTCCTAGATGAGGCTATTAGGCTGTTAGTACATCAGTTAAGTCAGGTTAAGTAGACAAGGGGTGAATATTAGTATGGTAGTGCGATTTAGTATCTTGGTGATATGTGAGGGTGAGTGGTATACTCCCTGGAGTTGTATATGTTTTGGGGGTGGCTATATGGAGAAGTTGATCTATAGCAATTGATACTAGAAAGGATCAGTAAGGTGAAAAAAAGGAGGATTACTTATCTTTGGGCTGCATGTGAAGAATCTCTCCCATGTGATAGGATGATTGTAGAGGACTCCAGATGTATGGCCTTTTTCCCTTAGAGTTTTGCTTGTTTCCTTTGGACTCTATTGAATTCTGAGTAGCAGGTGTCTTCCGTGGACCACAGTGCGTAGGTCCCCGGTGGGCCGGAGAGCCAGAAGGTCTGATGTTGATGGCAGAATTCTTCACCTGCGACCTGGGACTTGGCTTAGGGCCCACCCAAGCTCCAGGGATGGAGGAATGTGAGCAAGTCCTGGGACCTGAGACCTGGCGGGCGGGCAGGGGGGGACAGTGGCCCTGACACTTTTTTTAATACATTTTTTATTATTATTTCAGCTCATACAAAATTAATAGGTACACCAGTTCCCTCCCTCCCTCCTCCTCCCCCCGAAACCCCTGCTCCCCCTCATCCCTCCTTCCCCATTCCCCAGTGCCTCCCGCCCCAATTCCCAGAGAGTCCTTTCTTGTGCATGCCTGACTCTCCTCTGGGCCCTCCTCTCCGATGACGTACAAGGACCCAGTGGCATTTCCCTGAACCCTTTCCCGTGTTCCCCTTAAGCACAGGAACACTGCTGTGGCTGCCAATCCCTTGCCTCCAAGGATCTTGGTGTCTTTAGCAGAAGCTAGACTTTGTGAGGTCAATAGTGTGTTGGACATTGCGTAGGGCATGCAAAGTACAATTATGATTGCTTCGGCCCTAACTTGTGTGGAGTACCTTGCAAATCATTGCTCCTCCCATCCTTTTGCTCTTACACTCTTACCGCCCCCTCTTCCACAAATGTCCCTGAGCTTCAAGAGAGATTAGTCTGGCCTAGTTCTAGGTGGTTGATATAGAGTCTCTGAAGTTCTGGATTGTGGTTTGTTGATTTTCTTTTGTAGTTTTGCTGCTCCTGCAATGCCCTTCACTCCATCCTGATGGGCACTGTATGTCACCCCCTGGCCAGAAACAAAAAGCTGTTAAACTGGAGTCTTATTATAAGAGCACATTCAAGGGTAAATGTAATAAAAGTAGGAAACCTCAGTGAGGGAGGAGGGGTCAATCACCCATTTGCAAAATGGTTACTTTTTATCTGCCAGACTGTATGCCCTCCCCTTCTGGTGAGATCATACCCCCTTAGTTGTAACTGATCAGAAACGAACGTCTGTGCACTAAACCAGGTGTCACATTACTTACTTGCAGTCCTTGATGGAGGCCTATTTTCTCTACTGTAACATGGTCACTTCTCTCCTTGTTTCTGGTGTGGCCCTCCAACTCCATCTCTCCTGTTCATAATCCTTGCATTTACTGTAGGTAATACATAGATTTACCTATGAGTGTCTCAAGGTGGGCTGGGTGGGTTTGGTACTAGGAGCCACATATTAGGGAGTACATACGGCGCTTAATTTTCTGGGTTTTGGATACTTCACTTAATATAATTGTTTCTAATGACATCCATTTCCTGGCAAATTCCAGTAATTCATCATTTTTGATAGCCGAGTAGTACTCCATTGTATAGATGTACCACAGTTTCCTTATCCACTCGTCAACTGTTGGACATTTGGGTTGATTCCATGACTTTGCTATTGTAAACAGTGCTGCTATGAACATGGTTGTGCTTGTGCTATCGAGGTGAACCTCTGCTGTATGGGGGGTTATTCCCAAAAGTGGAATAGCAGGGTCATATGACATTTCAATCTTTAATTTCTTAGGAATCTCCAGATGGCTCGCCAGAGTGGCTGTATGAGCCTGCATTCCCACCAGCAATGTAGGAGCGTTCCCCTCTTTGCACATCCTCTCCAGCATTTGTTGTTGTTTGTATTGTGGATTTTTGCCATCCTGACCGGGGTGAGATGATATCTCAGGGAAGTTTTGATTTGCATTTCCCTGATGGCTAAAGAAGTGGAGCATTTTTTAAGATATTTGTTAAGACATTTTAATTTCATCCCTGGTAAAGTTTCTTTTAAGTTCCAGGGCCCATTTTTTAATTGGGCCATTGGTTTCCTTGGTGTTTAGTTTTCTAAGTTCTTTGTGCACTCTGGACAGCAGAGCTCTATCAGATGAACACAGACACAAAGATTCTCAACAAAGTCTTAGCAAATCGGATTCAAAAACATATCAAAAAGATCATTCACGGGGACCAAGTAGGCTTCATCGCCGTCACATAAGGTTGGTTCAACATATGCGAATCAATAAATGTAATTTATCATGTAAACCAGTCCAAAGTCCAAGACCACATGATACTTTCGATAGATGCAGAAAAAGCTTTTGACAAGATCCAACAGCCTTTTATGATTAAAACACTAGAGACAGTAGGAATGGAAGGAACCTTTATCAATATAATAAAAGCTGTATACAACAAGCCCACAGCAAGGATTATGCTCAATGGGGAAAAACTGGAAGCATTCCCACTTCGATCAGGAACTAGACAAGGCTGTCCACTCTCACCATTTCTATTCAATATTGTAGTTGAAGTCTTAGCTGAAGCCATAAGACAAGAAAGGGACATAAGAGGGATTCAAATCGGCAAGGAAGAAGTCAAGCTATCCCTATTTGCAGATGACATGATCTTATACCTGAGTGATCCCAAAAACTCCACCAGGAAGCTCCTGGAACTAATTGAGAAGTTCAGCAGGGTGGCAGGATACAAAATAAATTTACAAAAATCAGAGGCCTTCCTATATGCCCAGAATGAAAGAAGTGAAAAAGCCTTGAGAGAAACAATCCCATTTACTATAACCCCTAAAAAAGTGAAATACCTTGGTATAAACTTAACCAAGGAGGTAAAAGACCTTTACAATGAAAACTTTAAATCCCTAAAGAAAGAAATTGCAGAAGACACCAGAAGGTGGAAAGACCTCCCATGCTCCTGGATTGGCAGAATCAACGTCATAAAAATGACCATCCTATCAAAGGCAATATACAAATTCAATGCTATACCAATCAAAATCCCAAAGCAATTTTTCAAAGAAGTTGACCAAACAATCTCAAAGTTCATATGGAGACACAAAAGACCCAGGATAGCAAAGACAATCCTGAGTAACAAAAACACTGCTGGAGGTATTACCATACCAAACCTAAGTCTATACTACAAATCCATAGTTATAAAGACAGCCTGGTACTGGCTCCAAAATAGACACACAGATCAATGGATAAGGATTGAAGACCCAGATATAAGCCCACAAAGTTACAGCCATTTGGTCTTTGACAAAGGGGCCCAAAGAATCCAATGGAAAAAGAACAGCATCTTCAACAAATGGTGCTGGCAAAACTGGATCTCCACATGCAGAAGATTAAAGCTGAACCCGTACTTGTCACCATGTACAAGACTTAATTCCAAATGGATCAAGGACCTTGATATCAGGCCAGAGACTATAAAAACCATAGTTGAAAGGATAGGAAACTCCTTCGAGCTGATTGGGCTAGGCCAAAATTTCCTAAACAGACATCTAATGGCACAGTCACTGCTACCAATTCTCAATAGTTGGGATCTTGTGAAATTAAAGAGCTTCTGTTCAGATAAAGAGATTGTAACAAGAGCTCAAAGGCAACCCTCAGATTGGGAGAAAATCTTCACTAACCACACACCTGACACTTTTTCTTATGTAGAAAAGCCATTGTGTTCAATTCAGATGTGTGGTTGCCTTGATGTGTGTAACTACCCCTTCTAGTTTTTTATATCCAAGAATAGTTCAAGTAAAAATGTTTAGGTATTATATAAAATAAATATTAACAGAATAAAGGTGGGAAATTAACACAAGTACAAAATGGTAGCACCCCACTTTCTGCCTGAATAAAAACCACCCAATCATAAACCAACAAGGAAACATTACATTGAATAGCACCACAGACCAAAGAGATGTGACAAATATATACAGAACATTCCACACAACAAAGGCAGAATTAACCTACTTCTTAAATGCACACAGAGAATTCTGAAGTCCCTAACATATGGTGGTTCTCAAAACAAGTGCTGAAAGTTTAAGATTAAAAAGATTAAAATCTTTTCTAACTTCAGTAATATAGCCTAGAAATTAGTGAGAGATATTTTTGAAAATTTACAAACATATGAAAATTAAAACAACCCTGACCTATGTATGGACTAAAGAAGAAATAGGGAGGTAATGAAGAAAACTTGAGAGAAAGTAAGATTGAAACATAACATTATAATAACATTCAGAATACAACTAAAGAAATGCAAAATACAGCAATATGTACTTTTATCAAGATAAAAGAATGCTTTTAAATAAACAACTTCATATTTCAAGGAATTCTCAGAAGAAGAATGTGAAAACTGGAATAAAATAGCCCAGAAGTCAACAGAAGGAAGGAAATGCAGATCAGAATAGGAATAAATTATATGAAGACTAGAAAGAAAAAAGATCAGAGAAACAAATCTGGTTTTTAACAAGATAAACAAAATTTACAAATCTATGGCTATGTGATTGACGCCACAGGAAAACAAAGGCATGTACCGAATTACTATGAAGAATTACATCTCAACAAATCAGATAACAGGAAGATGGATTCATGAATTGAAAGATCCATTCTACCAAAAATAAATAATAAGGCAATATAAAATCTGAGACTTATAATGAATAAGAAAATTGAGCTATTAGTTCCAAAGCTCCCAGAGAAGAGCCCAATACCAGGCATTCTCAAATGAGTCTACCAACAACGTGAAGGACTAACAACAGTTCTGAAATCTACACCCTTCCCCTCCCCAACCTTGAAGGGGAAACAACACTTCCAAACTCATCCTACAAGACTACTGCTATCCTGACCCCAAAGTTAAAAATATTAAAACATATTTTTTTAATTTTACACCATAGAATTTGTCAACTGTGAGACAATTTAGAAATAAGGTTAGACATATTGATGTGAACCCAACAGAGTTGGTCAAACATTTAGTAGAATATGACAATATGCATAGTTAACTGAAAAATATTTCCCATTTTGTTAGAAGATTTGCATAGTAACATGTATTCATAAACCAGGAACTGTACATTTGGCTAAGTTTTTGGACAGTATACGGTCCTTTTGAATTTCTGTCTTTGTATGTCACAAGATACTCTGCAATGTTTCATTTCTGTTTATAGTTTAGGAATTTTATCTCCTACATGGCTTTCTGTAAAGTGTCCTCCTATTTTAAATTTTTGAAGCAATAAAGTTTTTTTTAAAAAAATCAATAGATGTAGGAACTGAATAAAGAGCAGATACCAAGTGATCCTCAGAGAAGGTGTTTGACAGAACTCAGCATATCTTTGTGATAACATATGTCTTAACAAATTACGTACTGAAGGAATAGACCCTCATGTAGCATCACATAATGGCAGCTCCATGACTAAGGTCTTGCTTTTCCTCTAGGACTAGAACAAGGCAGCAGTGGCTACATCACCGCTTTGGTTCAATGTCCTATTTGAGCCCCTAGCCACAGTATGGAGAGAAGACAAAGAAATGAAAAACATCCATTTGGGAAGAAATGAAGCTGAAGTGGCTTTATGCAGATTATATAATATTTGTATTGGAAATTCTAAAGATTCCGACAGAAATTATTAGGACTAACAAATGAATCTGGTAACATTGCATGGAATGTTGAGCATACAATAGTACCCAAACCTGAATCAGTTCAAACAAAAATTCAGAAAGCTATACCATTACAATTGTAATGACAAAGTTAAAAAATAGGAATAAATGCAATCAACAAGGCAAAAGACATTTCCATTGGCAAAGTATAAGACAGTGAAAGAAATGGTATAAATGCAAAACAGTGAAACTATATTCTATATTTATGCACTGGAAATTTTACCATTGAAGTACCTATGGTCCTTCACCCATCATATCAAGATGTCAATGTCATTTTTCATGAGAATAGAAATAAAGTATCTAAAATTCAAATGGAATTATAGAATACTTCAAAATTCCCAAAGAGATTTTAAGAAATAACAAACCTGGAGACAACGCACTCCCTGACTTTATATTAGATTACAAAACTCAAATGATCAATGTGACAGTTACTCTTTCCACTGTTGTGAGAAAACACTTGAACTCACACAACTTGAGGCGAGATTTATTTGGTTACAGTTCCAGAAGAGAGACATAGTCCTTCCTGTCAGAAAAGTCATGGCTGGCTGGCAGAAGCTGGAAGTGTGTTAAGTCACGTCCATCATGGGCAAACAGCAGGCTGCTGGCGAACGCAGGCGGGGCTAACCAACCTCACACCCCCTCTGTGGCCTGTCTTCCTCCGCAAGGCCCCACTTCCTAAAGTTGCCGTGATCTTCCCAAACACCACCCTCAACTAAGGATTCAAGCACCTAAGCTGGTGGGGAACAATTCACATTTCAACCCATGACAAACACACAGAGCAGTCCATGGAACAGACTAGAAAGTCTAAAAGTAAAACAGCACATATGTGTTCAACAAGAATGTCAAGAATACATAACTTTAGTGTCTTTATTGAGTGGTGTTCAAATTTTTCCACATGGAGAAATAAATGAAATAAGACCCTTGTTTTATATCGTACATATAAATTAACTCGGAATACAGTGCAGACTTGAAACTATAAATTTCCAGAAGAACACATAGATTATAAAGTCTCTTGGCATTGGTTTGCTTGGCTTTGTTCTTGAATTGAAACAAAAAGGCTTGTCCATGTAGCTTGGAAGTCCTGGGGCCCACTGTGAGAGCCAGACTGGCTTTAGACTTGCAAGAATCCTCTAGATTTTGCCCTTCAAATACTGTGATTATGGGCTTGTACCTCACTGGCTTTGACATAAGTTTTTACAATGAGCGTTTGGATTTGAAAACACAGGCAATAAAAGCAAAAATAAACTTGCAGGACTATCTCAGGTGAAAATGCTCTGCAGAGACAAGGAAACAGAAAAAAGAGTGAAAACTAAGAAGGAGAGAAAATATTGCAAGCCACTTATCTGATGAGGAGTGAATATCTGTGTATAAAAGGAGACACAAGTCAACAGCTGTTAAATTAAACAAGTAGCTGGATTAAAGTGGAAAAGGGATCTCACAAAATCCTGTACAGTCGATAGAGACTGATGTACAGTCACAGAAGGGCCTTTCTCCTAATTGTTTTGAAATGTTAAAAGCTGAGTTGGAAACACTTTATGCTGTTCTGTCATATCAGAAAAGCCTAGTATCGTAATTTTAAATAGAGTTAATACAGTGTAGCATGCATTTCTTTACTTTAAAATATTACTGTGACATATTCGAATAGAGGAAAATAGCTCAAATTTAGTGTCTTTATATTTACACACTAGTTATGCTACATGTGCACCTTCTGCAGTATCCTGTCTCTGGTGTCTACAGCGACTCATACCAAGGCACATCCCAAGTCCAGATATCACGAGGCAGGTCATTTTATTTCCCACCAAACTTCCTGGCTCCCCATGCAAATATTTAGACATTGCAACACGCTTTTTCTGGGATCCTTCCACAATGAAATCATCTGCCTGCTCTAGTTTTTCTTACATAGAACTTGATGTTCATCTTACAATTTCATTAAGATAACATTTGGCTGTTCTTAATCAAAGAGGAAATTGTAAGTACAGCTTGGAAAAGAAAATACTTGTGTCTATGGCTCAGCTATTTGATCTGTGGAAGGGACTTCTGGAATGTGATTGTTTTATGTTCTTTCCTTACCACCTGGTTGCCTGTGTGGGGAAGTGTTATTATATCCACTGCTCTCTAAGATTACTGCAATTCTAAATGCTTTTCTATGCTATGTAAATGGCATAGAACATCTAGAAAACATCAACTGATGTTTTCTAGATGATCAAGAAGTATAAAATTCATATTTTAAGAGCCTTTTCAGCAATTCCTTTGTTTCAGTACCATTTCCCACTTGAAAGCTGAGGATAACCAGCCAGTTTTTAGTTATCCAACTTGCTTCCTGTGTGTTGAGAAATTCTTCATTTTAGCACAACAGGCCCAGGTTGTCTCTGGTTCCATGAGGCAGCAGAGAATAGATGTGATTAACCTATAATTTCACTTTGAAAGATGATGCTTATTATTTGCATTTCTCCAACATTCACAGATAATTATTTCATTAAATCTTTACAAACTACAATATAAATTTCCTAGCTTGAACAGGGTGGAAGAAATAAAATAAACAGGATCCAACCTACAGTTTCTAATTTTAAATAAAGGTAATGAAATCTTAATTATTTGAAAGAGGCATGTGCGTACTTGAACAGTCTGTCTTATGTATTTTGGTTCTAGATTTGGAACATTTCTCTCGTCTGATCCCTTCTCAGTTCAGCAGTTGAGCTAACTGCTGAGAACGGAAGTCTCCTTGGGGACATTGACTATCGTCCCTCCACGGAGTGTACCAGCCTCCTCCAGCTGTGCACACAGGGCTTTCCTTCCAGGGAAGCTGGGAACCACTTATCAGCAAACTCCTGCTCCCTCCATCTGGCCCAATCTCTCCTTATTATACGCAGCACTTTTCCCTATGTATCTACCCTATGTAGCTACCATGATCAGATTCTCCCTCTACTAGAACATTTTCATCATTATCCAAATGAAACGATGATAAATATGTTGTGGATCATAAGTTTTTTTAAGCTACTTTTACATCACCTTCTGTATGAAAACCACTCAGAGATGTCCAGACTTTGACGCTCTCTTCCATTCTCCCTTGACCTGCTGTCTGTCTTGGTCACGATTTCCCATGAAAACACTCTGCCAATCCCAGGAGCAGAGGTGCTATTCAGTGACCACCTTTTGACAGTGTCTGCGAACTTCTCAAACACTTTCTCCTGCCTCACCTTTTTTCCTGGCTGTCCTTTCCCTGCTTCTTCCTCCTCCTGTCCATGCCTAGTGCCTAGCAACCAACATTTCCAGACTCCTGTCCAGAGCCTTCTCTTTTCTGTTGGCACCAACAGCGGGGTATCCCATGCTTTAGCTCTTGGGAGCTTACTTAACCACTGACCCTGGTGTTGCACGGAGCTTGCTGCAAGCCATTTTCCAGCATCTGCTCATCGTCCATCGCTGCCCTCTGTACCAACCATGTCCTGATGCTGGTGCCCCTGGGGACCATAGACTCACTTCCTCCAGGACTGCCCAGATGTGAGGACTCCCCCAGCCTTCAAATGCCTCTCCACATCCACTGTAGCTCTCTCTTCCTGGCATCGCCGTAGGTGAAGGTCTGCCCAGGTTTTTATTTGATGCTTCATTTTCCTTGGGCACCAAGAGGTAAGCTCAGAGAGGACAGAGCTTTCTGTTTGGTTGGCATTCATTTCCGAATACAAGGAATGCTGCCTAAGGATACCGGACACTCACTGTCTCTTTAAGTGAGTGAATAACCCTCAATGGTTATTTTTAAAATAAGAAAGGCTCAAGTATCCTCCCTTGTCTGTTATCAGTGACATTTAAATGTCTCCTTTTCCAAAAAGCCGTGCCTTTGTGTGCTCTACAGGCTGCTACCTCCCAATGCTAATGACATTGCTTCATAAACCTCACTAAGGGAGTCAGGTGGAAATACACACATTTTTAGCAATGATTCCTTAGTGTTGACACAAAGATGAGATTATTACAGCTGGATCCCTATCTAACTCTGTTTCTGGCCAGTGCTGGCATAGAATACATGTGTATATAAATGAACAGATCCTCTTTAAAAAAATACAAAAAAATTTTATTTGCTTGTTAGGGACAGACAGACAGACAGGAAATGAGAGTATCACAGAGCTCCGTGGATGCCTGTGGAGGCCCAAGGGAGACTTCGGGGGATCATCCTACATTGTCTTACCTCCTTTTTGTTTTGTTTTGGGGTTTCCCAGGTTGTGTCCTCCAGGCCTGGAAGTGCAGGCCATTGCCATTTGCATCTGGAATTTTTCCGTGTGGTCTGGGATTCAAACTCGGGTCCTTTTGCTTGTGAGGCAGGGGCTTAGCCCCTGAGCCATCTCTCCAGTCTGAGCAAATCCTCTTCATTTGCTTTGGTCAGTGTCAGTCTCATTACTCTCCCCGAGGTCATCTGTAATGATCTCAGGACGAAGCTGTGGCCTACTCAGAAGGGTAAGAAGCCTGAGCTCCGACCACCCTTTCCTGAAGAATTCCCTCACTCGACCACCAAGAAGGCCATTGGGGAATAGGAGAGAACAGTTCTTTCCCATTATCCAGTGATTAGTAGGTCTCCTTATTTCTTGACTCCGTTGCCATGATTTCCATCATATCACGTTTGCATGACATTAGACCTGATACTACATCCTTCTTAAAGGTCAGTTGCTTCATTTTAGCAAAGAAAAACAAAATCAAGTTGCTATTTATTTTAGCCTAGGAGTTTTCAGCTGTCTGTAGCACAGGACCTGCTTGCAATGGAAGGATTAACCAGTAATCAAGAAGATGTTTGTCCTCCCCATAGATCACTGATAGTGGATCCAAGACTGGTGGTTTCCTGGGTCTAGGCTAGGTCTTTTTCTTTCCTCCCCCCTCAGCACTCTCTCCTTTGTCCTTCTGTTTGTCACCGCAGGACCGAGGGTCTTCATTTCAGGAAGTTCAAAGAAAGGGGGAATCGCGGAACCAGGTCAGGCTGCCATTCACCCTTTTTCCAACCTCACAGTCCCTTTACCTGAAGTCGCACTGCCTAGAAGTGTCATCTAACTGTGTCTGCCAGAGAGAAGCCGAAAGGTGGCACCTATGGATGGATACACGGCGACCCGGGACAAAGTAGCATCTGGTTATTAGCAAGGAACATGGGAATGGGGGAGGCAACCTTAGCGTAGGAAGTTGGGTCACCTTTCCATCTCATGTTAAAGGATGCAGAAGTAGCTAATCAGTTCCAGTAAGAAAAAAAATTTTTCTATTTCTTTTTTTAAAAGTTTAGCCTGCCATTAGCTTTACTCTTGTCTGCATTAAATCTTCACTTTAGACTTGTAATAAATCCTAAGTCATTCATGCTGCTTGATACAGCTCATAGTATTTAGACAATCCTAGGGAGACTTTAGACAAGCTAACCTGGACTGAGAATAAAGTAGTGATCACTGGTGTTATTGTGATAAGTTCTATCAAAGAGACAGATCATATCCCACTGTCCTTCCATGACTTACACAGAAAGGCAACTACGGAGTAACGTCTTCCCCAGTCACTGCATGAGTAGCTGACAGGGACAAAATGGTAACAAGCTAGATCCGGTAATAGTGGTCCTTACTGTGATGCATGTAGACAGGCGATCAACAAATAAGATAGGAAGATGCTATCGGGCAAAAGTAATGAGAAGACAGGAAATGCTAACAGGTCAGCAACCATCTCCCTGAAGAAGTGATTTTCAGCTACAAATAATTTACTTTTCCTTGAAACTTAATTTCCCAAATATCCAATTGTAAGAAGATCTTCTTGGCAAAATGACATTATTTTGTGGAATAAAAACATTAATTTGATCATAGATTCCCTTTATCTTAGAGTCAGTGATGTGAATTGCAGGATTTACAGGTTCTTCCCGCCCCCAGTAGATGATACTCTATCTGATTTGCCATTGATTCGACCCATTACACTCCATCATTCAGAGCTTAATGAGGAAATTGTTCAATTCCACACATTTTTATTTTGTATTCTTCTCACTGCTCCTTTGCTATGTCCTTTGCCTTGATCTTAATGTGATAACCCTTTTTCCCATAGTCAAGGTCATGCTTCTATCTCCAGCACCCACAAAGAGAGACTCGGGGTGCCTATCACTCCAAACCCAATTTAAAAAGGTTAACACCCTTTTTAAAGTGTTGAGAAAAATCAAGTGTGTTAAAATACTATTGAAAACAATAGTAAGTAGCATCCTCTGTGTATAGTATAACTTGCACAATGAGCTAATCTGGAATGGGTGATACCTTATGTTTGTTTATGATTTTAATATTCCAAATCTTTAAGATAGTGCTATGATAGTGCTTCATGACATGCAGTTTGGGGGAAATTATCTGCATGTCTTATGTTTCTTTTATCATAGATAACTCTATTTATAATTCTTCACTGACGATCTTATAATTTTTCACATCACCTTCTGTGGTTTGCTTGAAGGTTGCTATTCTAAAACACCTTTGAATAGAGCAGGTTACTGGGGATGGGAACAGGGCTTGTGCATGCTGGGTATCATGGCTTGAAATGTGTGTTGTCTCCCACAGGCCCATGTGTTTGAATCCTTAGTTGTTTAGGAAAGTCATGGCACCTTTAGGAGGTGAGTGTTGCTGGAGGAAGATATTTACAGGGGATGGGCCTTGAGGTTGTTGTCCTGCCCTGCTAGAGTTAGTCTGCACTAGCGTTGCAGTTTGCAGCCCTCCGCCTCTGTGATGGATGCGACTTAAGTCACCTCCAGTCTCTGTCAGGCAGCGAGACCTTTTCTGAAATAATAGACTGTGTTTCCCCTCTGGAACTACAAGCCGAATAAATCTCCCTTTCTCCCCTTAAGTTGCTTGAGTTTGAGTGTTGTCTCACAGCAACAGAGAAGAGTAACTGCTGTACTAGGAAAGCACTATACCACTAAGCTCTATTATTCCCAGTTCTGATTAGGACAGTTATTCATCTCTCAGAAGGATCTAAGACATAGTTTTCTATTATTCAGTAAGTATAATGACAACTTATACAAGGCTTAAGTATATGTTCCACTATCAACATGCATTAGAAACCAGCTTCAGTCAATTCTTTCATACAACGTTATGTAATCTGGATTTCTTCTTACATATAAACCTCTTTTCTAGACTATTTGAATGTCAAGGGAAGAGTCATGTAACACTGTCCTATTTGTTCATGAAGAACTTATTGAACATAGTACTTGTCAGACTGAATACTGGTGAGACAGACTTGGGCTCACAATCTCATGTCTAACATACACAGATAACTGTTTAATTGGTGATTGAGGTTAAGTATCTTAAGTGTTTCTCATTTCTTCCCAAGAGGTTAAGACTGATGCTCAGTGGTAAAGTGCTTTCCTCTGTATTTGAGGTCCTGCATCTTTCAAGCAAGTGAGGTGGCCGGAAGAAGTAATCTGTTAGCTATGGTCTTAGAAATAGGTTGGAGGTATCCACGGTAGCACCCTGCAAATATCCTTAATTATGAAAGACCTTGGCAGGTTCAAAAGCAGGAAGAGTCCAGTGTGGATGCCAAGCATTGTGTTTAATAAGGGGAAAATCAGTATAATATCTCTGGGGTTGTAGTCAGCAGTGCAATGGAACCAACTAGGCTAGGACTTGGTGCAAGAAAGAGGAGGGGAAGATGGGGAGGAGGAGGAGCAAAAGAAGGAGGAGAAAAAGGAAGAGGAGGAGGAAGGCAGAAAGGGAGATAGAACATGAACCTAGGCTTCATCCACAAAGACTGAAGTTTACTCTGGAAGCTCCTCAAAACTCCAGCAAGGGAGCAGCAACTTCCCCTGAAGATGGAAATTACTTCTGCCTTGGAGTCAGGGGAGCTTTTAACAGATGGAATGCAGGGGGAAGGAATTTAAGTTTGACCAGTTGATTCATCCCAGATAGCCAGGAGTCTGTCCAGTTGTCTGTTTTCCTTATCCTATTAACATTCTTGTTGGGGTCTCTGGTGGAGATCTGTTTCTGATCTCAGGTCTATCAAATGGGGGTCTCTGATTTTGAGGTCTGGTTCCGGATCTATCACTTGAAGCTTAGTTCTCACAGCACCAAGAAGCATTAAAAAGGTGCTAAGAGGACAGTAATGCATTCTGGTTTGTGCTTGAAAATGTCACTCTGAGTACAACATGGAGGTGAATTAGGATGAGTGAGAACTAGTCACAGACATGTTCAAAGCAGATGATGATGATGGGTTCGCACAGTCACAGGAACCGTAAAGATGATCTGTCAAGTTCCAGTAGTATTTAAGAGATTGAGCACTGAGTGATAGTTGGGGTGCAGTGATGCGGAGAAGAGGGTATGGCAGGTGTCTGGCATGAAGTATGCTGTGATGCACGGAAAGGGGCAGCCCCCGGGGGAAGAGAGGCCGAGGGGCTGAGTGACTTCATTTTAGACGCATCGAGTCTGAAATGAGAGAGATGCCAGGAAAGCTGACAGGTGGGATGTAAAGGTGTCTGGGACACCCCCTGTGAGTGCCTGTGGCACGTGGAGCTGCAGACATGGGTACCCTGAAGCAAACCTTACAGTACTTTTCTTATGAAGATCAAAAGGGTAAAAGCCTGGCAAGGGAGAGTTTGCCAATGACTTCATTTGTAGACGTGAAGCTGTCAGAAGGCGACATCTCAGAGCAATCGCAGTGCAAGGCAGGAGAAGGCCAGCTGTGATGGATAATTGCAGACGCGCGATATGTGTACTCAGCAGTGTGGAGAGGTTCAGCTTGCTGAGGCCATCAGTGACCTTGGAGGACAGATAAATGGGGCTTGAGAAGTGTGAGAAAATAGAGCTTTCTTTGAGACACCTGGCTAGGAGGGAAGGAGACAATAGCAGCTAATTGGGGAGGGGTGTGGAAGCCCCCACCCCTTTTATCATGCATACTGTCTTGAACATCAGTAGGTCAATATGGTAGAGACCATGGGGAATGTGTGGGGTAGATCCCCCACTTAAATGGGGAGGGAAGAATGCTCCTCCATTGCAGAGAGAAGGGAGGGAGGAAGTTAGGAGAGGGGCCGGCAGGTGGGTGGGGACCTGACTGGCTCTGGCTTTCTCAGTGTCCGGAGGTTATAAACTGGGCAGCAGAGCCAAAGCATGGCTGGGAGTGGAAGATTTGGGACAGTAAACACCATGTGTGACTCCCCCCACACTCCCCAGGAGAATGCAGTTATGCAAAACAGAGGACACAGCCCAGTGCCGTTGACCCACATTTCTCCACACACAGCTGTGGTAAAAAGTCAGCGAGCCAAAGGAGTTTAAGGTGTTTGCAATAGAAGGTCAAACAGTGGTGGAAAAAATCTAAGTGGAGAGGGATGTGGGGGGGGGGCAGGCGGGTTTCTGGTGAGAGGAGACTGATGGTAGCCTGGAGGGTCCATTGATGTTGAAAAAGGCAGGTGCAGTTGGGGTTCCTGAGTCTGGAGTGGGGGTGTGCTTCTGTGGTCAGCTGGATGATGGTCAGTGAGGGTAGAACGCAGCAGTCACAGACAGGCTTGTCTGCGAGGAACACGGTGGGCTCAGAGATGAGGCCGCTTGAAATGAGGATGTTGGTGATCTGGCTGGAGGGGCCAAGCGCCTTGGGCGAGGAGCCTGCAGTGGAGCTGCTTGGGCCACTGCTGGGGACTGGGACAGAGAGAGCCCAGGGGGGGGGGACGGCGTCTGGAAGAGGCTTTTGGAGACGGGGCAAGGAGTTCTCATGTGTGGACCTCCAGGAAGTGAAGTTCTTCCAGAAGAGGCTGGGGAGCCTGTCTTGGCCCAACAACCAGTGAGGGCTGGGGAAGCCTTGACCCATTGCCCAACCTCCAGCGAAGGCTGGGGGGCAACCTGTCTCACCTGGCACCAGAGCCAGGGCACGAGGAAATCCTCAGCCAGTGAGGACTGGCAAGAGCAGGAAGTTTGCCTAGCAGGAAATAGAATCTGAACTAGAGAAGACAGAAAACATGGGGTTGTCAGGAAAGTAAGGCCTAGAACAGTGTGAAGGAATGGGACACAACATTCCAGTGTGTGTGTGTGTGTGTGTGTGTGTGTGTGTGTGTGTGTGTATGTGTATGTGTGTCTACAGATGGACAGCAGTAAGAAGGGCTTGGCGGATTTTAGTCCTGATCGCCTTTCTAGACAGACTGGTCTGTCAGAGTTCTTCCCGGAACTGGCGTGGAAGTCTAGCACTGTAGTACAGTGCAATGTGGCATGCAGGGGGGAGGGGTAAAAAGGATAAAGGAAGGGAGGGGAGGGGGATGTCAGCTCTCTCCTCACCTAACTTGACACCATAGCAGTGGTGCTGTGTTCAGCCTCCTATTTGCTGGCTCCCTTCTGGGAATTTCGAGGACTCACATTCTCAGCTTGTGGTCAAGTTGCCGTGGCTGTTATTAATCTTTGAAAGAAACAAATGAATGCCCTCATGTCTGGGCTCTGTATTTTTTTTTTTAATAATTTCTGCACTGCCTCTTCCTTCCTTTCTCTGATATTAGCTGTTTTGTTGGATTTTCTATTGCAGCAGTGGCAGATCCTGCTAAGTCATTTGATGAAACATCCCAGTTCTCAGTGTTTTTTTGGTGATGGTCTATTTTTAATTTGCCGAGTCTCAATTAACATCATTTGCATATCTTAGTAACTTTCCAGTTTGCTAAGGAAGGTATTTTCAAGGCGTTTTTCTTTTACTTCCCAAAGGAGCCAAGGATGTGAAAATCTTCCCACATCACGCTGTGTGTCCCACTCTTGGGTGTCGAGGAATCGGCCACATCCGTGGCCCTCGCTATGCAGGACACCACAGGTAAAGCGTTTCCTTGCTTGCACTGCCTCAGGGTGAATGGGAATATGATGATTGACAGCCCCATAGCACCATAAGCTGGTCTGGGAGCAGCTGCCCCTCTGCTCTCTCTGCTGGGCCCTTGCTCGATGGGTCCACTCTCTGCCCGCAATGTCTTTCTACAACACCAGACTTCCAAGGCGCTTCTCAGACCCTCCTGAGCTCTGAGTCCCTCCTGTGTGACAGTTTCCCTCTCAAGTGCCTGCTCTGTGATGCTCTCACCCCTGTTCTGGATCATTCTTCCAGAGAGTTCCAAAAGCACCTCCTTCTCCCTCCTATTTTCACTTGACCTGCACTTCTTTTTCTCTCTTCCTTGTTTGTTTGGAGAAGAGACGATTCTGTCAAGGATTAGACAGAATTTCCATGTTTTCCACTGATGCTTATGACGGAAACTAAGCACAAGTAAACATACAAACCTTTGTTGTATTTCTGTCCCAGGTAATTTGCAAAATGATGCACAGATGAGCTATGCATATTGATGATCTACTAATGGAACATAAATTAAAACTGAAAAGATTCAGCATCAGATTTGTCGAAACACAAAAATATGTGAAGAGAAAGACTTCTGTCACATGACATGTGACGCATGAAAACATTTGCTCAGATGAGATCTACACATGTTACAGGAAACCTTTGTTTCACCAGGGGATTTCAGTATAAGAAAGTAATGCCCCAAACTTCTTGAAGTGAATCAAAGCAAGCGTTCCCATAAGATACAGTACAAATACTCCAGATAGCTATTATGAATATAAATGGCATGAGTGTACATATGCTGACATGTATAATATGTTCCTTAAAAAGAGATTAAAGACACCTTGAGTATTTGTGCAAATCCATGAGACCTGTGGAGCTGGTCCTGTGGAAACATCTTGATGCCATGTGAGGGGCAGAGGCAAACAGGGAAGACAAAGGGAGGCAAAGGGAAGAATCAAGTGTGTGATCTGCATTGGGTGGGCCATTGGCATTGGAACTTTCTAGTCGTTACCAGTAATGGATGGCTGCAGAGACTCCTTGGGTCATACATGAGTGTGTGTGCGCGTGTGTGTGTGTGCGTGTGTGTGTGTGCATTCATATATAAATGTATGTGCATGTGTGGACATAGGTGTGTAGTTGTATGCACATGTGTTTATATGCATGTGCATCTGGGTGTACATGTGTGCATGTGCATGCATATGTCTTATGTGTTGGCATGTTTGAGCATGAATATGGATGTGTGCATGCATGTGTATCTATGTCAGTGTGTGCATGAGTGTGAATGTTCATATATGTGTGTGTGTACATGAGTGATGAGTGTACATGTGTTTTTATATGTTGTGTGTATTTGAGTGTGTGTTTGTATATGCCTGCATACATGGGTGTGTGTGTTTGTATAAATGTTGCGAAACAAAGCCTTAAAATTAAATGCAACGAGGGGCTGGAGAGATGGATCAGGAGTTAAGACTCTGTCTTGCAAGCAGAAGGTTCTGAGTTCAGATCCCAGGCATAAAAAACACCAGGTGAAAAGGGTGTCAGCCTCCATTTCTGGCTCTGGTGGGCAGAGCCTGGGAAATCCCAGAGCAAAGCAAGGAGGAAGCCATCCAGGATGATTTCCGAAGTCACCCTTGGCCCTCCACAGGGACACACAATGCCCTCTGATGCACACACAGACACACACACACACACACACACACACACACATCCTTGGCCCTCCACAGGGACACACAATGCCCTCTGATGCACACACAGACACACACACACACACACACACACACACACATCCTTGGTCCTCCACAGGGACACACAGTGTCCTCTGATACACACACAGACACACACACACGCATACACACAAATAAACAAAATATTAAAAAGTTAACTGCATTGAGAACATCATTCTTCAGCTGCACAATCTTGTTTCAGGCTCAGCGCCCACTCAGTGAGTGGTGGTTGTACTGGATAACACAGAGGTAAGACATTTCCACCCTCACAGAGTTCCACTTGACATTCCCCCAAGAGAGCCTCACACGGTATTCTACCTACTCTGTGCAATTGTTTTAGAAACAATTGTTATTCTTTGACAGTTTCATATGTGCAAACGGTGTATCTTGATTGTATCCGTTCCCCCACCACCACCAACCACAGCCCTCCATAGGCCCCCTTCCCACTATCTTCTCTTCTTCTTTTTGTTACTTGTAATAGGCCACTAAGTCTAGTTAGTGCTGCTGCCCAGGCAGGATGTGGAGCCGCCTGCTGGAGCACCGCAGCCTATCAGCAGCCACGCCCACTAGAATGCCCCGCCCCCAGTGGTCCAACAGCTCCTCAGGTCTGGGCCAGTCTCTCAGGGTGACCGGCCATCTCAGTGCTTCCTCCAGAGCTTGGCTCACTGTCTTCAGGGTCACTGACCCGTAATGCTGCAATCAGTGCGTCCGCGCAGCTCTGTAAGGTGGCCGTCCTGTGGGGCAGCGCTGGGCAACACGTGCTCCCAGGACAGCGCTGCAGCTCCCGCCCACACGTCCAGCCTTTCTCTCCTGCTTCCCCAAAGCACCTCGCGCCCCTCCTGTCCTATGTGTCCCTGGCTTTTCTTTCCTGATGCTGAGCTGTCCCATTGGGCAAACTCCTGTTCTGGAAGCTGCCCTGAGTCTTCACTTCCCGAATGCGGTATAAACGGTCTAGCTGACGCTCTTGCTGTGAAAATGAGAATGTTTGGCATGTTTCGCCCTCCAAGTGTTCTTTCAGGGTTGTTTTGGACAAGCTAGAAGATAAGAACACAGAAGAGTATGAAATAAGGTATTCTGTGAAGCATAGAAACATTTGGAAGAAGTGCTACTCTGTTTGTTTTCTGTTTTTGCGTGTGTGTGTGTGTGTGTGTGTGTCTGTGTGTCTGTGTGTGTGTGTATGCATGTGTGTGTGTGTGTGTGTGTGTGTGTGTACCCGTGGAGGCCTAAGGATGACACTGGGAATCATCCTGGATTGCTGTGTCTCCTTACTGCTTTGCTCTGTGGTTTCCCATGTTCTGCCTCCAGGGTCAGAATTACAGGCCAACCACTACATCTGCCTGGCATGTTTTTACATGGGATCTGGGGATCTGAACTCAGGTTCTTTCATTTGAGAGGCAAAGTCTTTAACCCCTGAGGCATCCCCCCAGCCCCACTTTGTTCAAAAGATGGCAAGCAAAAAATGGCAATTTTAAAATGTCTCTGCTTTTCCCAAATCCAGATACGTTAGGATCATTTGTAGCCTAAGGTTTTCCTGACAAATGTAAATGAGAAAGCTTACATCTTCCTAAACAAAAGAACTTTTTTCCTCTTGGCCTAGATTTGTGCCTTTAGCAACCAGGCACTGTTCGGCAAGACACCCCTTGCAGTGTCTACACTCGATGACTCTCGGGCAAGTATTCTTAACGCTGATAAAAAGAACAAAAGCAAAAACCAAACCCCAAAGTCTCTCCGGTGGCACAAAGGACGGGCTTCTCTTTCCAAAGCCTCGGGGCAAGCAGGAGCTTGGAACTCTGCGGCTGGGGAAGCAGCAGCGCTCACAGATTGGCAAGTGCTTGCAAGGAGTGAGCATTGTTTTTCTGTTTCATGTCAGAATTTCTGGTTCAGAGACTGAAGTCCTGGTGTCGTGAAAGGAAGTAAACAGACTTCACAAAGCAATTTGTTAGTGTCTCATGATGCAGGGCCGACAGGAACAAGGGCCTCGAGATGACCCTGTGGGCACTGGGAAGTCACCCGTGGCTCCCGTAGGCCAGAGGGAGCCCTGCGTGTCCTTCCTGTAGGGTTTCGGTGAGGTTGCCTTTCATTTCATGAGACCAGTCAAGGGGTTCACTGCAGTCCTCAAGGCTGTTCAGAGTTCACATAGATGCTACAGAAATCATTATTTTGCAAGAAATTGCTTCAGTTCTTATCTGTAGGAAAATAGGACTTTTGGCAAACAATTATCACAAAATTTACATTTTATTTGAATGAATTTACATATGGAACAGGGCAAAGTAAGCGTGTTTGTTAACAAAGAAATATTTAAAGATGGCACGTTGAGATGGCATGGTACAAACTTGCTTTTGGGCCAGGGTCCAGGATTAATCAGAAGCTAATATTTTTCTAAATGAATAGGACAGTATCTAGAAGACTTGATTGACCACTGTGTTATGAAAGGTCGAAGATCCCTCACTGGGGAATGAATCGTTCCATTCTTCACATAAAGCTGTGTAGTGTCACAGCTTGAGGTCATCTGGCCCAAGAGGGCGAGTGAGACTCAAGGGACACATGGCTAGTGTGTTGGCCAAACACAAAGAAGCATCTATTGTTCAGGAATGGGGATACCATGTCCACTCAGGAGTTTAAATGTTTCCTGTATGTAGATCCCAAGTCAGCCTCTCACTGGAATCTAGTTGGGATTATTTGTCAGCTCAAAACTGACCATAAAATGCCTTCAGATGTCTCCTCTTTCTCCTTCACTTCTTCCTCCTTGTTCTCCTCCTTCCTACTCTTTCTCTTCTTTTCTTCCTTCCTTCTCTTCTTACTTCTCCTTCACTTCTTTTCTTTCTTCTTTTCACCACTTCTTCTTCTTCTTCTTCCTCTCTCCCTCTCTTTCTCTCTTTTCTCTTTCTCCCCTTCTTTATCTCTCCCTCCTCTCCCCCAAGCTTAGGCTGGCCTGAGCTGGGCTCTCAGCCTATCATTTTGGGGAGTCAGGCAGACGGTACACTACATCCCTCAGTTTCCAATCCCTAGTTAAAAAAATGCAGGCTTCATAAGTGGTTATAACAGGCATAAGTCTGTCTGTATGTTTTGTGTTTTTAGCGACAGAGTCTCCATGTGCATTCCAAACTAGTCTGAAAGTAGCTACACAGCCAAGACGGATCTAGAGCTCTTGGTCCTTCTGTCTCTGCCTCTCAATTGCTGGGATTACAGGAACATCACACCATACAAGCACATGTATATCCACCAAACAATGCAGTATTACACTACTGAAAGAATAACAGCAGAAAGAATGAGAAAGGGAATAATTAAAGATGCATCAATACATTCATGTCAGACAATGACAGACAAAATAAACGAAGCATAAACAAGGATCTACAAAGATGAATAATATGATTTAAGAAAAAGAAGACTGAGAGATATATAACAGGCTAAAGTCAGAATAAATCTGTTCAAAAGAATGGTTTGGAACTGTAGTTAAGCAACAGATGACTCAATAAATTATTAAAAGCAAAACAATCTTTTGTATTCCCTCATCAAAATGAAATAAGATGAGAATTCTTGAGAATTCAAAACATCCACTCATTTATACAACATGCCAGTTATTTATAACTGAGGTTGAAGTAATCAGGGGACAAAGAATTTAATCCTGAATCTCAGAAATCTTAAACTTCAGTGAGAAGATTAATAGGATAAACTCTTTAGCATATTGCCATTTAAAATATATATGTTTACAGATTAAAATTATACCTTGCATAGCAAAAAGATTATAAACTCATCAAATACTTGCCTCAGAATGCTACAAATAGTTTTCAGTAACAACAAGAATAAAGGAAATATACGACCAAAAGCTGAAATGAGTGAATGGAGCAGTTGGAATTGGTAAATGCATTTCATGATATTTCTTTAACAAATAATATGAAGCAATAAACAAGAGGTGGCACAGTAGAGAAGGTGAGATGGGCAGACCATGTGTGCCCCTGGGAGCCTGCATGAAAGGGCCTGGAAGGCATCTCTTGGGTTTCTTTGCTCAACCTTTGTAAGCGATGCCTTTGCATTTTCACTTTTATTAAGGCAAGTGGGCCCATTTGGGCTCCTGATCCCAGACCCTTACCTCCTTTTATCCTTGAAGGCGACCTTTCTTCCGTATGGAAGACCCTTCCCATCCTCCTTCCTCGTCTCTGGCTTGGTTTTGAACATACAAGCCTGGGCTTCTCACAGCAACACCTGACGTGCCAACTCCCCCATCACCTGGGAAGTCACGCGGCTCTGCTCTGAGTAGCTCGGTCCACTTTGGCTTAGTTCCCCTCAAACACTCAGCGCTTTCTGCCTGTCTCCAAATCCGAACCCCTTTCAGAGCACTCTGAGCAGCCCACTTCCTGCCCCAGCAAAGACGGCTTTGCCCACTTCCCTTAGTGCATCTGGCAGGTAGAATGTGAGGCTGGGTCCCAATACTTCCCTTCCCTAGTTCTCTTCTTCCTTTCCCTGGCTTTTGGGGAACAGGATGTAGAAGTACTTTTTTCTGTATATGTGATTGTAATAAATACTACAATTTTCTTTATAGTATAACTCAAAAAGCTTTCTGTGTCTTCAATCAAATGATCTGGTGGTAGATAGAAGTCCACTCGAGGTTCTTTTCCTTCAGAATATTGAGGGTGTGGCTGCAAGGTGTTGTTTCTTTATTGTGGTTGAGACATTTGCTGTCATTCCAGCAGAATGACTGAATCCTCCTTTATGATGCCTCCCCCTTCATCCGCCCTTAGCACTAACCACATCTCTGTACCCTGAAATTCGAAACGGGCCTCTCTGCTTCTTGTTTCGACCTCACAGTCATTTTACATTCAGGTCTTTGCTTCTGGGAAATGGTGTACAGCACTCTTTCATATCACTCTTTTCTCATTGCTCTGTTCCTGCTCCAGTACTTGGAATTGTCTTACCGAGCTTTCACATCCTTGCCTTTCTTTTGTTCTGCTTTATGAATTGTTTCTTCAGCTTTACCTTCAAATTTTGCAGTGAAAGTTTTTTAATTACACTGCAGTGGGTTTTTTTTTTTTTTCACTTTTTTTCAGCTCCCGAGAGCATTTTTCTATTCTCTGGTTTGCTCTCATCGCATGCTGCTCTCCACTGATGAATTGTGCGTCTCCCTGAGACACTACAACATCTGTGCTTGTCTTTGTTGCTCCCTGCATTGAAATTTTTTTCAGTAATTTTGTTCTGATTTTTTTGTCGTCATTGTTGTTAGCTTAGTTGGCTTTCTTCCTATTGTATTCATAATAATGCAAATATCACAGTACAATATATAATAATAATCTCGGCAGCCTTCCCTGTGTTCATTCTTAAGAGTCAGTTCCTCAAAAGCTGACCCAAAGCTTTGTCTGTCATGCTCAGAGCTAGCTCAGTGGGCTTTGGCCAAACAGACCCTCTGTGGGGAAGCTCCATAAGTCGACTTGGCGGGAGGGGGGGGCGCCTGTCCTTGAGAGTTACTTTCTACCACTACCCCATATGCATGACCACAAACTCCCGATTCTCCGCTGTTCACTCTGTCTCTACCAATGAGTTATTTGTTCTTATACGTTAGCATCTCTTTCCTTACGCTTTATCTGCATAACTCCCTACCATTTTATTCATTTATTATTTTATAATGGGAAAAAAAACAGATAAAGTTACTTTCTCATTCTGTCATGTTTTATCTTCTTCTAACACTTTATTTAGCTCTTATTGTAATTCGCCTAATGATCACATTTTTATCTGTCTCTTTACAGTAGCATTTTCCTCATGGAGACAGAAAGGGAAATATCTCCTAAAATGATTATGTTGTTTGGCTCTCTAAATTGTGTGCATTTAGAGTGGGTGTTTGGAGTCCTGTGCCCAGAAGAGTGCCCATGCATGGCACGAGTGCATAATACCCCCTGTGCTTAACTCATTGTCACCCTCCGTCACAGCAGAACCCCTTGGGGCCAAGTGTTCACATTTCTCTGTTGTTGTACTTGACTCCATGCTAATCACACAGGGAAATTCTACTGGGTTGAAATTTTAAAATAAGCTTGGCGATGTACTTTTTTTTTCTTCTACAAGTGAAACAAAAGTGAGAATTTGACTTTAAAGAATACTTTCAATTCTAAAACGGACATGATTAATTACCCAATTTGCTGAAAGCATTCATAATACAACCGAAGATCAGTTATGAGTCCTCACCTCACTTCTGTTCTTTACTGAACAATTTGTAAAGGCTAGGGTGTAAGTTTAGTTTTACATAACAAATCATAATTATATGATAATTCAGTGTTTTTGAAATTTTAAAGAGGATATTTGTCTGTGAAATGCTGTTTTTGTAGAAAATAGTGAATTGTTTTCTGAAGACACTGGACCTTACACATTCCAAATTACTTACTTGCCAGTTGTAACATTTACTCTTAACTATTGCTGTGAAAGAGCATTCAAAATCAGTCATCTTAAGGGAGAAAGGGAGATTTATTCAGTTTACAGTTCCAAAGGGGAGAAACAGACTTTCATGGCGGATGGGACAAGGTTGGTGGCTGAAGCGGAGGCAGGCTAAGTCACCACAGACATCCAGTAGGCTAGTGGGTGACAGCTGAAGGCTGGAGGATTCCTGGAGAGTTTCTCGTCTTCTAAGTCTCCTGTTCTATGGTTCTTTTTATCTAGTCCACTACTGGGAGGTTCCAGTGGGATCTAGGGCTGGTCTTTGTATTGTAAATGTATTGATGCGGATCATCTCTTCAAGTGGTCTCAGTTCATCTCAGTTAATGCCAGGTGTGTCAAATTGGCACCCACGATAACTATCACACCAGTGTTACGGGCAATGAAAAGAGAAATGAGCCATTATTTCTGTGTAAAAACTGTGTTCTCCTGAGCAAGGGGTTGAAGTCGACTTGAAAATCAAAATCAGAGTAAAACATAGGTGGAAAATCTTACAAAATCTTAATGTCTTACAAATTATAAGTAGAATCAATGTACATTGTCTTTAAATCGACACCGATTAATCACCAGATTAGCCCAGGGTTAATATTAAGATTTTTATTTCAGAGGAAAATTTTAAAATTTGGACATTATAGAGATGATTTAAAAATAACGAGTGGGTTATTTATAATTCAATGGGTAAAATGCTTGCAACACAAGCCTGCAGATCTGAAAATAATCCCCAGTGCCCACGTAAAAATCTGAGTGTGGTGGCACATTCTTGTAATCCAAGTGCTGGAGAGGCAGAGACAGGCAGCTTAATGGACTCATCAGGAGGTCTTGAGACCGTTTCAGAAAGAGGTGGACAGCTGCTGAGGAATGGTACCAGAAGTTGATATCTGGACTCCACACACACAGGCACACACAGATATACATCCATGTACACACACTCAGTGAGATAATAAAAACTCTTGATAATCTGTCTACAAATTTATATGCCATAAACCAGTTCTATTTCTACTCTGCTATTCTGTGTGAGTGTGTGTGCATATGCATGCACGTGTGTGTGAATATGTGTTTTGTGTTTTCTGATTAGATTAAGACAGAATACATAGTTTTTTGTTTCGCCATTTTTTTCTATCTTGTACGTAGGTTGGTGCATGTGTGTATGTATGCATGCTAGCATGTGTATGTGAGTATACGTATTTACAAGTCCTTTTAGAGGCATGAAGTTGATACTGTGGCATCCTTGATTGCATTTCCACCTTATTCCTTCAGGCCGGGTCTCTCAGTCCAACCCAGAGCTCTTGAAAGTACTAGTTTTCCAAGTCAGGTTCTTCCGTGGGCTCCAGAATTATGGATGGTTTCCACAGCTACCTGATATTTATGTTGGTTCTCGAGATCCAAAATTCAATCCCTTTGCCCACAGCAATACTTTAACCACTAAGCCTTCTCCCTGGCTTTAATTTTTTAATCAAAATATTGAATAATTTCCCGCTATGCTGAAAGTTCCTCAGAGATATAATGAGATTTTATATACAAATTATTTTATTTATTATTTTGAGTGGGGAGGAAGGATGGAGGGAGGAAAGGAGGAAGAGATTGAGACAAAGAGCAAGCGAGAAAGAGCAAGAGAGAGAGTGCTCAGGTTCATAGATACACATACCATGGTATTTGTGTAGAGGTCAGAATACAACTTTTGGAAGTAAGAAATCAGTTTTCTTTTTCCGTCATGTTGACTCCTGGAATTGAACTCATGATACAAGATTTACACGCAAGTGCCTTACTGAGCCAATTTGCCTGCCTGAGATCGAATGTTTTTGGTGCCTGTGTTTCAAGACCACTGTATCTTTATGCTCTGGACTTAAGTGATTTTCCTCTTACACTTTCTCAAATTCTGCCTTGCCTCATCTTAATCATGCCAAACAAAATTCTCTTATGTACTTCTGTTCAAAAATACTTACCTTGTGCTGCAGAGAGAGCTCCGTTGGTAACATGCTTGCAGGATGACCTATGATTGGCTTCCGGAACCCCTGTACGACAGCTAGATGCAACGCCAGTGCTACACAGGTGGATACAGAGGCTTACACAAAGTGGCTTATTCAAATATTTTAACTTTTCATATTCTCTTAGTTATGGCCATCATAAAACTATCTCCAAAATGAAATACTAAGAGTCTTTCCTTGTTAATAATCTATTGTTAAAATTATGATACAAATTACCCACATGCCAGCTTTTTCATTGGCTTAAATAATGTTTCTTTTGTTTGTTTTGATAGTGGTTGAATAGGAAGACCTCCTTCCTCCTTTCTCTTCTCTCCTTCTTGCCTTTCTTTTCAATAAATCTTGTTTATAATTAATAGTGCTATACAAAGAAGATAGGAACTATTTTATAGGTTATTCTTTCTTTTTTCTTTATTACTCCCTCTCCTCCTCCCTCTTTTCTTTCCATTATCCATCCTTCCTTCCTTCCTTCCTTCCTTCCTTCCTTCCTTCCTTCCTTTCTTTCTTCACCTTCCCTCTTTTCATTTCATTTCTGTTCCCTCTTTTCCTTCTCCTTCCCTTCTTTCCCCTCCCCTCTCTCTGTCCTATTAGTTTTTAATGATGCAAATTAATTCTTGAAAAGAAAGTTGCAGCAACAAAATTTTGCATCACATTTAAAACTCCATTATCTCTATCTGTTTTACTCCAACAATAATCTACAGCCTTTTCGTATCGCAATAGCCTCTTCATTCCTTGATTGAATAACCATCGCTTCTCGGCCTTTTGGCTAAGATCAAGTGTAGTACCTTGATTAAACAACCTTAATTCCTTGTTCTGACTTCACAGTTCCTTTTTAAGGTTTGTCTAAAATTTGTCCATGATGACTGAATATTATACATTTAGTCTTTGCATATGTGAAATAGGTCTCATGGAGGAGAGCAATGTAACAGGAAATTGAAGTCTAAGCCCTGACAGTAATCTTCATATTTTTCTCTGCATAATTGCATCCCTCAGATTCCATTCTTTATTATAAAGCACTCCATTCATTCCCTGACTGATGTGTGCTTGTATACTCTGTGTGCGTATGTGTGTATGTGTGTGAATAAGTTTTAAATGTCCTCAGGAATGTCTGGATATGGTTTTCATTAAACATACTTGTTAAAGTATGCAAAAAAATCCTTTTTTTATGTCTTTCCTCCAATTATTTTCGAATTCCATTTAGCTGCAGCTGGATTGTTGTCCCCCAGAATTCCACTTGAGTGGCATTGGATCCTCTATGCCCGCCCTACATGTCTCTTTCCTCTCTCATCATGTCAGTTCCCTAGGGGCCCTGGGAAGTCCGTGGCTGTGTGTTCTCAGCAGCGGTGGGTCTCCGTTTCTACTGAGACTTCTCCTGAACATGTGCATCAAGCTTGCAAGTCTTCCCACTTCCATTGCCACGTGCTGATCAGCCCAAAGTGGATTTTCCAAGACAACATTTCAGAGGCAAGCAAAGCTCTTGATCTTAAAGGAACTCACACTTCAGTTGGTCTTTAGCCATTAACATGCTGCAATGAAAGGGTCTCTGCTTTTTTCAAAATACTACAGTTCAGATGGGTTCAGCCCTAAATCAAGAACAACTCAAAACTAACCCTTTTAATGCCAAGATGAGCTCTTATCTCTGGTCCTGAATGCTTTCCTCTAGATCAAGGTGTTTGTAGGTTGAGGTCTCATTTCCTCCCATGTCCACAAGGGACACGTTCAGGGACTCTTGACAAGTGCCAGAAACTATGATAGTGATGATTCATGGCAGAGACAAGGCCCAGGAGGCCTCTCCAGAGGTTTTTGTATTCCTCAGCCCAAACCTATGCCTGATTCTGCACCAAGCCCTGAGTTGTATACTGAGTGGTCTCCCTAAGGGACACCTTTTTATATCCTCTCACTGACCCCGTCCTGTCCTGCACCCATAGCTGCCCCTTGTGATAATGCTTTTGCAAACATTTACAAACACTTAAGGTGCTTTTTAATCTTGATTAAGCACTTATCACTGTGAATGCAACTTTTCCCCTTTGGTGCAATAGCAAAAGACACACGAGTTTATTTTTCTGAGCATTGGAAGCTTCCTTCTCACCATGAATCTCAACAACCTCAACACATTTTTATCTTTCTCCTAAGTGGAAAACATTCACTAACAGGAATTGTTTCACAGCTTGTTTTTTTAATATGAGGATGGCTTACAACATTATCTTGCACTTGTGACCATTATTAAGTGAAAGAAAACATTATTTGAACAGAACCACTTAATACCATTGACAGCCAATGAATAACAAAGATGGCTGCTGAGTGACTCACTGACCAATAACAAAGATGGGAGTGACTCACCTGACCAAAGCAAAGATATTGCTGAGTGACTCATTTGACCAATAATAGTGACTCAATATGGATAAAACAGTGGACCCAGGAATGATTCATAGGTGAATTAAGTAGGATTGTGCAAGATCTCTCATGCTACATAAGAGGAGCAATATAAAACTCTTTTATTTCTGGAATTTAATATTTTTAGATCACAGTTGACCATGGGAAGAGTAAAGTTCGTCAAAAGTGAAGCTGAGAGGGCTTAATGTGAAATATCTTGAAGGTGTGGCTTAAGAGACATGTCAATATGGTGTGTGTGCTCTCAGAGCTGTGGCTCACTGCCTAGAAAAGATTTACTTCAATTGCAAGTAAGAACACTATCCATGTGTGCATTTCACCACTACTGTCAGTATCTTGAGCCAGCATCTTTATTACAAACACAAGGCCTCAAACTGCAAATGGTTAGCAACAAGCACTTGGATTAGTCTCTTTTTCTCAAGCTATTTCAAGAACCAGGGCAAATGATTCGTTATCTGACACAGATATGTATATTAGTTATATATTCATAACTAATTTCTTCTGATTCTTCAAAATCACTCTAATTGTTGAAGCTTTTATCCTACATAAACTGAACATAGGAATATCCTCAAAATGTAAATTTAAATGATTTGTTGTTCTTTCTACATAAAACACCCTAAGCCTGGGAAGTTTTCACATTCCAGAGTTTCTCTGTTCTACACAGAGCTCAAATAGGTATCCTCATAGAGACTCTGTTTCATTAATGCTTGGAAAACAAACACCAATATTAAAGCATAAAAGTTCCAATACAGCTGACTTTGGGGAGTTTCTTGCAACAGGTAGAGTGTTCTGGTTGTTTTGAAATTTGCATGTTGGTGTGTTTTCACATGGAAAAAGTCTATCAATTGTAAAAAGTCATCAAAAAAGTAATATTCTTTTATTGTTTACCCATTTTCAGAAGGTTTTCAGACACATTTTCCTATTTTATTCACAATATTCCCTATAGTGTAAAATTTATTAATCTTAGCTTATGACTAAAAAATTATTCTAGGACACATTATATCTTTACATCATTGCATAGCTTGCAACTCGTAGAGCAGATTTTAAACTCATTGTCTTCCAACTACTTACCAACTTGCAGATGCACATGCAGAATTGGAATCATTTCTGGCTGAGCCTCTCACTTGCAAGTGAAGAGGGTATAAGGGAAATCCACAATAGACTACTAGATATAGTAGGTATAGCCTGCAATATCTAGGCAATCAATTTTAAGGAGATTGGTAATTACTAGTATACTTGAGACAAAGTCACTGCAAAGTGATTGCCAGGATTCCTTTCAAACTATATTGTTTTTACCCAAGCTCTAAAGTGTGCATGCTATACATACATACAAGACAATTTTAGTTGTTACATAAACATGTTGTAGAAAATGAAGATTTTAAGCTCCTTCAATGCCTACCTCCACTTCTGTAAGTAGAGCTGCTAAAGTACTCCTTGTAAAACATGAGATTTTATTAAGAAATGTGCAAGTCAGAAATCTGGAATAAAAGCTTTAGTTATGGAAATATTAAGCCAGGTATGATGAGTTTAATTATCCCTTTATCTTGATTATTCTCATTTTGATGATACAATAATTACAGCATCACACTCCAGTTTCATTTTTTATATTTCAGGGCCTGTGAATGTCAGATTTAATATTCATTTTTCTGTCTTCATGCAGAACGAGATGGAAGAGGTGCTTTGCCTAGCTATAGAAACTAGCTGTTATTACTGAATTTTCCTAAGCCCTCCAGAGATCTCAGTGGACAAGGTTTGAGGGTGGCTTAGGACTACATTAATCAAAGATAAATAATGTCAGAACAGTAGTCTGAAATAAATAATGTACCATTGCATCTACAGATGATTTATTTTCTCACTAAACAGATGTAAAACATTGACTTCAGTCATATTAACCACTGCGAATACACATGACACTGTTCTGCATGTAATAAATGGAGCTCTGAATTTGAGCACCTTTTAGAAAATGTTATAAACACTGCTTTTGTAGTGACTATCAAAATAATTTCAATTAATACAGCAGTTCATCCCTAGCTCTGTGTACAACAGAAATGCATGCATGGACTCATCTGAAAGTAATGCACCAGACCGTTTCTAGCAACACTAGATATAATAACCCTACATGCCATTCACCAAAGACTAGGTCAAGTGTGCCCACGCATAGAGCAGAGTTCTATGCAGACAGGAGAATAAAACAGATTAACTCCACACAACACAAGCAAGGAAGGCTCACGAGTTCTGTGTTGATTGAAAGCAGACAGACCTAAGGCCAAGTGATTGTACTGCTGTGAGATATAAACTGGGCAGAGCGGTCTGCTTTGTTGGACCTTAGATCCATGGCTCCCTGAAGGGGGGACATGTGGTTTGAAGAGAGGTCCTAGAGATCAGTTTGTTTCCTGGCCTGGTGTCTAGGAAAGGACAACATCCAGTTTACAGAAGCACTTCATAATGTGTGCATTCTGCATGGGATCTACTTCAATAAAAATCATGTGCAAAGTGATTAGATTGCCCCATGAAGTCAAATAGCTAATGTATGAGTTTCTCCAAGTTACCTCTTTTGTTCCCAAGTGTGTGAATGTGTGTGGAGGAAGCTATCCAAGAGGACACTTGAGTGTGTGCGCCTGTGGAGACCCAAAGGCGACTTTGGAGAATTATCCTGGATTGTTCTGCCTCCTTTTTGCTTTGCTCTGGACTTTCCCAGGCTCTACCTTCTAGGGTTGCAAGTGCAGACTACCACCAGTTCCCCCTGGCTTTATTATGTGTGATCAGGGATCCAAACGCATGTCCTTCTGCCTGTGAGGCAGAAGCTTAACCCCTTTGTGTGGCAGAGCTGGAAAGTGTCTTCTCTGGGGGTCAGCTGTGGCCAGGCCAGAAGGAAGCAGCTAAACGGTGATGTCCGGAGAACAATCTTAGGGTATTCCAGAGGCACGCGCCAGTGACCAGACCCTGCCCTGGCTTGTGCTGGTCCTTCTTCAAGGCCTCCTGTGAAAGGTCAGCGTGACCCCAAGGCCTGCTTGGAAGGCAGGTGTCGCCCCATTTGGTGATGCTGGGAACGCTTGTGTGCTGTGCTGAACCTCAGCACTCTGCAGTCCAAAGTTTGCATCTCAGGCGGAGTCTCCTTAGCGTGTTTCTTGTCATGAATTTAAAACCAGTAAGAGAAACAGATGGAAATGTTGGCATTTCTCTGCATGAGGAGTTAGGGGGCCTAGTGTTTCTGCTCTGCCTTCAGGAGGATGTTACCTACTGGATATGTTGTCTCTGATCTTCAGTCTCAGCTTTTGCGTGGAATAGAGAGATGATTTTCCTCTTGTGAGACACAGGCCTTGCAGAGGCATGTCAATCACATCTAGAATTTTCTTCATTCTCACCTTTGGAGTAAAACCTGAGATATACTTACCTGCCCCATACCTGGGAAAGACATTCTAGTCAATGTTATACCTTGGGCTGAGTTTGTGCTATTTCAGCCACATTACAACACGAAGGATGGAATGTTAGGAAGAAGAATCAAGGACGCATCGTAAGCATACAGTCAAACCTCACTCCTTCCCCTGTCTCTTTCTCTCATCCCTCCACCCACTCATTTATCTAAGGATTCTCTTCTGTTAGTTCACAAGACATAAAGCAGTCTTAAGAAAGACAGAGAACCACATTGTCCGGGCAGCTGTGAGAGCATGAGGACAGTCTGTGCTGGGCTACACCCCGGGGTGATGTGCCCTCTATAGTCAGGCAGCCATTTGCACCATTCATTTTGACGGAAGTCCCAGGAGTTCTGAGTTCTGTTCACAGATCTGAGTACTGAGAACTCAGTACTACGTCCCAGCTGTCATATCTCTAAGAGTCAGTTTAGCGGCTACTGGTCAAATAACCAATCCCCATTGTCTTGCTCTCATTGTTTATGACCCTAGATGGCTCCTGTCCTCAGATTGGTGGCAGTCTCATGGTCAGGGTGGCTCTGTGCTTCCTTGGCAGGGCTGGAGATGAGCTTTGCAAAAGAAGTTCCTAAATGGGAAGGATTTCGTTCTGGTGACAGTGCAAACCAGGTCACAAGGAAAGTCTGGATCAATTTAAATGTCACCCTAAGTGCTGGTAGACATCTACACCAAGCGATCGAAATGCCCTTGCTCAATACTTGCAAAACAGATAGCTCATCCCTAACAGATCACTGGTTATTGAAACAGTTACTTTTGGTGTTAATTACCAGTATTTAACTGAATGGTCACATAAATACTTGCTCAATGAAGCTTTCCTATTATGTTCTAAAGGTTTTTTTCTATAAGGAATAACTCCCTATATATTTAAAGGAGAAAAAAATTGAAAAGTTATTGTCATAATTAGGCACAGGTGTCAACTTGACAATTGAGGGTTTGAGCTCTGTACACATTTGTAGAGAATTAATGGTTAAGCCCAGAGCAAATCTGCAGGAGATTATCTAGTTAATGGAGAAGGTCCAGCCCATGGTAGGTGGGATTAGGCCCTGGAATAAAATACAGAGAGCTGGTTGAGAGAGTTGGCATTCTTGGACACACTTTTCAGACATGCTGGTCTGGTAAGTAAGGATCATCCCTCTCTCAGCCATTATGTAGAGATGGTGTGGCCAGTTCCCTTGGCCCTGGTGTTGGTGTGAACTCTCCTGCAAAGCTGGAAGAAGAACTATAACCAGACTGGTTTGTAAGAGAATAAACCCCTTGTTCCCTTAAGCCATTCGATGGTGATTTATCAGCAACCGTCCAGGTGAACGGCAACAGTTATGTAAAAATCACATTGACAGATTCAATAAAAAATTTTTGCTGAAGTCTGAAACAAAGCTATTTAAGCTACAAATGACTTATGTCCCTTTCCCTTCTCACAGCTTTCTTCCATTCATGTGCTGACTGCCCTTCGCACTACAAGAATCATGCTAGGTAGAAGGCCCGTTGCTATTCCCATGACCATACACTTGATGGAAGAGATGAATGGTATTTATAAAGCTAAGTAGATGGTCTGGGAGAGATGGCTGGCAAGACGCGCGTGGTCATTCAGCTCTCCGCAACCATGCAGGCTTGCTAGGAGTTTCCCACAACAGGCCAGGAGGCTGAGTAAGAATTAAAAAGGTATGTTCCAGCCAAAGGGAGTAGTGGTGATGGGCCAGTGCTCTGGTGTGTGTGCGTGTATGTGTGCCCATGAGTGTGAGAGTGGATGTTGTCTTAGTTAACTCCTCAGCTGCTGTAATGAACACATGAGCCAGACAATTGGAAGCATCCAGAGATTGGTTACTCCACGTTATAGTTCTAGGTCATCGTGGACTCTGCTCCTTTCTCAGCCTGTGGGAAGTTTTAGCTGTCCTCACAGGACCTAGTCCACTGGATGCCTTTGTTCCATTATCTACTCTGCTGCTTCTTTCGTTCCTTCTTCCCGACCTCACCACATCTCCCACTTCACAAGGAGAAAAAGAACATAGTTCAGTCAGATCTTCTCACCTGGAAGAACAAAAAGACTCTTTGCTCATGTTTATTTAGTGCGTCTCTTTACCTTAACCTCTACCTATGTCACTCGGCTGCTATAGATGAGTCCTTCTTAAGGACCCCAAGTCTCTTCCCTTCATAGTTATCTTTCAGACGAGATCTTGTCATCCTTTCCTGTTTGCAATGACTATTACACAGCAGGAAGGGGGATTGCCTCAGTGAGAGGTCCCGGCACACGTGGGCCCATGGCCAGTGTGGCAGGAAGAAAGCAGAGCCCAGTGCAGGTGCTGCCATGCAAGTGGCACAAAGTTCTGAAGCCAGCAGCCTCGGCAGCATTGCCCAGGATGCAAGCATAGGCAGCAAAAAGCCAAGAAAGCAAAGGTTTCATAGAGGGCATACACAGCGGCAATAAGATATTTCCCACCACGATGCTGGCCACTGTGGTCCTGACTTTCTAACAGCAAAAACCACATTGTGATGATTTTTATACAGCACAATTGTGACAGCCACAGCAAGTTAGAACATGCCCACATCATTTAAGAAAGAAAAGAGCAATTGCCCGTTAACATCTTAAATATATGTGTGCATGTAGCCATGAACATCTTAACCATGTGTGTGTGCATGCGCATGTGTGTGTGCATGTGCTTGCATGCGTGTATGAATATATATGTATGTGTGTGATTACATGCACCTGTGTCCATGCGTGGAGACCAAGGCACCAGGTACCCTCTTCTGTCATTTCCTGTTCCTCTAAGACAAGGTTTCTGTCTGACCCTGAGCGCACATCCAGTTAGGCTGGAATCCAGCAAGCCTTAGTGACCCTCCTGTCTCTATCCACCTCTCAGAACTGAGCTTACAGACATTTAGAAGAACTACTGACTTCTGTGTGTGCTGGTTCCCAGAGTATGAACCTTGTGTACTCTTGACAAGTGATCCATCGCTCGGATCCCAAGCTCCATTTTTATACCTGCTTCCTTTTGTGTGTGCAAACTGATCTTATCTCTCTCCAAGGATGCAGTGGGCATTTCAGTCCTCTACTCAGTCACCCCACTAAAGAAGTGACAGATGGTTCTCAGAGATTCCTCCCTTACTGAAAGACACACCCAATGCTGTCCACAGATTCTGCTTCTTAAGTCATCTCTGCCTCACGATTGTCTTTTGTCTCCATATTCTTGATGATTTTATTCTTCATTCTCAGTGGCTCATGCAGCATGCTTCTGTTGTTTTCTTTAGTGCAGTCAGTTTAATCTCCTCAGCCCCTCACATCGCTTCCCCATTCCTACTTAAGACACCAAGAAGCCGAGCTACCATGGCTCTGGGGTAGATGGCTCTCCACCTTGCCCAGGGGCACTTTCCCTGCTACTGAAGACCCTTACTAACTCCCACACACTTCCCACTTGAAGCCCCACCCTCTACAGCACGACTCAAGCACAGCTTATTATGAAAACTATGGCTGTCGTCGTTATATATGTTAGGTGGGGCCTCCTCTGTTCTCCCAGAGCCTTGTGCTTCTGCCCACCTTCCACCTAGCTGCCGCTCCTTCACAGGAAGCAGGGGTAGCCCCAGCTCTGGACAGTGCTCCACAGGGGCTGCATCCCCAGGAGGCATCCCTAGGCACGCCTGGCACGTGCGCAGACAACGAGAAGTCAGCTTCACAAATTTTCAGAAACAGATTTAGGAGTCCAGGAAGGATAAAGGACAGGTAAATTCTCTCAAGTTCATCAAGTCGCAAATACCTAATATCCAAGCAAAGAGTGTTGCAACTCAAAAAAATGCAGCTTCATGTCATTGATACCTTTTCCAATTGGTCATCCATTGGTTGAAGCCTTGCAGAATACCCGGCGCTTCAAAAGAAGACACAATGGATAAAGACCATGTATTACACCATAGTCAGATGCAGGTGTCAACTTGATGGTTAGAGTGTTCAAGCTCTGGCCACATTTGTAGAGAATTTGTAGTTGAGATGGTCTAGTTGATGGGGAGGATGCAGCCCATGGTAGGCAGGACTTGTCATTAGACAGGTGAATAAGACTGAAGGAGCTGGTTAAGAGAGTTGGAATCCTTTGGTGTACTCGGCCAGACATGCTGGTCTGACAAGTGAGGATTGACCCTTTCAGTAGTCCTGGAGATACAGTATGACGGTTCCCTCGGCCCTCGGTATTAGTGTGAGCTCTCCTGCCAAGCTGGGCAAGGAACTGTAACTGAATAACACCTCCAGTTCCCTTAAGCCATTTGGTCATGAATGTATCAACAATAACGCAGGCAAACCTTCACACACTCTTCACAACACTCTCTAAGAGCGTGTTGTATCATGTTGAACACACACTATCAATGCATGGAGTGCATGAAAAAGTGGGAAATGATGGGTGTCTTACCGGAAGTACGAAACATATACTCAGGATTTCAGGGCTATTCTAATGAAGGTCACCTTGGGAAGAAAGAGCCAGAGAAAGTCTCCTGGAGGGAAGATCTGATGCGGTCTGAGTAGATTCAGTCGCAAGGATGGATGGCGGGCAGGGGAAGGTTGGGAGCCCCGGCCCTAGCACGTGAGCAGCATCTCATTTTCCCTTGCTTTAACTGTCATCTGAAATGCATGGCTGATGCTTTCCACATGTCACATGCATAAACACATTTTTTCAAGATGCCTGTGTGCATGCAGTTGTGAGCCCACCTAATGCCTGGGACTGTTCCTGTAGGTGCTGAATTATTACTCTTAGAAGACAAGGAATGAGGGAAGGGGCTGAACTAAGCCTTGGGTTTTTCTTTTCTTCCTGTGTGGGCGTGGATATGCACATGTGTTTGACTATTGCACTTGAGCCAATGTCGCTGGGGAAGCCCAAGGTTGATTCTGGGAATAATCTTGGATTGCTTCTACCTCCTTATCGCTTTGCTTTGGGATTTTTTTTTTCCAGGCTCTGCCTTCCAGGGCTGCAATTTCTGCCTGACATTTTTGTGTGGGATCTAGGATCCAAACACAGGTCCTTTTACTGGTGAGGCAAACACTTTAAACATTGAACCGTCTCTCCAGCCCAATAAACTTTGGTTTTAATCTCCAAGGACATAAAGTATAGCCATGGCTGCTGACACTGTATTCCAAAGGGCACATATATAGCAGAGCAACATATAACGGCTCATTATTTATTTACTACCCATCATTGAATGAATGCTCATCACTTTGAATTTCCAGCATTTGAGAAGATTACAGCCAGGAACTCAAATGGTCCTTGAATCCTTTACCATTACACTAGTAAGCTGAAGAGAAGCAGCCAGTCCGACAGTAGAACCCAGGGCAGCAAGAGTTCAGTGATATTCAAACAGGTGGGTCAATGATCACCCTTTCCCCTTCTGTACGAACATTTGCTGCTCCAGGAAGAGCAACACCTGTGTGCTCTCCAGGGATGAGTGACAGCCACTATCGAGCTGCACTTTGCAGCTGATGCAGCACTTTGGGAATGAAGTGTTATTTCTGTGTGTGACTCACCTTTCTCCACACATCTCTCCAATTACCCGTGTGTCTATACCACAGTGCCTCATCAGCTGATCACAGCACAGCCCCTTGAGGCTGTTGTAAATATGCTTTTGGGTCTCTGTGGTCTTCACTCGGTTTCTGAAAAAAACAGTTTACATTTCCATGAATAAATGCTTTCAGGCTCTGATGTTCATCAGAACATACTCTGAAGTGCACAAAACACACAGAAGTAATTTTTTTATTTCTCCCAACCCTCTTGTCCATTTTCCTTTATTTTTTTGAGAATGGGATATCATATTTTGTAAAGCACATTCCCATATATTTATCATTGCTGAAATCACTTTTTGGGAAATACTGAGCGGGGAAGATTCAGTATACAAACAAATGGAATTAAATATAAAAGATGGATGGTGGGGCTCTGCTGTGCCAATGTGCTGAGGAGTTACCCAGGCTCAGCTCATTAGCACTAATGGAGAAATTCATCACTATCTCTGAACACTTCCAAACAGTACAGAAGCAGCGTCTCTCCCCAATTTGCTATATAACTTGATTATTTCTCAATGTACTGAGATCCAAAAAGGAGCTGTTTTGTCAGTCATGAATCTTAAAGATTATCTCTCATTAATTTAAATTTGAATTCCATTGAGAAGAGACATCCTCCTCAGAAGCCAATTTCGGTTCTCATAAATGTATCTGTGACATCTGAGACTCGATCGTCTTCTTTAAGCTTCTCAGTGATGACTAATGCCTCACAGATTTGAGATTTAACTTACCTTTTTATTGTATTTTAAGTACTATTGAAAATTCAGGGGGGAGGGAGTATGCTTTCCTCCATTCGATTTATTCAGAAACTTCCTACCCATAGCTCCTCGTCCAGATTTTTATCAGTCGGCAGATCTGCTTGGGGTACCAAGGCCAAGACGTAGGGCATGGGCTGGACAGGAGCCCCTAGGGCCAGAGAGGGTGGCTAATCAGTACTATGCTCAAGCTGCAGGTGGCATGAACACTGTGAAGACTAAGGACCAAGTGGCTGCTTTCCTAATGACTCAGAAATGAGACAACCCTCCAGCAATCTAAGAAGTTAAGACTCTATGAGAAGCCCACTTTTGAAAGAGGTTTTAAATACGTGGTTTACATAGAGATAAGCAGGACTGTTTGGCAGTTACCCATGTTCAATAACATTCTGAGGAGTATATATGTGACTGAGTGTGTGTGTGTGTGTGTGTGTGTGTGTGTGTGTGTACATATACACTGTGTTCTTATGGTAGTAAAGAAATTTAGGTTTTAACCTTGTTAAACAAGTATCTGTTGCAGTTTATCTGTATGTTGGGGATAAAGGTATGTCCAAAGAGCTTAGGTAAACAAGAGAGTTTTATTCTTTCTTATGATTCCTGGTAGCAGTTCTTAGTCCAGATTGGCAGGAGAGCTCATACGACCAGGAGTCGAGGGAACTGGCCACACCATACCCACAGTATTTTTGAGAGAGGGGTAAGCCTCATTTGCCAAACAACAAAACTGCCAAAGTATGCCAAAGAATGCCAAGTTACTGAACCAACTTTTCCCATCTTATCCATCTCCCCAGGGAACAGTCCTAAACACTATGTACTGAATCTTCCTGCAACAATCAGACCATCTCCTGAAGGCTTGCTGAAGGGCTTATCTTAACCATGGACTCTTCACAAATGTGTCCAGAGTTCAGCCTTCAATTGTCAAGCTAACACCTATGTATCTAACTAGCACAGTATCTCTTCTAGGCAAGCATCCATTTTCTCCAAAATGTATCCACGCATTTTGCATCATCTCACTTATTTGAGAAATATATGATAGATTAATCAATAGAAGCAGAATGGTACGCATCGAACTCAACCAGATGCTTGACATATAGGAGTTTCGGGAGATGCTGACGAAAATACATAAAATTCCAATTAAGAAATAAATTCAAAAGATCTGTTGTTCTCATGGAAATTGCTAGACAAGTAAGTTTTAAGTATCTTTAAGCTTAAAAAATGAGGATCTGAAATGATACATATGTCCAGCCTAGCTTTTCCACAGTGTGTATTTATTTCAATGCATCATGTTGTCCTACATACATATAATTTTTGGCATATGTACAATTTTTATTTCTCTGAAGAAACAGAATCTATAGAATCTAATATATATATATATATATATATATATATATATATATATATATATATAAAACTCATGATAAAAAATAGTGTCCTTCAAAGTAGCCACCCATAGCCACCTCATTCTTGACCAGAATGTTCTGCAAAGCAAAAAGATCCCAAGAAGGTCTCAAGCCTTTACATCTCTGGAGGGTTGAAGATGCTGGGTTCCGATGTTGGTAAAGAACAGCTGGGCTCTGACATCAGCGATGAAGAGCGAACAGCAGCAAGGCCTAGAAGCCAGACTCCAAAGGCAGCAGGAACAGCAACAATGTGGTGGAAAATATGAAAACTCTAGTCAGCCAATGACGGTCATATCAACAAAGAAGGCCACGATGCTCTAAAAGTGAAGAATGCTTGCAGAGTGCACTCCACAGAATAAGGGAAGAGCAAGTCCCTCCTCCTCGCACCTCCTATTATCTAGTCCACCACTGGAAAGTACCACCCACTATGGGCTGGGTTCTCCACAGCAATCAATCAAGTACCTGCAGACTTGTTCAGGGACCTTTCCAACCATTAACCCTCCACAGCTGCGCTCCAAACAGTCTGCAATTGTCAAAGTTGACACCAAAATGAGACTATAACACACAGTGTGTACTTATTTCAATGCATTTGTCCTACATACATATAATATTTTACATATATACAATTTTTATTTTATGTCAATCAATAAATATGTGCCCAAAGGTTCAGAGGAGTTGGGCAGAGACCCCAAGCAGTTCAATCACTGAGCAGGTTCATGCAACAGGCACTCTTCTGCCTGGGTCTCCCCTTCCTGTTTGAATCATCCCCTTCCTGATTCTCATCTCTCGTGACCATGAGAGGCCATCTGCTCTAGAACTTCAGTGAGTGACCTGCAGGCTATAGTAGGGCTTTTGGCACAACGGCTTTACCATATATGAGGCTGGCCTAGAGGCTGACATTGAAACAGCATTGATTGTTTTGTAAACCCCTTGGTCACAGGGTTGTTACCATGTAATTCACCCACACCAAGTGCACAATTCATTGGGTTTGAGTGAATTCGGATAGATACATGTCAGCCTGTTAGCACAATCAGTTTTACAGCTCTTTCCTTTGCTGTAAGTGTGTGTGTGTGTCTGTGTGTGTGACTGGCGCACAAGAAAGTAGCATGGGTTACCTGAGGATGCTCAATGGTGACATCAGGAATCATCATGGATTGCTTTTCCTTCATAATGCTTTACTCTGGCTCCACCTTCCAGGGCCAGAAATGCAGACTGTCACTATATCCATTTGGGATTTTATGTGGGATCTGGGGTCTAAACTCAGGTCCTTTTGCCTGTGAGTCAAAGGCTTTAACCCCTGTGCATCTCCTCCCCTACCTTGTTTCTTTCTTTAACTGAAAAGCGTTTAACACACCTGTCAATTCCACTGCTGTTCATTGCTAAATTAGAGAAGGAGGGAAGAACAGAGACACAAAGAAGGATGGGATGAAAGGAGATAGAAGAGATGAAAGAAGAGGAGAAGTCATAAGCCCATAGGTCTGAAATCATCGGGGAAGTCAGCCTGCATGGTTGCTGATAAATGACATCAAATGGCATAAGGGAACAAGGGGTTTATTTTCTCTTACGATTGTTTAGTGGTTACAGTTCTCAGTCCAGCTTGACATGAGAGCACGCACCAACACCAGGGCCTAGGGAACTGGCCACGCCATCACCACATAACAGCTGAGAGAGTGACAATCCTTACTTGCCAGACCAGCATGTCTACAGATCCTTATTTTCTGCATTTTCTCAGCCTTCAGTTTTCAAGTTGACATCTGTGTATCTAACACAAGTAGGAATTTTATCATTTAAAAATCGGATGCAATACTCAATTCAAAGTATAATTTCCAGTATAGCTTATAAGCTCACTGGCAACAAGTAAAATGCTGAGTCCAAAGTGGCAAACTCCCCGGTAATGTTCCTGGACTAAACAGAGAAATGAATTTTCAGAAGTGTGAATAGAAAACATGGAGCTGGAAAGGAAAATCTGCTAATAATCAGAACACTTTTATTAAGACTTCATAGTCAAGTTAATAAATGTCTAATGAGCTAATTTAGTTTTAATCAAGCAACATGACTCTTGAAAGACCTTTCTCCTTCAAGAAACCGCCACTGAGAACACCTGTAGGGTGCTGTCTTGTGCTGATTTCTTGCCCAGAGTCAAGTGTTGCTTTAAAAAGTGACTGAGCTATTGGCTACTGACCGATTCAGAATGAAGAGTCATCATTTCCTTCAATCCTGTAGCTCTGAGGAGCTCAGCAGGCTCCACTGGATAGTTCCAAATCCATGGCAACATAGACAACCTTGCTTAAACTCAGTGGATTTCAACGCAAAAAGACACGAGTGCAAGAAAGGAAGTTGTTGGGAGGGAAGGTAATAGAAATAAGAAAATTAGAGGGGATAGGGGTTACTCTAGCTGGAGGCACTGCATATGAGTATGAATTGTCAAGTAGCACATTCAGTTAAAGTTATTCTTTTTAAAAAGTGACCCAGCCCTTGCCTGAAGGAGAATGACCATCTGCCAAAGCAAAGGCAATGTGATCTGTCGACATAGCCCAACATTTCAGAATCAAGCAGAATCCTGATTTGCTTCCTGTAGCAGTTTGCCTGCCTAGTTGCTGATAAATGACCATCAAACTGCTTAAGGGAACAAGGAGTTTATTTTCTCTTATGATTACTTTTTACAGTTCTCAGACCAGCTTGACAGGAGAGCACGCACCAACACCAGGGCCGAGGGAACTGGCCACACCATCACCACATAACAGCTGAGAGAGGGACAATCCTTACTTGCTAGACCAGCATGTCTGACCAAGTATACAGAAGGATGCCAACTCTCTCAAGCAGCTCTCTGTGATTTATCCAGGGCCTAATCCCACTCACTATAGGCTGGGCCTTCCCCATCAGCTAGACAATCTCCTGCAGGTTTGCTCTGGGCTTAACTCGCAATTCTCTACAAATCTGCCCAGAGCTCAAACCCTCAGTTGTCAGGTTGACATTTGTTCTTAACTATGACATTCTACCCCTTGTCAACTTGACATAAAAACAATAGCACTTTTAAACTGTAACCTTTCCTTGTCCCCACAAATGTTAAAAGTTATCTTAAAAATATAAAACCATTTCATAGATAAATTTACAACATTTTAAAACTTCAAAGTTTAACCTTAAAAGGATATTAAATCAAAATAAGTTAAATACCTTAAAACAGATAAAACATTAAAACAGAAGTATCTCGATGTAATAGGAAAACATTAAATTAAGATCAAAGTCCAGCAAATCAAGTACCATATCCTGTTCATTGTCCATCTTCGGTTGCTCATCACGTAGTCAAGGTAGCTTGAAGATTCTTGGCATTCTCAGTCCTTATTTGCAGCTCAAAGTTGTAAAAGCAGAGTTCCTCTGAATCAAGCTGAATCTCCACTCCCAGCCGTCCTCAGCATACATCCCACTGGTTCTGGCATCTCCAACACTCTGGGTTCGCCTCTGCAGCTGTAAGCTCCTTGCAGGAACTCTATGCCTGCCACTTGGTGCCAAGCTCCCACCGCTCTCCATGAACCCCGTAATCGCACACCAAAACCAGTACCACCTGGGGGATGCTGCCAGGTTCCAAAGCCAGTTTGAAATGTAGCTTGGTCCACTCGAGCCACAGCTGTACCAAGTTTTGTGTGCTGATCTGGACAGGTCTCTTTTAGGCAGCCAAACTTCCAAAGGGCAAGAAATGGCTTTAACTTGGGCTTTTGGCTCCTGAAGGAATGTGGGTTTTCAAACCATGAACTCGCCATATGGTGGTTTTCACATCTTCCACCATGCCAGTGCAAGTCACTAGGTTTTCCTTCACTGATGTTCATTTCTCCACAATGGCAGCTCTTCTGCTGCCTGCCCATTCCACATACAGAGCCTCATGGCCATCAACACAGCTCTCCTCTGTCAAGCAAACTTTAAATTCAACTTCACCAAAGTCCTTGTTCCCCTCATCACAAATCGGGCCCAAGTAATCCATAACTTTCTCAGCACCAGCATTATCCAATTGGCCCAATAAACTCTGGAAAACGGTATTTGTAATCCACAAAGTGAAAAGCTTCAAACATTTCAAACTTTGTCCAGCAAAACTGTTCAAAAGCCACAAAGTCCACCTAGTCAGATTTATCAGCAACACCCCACTTCCCAGAAACCAAATTTTGTTACAGGTCACCTGCATGGTTGCTGATAAAGGACCTTCAAAAGGCTTAAGGGAACAAGGGGTTTATTCTCTCTTATGATTCCTGGTTACAGTTCTCAGTCCAGCTTGACAGGAGAGCTCATGCCAATACCAAGGCGGAGGGAACTGACCACACCATCTCTACATAATGACTGAGAGAGGGACAATCCTTACTTGCCAAACCAGCATGTCTGGCCAAGTATACAAAAGGCTGCCAACTTTCTCAACCAGCTCACTATGGTTTATTCCAGGGCCTAATCCCACCCACCATAAGCTGGTCTTTCCCCATCAGCTAGACAATCTCCTGCAAGTTTGCTCTGGGCCTAACTCAACCACTAATCCTCTACAAATGTGCCTAGAGCTCAAACCATCAACTGTCAAGTTGACACCTGTGCCTAACTATGTGCCTTCCACTGTAGTAAACAGTTTAAGCTCTTCAAACACACTTCTCTGTCTGGACTCACATTTCTTGAAAGACTCAATGCAATAGAAAAGCAAGAGATTAGGAAGGAGGAGAATGGAACAGCCATGAGCTCTAGAGACCCTGTGCCCTGATCACCTCTCTGTCAGTGACCCTAACTGAGGTGGAGCTCTACATGGTCACTGTGCCCGCAGTCCACGGACCAGTGCAGTCTGTCCTGCTGTGCATGTAACTGTCTGGGTTTCTCAGCTCATGAAGCTATCTGTCTACACAGTTTTCAGTGCTAGCTTGCCCAGACTAGCAATGCCAGCAGAACTCACAACTGAAACTCACAACCATTTTTTGTATATATTTTTAAAAGATGGCGGCTGTCAAAATGAAACAGCAAAGAAAGCCCTTGTGATTATCTTACGTAAGCATCCAGCACATGTTCTGTCTCCTCTCTGGGGTCACCTATGATGCTTTCTCACCTCCCTAAGGCAGTGTTCTTGCTTTCTTCAATTAAAGCCCCCAGCCTGGACTGCCCTAGAGGATCATGGATCACTCCTTAGTCTTATCTAGCATAACATCTACCTATCTCAGCCAGAAGACAAGATTTCAGAAGAGGGTGTGGGTGAAATAGAAGAGAGAGCTGGAAGCTTCCTTGGATTCTTGGAGTTGCTTGGTGGTTATTGTCATCAGTAACATGAATCTGTCACCCGGACAGACAAGGCCATATGGTGACAAGCCAAAGCTTTGGGAGATTTCTAGGTCATATTACACAGGCACAGGCACACGAGCAGCTGCCAGGAGGTGCAGAAGAAAACATGGGGAAAGCCTCCATTGTCTGCCTCAGTCATGGTGTCTGCTGTGGCCCCAATAGTCTTTCTTGTGTCAGACTTCATCACTGCTGCCCTATCCAGATTCCCAGATCGCCCTTTGTCTCTGTCCTGTAACAGATAGCAGACAAGGAATGTTCTAGCCCCACCCTCCCTGCTTCACCCTCACATGTACATATCACTCTTTGCTTTAACAACCTCCAAATTTAGGAGATTCCACTTGCCACTGGCTGTTTTTTTCTGGAATGTGTGTCAGAAACAACTACAGCTTCTGCTCGCAGCCAGGCCTTCCTGCCATCCATCTAGGTCCTGCCTTGGCTTTGCCCATGCAGTTTTCAGTTGGCACAGGGACTTCCAGATAGCAGTTAAGTGCACATCCCAGTGCAAGAGCCCATGCTCAGTCGGCCATTCAGCCCTGACTCCAGCCTCTGCCTCTGGCTTCTTGGCCCATGGGAGAACCTCTCACAATCCTGCCTACTGTCTTCTCCCTTGGAATGGACTGGAGTCAGTTCTATTTGAGGAATACATCCTGGGTCCTTCTCTGAAGCAAATTAAAAAACAGCAACAACTGCAGAAAAGCAATTTTATGAAAAACTTCCTTACTTAAATTTTATTTATGTAATATAGTAGCATATGTAGTATGATATGTACTGTCAGGTGCTTGGTTTCTAAATGCTTAATAGGTACATTTTCCTATTGTCATGGTTATGCATTTATTCTATGTATAATAATAATGAATGATAAAATACTGCTTTTATCCCATTTTTTGACAGTCTCCTTCTACAAGCCCTGACTCTCCTCAAACTTGTGATTCTTCTGCCTCACCTCCCAGAGTATTGGTTTAATAACTGCATGCCATCATACGTACATTAGCTTTTTGACTTTCCATGCCAAAGACCCTGCATACCACACGTCTATAGAGCTGCACACACAATTTTTATTGTAGTACTTGTGGCTAGAAGGCCTGCTGCCTCCTGTCCTGACTGCTACTGAAATAGAACGCTATTTGCATGCTTTCAAAGCTGTTAGGTAAAATGTTGCATTTGGCTGTTGCCACTGCAACCAGAGTGTATCTGTGTGTAGGAAATGTTTAAATTCTCACCTTAAAATAGGCTAACAGGGAGCTTTGAAATCTTTTTGTTCTGGAGGAAAATCAAGTCTTCCTCTTTTTTTTTTTCTTCTTTCTCCCAGCTATAAAGCTCTTCCCAATAAAAAAATTATTCAGATGGTCGCCCATCCCGCACTTTACATTGCATTACATGCCAAGAATGTGCCTTTGTTTCTAAAGAATCCTTTTGCCATCCCATCCCCTTTTCTTGCAGCAGCTCGACATTTGAGAATGAAATCCTAAAAAACAACAAAAAACAGCTAAATTTCTGTTATGAAAAACTTCCTTACTTAAATTTTATTTATGTAATATAGTAGCATATGTAGTATGATATGTACTGTCAGTTCCTTATTCGTCTGCAGTGGTGCCAGAGATGCTATATAAATGCATCAGTGCAGCAGGCCCCATTCACAAAGTGTCCTGCACATTTAAGAATTCTGCCAGATATTCCATCCTATTTACTCTCTCATTCATTCAGAAAAGATGTCTTTGTGTAGAAGCAATTCAGTATAGTCCTCATCTTTAATTATTTTTTAATCTTTAATACTTTCATATATACATACAATGAGTTCGTCTCATTTTTTATTCCCTACTACCCAATCTTTCCCACTGCATGCTTTCTACTTTCCAGCCAGTCTTACTTCTGCTTTCACATCTTCCAAAGCGTGTGACCTACTGAGTTTCATCAGGGATGCCCACACGGGAGGGCTCTTCAGTACTTGCTGGGACATGGATGACTTATCAGTGGGTAAATCATTGGGTAAAGAAGTGACTCTTCTCTTGTCCTGCATTAACTTTCTGTAGTCTCTCAGCATGGCCGTAGTTTTAAAAGCTGAAGTCCAGCTTACATCCCAGCTAAGTGACCTTGAATGACATAGCCCCACTGTGCCTCCGTTTGGGAAGAGCTTTATAGCTGGGAGAAACAGTTGCAGTTAAAGGAGACCTACTTCATGGAAATACTAGGATAACTGGAGAAGTCTCTTGAGAAAGAGCTTGAATCAGCCCTCAGGACATAACAAATTGAAAATCTAACCTGGTATCTAATATTAGCCTAATCTGACTGTGTTCGATGCCATTTCTGTTTATGAATTAAGAATACTACTTAAAGTTAATTGAAATAAGAGCATCCATGTGTATGCCGTCTGTGTTTTCAATAACAAATAGCTTTCTGCAATAAGGTTTTAGGAAAACTTGTGGGAGAAAAGGTCGTGCTGATCATACTCTCAGAAGTAAGTGGACACTTATCAGCAATGACTTTGCTGCAGTCACTCTTGCTGCTACTGTGAGACAACACTCAGACTCAAGTAAAAAGTAGAGGGAGAAAGGCAGATTCATCTGCCTTATGCTTCCAGAGGGGAGATTTAGTCCTTTATGAGGGGAAAGGCACGGCGGGTAGCAGAAGCTGCAGGAGGTTCAGGCCACAGCAGCCATCTTGGAGGAAGAGCTAGCAAACTGCAAGAGCTAAGTAAAGCACAGGAGCCTGTAGGGGACAATTCACATGCAAGCCAAACAGCATTGACAAGCCCGATCACTATGTTGCCGGGGCTTGGGGGCTTTTTTAAATAGTCCCTTTCAAGATTTCAGTAATACCCATAATTTGTCTTTATAGTGCTTCTAAGGGCTGTATGGCTATACACACACCAAATTTCAGAACACATTTGCCTGCGGCTTGTTAACAAATTTAGAGTAAATATAATTTTCAATCAACTGCTTTAAATGGAATTTGCTTCTATGAATTGAATTTCACACGAGCTATTCTTACAGACTGCAGATTGATAGTTCACTTCTTTCTTGGACGTATGAACACTTAACCTGAGATCTACCCCTGCAGAAAAAATTGTAAGGACATCACACAGGATTGTTTACTGGAAACAAAGTGCTCTACAGTCAACTTCTAGAACTTAATCTTTTGTGCAGTTGGAACTTTACCTTCCTCCCCCAAACCTGGTCAACTGCCATCTAGCTCTTTGCTCACGCACCCCTGGAAGTGGAATCCTTCACTTTCTGTTCTTCAGTAGATAGCTTAGCCTCATGCCTTCAAAGTTCACCCATGCCATCAGACATAGCAGGAGTTCCTTCATTTGTAAAGCTACTATGATGCCATGCTTTGTGAGTCTTAGCATTGTCTTCCCCATCTATGCGTCACTGGGTACATAGGTTGTGTCTGCTTATGGTTTCAGTTGAGTTGAATAGCTACCTGAAGTGGGGTGACCAGATGACATGTATGTTTTTATTTCTGCTGAGAAACCTCTGTACTGATTCTCAAAGCAGCTGCACTACTATTATATTCCCACAAAAAGGTTTCAATTTTCCACACATTCAACAATATCAGTTATCTTTTGTTTGCATTTTCAGTACTTTTAATTTTGCCATGAATTAATTGTATGTATTAATGTGCTTGATATGGTATTTCCATGCAAGCATATGATGTGCCTGGATTGAATCCAATCTTCATTCTTTTTCTATCACTACCCTCTTTTCTAGTGATTACCTTCAGGTCTAGTGATTTCTAGTGATTGCCTTCCAGTGGTTGCCTACCATGTTTTTGTTGCTAGGCACAGGAGAGAGCAGGTGGCATTTGTCCTTCCAAATGGGGCGAGTTCACTTAACTTTATATTCTCCAGGTTGATCCATCTTGCTCTGGGAACAAAATTCTGATCCTTATAGTTGAGTAAAATCTCTTAGGTATGGGTATATTTTCTTTATCCATTCATCTCCTAATGTGAATTTGAAATTTCGAACCTAGTAGAAGAAAACAGAGGAGAACTATTTCATGACATTAGAATAAAGAATTTTGTGTGTAGGCTCCTGAAAGCACAGGAAATAAAAACAACTTCTGACAGATGGGAGTGCATGTTTGCTGTTTCGATGGTAGCCATCCTAGCAGACAGTCACTTCTGTAGTGGAGATTCCCTAGGGTGGTCTTTTGGAGGCCCCTGCGGAACCCATACTGTGTTGATTGTGACGGCAACAGGCCTTTGCAAGCTCTCCTGAGTTTATGAGTGTTGGAAACACTCAGCTCTGGCAGTTGAAGGGTAGGCTGGCGTCCTTTCTCTTTATTTCAGCACCAGAGCAGCATTACGAATCTCAGCACATGAATTTGTCAAGATAATTGTGAACATTAGCTTTTATCCTAAGGCGAGAGACTTGTCCATGTGAATAAGTATATGCAAATATCAAACATTTCCTCATGCATAACCACACTGCATAGCAATTTCATTTAAATTGACCACATTGAATTTAAAGCCTCCCAAAGATGGGATTATCTTATTGTGTTCCATTGTCCAAACGTACATGTTTGGTTTATAGACAATAGTTTTTAATCATGCTTGAAGTACTTTAGGGTTGGATATTTTTCCAAGTGCCTAATTGGACCACTCTCCTGGACAGATGGTTTCTTTTAGAGGTGACATTTTGCTTTAAAAATATATGTTTATAAAAATAAAAAAGAGGAAAAACATTCTTTAAAGATTTTTCCAGAAATTAATGTATTTCTAGGCAGAATAATCCAATATAAAAAAATCATTCGCAAAATAAGCTGTAAAAATTGCCTTGACATGATAGCACTACTTACCTAAAATATTCTAATTAAAAGGATGAAAACAACTTGTATATAGTAACAAAAATGTTCACTGTAATAATAGAAATTCAGACTTCCCAATGTAATTGTTTTGATTGAGTTAATAATGTAGCATGTGAATCACTTCATTTGTTTAATTTCCTGCTTAATGTTAACTGTGCAGATAGTATTCTGGTATAAATTCTTAAAGCATACATTTTATTCATCAGCTCTTTTCACATAAATTACACAGATTACTTATTCAGTACATTAAGCTGATTTCAGCATAAATTTTCCGAAGGCCATTAGTGTTGGTAGTTAGAAAACTATCACATTCCTTAGGATGAATTTATGCCTTCAGAGTTTCTACCAAACATTCACTAAAAGACGTCAATGGAAGATTCTCTCTCTTTCTCTCTCTTTCTTTCTCATTACTGTAAATGCATTTTCTTTCCTATCCAGTTTATTAAAGAGAACTCAGAAAACATTTTGGTACATGCACAATTAAAATGTATCTCCTAGAGCAATTTAATGCCACATCTAGGAGTTGACTTTTTTATATTAAAACAGGCATTAATGAAATGACTAAGCCCCAAGTTCCCATGAAAGCAAAAGTAAATAGAGATTGCATTTAATGTCCTCCTATTTTCCATGTATACCAACTGCAGAGTTCATTCTCTCAGCATGTACCCTAGTCTTTATCTGTTAATTTGTGAATATTACAAAAATCAAACCAGGAAACCCTAAGGACTGTGCTATTGAAATACTGGGGGTCTGATTCCTTAGTTTTAGCTTAAAGAACTCTTGTAATCAATTTGATTGACATCAGTAAATACATAGTCTGCACCACACCTTTTTTATGCTCCCAGTTTGTTTAAGAACTAGTTGTAATTGGGCTACTGAAGCAGGAGACATCCCAGACTGGCCAAGTTCACACTGAGAGTGACACCATTGGGCTCTTATTTGAGAACACATAGCTCCGATGGAGAAGATGGTTAAATACAAACAGCCATGTAGTGACCCCTATATTCTTGAAAGTTGGAAAGTTTGTGAAACTTGGAGAGCAGTGCTTCAGTTGATATTACTGAAGCCTGGGTTTGGGAGGAATGAGCATAGAAATGGCTCGGAAAGGTGGCCTGAGTCTGATGTATTGGGGGAGTCACTAGATGCCGTGCGAAAGCATTCCAACTTGAATCTAAGAACACACATTTCTACCAAGTAAAAAGTTGAAAGAAATAATATTCCTTCCTTTCTGAAATGTATCCTCAATGCAAAAATTGAAATGCTCTGGCCAGCAGTAATTGTACAGGATAAATTAAGAACCAGAAGGAGATGGCGTTTCTTGAATGTGTGCATGCCAGGTGTTTTGTGCTGAAACCCTCTCTCTGTTTCAGACCTCACACTGACACAGCAAGCCGAATCCAGGCCTCCTGTGACCTGGAGGAATCCACGAGCTAGAAAGGGTGCAGATTGGAGGAAGCAGGATGGAGTCTGCGTCTGGTTCATCCTGAAAGCCTCTTCTGCTGCTTCCATATTCCGTGGGTGGGTTAGCCGAGTAGAATAAGTCGTCCCTTTAAACAGTGTAGAGATGGTTATGGGCCAAGGGGAGATAGTCATAAAGCTCTTTAACACTAAAAATGTCAATAGTGCATTTCTATTCCAGGAAGATCCGTAGGCATGCTTTTCTCAGACAACCAGGGACAACCCTCAATAAAGCTTCTTAGTACAAAAAAAAGAAGAACATTCTGCTCCTTCTGAGGGAGGGAGATGTTTCTAATCCTCCATGAGATGCAGTGGAGTGGACACTATGGGTGAAGGAGCCACGAAGATTCTGTGAAGGAGGCAAACCCCACTTGGTGGTCTCAGCACCCAAGAAACAATATGGCGACAAGTTCCTGGGATTTTCCCTTATATATCCTGGGCTATTCACTAAAGAAACTAGAAAGTGTAAAGAGCAAATGGAATGAATAAAAACAGTACCAAAGGAAATCCTGACCTTTCTGCTGAAAACTAAAAGCCCATCTACTCTTATTCCCAACAAATACCACAGAAAACATAGTAACGGGCTGGGGAGATGGCTCAGAGCTTAAAGATTTTGCCTTGCAAGCAAGAGGACTTGAGTTTGGATCCTAGGTCCCATGTAAAAGTGGCAGATGGCTATGGCAGTGACCTGTAATTCCAGCCTTAGAAGGTAGAGCCTGGGAAACCCCAGAGCTAAGCAAAAAGAAGTAGAGCGTCCAGGATATTTCCCCATGCCACTCTTGGGCCTCTACAGGCACACACAACAAAGCATTGTGGCTCCACCAGCAGAGACTAAACCTAGAGCCCCAGCATCCCCCCCAAACATGTACATAATAAATGTGTCAGAAAAGGCCAAGTGGGACGATGAGGTAGTTACACTCCATTGTCAGCTTGACTGGTTCACGGTCTCCTTGGCAATGCTAATGCCTGTCTGTGAGGGGCTTCCAGGGAAGGTTCACTGAGGGCTGAAGGGTCCTTTTGAGTGTGAGTAGCGTCACCATGTGCTGGAATTGGGCCCAGAAGGAATGAAAAAGGAGAAAGAAGGAAGCTGATGAAGCCCCAGCATCGCCTTTTCTCTGCTTCCCATCCAACAGAAGGTGAACCGTTTCTACCACCATGCGTTCTGGGCCATGTCTTGCTGAGCCTCACTATGGACCCCAAAGCAACAGAGGTGGCCAGTGACCCCAAAGCAATGAGAGGAACATGGTAAATTAAACCCATTGAGTCCTCGATCCGAAGTAACCCCGTCTTAGGTTATTTATATAAGGTTATTTATATTTATTAAGCAACAGCCAGTAACGTAGCATAGAAGCCAGAAGCAAAAGTTTTCATCTGGTCCTAACAGGTAACCCTCACAGAAGCGGCCAGTGTCCAGCAGGTGCAGAGCCATGATTTAGCTTCTAACATAGAACTAGCAAGCTGTTCCCCTCATGTCTGCTGGTGGGAAGTTGGGACCTGCAAAAGTAGCGGGGCCACATGGGAAATGCAACCTTCCCAACAAGGCCGGTTTCAGACCTACTGAGTTACCTTGACTTTTTATTGTGCCAACTTGCAAATGTCACGACAGCTTCATTCCACTTTCCACTTCCCAAGTCCTCTACTGAGGCAGCGTCAGAGACCAGAGAAGATTCCCACCTGGTCCAGCACCACTTTCCAGAATATCCTGCATGGTCAAGCTTCACAAGAAGAACCTTTAAAATACAACCTTGACAATGAAAGGAATCCAACAGAGGTAGCATCAAGATTCACAGACGTTAAGATGATCTGACAAGAATTCTTAGACAGCCATCATAGAAATGCTTCAGCAGGAAATCGTCAGTACACTTGAAACAGATGAGAAATGCACCATTTCACCAGAAGAACAAAGATAAAACAAGCGTCCAGTAGAAATTCTGACCCAAAATAATGTAACTGTAATAAAAGAAGTAAGTAGTTTTTCGATATGACTTCTTTTCATGGTGACCAAATACCTGGCAAACAATTCAACCTAAGGAAAACAGATTCATTTTGACTCATAGTTGATACTCCTTGGGTTCTCTGTGGGTTCTATGGGAAGCAGACAGTGGACCAAACCAGTTCACCTCATGGCAGACATGAAAGCAGAAAATTGTGGGTTGGGGGAGGGGCTGAACAACATACAGCTCCTAAGGATGTGTCCCCAGGATTTATTTTACACTCCAGTTGGGCCTGCCTCGGAGAGTTTATAGAATCTTCCAAAGAGTGCCAATCCCCAAACCTTTGTTTGGGGGGAACACTTCAAATCTAAGTCATGACAAGGTCTTGAAATTGAAAATACTTGAGCCCTGAATTTGTACAGTGATTATATAAGATCCTTCTTGTGGACCATCTGATTTAGTTTTCACATACACTGCTGTGAGGAATATAATTTTTTTTGCTATAATAATTTTTCAGATAAGGAAATGAAAAGGAGAAACAGAATGGTAGAATAAATTGTCCAAGTGGGACTGGGGATTTGGCTCACAGGTTAAAGTTTTTGCTTCAAAAGCAAAAAAACAAACAAACAAACAAAAAAAAAAAAAGCCAGGTGGAAAAGGAGGCCACCAGTTTGCACTTCTGGTCCTGAGAGGCAGAGTTTGGGAAACCTCAGAGCAAAAACATAAGGAGGTAGAGCAGTCCAGGAAGATGCACACCCTTGTGCCTCCACAGATTCACATACTTAAATGCCCTGTGACACATCACACAAATACACACACATACATGCAAAAAAAAAAGAATAATTAAATTGTCCAAGTGTTAGAGAGAGTAGTTTTGACATGGCTGAGTTCATGCTTTTTACCACCGTGCTGAACTGATTATAATGCTTAATTTAAGTATTGGTTTTCTTATAGCTTCCTAATTGACCATTTAATGGCTTTCTAAGATCTAGGGTATTAGGCAGACTGGATTTTCCAAGAATATTTTAAGAACCATGAGCTTGGGTTCAAGTGGGGTTCTAAGAAAAATGTCTTGGGAAAAATGTCTTGTTTCTGAAGAAAATCAAACTTGAAACCTGAAACTATATAGTAGATAGGTAGACTCTGTGTGTGTGTATAGATACACATATACACTTATATTTAATATTACTAAATAGATATTAGATTTTATATGTATATATATTAGATAGATGGATATATTAATGAATAGGTAGCTGATAGATATGAGGAAGGGAGAGAGATTGACAGATGACTGATAGACCAATTGATGTTACCTATTTCTCCATGTCTGAAGACAATGAAGTAAATTTTGTTACATTTTTCATTGATATGTAAATTCCGAGATGCCTCGTTTTGTCTACATTCATATATGTGTCATTTGTACTAACCTAATCCTTGTGGAAATAAACTCAGCAGCAATTTAAATCATATGTTAGCTTTTAGAATTTTTACGACAAGTATTTTGGGTGTGATATAGTTTCGATGATTTATATTCCAATGTTTATCATGCCTTTTGGTACCATTTCCCAAGAAGTCAATATTTTCTCATGAAAGAAAAAGATGTTCACTTAACATCCCTGCCATTCTGGGTAAGCTTAGACTACCTATTTGCATTTTTAAGAGCAGTGAATCCTCAGAAGTGAGGCTATTTTTATGGAGTCACGTGGCAGTAAGAACATACTGTGAAATCACATCAGAGAGAGATGTTATTGTTTGTTGTGTGCCAACACATAAGGTTCTCAGGTGGGTGTCCCCAGCAAGCTCCTGCCCTCGGGATGTGACTCTCTGTCAGCTCCAGGTCAAATATTGACGTGGGCAGCATTTCTCTAGCCCTGTCTCATCTCCCTCCTCAACCCTTTCTCTCTGATGAATCTCAGTGTCCTTCCTTGTGTCGTGTCAGAGGTGGCCACCCAGTGCTTCCACTGCCCTTTGGCTCTGGGGGGGGGGAGGGCAAACTCCCTCTCGCCTTTTCTTCCATAAGAGCTTCCAAATTAAGATGCCTCCCACCCACCTCCACACCATGACTTTAGATCTAACTTCCCAGCTGGGGTGTTTGCTTCCTGGAGAGAAAAGAATGCAATTCTTTATTTTTTTTTAAAGCACTCCTCTAAAATATAAAATAAAGCAGGGCTCGTGGAGATGGGTCCTTTACATTGGAGCTAAACTCTTCTGAGTCCAGCTGCATCTACTATCCCTGGGTGGTATGGGGGCAGGTGGCTGCATCTGATCTCCTCATGGGAACCACTCGCCTATTTCGGGCCACTTCACTACTCAGAAGAGTGAGTAGAAAGGTTGTTAGCAGCTTGACATTTGCTGAGCTACTGCTGACTTCGGGTTTTTATTTATGTTTGGAAGTGCAGCGTGCAAGGGGCTGTTCTGTCTCTCAGCTAACTTGTCTGTACAGCTCCTGTCTGTTCCATGCCATGTCACCCAGAGAAAGTGTTACTAGCATTTGAAAGAAGGGAGGACTTAGTGTAGTTCCTGGGGGCTGCTCAGGGAGTAGGGGATAGACCCACGCCCTGCACCCTGATACCTGGGCTTCCGCCTCCCCTGAAGGTTATAGCTGCATCCAGAGGCTGCCATTAGGTGAATTGGGACAACTTAGTTATGACTAGATGATTTGGTCTGTCCATCTCCAGGACTTGCCCCGGCATGACCCATGAGCTTCAGTGGAGCAGAACAGTCAGAACAGGAACCAAATTCACTGCCTGGAGACAAGGCAGCGAACATTGCTGACTGAAGCTGATGGAGTGCTTGGATGAGCAGCACCCAATGTCCTTGAGCTTTGGCAGCCGCCAGCACTTACCACCTACACTGTGCAGACTGGGCCAGAAGGGAAGAACTCAGGACGCAAGCTGACATCCAATCAGTGCGCAAAGTACACAGTAGGGAGCAATGGGGCGTGAGACACACAAGGAAGATGGGCCAGGTGGCACATAAGAAGTGGAACCGTGCTCCCTGACTTGGAATTAGGAGGCAAGGGTCGAACCATGCAGAAAGGATGTCAAGAAAAGTAGAGTCACAGTATGCCACATCAGTGGGGAACCTCAGTTCTACCCATAGCAAAGGCCAGCCATTTTGAAACTAAGACCAGGACTGATGTCAGTAGAGGAGCCCAATTCTATGATGCTGATAGAGATTGGGACACACACACAGAGTACCAGACCTGCTGCTGCTGTAAAAAAATGCCAGGGGGAAATGGTCACGGCCTGCATTTCTGCTGGGCAGAGCCAAGCAAGAAGGAGGTAGAAGCATTCCAGGACGATTCCTGAAATCACCCTAGGTCCTCCACAGGGACACACAATACGCACAACACACCCACACTGAATGAATGAATGAATGAATGAATGAATGAATGAATGAGTGAATGAAGCTTTAAAAAAAGGAAAGAAGGAGACTGTGAGGCAGAGGGGTCCCCTTGTGTAGGCACCAAGTACAGGATTTAGTATCAGCTGCTTGAGGGGCTGCTTCCCCCACACTGACCTCACTGAAGCTCAGGCAGAAGAGTGTCCAGGGTGTTGCTTTTTAAAGACTTGCATAGTTTGCATTTCCATTTATCATCAGAAACTGGAATTACTTTTCTAAAAACAAACTACCTCTAATTTTATTATAATCATCAGATTGATGCTGGAAATCACTAACAGTGTTTGTAATTGCTGCTTTCCATCACAAGGCAAAAAAAAGACATGTAAAAAAAAAAAGGCTGTGCTTGGGGCTTACTTAGCTTACTTATGTCTTCCATTCCTCTGCTCGACCTCTGAACCATCTGGTGCCCACAGTATCTGCAAAGTATTTAGTTGAACAACATCAAACTTCTGGTATTCGATTGCCTGGAACTGCAGGTTTATGTGAGTCACACTAATCGATCACACTGTCTCTTCTGTCTCTTCCTTTTCCTGCAAACAATCTCTCCTTTATGAATTAAGAAGGAGTAGGAAATGACCAAATCATTCTAACAGCCCAGCACAGACACTGCTGGGTGACAGTGCCTCTTGGTGCCAGTCAGTGGCTGGATCTCCATCGTGACCTGGGATCTGAGTAGCAGACCCAGATGTTTTATTCTAACCACCAAGCCTTTATGCAAAGAAATTGCAACATGGTCAGAAATTTTCTAAGGATTATATCCCTTAGAACTATATCTCCAGAATTTCTATGTCTATTTTCATATTCATTTTCTTCATCTCATTTAGCTGCTTGTTTTCTCTTCATATTTGTTCATGCATCCATTCATCTCCTCTGAGTTCTTTGATCATAATGAGAATTGATCTTCGGAATTCATTGTCTCCATTGCGGTTTTCTCCACTCTTATCCAAGACATAATTCTCATTGGAATCTGATAATGTTTCATTAATCTGAAAGCACAAAAGGAATTTTAAAGTGATTTTAGCATACTTATGACCCCCTACTTCGATCACTATTTTTTGTTGTTTGTTTTGCAGCTCTGGGAGTTGAACTTAGACCCTCCTAAAGGCTAGGGGGTGTAGCTCTCCCCACCCCACCCCCAGCCATCTTCCCTGTCCCAAGCATCTCTTTCTATGTTAGAGGTTTCTACAAATCATATACCCTCTTACACACTCACCTACAGGCTTGCTTCAGCAGGGTCTTTTTTTCTGCAACTATCTCTCTGCAGAGATGACAGGTGAGCACAGGTCATACCTGGAAAGCCCCGCCCCCCCCATCATTTGTCCTTCCTTTGCTTTTTCACATTTCTCCTCACCTTTTCTCTTCTCCCTCCAACTCTTCACCATCTCTTGTTTCCCAGGGTTTGTCTGTCGCTTCCCGAGTTCCTTTTAACTCCCCAGTCTCTGGAATCTGGGGTCAAGTCCTCACATGCCTTGTAGAGGCATTGGGGAACTCTTAATTATAGAGTTTCCATTTGATTATACATTCCTTATTTTTTTCAGTTTTTTCAAAATGTATTTATTTTTAACATAAATTATTTTATTGATAGTTTTCACTGTTCATTTACAAATGGTTTTATGTCTTTGCCCTAACCCCCTCTCTCTCCCGTCCTTTTCCATCTTCTTCATGTACACTCCCCTATTTCTTCCTCTCCTCTCCCCTCATAGGTCCTGCTGTGTCCCACTCCCCTCCTGTCCTTCTAAAATGTATCACCAGGCTCCCTATACCTGTATTGACAAGGGAGTCAGATTTCTGTTGAGCTTTATGTAGCTCTTTATTGGGTAAAGTCTTAAGTGGGAAGATACCTCCTCCCTTGTCCATTACCTGCCCCAGAGACTCTCTAAAAGCAGTTGTTTCTTCTACGGTCTTTGTTCGTTCTTGGGGGAATGTTGATAAGCCAGCCATTGTGCAGATCTGGTGGCTGAAGTTCTCATCACAGCAACCTTCTGGGTACAGCAGCCTTGTCTTGCCTGGAGTGTGTTGGTCAGTAGTACCCCACTTTTTTTTTTTTTTTTTACTTTTACAATCTTTCCTCCCACCTTCCACAAGATTCCTTAAACCTTGGTATGGGGAAAGATTTCCAAGGACTGATTAGGTCTGAGCATTCCAGGTTCTCCAATATTCTATACTCTTATTAAATGTGGTTTTCTGCCTCACTAGTCTTCCATTGTAATAGGTGCGTCTTGATTGAGCTCTGAGAGCTTTTATTAGCTAAGGGTTAAATGAGTGTTAGCTTGTGTTTTATTAAGGTATCTATTCCTCTCTATTTGCTTCCCTTCTACTGTTATTTGGATAGGTTTACAAATCAGGCATGAATTCCCCTTTAAGGTTTTAGAACCCATTCAAATAGTAATTGTTTGCCCAAATGTCTTACATACCTGTGTTGTGCCCATAGATTCTTCTTCCAGGAGTTGTAGTGGCTTACAGTGCTCGCTGCCGGGTTAGGCCCTTGATCTCTCCTTTTCCCCTGAGCCACTTGCCTCTATTTTTTTCTCCTCCCTTACCTTTATTAAGACTTATCACCTTACTTCTGGCCCCTTACAGGTTTTCCTCCATAATGATCTTATCCATCTATTTATCTGTGCTCCTTTCTCTCCACACTCTTGAGGTTTTCTTTCCCCTGTCCCCCAAGTTATGTTCCTTTATGATTTGTGGGTGTTGTTCACATTTCCTCCTGAGTATGTCACTTTGAGGGTTTGGTGCTAGAAATCCACTTATAAGGGAGGACATAAGCATCTGTCTTTCTGTGTCTAGGATATTTTGCTCAGTTTAATTTTTTTCCAATTCCATCCATTTACCATCAAATTTCATTAATTCATTTTTCTTCATAGCTGAATAGTATTCCATTGTGTGTATGTACCACATTTTTATTATGCATTCATCAACTGTTGGACATATAGGTTGATTCTATGACTTAGCTATTGTGAATAGTGCTACAATGAATTTGGATGTACACATGTCACTATAGTAAGGTAAAACATGTCTTGGGACTATTCCCAGGAATGGTATAGCTTGGTCACATGACATTTTGATTCTTGACTTTTTTTAGGAATTTCCATACTGATCCGCAGAGCTGTTGTACAAGTCTGCATTGCTACCTGCAATGTATGAGGGTTCCCTTCTCCCTCTGACTTCACCAGAATTTATTATTGTTTGTGTTTTGGATTTTAGCCATTCTGGCCACAATGGTACGATACTTGAGGGCGATTTTTATTTCTATTCCCCTAATGGCTAGGGAGGTGGAACATTTTTTAAGATATTTGTTAGACATTTTTTAAGTTCCAAAGCCCATTTTTCTAATTGGGTTGTTTGCCTCCTTGGTATTAAATTTATTGAATCCTTTGTGTACTCTGGATATTGGCCCTCGATCAAATGTGTGGTTGGTGAAGATTTTGTCCCATTCCTTACTACCATTGAGGCCAAGAGGGCCAAGAACACAGTCGGGACATAGGCAAATGGTTAACTGGCTAGACATACTGACATATGAAGAAGATCCAAGGGAGAAAATATTCTCTCAGGGGCCAGACAGATGCTTCAGCACATAAAGCACTAGTCGTGACAGCAGAGGGACCGGAGTTTGAGTCCCCAGAACCTACGTACAAAGCCTGGAGGGTGTGATGGCCAGACTGTAATTCCAGCCATGGAAGGCAGATCCCAGGAATTCCCAGAGCAAGCTGGCTAGCCAGACTAACCCTCTCAGTTAGCTCTGGGTTTGATTAGAGAACTTGTCTCAAAATAAACAAAGTAGAAGAGTGATGGTCAGTGGATTCCCACCATTACCCTTGGGCCTCTGCATGGACGCACACATATGCATGTGGTCTTACAAATTCAAACCTGCCCACATGCAGATATGCATGCACATGCACACACACACACACACACACACACACACACACACACAAGGAAAAGAAATCAATGCAAGGAAGTACTTGACGAGCAGTGTTGGTGCTCCTGGAGTCTTTGCTTGCCATCTCTAAATGTTGGGCAGATCAGCCTTAGCGAGAGATCAGTGCCAGCCAGCATAGTATTGGGTGGTGACAGAACATTATGAGAATGAAATTCACAACCTTCATGATCATGCAAACTCTTACATAGGGAATACGTGTCAGACAGCCAAGATGCTGAGTAGCAGCTGTGCTCAGAGGAAATTACCTTCGGCATCGCCTCAGCATAAAATGCTTCCTGAGGTCCCCCTGCATTCACACCTGGCACAGCCGAACACCATTTCTGCTCTGTGCTCTTGCACCTCAGGACTGGCCTGTACAGATGGCCGTGCGTCCCCACAGAGAAGATGAGGCAGCTGCAGCGTTGCCTCAAACCCCTCCAGGCTCCAGGGCACAAGGGTTTGCCGTGGTTTCCATCTAGGTTTTTCCACTTCTGCTCCCTCTGGTTGGGACTACTAATTTAGTAATTTGAGGGTTTCTTAATAAAATGCCAAGAAGCCATGGGAAGGTACACTGTGTGACCCTATTTCCTTACCCATAATCACCTTTACTAGCAGCCTTGAGCATTTAGGTATAAATATTAGAGGTAGTATATGTGAAATAGCTTGTGCTGTAATAGGCTTTTCTTTACTTTTATTATGGATTCAATTTTTTCTTCCTATGGTTTATATTCTCTAAAATGCCCACCTCATAGCAAGTGCTCATTTAGTAGATTTTGAATTGGTGACTAAACAGTGAAAAAGCCCATAGGTCAATGCCAATCACTGTCACTCAAGAACATGCATATGAAGGGATCGTCTCTCTGCAGCAGAGGTCTGTGCTGGCACAGCCCCACCTTGTGCCACTGGGCTGGGTTGGCATCCTGACACTCTGCCTGCAGTTCTGGAGGACTGTTCCAGGTACAGCTAAAGTCCTTCTGGGGTTAGCTTGTTTATAGGTCCTGTATTATCAGGGCTCTCTAGAGAACCAATGGAATGAATATATGTAAAATAGGGATTTATTGGGTTGATCCATGAGATAAAGTATAGGTAGCCCAACAATGGCTGCCTGTAGCTGCTCAGTTCGGGAGCTGAATATCTTGGCAGTCCCAGTCTGTTTCTGAAGGCTGGAGGCTTCCTGGAGGGTCTCTGAAGTTCTGTCACATTGAGAGTCGAAGAAGCTGGGTTCTGATTTCAGTGAAGAATAGCAGCAGTAGGGAAGATGAACTGCCAGCACAAGGCGGGAGATAGATAGATAGATAGATAGATAGATAGATAGATAGATAGATAGATAGATAGATAGATAGATAGAGTGAGCTTTTCTTTCTTGCACTTCCTTTGATCTGGTCTGTTACTAGAAGGTATAACCCATATTTAGGATTGGCCATTATATTTCAAATATCTTCTTCCACATAAATCCAAAGTAGTCTGATGGCTAACCAGTTAATTAATCCCAGGTGTAGTCAAATTGACAACCAAGATTAACTCTCATAGGCCCCTCACGGAAAATGCAAGTCAACCTTAAAGAAAGGAAAGATGGTTTTGTTTATGGCAACAACCATAAAACTTCCATGTTTTCATGCAAATTTTGTTTTACACTATCTATGAGCAAAACAAAGATACCAGGAGTTGGATGAGTCCTGGAGATTTGGACGACAATGTAATGTGATGGTAATAGCGACCCCCAGCTAACAGGTCTGAATGTGTGCCTCTGTGTGTTTGTCTTTGTGTAGTGTGTGTGTGTGTGTGTGTGTGTGTGTGTGTGTGTGTGTGTGTGTGTGTATTCTCAGTCAGATCAGCTCCTCTGAGTTAGTCCTGCCTTGTGAGGGGAACCCTGAGGTTTGGGCAAAGAGCACCTTCTCCTGAGAAGCACCCAGGTACCTCCATCCATCAATCATGTCTACACTCTCCCTGGTAGTGAGCAGACCCCTCAGCCTACTAATAGGCTCTGCAGTATCCACACCTTACAATTCATCTTGGTAAGGACCATGGAAAGAACCAGGCAACTTGGACATAGGTCTCATGGATCGCCTATAAGATGTTCTTCTAAATCTCAGTGTGGACACTCCCCAGCAAGTCATAGGAGGCCTAAGCAAAGCCAACACATTGGCAATGAAAGCCAATATCCTGATTAGTAACAAATGCTCAAAGTTACCCATAGCATTTAAGAAATGTAGGACGTTATCAACAGCCTATATCCTGAAGAGCAAAACCTAGTCAAGTGATAGCTGACGTTTTCCCCTCTGCACTGGAAGCATATTTGGGGGGGTCTTGTTAGAGTTAAAGTACAATGCTGAATGTGAGGCGAATCTGCCCAGTTGTACTTTACTGACCAGTCTCTGTGGTCTAGAACGGAAGAATTTCTCAAAAGGCACCGTGAAGAGAAACTGTCAGAGCGATGTGTGCACATGAAAGAACAATGTCTCTAGTTTTAAATATCAAAAGTGTGCCCGTGGACCCCGGATGTATCGCTGTCAACTGACTCCTGTGCTTTCGTTTTTATACAAACCAGTGCTTTTGGCTGCCCGTATTCAGACATGAACTTGAAAAGAGAGGCAGCCCTTCAAGATCGTCTGAGAGAACAAATACAGGCAAATTTGGAATCAGACTGTTCTCATTCAAAATCTGACAACCTGTGTCGTTTGAACTTCAGTGGAAAATTCAAAAAGGTGAACAGTCATCCCAGGTAAGAAACTTTTTGAAAAGGAGAACCAGAAAGTAGATAACATTACATAGTAAGAGAACAAATTTGTATTAGGGATAGTTGCTTAGCTGTCTCCAATATCTTATTTCTGGGTGTTTTTATATTTACTATCTTACAGTGTGCACCTAAGCCTTAACCTTCATCTCGAAAGTATTTTCTATTGCTTCATCCTCAGTCATTTGAGTGCACCTTTTTCTGAATGTACAAATTATGTGTAAGTGCATCTCGTCCAGACAGCTGTAAAAGGTTCTCTTTCATCTTGCAAACACCTTTATTCTTCCTCTCTCTGTCTCTCTCTCTCTCTCTCTCTCTCTCTCTCTCTCTCTCTCTCTCTCTCTCTCTCTCTGTCTCTCTCTCTCTCTCTCTTTCTCTCTCGCCAGTGTTGTGCTTTGTGACGCCTGGCTGAGTGTTCCTATCTGCTGAGTCACTTCAGGATTTCCCCTTCTGTCTGTGTCATCCCCAATCCACACAGGCCTGGATATGAGTTCTTCTTTCCCGGGAATAATCTCCATATTATCATCAATTTATCCATAGCATACTTCTCAATGCAAGTTTACAGTTTTAGGTATCAGTTTCCAGTGTTTTGTTACATATAATTATTTTTTATGATGCTGCACATACAACCTTGTTTTGTGTTCTTTTTTTTTTTTAACTCAGACAAACAAACACTAAAATAACTTTTTTTTTTCTTCTATGTACCCCAGCTTCTGTGCTGGGAATTATAAACACAGGAAAATCAAACAGCAAGTGAATAACCCGAGATCAGACAGGGACCCAGAGCCAAAAAAGGCTCAGTGAGCACTGGGTATTTTCCAAGCCCTCCTCAGTCCCAGGTCCGGGCCTGAGGACCCCACACCCTGACATGGAGCTGAAAGAGGCCTGCTCCTTGTCTTCAGTCTCACCCCTGCTTTTCGTCATGTGGGGTGTCCTCTCGCTCAGGGTCAGCTTTCTGCCCAAGTTCCAAGAACACACCTGTTCGTGGGTAGAATTTGGCTGGTGGGAAATGCTTTCACATGTTAGTGACCACTTACATACTAGACTGTTGATGTTGTCATTTGTTTTTCATGTAACTATTTTAGCACGTTTTTAGGAAACATTTCAAATTTTTGTTAAGTGGATTTTTTTAAAAAAATCTTGAAGGTTTGTAAAACACTGCAACTCTGTCTCTTCTTGGAAGCACGATCTTGCTAGAATGCACGAGCATGCCTGTCTATTTTCGTGGCTTGATCTTGATCTTTCATCATCCATTACACACCCACTCTTCTGTGTGAAACTTCACAGGGTCTAGTTGTTCCTTACTGCTTGTTCACACCCACTTGTTTACAACTGGAAGCAGTCAAGGGCCTACATCCATTTCTTCTTTTTTTCTTTATTTTAACTATTGCCCCAAGAACAAGGTTTATTTATTCAATAGCGACCAACACAGCCATTTCCTTCATTCTTTCTGTTGTATATTTTCCAAACAAAAACCCAGCCTTGTAAATATTTTAAACACTCATCTTCAGTGTAAAAAGTCACAGACACTAAACAGGTCTTTTGAACTGTTTTAAAAATTACTATATTATGCCAGAAGTGGCGAAGTCATGCTTTCTAGAACACACAGGTATCTCATCTCACCAGCTCAGACACCTCGTGGAAATGTCCCTTTGGCCATATGGTGTCAAGTAGAACAATTACTATACTTACTACAGACAGAGTGGAAATATTAGCAAACAGAAGAGATACAGCAGAACCTATTTTCCATATATGGGGAGAACTGTGAAAGAAGCTGAGGGAGGAGAGGCAGCATGGCTCCCGCCTTGAAACATACTTTGGTCGTGATATCCCAGCACCAAGGTAGCTCTTGCATTTCAATCCTTGCCCATGTTTTCTCCAGACAACCATGGCAATCACGCGTGGATAGCTATCAGTAGTAATGGCACTCAGACCCGCACCCCACCTCTGAACCTGGTGCCATCTCTCTGGTTCTCTGTGATAGATACACTGTCCTAAATGTGAGCACCAGAGGAAGGAAAAAGACAGAGCAAAGAGACAGCACAGACTGTGTGGGCCCAGCATATGCAGAACCATGTCTGTCTCCCGCAGTGCTCTCCTAAAACTGCCTTTCATCTAACCCAAATATCCGCCCTCGAAATCACAAGATCAAGTATGACAGAGGGAACATGACACCCAGCCAGCTCTTCTCTCTCCGTGAGCTCTGTATGGGCTTCCGATCACTTTCCTATCCAATCAAAGCCATCTTAGAACCTCTAGACTCACTACAATTTAAGCAGCAAACATGACATGAACTTTGCCTTCGTATTCTCCAAATATCAGACTAGACTTTGTGTGGCAGCTCAGAGAATTTTGTTCTTGCAATTTCATCCCAGGTTCATGATTATTTTTAGAAACTATGTTTTCTCTCATTTTAATCTTTGTAGCATGATTATTAGCAATGAATTTATGGCCCTACCACCTGCCTTAGTAGTAAAAACAGTCTATAGTCATTGTTTTTAAGTTAAAGGGTCATATTTTAAAGTTGAGGTTGTTATGTCCTATTAGATATTTACAAGACTTGCCTCCAAAACAGTTATATATTCATCTTATATTATTGTCATGGGTCAAACTCACAATAGGTAGAAACTATCAAAAACCATGTTTAGTTTATATAAAAATATATTCATTTTCAGTTTAAATAAGCCTAAGCAATGGTGTGTTGGTGGCATACACAAATGGACAAGTGACTTAACTTATATTGGAGTCTTCATTTAGGTGTGAATTACACCAGAGAAAGTTCCTTTCATATGTTTTACAGTTTGCACACACAATGCCTTTGAAGCTCCCTATAATCTCTCATCTTAGGCAAAACAGAAACTGTTGTCATCAGAGTTTTGCCCTTTAATGCAAGAAATGTTCCATGTAGGATACCCCTGGGACCAAATCTAAGTCTTCTGACTGAATCCAGCGTATTGCTGTATAACCAACCAATAACACCAGAAATATGAACAAAATTCACCAATTCTTGACATGACTCACTTTGGTTAACCAATTTATACCACGTCATGTTTCATGATATTTTATTTTCATTAAAGCCCCATGTATGAGTGTTCTCTCGGTCAGATTTCATGGCCAAGACAGTTTTCCAAGACGACACAGATAATCAGTGGAAAAGCTGGACTCCAGTGCATGGCTGCCCGATGGCAAATCCATGAGTGATAAGTCCGGGCTTTGAGAAGGCCCTGCTGGAGATTCTCACACAGCACTCTACTTCTGAATGGGGTCTTTAGGGTCTCTTGCCAAGCATGTGTGTCTTATTTTATGAAAACAAAAGAGTCTTTCCATGTTTTCCTCTAAGTCTTTATTCTCACACATGCTACATATAACACACAAATTTCCATTGCGAGCCCCTTCCGTTGTAAAATACTGAAGACCTTTATCTGTAGCAGGAGAATAAAATTAGACACACTGGGACGCTTTCATCATAAACAAAATTGCTTTGGAACCTAACGGCCCCTGCATTATCCATTAGCTCGTCTCCTTGAGCCCAAGGAGAGCATTTTTCGAGGTTTTTCCATCTAAGTGTTCTTTAATAACTTCTTCTACCTTCCCAAAGCAGTATTCAGCATCGTATTAAAATTCCCGCAATTGACAGCGCTACATTCGCTGAAATTTTACCCGCCACTTTCACTTACTGCTGCTTAAAAAGATGCTAGGGCGTTGCCTCCAGAGGCTCACTTTATCTTTCCGATGCCCGCATCTTACACATCAGGCCATTCTCGAAGGCTGATGAGGATAATAGAAGGTCAGGCAGAGGGACAGTGATCAGAACCAACGGCACACTGTGGAATTACCTTTTAATGATCCAGATAATACATTGCACTGCCACAAGCCAAGTAGCTTCTTGCCACCTCTCAAATTAGCTGCAGCGTGAATCCCTTCTGTAAGGCCCCTTCTCTCAGTGATAACAGTGCCAGTTGGGTTGTCCAACTAACTCCCAGGCTAGTTAGTAGGTTTCTGCTGATCCTTCCAGCTCTCTCTCTGGTATTGCCAGTCCCTCTGGTCATCATGAACACCTGTGATTTGCACCCAGCACCATGCCTTTGCTTCCGTCTTTGATCTTAGTAACCTCCTGCCGTAGGTGCTTGCTTGCCCAAGGCTCAACTCTCTCTGCACATTTCCTGAGCAGTTTCAACTGTGTCTTGTGTTTCTGTATTTCCGACATCTGGCACGTGGCCTAGCACTTAGTGCACATGCAGGAGATGAAACAGATTTGAGCAATTGCTGTGTGCCAGGGGCTGTGGCCGGCTGGAATGCAGAGAAGAGACAGCACCTCTCCAGCCCCCAGCCTTCCTCTCACTCCACATCACCTTCTGGTGGCTTATTTGTTTATGTGCACACATCTTTTCTGTACTTTCGTGAATGTGCCTTATTTTCTCCAAAGCACCATAGGCTCAGAGGGGAGGACCAGTGTCTTGGTCTTCTGTCTATTCTGTAAGTATTTAGCATTTCTCAGTTCATGCATGCAGCTATAGACATTCATCAATGTTGAGCTAGGTACAGATTTGAGATCTGGCTTAGCATGTAGCAGAATCTGTTCAAAGGTAAATTCCACCACCTTTTTTCCACTCCTATAATTTTGTTTATATTAAGATCTTACAGTTGACCCAGTTCTTCCTCTGTATATACTGCTGCCTATCTTGAGACCAACGCAGGGATTTAGATCTTTATGTATTTAGTCCAAGATAATACTTAGCACCTGTAATTAAACGAAGACCCATCATCATGAATACAGTGATCACCAACTTCTTCAACATAGAATAAGGTGACCAACTCAATAATTGAATTCCCTCCTTAACACTGCCGCTGGGGGCAGCTTTGAGCTATCTGCGTGTACGTCACAGCTCTGTTTGCTATTCCATACCACAGTCAGCTGGGCATTAAAATTCTGCCAGAACATAGTTGAGTTTTGTCCTATAGATAGCTGGCCTTGCTAAATGCACAACCATGACTACAGTCAGACTCTGAAGGCACGGGACATTTTGCATTCATCCCTGAACAAACATTTGGAAAGGCATCTTTCCAAAGTCTAGGGCTATATAGCACGGAGTGAAGCAGACAGAAATCGCCGGTCCTTTGATAGCAACAACAACAACAACAAAACCTGTCTTAGCTGGTCAGCGACCAGGCAGGGGGTCTGAACTGAGGTAGAGCAGCCCAAGACCCTGTGGATGGATCACTGGACATGTGGGTTTTCATACTGCCTCAGCGATCATTCATTCACAATCTGTTTGTGGAGCTTCTACTGTTGCCAAGAGGTTTGTGTGGTGCTAATGATATGGAGGTGAACATGCAGAATGCAGAAGGGAGAAAAGGAGAAAGGTACAGGATATAAGAAGTACTGTGGAATATCATGAGGGATGAAAAAAGGGACGATGGTCAAAATGGTCCCAGCAGGTACCTACAGCAGAGTCCCGAGATGGTCAGGGGCCCAGACTCTGCAGAAGGAGAAGGAACGCTCTAGTGAGTGCCCTGCGGATTGAAAAGCAAATGTCCCGTTGCCACATGAGCTTAGCAGCAGTGGAAGGACCAGGCTCGTGGGGTCTGCAGCGCCCCCACCACAGTCTTGCAGTTCCTAAACAGGCCTGTGATCCTGTGGGCCATGAGGCTGCCAGTGCTTGCCTTGGTAGGATCCTGAAACACATTTTTTTCCAAGCTGATTCTCATAAAGCAGTTTATAATTTACTGTGAATCTCTGGATTTCTGGGCTCCTGCCTTGGCCCAGCACTTGGTAATTAAATTCTGGAGAACACTGTGTCCTGAAATCAGCATGCTTCCTTGAGCAAAGGAAATATTAGTGTTCTCGCATCCCAGCAAAACAAAACTCCCCTGCCCGAGTTCAGGCAGGCACTTCTGTCGCCATATTTAATCTGGCTTTAAAAATCACAGTCACCAGTCAGTGAAATAGCAGCGTGGTGACTGATAGCATGACCAAAGCAATGCTTGTTGTTAAAGGAAAATTAGAAAGCCCAGATGAGTAAAAATTAAACATCAGCAATAACCAAACCCTTTTATTCCTGTGAAGCAGTATAACAGGGACTGGTAAAATTTTTCTAAAATTATTAAAAATTAGTCGCTTTCCAGTTCTACTCTTCATCTCTGAGGACGCAAAGGGAAGTTCGTGGTGCCAGAGGTGATTCGAGTCTCTCTGTCTCCTGGTGTCCTGCATGTGAGAATGCAGCAGATGGACAATATTCTTTTTTAACCAGAACTTTCTCTTGCTCATCTGTGGCACATGTTCTCATACTTAAGGATACACCATGGCAGGATTCGAGGGAGGTGGTTCAAATAGTACAGTGCTAGCCATGCAAGCGTGACAACCTGCATTTGATCCTCACCACCTGCATTAAGAGCCAGGCAGGGTGGCAGGTACGAGTAACCCAAGCCCTGCAGAGCAGGGCTGGCTGAATTCAAGAGGCTCTTTGGTGCTCATTGGCTGGCCAGCCAGAGTAGCTACGTCAACACCTTCCAGTTTTAGGAAGAGTCACTGTCTAAACATATAAAAAAACAGTGAGTAAAGAAGACTTCCAAAGTTGACCTCTGGCCTACACACGTACATATATATACACCAGCACCATGCACACGTAGACAGAGAAAAGAGGGTTATATCATGGATGCATTGCTACACCAACACAAATGGCATTATTTTTAGTAGCTGCATCATGTTCTGCACGTGAATGTACTTAACTCATTCAACCTGTCCCTCCATTGTCAAGCACTTCTCAATAGTTTTCCACTTGTAAGTTATGCCATGTGATTGTTCCACATGTGTACTTTTAATTACAAATGATAAATATCTTGTGTAATCCTTAAGACTGATGGATTCCCACAGGTCCTTGGTCTGTTCTGCTGTCCACTGAGTGAATAAATTAGTGAAAATTTACAGACCCCCATGGAAGCACAGGAAGCTGTGATGGTCATCGTTCATCCCCTGATGCACTGCGCACATGATCACATCCCCTGAGGTCCATCCCTCTTCCACCATGCCACAGAACTGTACGCCAGCTGTAGTGAGCACACACACACGCACACGCACACATGAACACAAGCAAGCACACACACCATATACACACCTATACATGCATGCACATTCCCATATGTACACATGCATACACACAGGCACACGCACATATGCACACAAACACACATGCACACAGGCACACAAATATACATACCCATACATGCACAGACACAGCACTTACAAACTCACACACATGCATGCACACACACATACATTCACATATGCCTGCACACACACACACACACATACATACATGTGCATGCATATATGCATATGCACTCACACACATGCATGCAGTCATGCATATATGCATATGCACTCACACACATGCATGCAGTCATGCATATATACACACATAAACACATGTACACACACATACACATGCACGCACACACATTCACACACAGGCACATGCACACAAGCTGTGTTTTCTGTAGTGAACCTGGTTTTGTCCCCAACTCCTAAGTATTTGCTGCCGTCTCTGTCCACAGACCCTGTTCTCAGCAGCAGCAGCAGCTACTCTTCTTGGCAGTGCAGAAAAGTCTGCGGGTAGATGAACCATCTCCACTGAACTCAGCTTAAAGGCAGAAAGATTTCAAAGAATGTTGTCTAGATTCAGAGCATTTACCTAAAAATAAGTCAGAATCCAATGTTTAACTCTCAGCTCTACTATGAGGAAATAGTCACTAGGGCAGTTTTGGGGAAAGAGGACACCATGAGATGGTCGCGTGTAGGTATTCACATCCTATGTGGACCTCTTCTTTCTACTACAACAGGGGTCAGCATACTTTTAATCCACTGAATGTTGTAGGTTTGATCTGTGCTGCCCAACTCAGCCATCATCATGAAAGCCACAGACGTAAACCAGCAGGTGGCTATGTGCTGTCACACCTCACTAAATGACACGGGACAGAGTTTGACTCACAAGCCGTTACTGGCCGACTCCAGAACATGTCTGGTGCAGTTAACCTGCCTGAGTTACATTCAGATTTTGAGTCCTACTCTGTGCCTAGGTCAAGCTCCTGATCTCTCTCTCATCTTTTCAATTTAAAAACAGTATTACTCTAGGCCTCTATGCCTGGCAGCTAAGGGGCATGGAAGTGCAGGATCCTGACCCTGGCCTGCCCAGGTAGTGCATGGCAGAGTGAGAAGCAATGGAGATCAGAAAGTATTGGGCGATAGAGGCCAGTGGTGCCTCTTAGATCATTTGCTTCTCTAGAGAGTGAATCAGGAACAGGCAGCTGGGTAGCTGACCCACCAGCACCCCCCTCAATCAGACTACATGGTTGCTTAGGGTGCCTGGAGCTGAGATTGTATGAGAGGTTTGAGCCAGACCTTAGAAAAACCCAGAGATTCAAATGGAGAGTTCGACCTTTATAGCTAACACACACACCTATACACAAATACATATATACACATGCACATACACAAACACACACCACACATACATACATATACAAAAACATACGCATATACACACAAATACGTATATACACATGCACATACCCAAACACACATCACACATACACATATACATACACACATACACATACATGCACATGTACACACATATACACACATACACACACAAACACATACACACACATACACAAACACACACAAACACATATACACATGAACATATATGCAAGCACACACACATCACACACATACATACACACATACAGACACACACACCCAAACACACACATATATACACAGGCACACACATGTACACACACAAACACACACATACACAAGCATACATACATACACACATATACACATATATACACACACATACACACATATATATACATACATACACATACTCATACACATACATACACACAAATACACATACTCGCACACACATACACACACACACACACATCTTCATCATCTCTAGCACTTGCTATTTCCAGCATATCACCAGCTGTTCTGGTGCCCTTTCCTAGACCCATGAGATCAAGTTCAAGCTACAGCTCAGCACGCTTGGTGCCCTCTTGCTGCCAATCTCACCTGTGCCAGTCCTGGTGCTCAGCCAAATAAACTGATGTGTCCATCCAGCGCTCCAACTCTCTCCTTTCCTATTTTAGTTATGCCCAGTCTTATTTGATGCCTCTTGTTCTCCCCAACTCTCACAACCTTTGGATACCCAGCCCTCACCCTGAGCCCAGTCCTTGCAAACTGCTCTGTCCTTCCTGACCCACAGTAGCATGTGACTGTCCCTTTCTCTCCCTCTGTCTGCACCTCCCCTGCGCCATGCTGTTGGCAAAGCAGCAGAAAACCTTGCTCAGCCAAGGTGATTGGCAGTGCAGAAGGAAGCCTGGATTTGTCCAAGACTAGGCCTTGCCTCCCAGCTCCCCCCACTGAGTGCCTAAGGTAGAGGAAGGGGTTAGGTGTTTCTGAGCCCCTCAAAAGTGGAATTCTTACCTCGGGACGTTCTGTGAGAATAGGATAAAGCTAAGTGAATGGAATCTACCAGAAGTCCTTTGGAGGATCAGCGTTCTCAGCTGCTCATGCACCAAGCTTTGGCTTGGCTGTCTTTTGAGGCTGTATAGAAAAACGTCCCTGATTAATTGCAACATTTCACCATGAATAAAAGCCGTCAAATAAATCTATTAGATTTACTTTAAAATTGTTTTCCCCATCAACATTATGTAAGGAGACTAACTTTTATTTTTTTTAATTTTGTAAGATAGATCTAATATCTCATTAGCATAGACTGCAGAGAGATGCTTTAAGATGGCTGGAAATCAATTCACAATGTCATAAAATTTGTGAAATTGAAGGCAAAGCATCTAAAGACTTTCCAAAACCATGTAAGCTGACCCAAATTCTTTTTTTTTCTGCCCATCTTCTTCATGGCAAAATGGCTGCTCTGAGCACAGGGGGCTCAGAGACACCCCAGTATCCTACGCTGACCACCAGAATGCTGTTTAAACCTAAGCCCCCTTCTCTGCTTCACACTCTCCTTAAAGAATGTGAATGAATCCTCATGACATGTGGTGATTCACAGAGAATCTGCAGAGATTTAAGTGCTTGGAATCGTGGAAGCAGACCACACACTATGCATACCCATGAGCATAAGGGGCTTTCGTACTGTTTTTTCTAAAATAGATCATTTCACAAATTGCTCAAACCAATGGAGTTGACGCAGGTACTATCCCTGCTGAGGTTTAAGTTCCTACAAACTCAGAAGCAAACTCTGGTCACAAAGCCAGGTCTTTCTGGCACCAGGAATCTTGTCCCTGCTCAACACCACAAGCCACTCGCTATCCATTGAGCTGTGTTATCCACAGCAGGAGGTCTAAAGAAGGGGTCGCAATACAAACTTTCTTAGTTTTTGCTAAAAAGTCTTAATGATTAATAGGTATGTGCCCCGTGAATAGCATGTGTTTCTACCATGACAAGCAAATCTATTAGATAAAATATATGCATTAATTTATTCAGATTTCTAGGTAGAGTTTAGGTAGCTCAGTCGGGTTCTGCATCTGGTACTCAAAGACCTGTCAGTGAGGATCAAATAGTGAAGCATTAAGTGCAATAAGAAAACGCATGTGCAAAGTAAAGTATTATGAGATTATTAAAAGCATAAACATACCCAGATAAATTAATTATCCCAAGCTCTGCTTACCTAAAATTAATTAGTGGGTAATGGCCAATCCCCAAGAAGTTTCATTTTAAAAACTTCCATCTTCATTATAAAGTAGGAGTCTCAAGTTTTAATGAACACTATGATGAAAGAGTTACAGAATTAGCCCTCGCCACATTCCGCGGCATTTCAAAACTTAATTAATTCTCTGACATTCAGTCATGCAGCTCTATGACTTTTGAGCACAATGTCTATAATCTTCTGATTAAAATAATAAGCACCAGAATCATGGGTAGTGTCTATCTACCACCTTGTCACCCACCCTCCCAAATAGCTCTTCTCCAGAATCTTGAAGGTCTTCTCTGGGGATTTAGGGACTTTTGCTCTAACAGAGTGAAGGGATTATGTGCTGCTTAGACAGCCAATGTGAAGGCTGAGTTCTGGGCACATCTGTAAAGAATGAGTGAGCACTGACCAACCCTGTGGGAGATTGTCAAATTGATCAGAAAGATCCAGCCTGCAGGAAGTGTGGACCACTCTGTGGCCAGGGAGAGAAGATGGAGTTAGCTCGTTCACTAAGTTGACATTCTTCAGCATACGTGACCAGACTCACAGTCTGGCAAGTGGGGTTTGCCCCTCTCTCATTAATTGCTATAGATATGGTGTAGCCAGTTCCCTCGGCTCCTGGTGTTGGTGTGAACCCTCCTATCAAGGTGGACTCAGAACTGATTGTAAATTTATTGACAACAAGCAGGCACACTGCAATAGAGGGGAAGGCTTTTACCTTTCAAACAAAAGTATATATGTGTGTGTTTTAAATATTAAAATATGAAGAACAATTCTAACAAGGCAGTGTAGCTAGCCCCTGCTAACGTCGTTTACCCCATGGTTTCTATTTGAATTTGTGCTATCATGACTCATTCCTACCTCACAGCATAATGAATATAGATTTTATTTCTGTTCTTCGCCAGACTTGTACAGCAGGCAAAGTGTTTGAAAATCAAAGGAAAAGAAGATATTGACTTGGATAATCTCTTCAGAGGTAAAAAAAAAAAAAAAAATCACTGGCAAAAACACAGAACGTGCTTTACTTGGTTGAGACTGTCTAATCTGCTTTCTTGTCTGGGTTTATCATTCCAGTAGGGAATGGCCCAAGAAATATGGCCAGAAGTCCAGAGACTCCATATCCCCAACCAACCCTGTGAATCCCCCTTGATGTCCTCATTTTGAAAGTGTAAAGACTAAACTTGTCATCTCTGCGGTCTGCCTCCTGACCAGAAAGATCTAGCCCTGTGTAATTCCAGAAGTGAGTTGTAGCCCACCTCTGGGTAGTGACCCTGTTGTAGTCAGGAGAGTCACTGAGGTTGATAAATGGGCCAGTGGGAAAATATGCTGTATTAGGAAATCAGGGAAGAAAGTCATTGGGAAGAAACTTGATGTCTGAGTGGAGGAGTTTGTTGGGAGTGTGGAAAAGAAAGAGACATTTCTTTTAGTTGCTTTCCCATGAAGGCGCAGCATGGCCAGAATATGAGTCTGGGCCCTACACAGACAGGCTCCCATTGTCTCATCTTCTCCCCCGTGTTTTCATCTGCTTAGTTGAAAACATTAAGTCACTTGTAATTTGTATCCAACATCTTCAGCCACAGGATTATAACGGTGCATTTCCCAGTGAACAGTATAAGATCGTGGGCAGGTTATTAGCACAGCTGGAGAGTGAAGAAGTTCATCTCCAACTCTTTGAGTTTTCTTAAGGGAACTGGGCAGTCATTGAACCAGGCCATGGCATCCAAGAGCTGCCCTGTTCATGGTGGGTGTGGCCACAGTGCGGTGTAGAGCTGGAAGAACTGTTGATGTCCATCTCAGCTGTGGAGGGTCAGGGTCTTTTTCTTGGGAAATGGAGGGCAACTAAGGTACTCGGCTCTCATGGGGCAATTGCATATTTCTCTCTCATCGGAAGCAGTTCTGTATGATATAATCAGAAGTAAGGCCCACTTTAAATAAATGCTGGTATTTTAGAAACTCCTCCAAATGTTCTCATCCCTCTAACAGAGCCTTCATTCTCCAAGCAGCATGTTTTGGAACCACTTAAGAAGCTTAAAAAAAAAGTGTCGGTGTTTTTAATTCATATTTTGACACTTTTGGAAATGTCTGCAGAGAGTAATTATGTATATGTTCCTGTTAAAACAGATACACAGTTTTGGAGTTCACATAGTAAAAGTAGTAATGAGGATCATCCTGACCAAAATAGAAAATAGCTCCAGTGAAAGCACATTTGCATAATGTGGAAGATGAAACTTCACCCCTCTCTTCCAGGGGCGTTTGTTCTTTTTCCTAGTCACTTATGAGAAGTTTAGACCCATATGCTTTTATGTTTCCCTGCATCCGCTTAGCTCTCTGACTCTGTTCACTTCTTCTGCTGGTGGGTCTGTGGTGGAAGATAAGGCGGGGATGTCCCTGGACATGCTGGGCAGCACTGGCCTTACTGCAGTGCTCAGGGTGGCCTGAGACCCATAGACTCACCAGCCTTGGGATGTGTAGCCAGGAGTGAACAGACAGGACATGCAGCCTGGTCCTAGTCTAGCCTGAGCTCGCAAGGCTAGCCTTCTGACTAGCCTGACTAGCCTTCATTAGAATGATCAAGTTCATTTGTTCTACTTATAACCTGCATGAGACAAAATAATGATACTAAGAACATCACTCTTGTAGGATTCATTCTTTCTTTCTCTTTCTTTCTTTCTTTCTTTCTTTCTTTCTTTCTTTCTTTCTTTCTTTCTTTCTTTCTTTCTTTCTTTCTTTCTTTCATTTATTTATTTGTATCTGTGTATATCTGTGCACTTGGAGAGGCCCAAGGGTGACTTCGGTTATCATTCTGGATTGCTGTCATTTCCTTTGCTTTGCGATTTCCCAGGCTCCACCTTCCAGAGCCAGAAGTGCAGGCCACAGTCATTTCTGTTTGGTGCTTTTACGTAGGGTCTGGGGATCAGAACTCAGGTCCTTCTGCTTGTGAGGCAGAGGCTTAACCTCTGAGTCATCTCTGTAGCCCTCTTGTGAGATTTAAATCAGAGCATAACTTTGAAGGCTCATCTTTTTATTCCCCTCCATTTTGTTTCCTGTTATGGAAGGTTCATTCGTTAAGAGGCTTTTGTTGTTTTTAGGGAAAATGAATGTATTTGAATAGTAATCTTCAATTATTCTATGAGGGAAAATTGCATGTGCTGGATTTCTGAGATGTATGTTACACGCACATACTGGCATGCAGCTTCAGGTTTTTCAGATCACTGACATGGTTCCAGTTTTACTTATAGAGAGTTTCATTTTCTAGAATACTTCATTGAAAGTGAATATGACTGTCATAAAAAATAAAAATCTTTTCTAGAAACTCCCTTTTATTGCTAAGTGAAGATCTTTGCCCATGATGATATGTAAAAATGAGATTGGTTCACAGAAACTAAAGTATAATGATCGAAGTGTGCGAAGAAAACATGGTCCTCTATGTTTCACTGAGAGAAAGAGAGAGAGAGAGAAAGAGAGAGAAAAAAACCAGATACATGCATTGGTCCACTGCATAGTTACAGAAATCACAAGTCAACGTTCAGAAGTCAAGTTCTCTCAGACCACCCTGCAGGTTGTGGGGATTAAACTGGGTCACCACATTTGCACACAGGTCCTTTTCCATTGAGTCGTCTCACTGCCCATGCATGTAGTCACATATTAAAGGGATGTTTGATGGCAAAATTGACAGAAGGGAAGGTAGAATTTGTTTTACTCATCTGACTTCTACAGATAAGCTTATCAAGTGTTGCCACACTAAGATGGTAAGTGGTGGTATCCTCTGTGCCATCGATAGTGACCTAGTGCAGGGTAGTGGATGTGGGGGGCTGATGACAGGCAGAATGGAGTTGGCCGTCAGGGTGGGAACTTCTCAAGTTCTGTCTTTGCCAAGTGAATGCTCCAGAGACTAGATAAAAGCTATTCCTGTACTTCAAGTTCAGTGAATTTGCATAATTCAGTATATTTGCATAGTGAAAAGATGACCTTCCATTGTTCCATCCTCCAGCCCATGGTCTGGCCACCTCAGCCTGGCTCCTTGGTTCTTGGCACTTGGTACTGAGTACTCAGCACTCAGTGCCAGCAAGGCCACCATTTTACACCACTCTGAGGGATCCATTTTGGAATTTAGGAAATTGTAGTTAAACAAGTTGTTTTTTTTTTACATGCTTCTCATTTGGGATTAAAACATTTATTATCATTTTGTTAGTCTAATAGTTTTAGAAGTAAAAAAAATGCAAGAGAAGCATGGTTGATAAATCACTTGTATATTCATTTCAGATACAATATTGCAAGACTTTTTGTTTCTTTTTCAAGTGGCATAGAAATATATTGGGTAACCTGCAGTCAGCTTTGCTCCCCCACCTTACTGACGGATCGTGGTATGACAGCCTCAGTTTGTTGTAAATGAGGGAGCCATGTATGTGCGGGTGGTTCTGAACTCTGCTCTCTTCCATGGGCTCATTGGCCTGTTTTGTGCTCATTCCAGGCTGAGCTGTGCCACTGTGCTGAGCATTTTCTTCTTTTTGTGTTGATGATAAGGACAGAGCTCAGGTCCTTGTCCTCGCAAGGCAGATGCTTTATCAACTTAGCCATCAACCCACATCCTAGATTCCCATGTAGCCTTGATGAACTTTGTTTAACAATCTGACCTCAGAATATCATCCTTCTGCAGTATCTCCTGACTCCACTGGGCATGGTCTGTAATTCTAACACCAGAGATGCTGAGACAGGAAAATTGAGAAATGGAACTCAGCCGGGGCCACATAGACAGAGATGTGTTCTCTCTCTCTCTTTCCCCTCTCTCTCTCAAAAATTAAAAAAGTATTATGCTATTTTGTACTTTCACATTCTTAATTTTCACATACATACAAGCATATATAAACACCTTACACATACAAGCACATATATATGTACCTACATATTATATGTAGGTATATAATATATAAATACATATTCCCATATACACATGCATGCACATGCATTCATATATATGAATATACATATTCATGCACATATGCAGACATAATACATGCAAACATATGTATGTACACACATATGTGTGCACAAATACATACATAAACACACACATACACCCATACCATACTACCTACTTAGATTGGAATTAGAACTAAAGTGAATCTATAGCTTTCTAATTCATGAACGTGATATAAGTCAGGCCTAGTAGACACCTTCTAATAACTGACACCTCAGTAGAATATTAAATGGATGCTCTCTCGTTCTCAACCTTAGAAGGAAGACATTTATGAGCTTGTTGCTAATTAATGTGTGGGTGTGATTTTTGTGCAATGACCCATAGGAGACTGAGAAAATTGCTTGTATTTCCAGGTGGCTGTGTGTTTATTTTTATAAATGGGAATTGAATTTTATCAAATGCTTTTCTGCTTCTATTGATGATCATGTGATTTACCTCTTTATTATGTTCATGTGGGAATTGTATTATAATGATACAAATTATAATATCTAGTACAATGCAATGCCATATAAGTACAATATTGAGGAAGTAATGATGAGAAGAAGGCTGGTCGTGTGGAGCTCTGATATACTCCTAGGGTCTCCAGCCCTGACCCCACCCCTCTCAGTTTCAAGGAACCGCCCCTTTCCCCTTTTTTATCTCTTATACTCCACTACCCTCTCCAGCCATTCCCTTAAAGCCCATTTCTTCCCATCTCATGGATTCCTTTCTAACTTCCTGGACTTTACTCATACTTATTTCTGTCTAGATACAATTTTTCAACACATAGGAGCTAGAATCTGCATATAACAGCGTGTGATAGCTGTGTTTCTGAGTTTGGTTCATTGCACTTAGTGTGATTTTTTTCCAGTACCATGTATTTGTTTTCATATATCATAATTTAGTTTCTCTTTACTGCTGAACGAAATTTCAAAGTGTATTATGTACTGCATTTTCATTACCATTTCTTAGCTTCCTAGCTGTTGTGAATGGAGTCGCAATAAAGGTGTGCAGGTGTCTCTGTGGAAGGTTGTAGAATCCTTTGTACAATTGCCCAGGTGTGGTCTAGCTGGTGATATGGTAATTGTAGTTTTACTTTTGATTTCTATAATGACCACATCAGTTTACATGGTCCCCAGAACTGGAAGAGTCCCTCTCCCCTCATATTTACTGTTGCTTCTCTTCTTGATGATAGACTTTGTCACTGGGATGAGAAGGAATCACAAAGGAAGATTTTTGAAGTATGTCATAAGTATGAAAAGTTGTGTTTATTATACTTGTTTGTGTTATCATAACTAGCTTTATTTTACTTGCTTTATTGTACTTATTCAATGAATTTAAAAACATGATTCTCCATGTACTAGCCCCCAGATCAAAAAACGAAACCGATAATTTAGATAGACCTTAGTTGACATGCTTCCAACATGTGTCAATTTCAGTTGTTGTGATTCGGTTAAAAATATCATTCCCCAACGATAGTTCATAGTTCAGAACTTTAGCAGTCAAGGTGTGTTATTTAGCTGTGAAGGATTACATAACAAGTTCTCTGTCCGCAAACCACTGCAGAGGTGCCAGATCCCATTATGACCCGGGACCAATGTCATCACTTACTTCAAGAGCACATCTAATGTTCAGTCCACACATCCACAGGGAAACCTGTTCTTGCATTCCCTGTTTGTCTCCCAGTGCAAAACCTGCATCATGTTTCCTGAGATTGGCTTCTTCAGAAAATTGATCTACAGATGAAATAATGGCAAAGAAAGCAAGTGAAGTTCAAATCGTACCTATAACCTATTTGTAGAGAAATAGTTGCTAAAACACAAAAATGCTGAGCCAGCCTCAATTGAAGTCACTAGATTCATAGCCAGGAACCTTAGTTACAAACTCAATACAAATGAGCAAAGTGACTTAGAGTTCCCCAATCTGTGAGTGTCAGTGCAGGTTACTGACTGTACTCATTGATGTTTAGAGGCAGGAGGATGACTTTCGTGACTTGTCAAGGTCTCTTCAAGTAGCCACCCCACTTGCTTATGACTTGCAAGCGCACTGTCTCTAACCCTTGGGTTAGTGTTTTTTTTTCCTGCACCTGGCCTCGGTCTTGGGAGTGGTTGTCAGCTTCTCCGTGGATCTCTTGCCACATTAGGTAAAGAAATGTTATCTTTGGGCTTACGGAACCAGTTGGCTCATAACCTTTTTTAAAAATACATTGTTATTGAAATAAAAAATGAATATCATCATTTCATCATTTCATATTAAATATCAGTAAAAATAAAAAGTGAGGAAAGAAGCTTGAATTTCAAGACTGAGGCTGCTGATGAAGTTCGGTTCCATCCCTCCAGGAGGGAGAGGGCGTGGCCTCTGGTGCCTGAGGATCACAGTGCCACTCTGCAAGGTATATGTGCTTGAAAGATTTATCTTAGTCCTGTAACGCTACTTCTTAGATCCTGAAACTTATGATAAAATAATTTTAACTACTCTGATCACCAAGAAAAAAAAAATGAGCAAAGTGGTTTTGACAGATAAGATAAAGATGTCTCAATAGGAAGTAATGTTGACAAAGAAACAAAACTTTTGCTTTTAATGTTGAAAACTACAGTGTTATTGCCTATACCATCTTTTACATTTTCCAGAATATTTATAACTAAGAGTAAGGGAATTCAAATGTTTTGGGCAAAATTCTTGAGGCCTGGAACCATTTTCCCATTGCTTAGAAAGCTCAGTTCCCATGGTTCCCACCATGTAGTGAATTCCATAGCCCCACATTGCACCACCAATGAGAACTGCTTGGATTTCCTTGGATCTGCTTTCAGATAAGTTCACAGGAGAACTGATCACAATTTTTATGTATTACCATTATGTTTTGATATCACAAGTATCATGACCTCATGAAATGCAATGAGAAATATCCACGCATTTATCCATCCCCATTAAGAATTTGTGTACCATTCATAACTTGCTTCCTTCTATTCAGATGAATTCACCAGAAAAGCTACCTGAATGTGTAGATTACTTTTACTAATTAGAATATTCATTGCACATTCACTCCTTTAATAGGCTGGTGAATCTTGAATTTCTTGTGCTATCAGTTTCTCTAGGAAATTTTCAGTTTCATCTAATTCTCAAGTTTGTTCCTATAAAGTTGTCTGTAGTGTCTTCTGGACAGCTTTGCACATCTGTGAGGATCCACATCCCATCTTCATTCCCTAAGGTGGTCCTTTGTGCAGTCTGTCTCTCTCTACCACTCTATCTCTGTCTCTCTTTGCCTCTATCTCTCTCTATCTCTCTTTATCTAGCTCTCCTCTTTCTAGGCCCTCCTATCTCTGCCTCTCTCTTGATTAATCTTGATACATTTTTGCCTATCTTTTCAGTGGACCAATATTTGGATCCGTAGGTTTTTCTCTGTGGAACATCTGCGGTCTCTGTTAGTGATTTCTGCCATTGCATTTCCTGCCTCCCTTCCTTCTACTCTCTGTGGGATTAATTTGCTTTTGTTTTCCTGACCTCCTTACATGGCAGCTCAGCTCATTTATTTTAAATATGTATTTAATGCAATCCATGTCCAAACATAGCTTTCCCTGCATTATGTTTCAATTTGTCAAATTTCATCATTTACTTAAAATGTTCTCCCTTTTACCTTACATGTTTATCTTTCGTCTACAAGTTGAAGCATGCTGCTCTGTTTTCAAATAGTGAGGGACCTCATTTTCTTTCTGTTATTGATTTCTAGCTTTTCCCCACTGTGGACAGAGTCTATTCTGAGCAACAAGCTTTCTAGCCACAGTGTTACATCTTTTCTGTCTTCACTAATATCTCCCCTTGCCTCCTTATTCTTGGGGTTCCAGAAAGAAATGTGTTGAAAGTTTCTACCATGTGTGCATCCACTATGTGCATTTTCAGGTTGTATCTTTAGTCTCAAGTAAATCTAAAACCATTACATTTTCCTAACTAGTATGCCCTTTGTTTTGAAATAGCCCTCTTGTATCTCCTAGTGCATCTTCATGTTTAAGTGTTTCGTCCAATGTTAATATCATCATACCACTTTTCTTTGATGAGTGTTTATATGTTACATCTTGCTCTGACCTTCATAATACCCTTCCCTCTCCCTGAAGTGGCATAGGATTTTTACTTTTAAACTCAGAGTGGTGATGGTACGCTTTTAACTGAAATATTTAATTCATTTACAATTTAACATTATTGCCATTAAAGTTGAGTTAGAGCAGCTATTTTAATAATTTTTTTCTCAGCAGGTTATGCTCAATTTTTGCTAAACAAATTTTAGTAAGGCAATTTTTTTCTGCAAGCACCATGTTGATTACATGTTTGGTGTGTATATGTATGTGTCTGTATGTGTGTGTGGTTGCATGTGAATGTATGCAGGTGAGTTTAGAGATCGGCCTTGGGTATCATTCCTTAGGTGCTTTTCAGCAGTGTCTGTCGCTGGGGCTCACTGGCTAGGCTAGACTATTTCTGTTCTCCCAGTGCTAGGATTGAAAGTATACAAGCATGGACCACACCCACCTTTCTTACATAGGTTTTGGGGTTTGAACCCAGATCCTCATGTTTTAAAGCCAATGACTGAGTTATTTACACATCCAGAGTTACGCATGTTTAATCCTTTTAGTATATAACCCAGTTAATGGAATATGCATCTTGCAAGGAATCATTTTTCTGTACAAAAATAAACTGTTTTCTGTTTCTTTTAAAATGCATTCCAGTAGCATTTTCCTAAGTAGATATTTGTCCACAAATGTCTTCCATTTTAAGAATATTTAACTGGCTATAAATTAAGCAATTTCTTTTTCAGACTTTAAATAAGACATTCTGACTTCCATTTCTTTTGTCTGGAAGTTACCTACATATAGACCTAGTGTATATTTTGGAGGAGTCTGTCCTGGAGCACATATTATTATTAATTATTATTATTATTATTATTATTATTATTATTATTATTATTATTTCCACTCATACAAACTTAACAGGTACACCGGTCGCCTTCCTCCCTCCACCTCCCCCCAACCCCCTTGCTTCCCCCTCTCCCCCCTCCCTCCCCATCTGCTAGTGCCTCCCTCCCCAATCCCCGGAGCATCCTTTAATGTGCATGCCAAACTCTCCTCTGGGTCCTCCTCCTGGAGCACATCTTATCTGATGGTCTATGGAATTCTCCTGCTGTCTTCATGCCAAATAGACAGTTATCCAGTTATATACAGAGGTCAAGTTAGTTTGATGTTTATCCTTTGGGACTGTGGTGCTTTCTTTCTAGTGCCTGGAATCGAACCCAAAGCCTTACATGTTCAAAGCAAGTGTTCTCAACTTCACAGTGCTTCTGACATCTGTGGGTTTATATGTCTTTTTGAATAATCCTCATTTCAAGCAGTTTGTGGCTCATTTTCCATCCTCACCTCCTTGAAACTCCATCTATTAACACTTTAAACTTTAGATGTCCACATATCTTATGTGCTCCTTTCTGTGTTGTCTCTCCTCTCATGTTGTACACAGTTCCGTCAATGTTTTTCCTGCTGTCTTACCTTCAAGATTTACAGTGCTATATTCTACAATGTCCACACTGCCACTAACCCATGCCAGTTTTGACTAAAAGTGAATCTAAGTTCTGTGATTTCCATACACTTGATTTTAAAATAGAATTCAGTTCTTGAGAAAAGTTCTCTTTCTCGCCATCTGTGGAGTTAGATACAAGCGTGTCAACTTGACAAAAGAGGCTTGAGCTCTAGGCATTTTGTGAAGAATTAATAGTCAAGGCTTCGAACAAAGGCCTGGTCTGATTGATGTGGGAAGACCCAGCCCGCAGTACATAGGACCATTCCTGGGCAGGTAAGTAAGAAGGAGAAAGAAATGGTTCGTTAGTTGGCATTCTTCGGCATACGTGGGCAGACTTGCAATCTGGCAAGAGAGAAAGCCTGTCTCCCTCTGCGCTTGCTGGGGATATTGCATGGCCAGTTTCCTCAGCTCTTAATGTTATGAATTTTCCCGGCAAATCAGACTATGAGCTGTAACCAGAATCATAAGCAAGAAATAAGAGCCTTGTTCGCTTAAGCTACTTGCTCCTGTCTTCAATCAGCTATGGGAAGACGAAACTTACACGCCATCTAACATGGCAAACGTGTGTGTGTGTGTCACCCTCATTAATTCTGTGCCTTCAGCAGCAGTGCTGAATCCTCAGTGGGCCTGTTTTTCTGAACTCCTTGCTTTGTTCTTATTAGACAGCCAGGAAGAATTGTACTGGATGATTCCACCATGATGTAGTTAGTCAGATGATCTTTTCATGATAAGTTCTTGAGTATTTTAATTATTTTCAGCATTCATGTTGAAGACCCAAATACACTGACTGCTGGTAGAATTTATAAGTGGTCCTTTGTGGGAATATTCCAGTAAGGTTAATATCAGGCATTAGAAATTTTAGATTAAAATGTATGCACATATTAAATTATGAGTGTTACTGTCAACTTTGTTAAGTCTAGGTTGCTGTATCTTAATGATATATGAAAGTATTGTTTCACTCTATCCTCAGATGAGTTTGAGTTTACCAGTTTAGTGGGAGAAAATAATTTATTTGAACCTATAATAAAAATTATCATATGTTCCTTTTTTAAGAAGCATTTTCTTTTTCTTCATCAGTTCATTTTTTAAAGTTACCATTTCCATCCTTGGTATGTTCTGTCGCTGTTCAGGCTGTCAGCTTTTGTTTGAAGCCACCATAGTACATTTCAGACCTGCACTCCTCACTCGGGGAGTTTCTGTGTGAGCCCCCTGTGTGCCCACTGTGTGTCCTCTTTCTTTTCGTAAGAACTACATTTTTATGTTGTCTAATTTATCTCAGATTTTTTTTTTGTAATTTCCAGTTTTCATTTTTTTCCTTATTCTAACATCAGTGTAAGTTTTATATTTGAATATGTACAGTTTATAACATTATCGTTTATGTAAACATTAAGGCACTATACCAGGATAATGCTGTTTTCTGAATTATCTGAATAACTTTTTTAAAATGCCACTTTTTTCTTATGGATTTGGGTTCAATTTTATAAAGAAAGTTCTTTTTCAATTTAAAATTTAAAGCTCTGTGTGTGCGTGTGTATGTGTGTGTGTGTGTCTGTCTGTCTGTCTGTCTATGTGTATGTGCCTGTGTCTTTGTTGTCTGTATGTGTGTATGTGTGTGTGTGTGTCTATGTGGGTATATATGCGTGTGTATGTCTGTCTGTGTATGTGTGTGCCTATGTCTTTGTTGTCGTGTGTGTGTATGTGTGTCTGTCTGTCTGTCTGTCTATGTATATGTGCCTGTGTCTTTGTTGTCTATATGTGTATGTGTGTGTGTGTGTGTGTGTGTGTGTGTGTGTGTGTGTCTATGTGGGTATATATGTGTGTGTGCGTCTGTCTGTCTATGTGTATGTGTGTGACTATCTTTGTTGTCGTGTGTGTGTGTGTGTGTGAGTGTGAGTGTGTGTGTGTGTGTGTGTGTGTTCAGAATGCCTGCCATACCTATACCTACCTTGTCCTGGAGAGATCTGAATTTCAGTGGAGGAGAAAAAGTATTGAGTCAGAAAGCTGAAGCACGGGCGAGGGAGGAAAGCAGCAAGGGAGAAGGTAGCATCTGTCCAACAGAAAGACGCAGAGCCACAGCCAGGAAGCCAGAGACGGAAGTCCAGGAGGGTCTCACGGACAGAAGCATGTCAGAAAACCGTGATTCCTAGACCTCGCCCCAAGTCTCCAGGTAGGGTGGTCTGCTTACGGAGCGAGTGTGCAGTGTAGCCGGCAGGGAACTAGTGCAGGTGTTTGATCTAAAGCACCATTGGTGAGCTGAACGAAGGGTCAGAGTGGAGTCCTGTGAGCAGCTCATCCAAAACCAGAGCACAGGACAAAGGAGGAGGAGAAACAGCCAGTGCAGGAAATTCACACTGGAAGGAGCCCCAGACAGCCCATGTGCTAAAATATCAAATAGACCACTGCGAAAAGTCTCCCAGATAACAGAGGAGAAGCGAAGGTGACCTTGGCTTGGGGTTTGGTGACGACTTACACAGCAGCAGTAACACAATCCAAGGAAGAGAAGCTGGCATGGAATCACAACTTTCTGTTCCCTGAAAGACACTTACACAAGAGAAAAAGACAAGGCAGAGGCTGGGAGAAAAATGTTTGCAAACAGGTATCAAATACGGGCCTTGCATCCAAAGCATGCACAAAACCATTAAAATTCAACTAAAGAAGGCACCCAAGTTAAAGGGGCATCTCAGGTGGGAGATAACCACATGGGAAGCTGTTCGGCTTCATATGTCGCTGCATAAGAAAGTAAAAAGAGTAGAATACAAAATCTTGTCACACTGGTGAGAACACAGAGCTTTAGCTCACTGCATGGGAATGTGAAGCGGGGGCCTCTTGGCAGACACTTTGTTTCATCCAAAGCTAATATTGTATCTCCAAATATGGTGTTTTCTTTTTGCATGTGTACATGGAGAATGGTATATATTTGTGTTTGTGCATGTGTGTGGTGGTATATGCATATATATACACATGCATGTGGAGGCACAAAATTGACATGAAGTATCTTCCTCATCGTGCACCATGTGATTTATTGAAGGAGAATCTCATTGAGGCAGCGCTATCCCATCAGCTCATGCAATTTACCAGCTTTACTGGTGATTGTCTCTCAAGTACTAGCGTGACAGGTGACTGCCATACGAGCCTGGCTTTTACATGGGTCATTGGGTACCTGAACTAGAGTTGCATTGAAAACACCTTGCCAACTAAGGCACTCCACAGTCCTCAATACCAAGCACATTCTTATCACCTGCTCATGCTCACCAATGCGGATCATAGCAGCTCCCCATTCAAGTAATAACCAAATGAGTTCCAAACTTACAGCCAAACAAGAATTCAAACACGAGCATTTACAACAGTTTTATTTATAGTCACTATAAGCTAGAAACAACCAAGATGTTCTTAAGTGGGTGAATGGATAAACAATCTAATCATCAATGGTGTTTAAAATTTAGGTCCACAGGACAGAGCATTATTCAGCAGTAAAAAGAGAATTATTCCGAAGAGTCGTGGAGGAAACAATTATTGCCTGTTGCTGAGTAAAAGTAGCTGGTCTGAAAATACCACTTGTAATATAATTGCAGGTGTATGACATGGTGTATAAGTCATGATTGTAGAAACATCAGAAAAGTTGCAGGTCCATTCAGGCTTTGGTGGAGGAGTGACTTGCAAGAGTAAGTGGATGGAGCACAGAACATTTTTAGAAATGGGAAATGTGTGCGTGACAATATTTTGAAGATACACTATTTGTGAAAACCCAGAGCTTTGGCATCCAGTCTTTCTGTGAATTTGAAGGTTTAGTGCTATTCATACTCCAGTAATACAGGTTTATTACTCATAGGAAGTGTGTCACTCTAATGTGAGATATTAGTAACAGAGGAAAGGACATCATCCTGAGCTCTCTGTTTCATATGCCTGTAAATTTAAACAAATGTCTAAAAATGAAGGGATTCATTTTTAAAGCTGACTGTGAGTGCTTAGTATTTATAGTACTTCTGTTGCATGTGCTGTTCTTACACTGCTATGTTACATTTGTGGACCATAGAGCGAGTAAGGCAAACTGGACAGAGGGCGAGAGGAAGGGGTTATTGCAGCCCCTGAGGAGTTTCCAAGGGCACCCACATTGACATGGGAAGGGGGTAAGAGACATTCCAACTGCTAAGAAAAGAAAATGATGACATGTTCCAAGAACAGAACCAAAGCCTTCTCGGCTTTTGCCTAGAAACTTTAAAATGTCTCTTGTAAGGGAGTATATCACCACTGGGCCACACAAAGGAGTCCTGGTTGTACTGGGCACAGATACCTCATCTGTGGCACTCTGCAACTTTCTCAGATGCCAATTACAATTTTAATAAATGGAGCTTACAAGGTGGAATAGAATGCAATAAGTTGCTCATTATAATGAATAGGTATCCACAATACCTTGCTTAAAAAATAATGCCACAGAATTTCAACCCACAGTAGGGACTAGCTCTGATTAGAGGTGTTGAGATGGAAGGTGATGAGGAGGGTAAGTCGTGTGTTCACTGCCGAATCCTTTCCCACCCCTCCTGAAGACCCTGCCTCAGGGCCTGCAAGTCTCTCTCCAGGGGAAGATCCTTGGAGCTGAGAGGAGTGGGCTTTGGCTGGGCCATCTCTCCAGGATGTGCTGGGCCTTTTTATTCCTTTCAATTTCAGCCATGCTACATGGCCATTCATAAACCTTCTCCTTACTCTTCTTTTCATGCAAGCTCTTTCCGAAGTGCATAAAAAAAAGAGAGCCTGCTTTTGCTTTGTGAGAATTGAGACACAGCGTCTAGTTTATGGATGTTGAAGAACTCTAAGCAATCCTGGCAAAAGTATTTTGAGAATTCCACAGTGGAGGAAAGTGAGAGGAATGGGAAAGTGAGTAAAAGCGCATCTGCTTTACTAAGCAGATGCTTATTTTTAGGTGGAAGCTTCGGGGGGGGGCAGTTCTGAAAGCTGAGCTCATAAACACCCAGGCTGGTGTGACGTGGGCAGCCTCCAGAAGCTTCCTTAGAGTACCCTAAGAATAGCCCCCTGGAGCCGAGACATCCTGTCCACAGCGATACCAACTCTGCTCATTTTGGCACGTGCTTTGCCCTTCCACGTGCCTCAGACCAGATGTGTGAGTGGTTCCTGTAGGCTGCTGTGGACTAGTGATCTCGTCCCAGCATCCGCCCAGAGGTAAAGAGGCAGACCAGAGGCAACCGGAAAACAGGGGTTATAATTTGGGGAGAATTACAGTTTCCTGTCCCATTATCATGCCACGTACTTTCTCTAGGGGTGGGTCAGGCCCTGGCATCTCAGCCCTAGCCCTCCATGATGGATTTGAAAATGCAGTATAGCTCTCCTTAGACCCAGTGCACACCTAAGGGTTTTGTGGGAGTCTGTAGGAGTGGAGACACCCCAAAATAAAGCAACCTTCTCCACTGTTCATCATTTCTCCCAAAATACGACTGGGCCTGTCTCCCTTATCTAATTTTAGTGCAGAGGAAAAAGGCTGGTACAAGATACTTTCTGTCAATTCATATACCACGAAGCAAAGAGATCCGGCATCTCGCTGGTCGGTGTTGGTAAGAGACACTGTTTGCCATGACTACAGATAATGTGGACTTAAACAAACCTATGTGTTCTACAGCCATGCGGGGAAGGAGAACAGACTAGTAAAGTGGGATCTGATCTCACCCAGACCTATGGCAGAAGGCATGGTCAAGTGGATGCAGCAGACAGACCACAATTCTGGGGTAGTCTGGAGAACGAGGCAGTGAAATTCCTTTCCTGAAGAGCTTTCACTCAAGTGTCGTCCTGGGTTTCTCTGCTCAGACAACCCGGCTGCTTCCATGCTTCATTAAACTCCAGCGAGGTTAGACTTTTAAATAGTAACACGGGACGTCTTTGTTTGAGTTGAAGAGGCACGGGATGTGCTGTCTTGAATATATGTAAAAGATCCTCGGACCTGTAACACGGGGCAGCCATCTTCTTGGAGATCTGAGCTGAAAGTGGTCTCCGGGTAGAAAAGGAGGTTGCTGGCCTCTTGGCTTAGGTAAGCTGACCTATTATATAGGTAGGATCATGGAAGGACTGTTCTTCTCTTTATAAATTAAAGGAGTATCTTGTCACAAAATGAGCCATTTACACAGGTAAGGGCATAACCTACTTCAATACCACATGAAACCAGCAAATTAAAAATACCTGAAAAATGTTTAGTATATCAATTAGGTATTTGGTCGAGTCACTCTGAATACATTGCCTTTCTCCTTGTTACCATGGTTACTGTTGCCTCCTGGGGGCGCATCATGTATCATTTATGTCATAGATTTTAATTTATCATCTGAAACCACCACTGTTCCTTCCATTATTTATTTACAGGGCTCTTCCTCATTCCTCCTTCACTGTTTCTTTGTGCTGATTGTCATTGATTTCTATTTCGGTTTCAAATAATTTTAGTTGATATACTTTTCCAGCAAATTTTGACTTCCAGGCCCTTGATGGTTTTGATGTGCAAGAAAATATTATTAGAATACAACCATAAAAAAATTAAACCACAGATGGACAAGTATTAAAAGAATCTAAAACCTAGAAAGTCACTTGACTTAATCTAGGTCTGGTTGTCGGTGATGTTTTCCTTTATTTGCCATGAGAAAGATGAGGATTTTTTTTTAATTTCCACTCATACAAACTTAACAGGTACACCAGGTCCCCCCCTCCCTCCAACCCCCTATCCCCTTGTGCCCCCCATCCCCCCTTCCCTACCCATCCCCCAGTGCCTCCCCCTCCCATCCCCGGAGCCTCCTTTAATGGAGGCTCAAACTCTCCTCTAGGTCCTCCTCTCCGATGAGGTGCAAGGACCCAGGGGCATTTCCCAGAACCCTTTCCTGTGTTCCATTTAAGCATGAGAACACTACTATGGCTGTCAGTCCCTTGCCTCCAAGAATCCTAGTGCCTTTAGCAAACGCTAGATTTTGTGGGTTCAATAGTGTGTAGGACATTGCACAGGTCATGCAAAGTCCAAATATGATTGCTTTGGCCCTAACTTGTGTGGAGTATCTTGCCTATCATTGCTCCTCCCATCCTTGTGCTCTTACAATCTTACCGCCCCTTCTTCCGCAAATTTCCCTGAGCTTCAGAATGGGGAGAGATTAGGCTGGCCAAGTTCAAAGTGGTTGATATAGAGTCTCTGATGTTCTGGATTATGGTTCGCTGATTTATTTTTTTCAGTTTTGCTGCTCCTGCAATGCCCTTCACTCCATCCTGATGAGTATTGGATATCACCCCCTGGCCAGAGATAAAAACCTGTTAAATTAGAGTCTTGTTATAAGAGTATATTCAAAGGTAGATGGAATCAAAGTAGGAAACCGCGGTGAGGGAAGGGTCAATCACCCATTTGCAAATTGGTTTCTTTCTATCTGCCAGACTATATGCCCTCCCCTTCTGGTTAGAATACACCCCATCAGTTGTACATGATCAGGAAGTAAAGTCTGTGGACTTAACCAGATATCTCCTTACTTACTTGCAGTCCTTGATGGTGGCCTATTTTCTCTGCTATAACATGGTCCCCTCTCTCCTTGTTACTAGTGTGTCCCTCTTTTCCCATCCCTCCTGTTCATAATCTTTGCAATTAGTATAGGTATTACAGAGATTTATCTTTGAGTGTCTCTAAGTGGGTTTGGTACTAGGAGCCACCTATTAGGGAGTACATATGGCGCTTAATTTTCTGTATCTGGGATACTTCACTCAATATAATTGTTTCTAATCCTATCCATTTCCTGGAAAATTCCAGTAATTCATCATTTTTGATGGCTGAGTAGTACTTCATGGTATAGATGTACCACATTTTCCTTATCCACTTGTCAACTGTTGGACATTTGGGTTGATTCCATGACTTTGCTATTGTAAACAGTGCTGCTATGAACATGGTCATGCTTGTGCTATCGAGGTGAATTTTTGCTGTATGTGGGGTTATTCCCAAAAGTGGAATCGCAGGGTCATATGGCATTTCAATCTTTAATTTCTTTAAGAATCTCCAGATGGCTTGCCAGAGTGGCTGTATGAGCCTGCATTCCCACCAGCAATGTAGGAGAGTTCCCCTCTCTCCACATCCTCTCCAGCAAGAAAGATGATTTTTAAAGAGCAAAAGTTCCCTCATTGGTAATGGGCTAGCATTCTTTATTTTTTTCTCCTTAATTCATTTTTTGAGACAGAGACACTTTAGCTCAGATTGACCTCCAGCTCTTAGTTTGAGCCTCAGCCTGCGGAACACAGGGATGGTGGGCATGTCCCACCCCCCACACCCACCCAGGACCCAGGCCTGGGTCATCACCTGATTCTGGTCCCATGTTTTTGGTGTTTTGCAATTCTCTCTCTCTCTCTCTCTCTCTCTCTCTCTCTCTCTCTCTCTCTCTCTCTCTCTGTTGGGGACTGAACCCAAGGTCCAAATCCACAACCTCCATGAATTATCATTCTTACACTTCTGCCTAGTTTTCACCCATTAGCTACAAGAAGCATAATCTTTGATATTTCTTAGCAATATCAAGCAACTGATTTATTTTTGTATTTATTCATTTTGTTCTTTTAGTGTTCTACACGCAAGCAAATATTGTGATTCTGTTACATTTTCATGCCTTAATCTCCAATCCCGTCTTCCTTCCTTTTCCCATTACAATGCTTTTTCTCCCCTGCCAGCCTCCCTCCTATTTTCAGGTCATCGCATGTGTGTGACCCGCTGGATTTCATCTGGTTCGCCTCTGATGACATGTGCCAGAGGACTTGCTGGAGCATGAATCGCATATCAGAATTGGTTCACTCTGGTGGTGATAATGATGGCTGTAGATGGACTAGCTGTTCCCATCTTGTCAGTCAGTTTGACATTGTCCCATTTTTCCTCTGAAGGACTGTCATTTCCATTTTATTCCAGAGGCGGCTGAGCAGTGGGGGAGTGGCATCTTAGGTCACGCACACTGGGACCTGCTCCCTGTAGTGCTGGTTGTCACTGGGACACACTGTCAGGCTGTGGTTAGTGGCCAGTTATTAAAGCGAAGTTGGGAGACTCACTGCCCACCATGACTGAGTCATGGAGAATGCCAGCATGGGTGGTCTCACCTGCCAGACAGAGATGATTCCTCTACCCCTCAAAGAAGCTGAGTGGATCAGAATAGACAATTGATAGGAGAGGCTGCTGAAGGGAAGCCATGGCATGCCTGAACATGTAGCCTGCATTCGGTCATAACTCTAAATTCATCTGAGGTGGGTTGATTACCCTTTGTGTGTGTGTGTGTGTGTGTGTGTGTGTGTGTGTGTGTGTGTGTGTGTGTGTGTGTGTGTGTGTGTGTGTGTGTGCGCGCGCGCACATGCGCGCACGGGTGCCTGTGGAGGCCCAAAGGTGACGTCAGGAATCACCCTGGCTTCCTTTTACACGTTATTGCTTTGCTCTGGTATTTCCCAGTCTCAGCCTTCCAGAGTCAGTATTACAGGCCACTACCATATCTACCCAGCACTTTTGTTACATCTGGTAGTGTGGACTCAGGTCCTTCTGCTTGTGAGGCAAGGGCTTAATCCCTGAGCTATCTCTCAGCCTTTCAGGATCTTTCAGATGGGGCTTGTGACTGGGACGCCAGCTGTCCAGCTGGGGCCCACGTGGTGTGTGCTCCAGATGCTGCATTCTAGGTCTTTCTTTCTCACTACTGCCTGATTCTCACTTGAGAAGAACAGCAAACTTCTGCAAAAATGTCTTTCCTTTGCCTCAAGAAGACTGGCAGTGAAGGCTGCAGCCAACGCTGTGCCCAGGTCTCTGATGCCCCGTCCTGCCTCGAGGCAGGTTCCCTTCAGTGAGAAGCAATTCCTCTGTGGACATGACAAACCCGCTATCTTCCTGTCAACAGATTTTACAATCCCAGACCTCTTTGTTTCAAAGAATACAAATCTCAAGCCTTACTTTCTAACAAAATAGAAGAAACTACACTCACTGAAGGACTCTCCCGCTTCGTGGGCAACTGTGCCTTCAGATGATCTCCTGGCCATTTCCAGAAGGGACGCTTTTACTGCAGTATCTCTAAATTTAAAAAAGAAATGGGAAGTTCTTGAAGAGGTTGAGCACAAAAATCTAGTCTTTTATGTTTCACACACGCCCTTACTGTGAGACAGAGTGGAAACATTCTTAGTGTTTGGGCATTTCGGTTCCATATTCTGTGGCACCGGTCCACCCTGTCTTAGGACATTACTAGATGGTGGGTAACATTTGGCTAAATTGCAGGAGTTTTGTTATTATGTCTTTATCATTTGTTAGATAACAAAATATTTTTGTTGCTTCTGGGAACATAGGTTATTTTTCCTCCTTGTGTGAACTCTATTCTCTGTTTAAACTTAATACTAAAAATGTTAGTAGAGTTACCCCTAAAAGTTATCTGTTGAATGCACCATTGAAGAACCTTTACTTTGGACATACCTGCTCATAAGAATGAATAAGGAATGATGTTTCCTGTGGATGGCCGTGAATCAATAACTGGGTCCCGTTATTAGCAACTTTGAAAGAATATTTTGACAGATACCTAGGTGTGGGTGCTCTGAACCCTGCAGTACCAGATGTTGTTAAACAACATCTATTGCAAAAGTGAGATGGGTGACAAAAGTGTGGGGCATTTTCTATGGATGTTCCATTTCTTCAGTGATTAAAATCTCTTTCAATTCCATGTACCCAAGGGCAGGCCTAGAGGAGTTTCCCCTTTGTCTCTGTCTCAGAGTGATAGAACTCCTCACTGATGATGGGAGTGGTAGGTAATTCTAGTTGCTTCTTCAGGAGTAGGTAACATGCAGAATACAGGGAGACTTCACAGATAAAGGTGTCCATCTGTAGAATGAGTCTTCAAATCAATAGTTTTTGGTGGTGTGTGTGTGTGTGTGTGTGTGTGTGTGTGTGTGTGTGTGTAGACACTTGAATGTGCATGCCTGCAGAGACCCAAGGGGAACCTCAGGGATCATCCTGCGTTGCTTTGGCTCCTTCCCAGGATCTGCCTTCCACAAGTACAATTGCAACCACCGCCATTTCCACCTGGCATTTTTACATGGGATCTGGAGATCCAAACTAGGCTCCTTTTGCTTGTAAGGCTAAGGCTTTAACCCCTAAGCCATTGCTCCAGCCCTAAATCGTAGCTTTCAAGCTGTATTTCAGTGTCTACCAGTGGGACGATAGGAGTCATTGATAGGTGAAAACTATGCTATTGGGTAGAGGCAAGAACCTGAAGCCTTCTAAAGTGTTTTTCCTTACTGTGTGGAAGCCTTGAGGCTCTACACAGCCACTTCCATGGACCCCACTGATCTGTTCACTGACCACGTTGTGTCTACACGACCAGCATTTTTCTAGACACAGGGAAACCGCAGCATGTAGACCACGCTGCGCTGAGCTTGCCCAGCGTCCGCAGAGTTAAGGGCATTCATCCATGTAAGTGTCAGAAGAGCACTGTGGGATGCTTGGAAGCCAGGCCCTATCTCTGAAGTGACAAAGGACCAGAAGCGAAGAGTGAGGAATGAGCCGGACTCCAGGGAGAGGCAGGGGCAGAAAAGGAGACTGCTTTCACTCACCATCCGCAGAAGTGTTGTGGAGCCAAAACCCTTTACATGGAGTGTCTGATAGAGAAAAAGCTAGGGCACAGAAATAGAATCTCATGCCTTGGATCCAAGACGAAAGATAGAGAGCCAGTGTCCGAGCCCGCAGTCCAGAGTATGGACTACGACTCTGCACTGCCTTCAAATGGGACAGGTGTATTGGGATCTGGGGTCAGGTGACAGTGACGTGTGAAATAGTCTAGGAGCCAAAAGCCACCATGAAGATGTAAGTTGAATCATTGTCTTTTGCCATCACTTATGCTGATGCTATAAAGATAGAGCCTAGAGCTCACTGTAATGAGACTTGTCTTTACCAGACCTGCATAATGATTGACATATCATCATGCCCCCATAGACTAACAAGGAACTCAAAAAGTGATAAAAGCACATGGTGGAAAACTTGGAGACTAGAGCTGGACAAGTGAAGGAAAATGCCCCTATCAGTGGGGTGTCCCGAAGAGTAGCATTCAGGAAGAGGAGCTAAAAGAATTGAAACGCATCAGAAGAGAGGAAATGCGGCTGCCAGGTCAAACTATTTGGAACCCAGAACTGTCTGCCCATATATGGAGCCCAAGGAGGTTAATGAGAGTCTGAGAGAGCCCTTGTAGGCCATGACTTCTCAGGCATTTGCATGTCACATTCACTTCATCTGCCTTTATATGTTGTCTGTGTTGCCGCTAAACCACATAGGCACTACAAGTTGGCTCAGTTTTGCATTCTCAGGGTCTAACTTGATCCTCGTCCCACAGTGGAGACACAATGCTAACTGAATTTCACAGCATTTTTCTCACTTCCATGTCCCCTTGTCAAATTTGTAATTCAGCTCCGCAAGCAGATGCCTCACTAATACACACAAATAGATCTCAAGCTGCCTCACTATCTTAGCCTGGCATATTTTAGAGGCTATCACTAGCTGGGGACATATAAGAAACCCTTTACACCATTTAAAAATAGGGATGCATGATAAGAACAGGATGACAATCACGCGTTCACGCACTGGACTTGTCCTACCAAATGACACATTTGCTGTGTAAAGTCTAATGTGACAGAACTTCCTGTCGGGATTTCCTGAATTGTACATGGTGTCTCCAAGTATGATATGGACTGTAAGAACTCACACTCTCAAGATGCAACGCACAATTCAGTCAGGCTGCACATTTTATAGTTTTCTCTGAAAACTAGCAGTGTCAGGATTCTTAATGGACATTAGCCTACTCACTCACTGAACCCAGTAACCAAACATTTGTCACTGTTGCCCAAGTAGAAAATGTCACTTGCATGCAAAATTTAAGCTGAGATTTCCTTTTACCTCAGGAGGTTATGTGGAAACATGCATATATGCTATTTGCGACTTGCTGCCCTTTCAAGATATTTGACCCCCCCCCCAACCATTTGCTTAACTATGTGAAACCTGGGACTTACTATTCTGGGAAAGGTCAGTACAGTACAGTACATTATTTACTGTGGGCAGCATCTGGCAGCAGGAAGGCACTGACCTATATATATCGTAACCTAACACATTGATTAATTGAAAGTTTGCTATGTATTACCTGCCACATTCCTCTAAATGCTATTAATTTCATGCCTCAGTTTTTCTGAACATATTGTGTTGATTTATGATTTTTGATTCAGAAAACACTCTACAGACATAGTAAACTTCAGAGCTGTTATTTTAGCATCGTTTTAAATGGATCGATCAGTGTAGTAGTGCTATACCATGGGAATTTCCAGCTGAGAGCAGGCTCTTAGAACCTATATATCTTCATATTTTCAAACCATGCCATCAAAGAAAAAAATGCTTATGAAGTTGACATACAGCAACCTTTTAACCATGGCTGAGTGTTTCTCCAAGTTCTTAGTAAACCTTCAGAATGCACTCCAGTTGCTTTCCTGAAAACTTCAAAGTGTATATCTCATAATTGGACAGTGTTGTATTACAGAAATTGTGAAGGAAGCCAACCGGTAATCAAGCCCCAAGCTCAGCAGTTCAACATGCGCCATCAATGTTTAATGAGACACAATAGCTAACTGATGGGAAATATTACAGGACCCCTCTGGTGCTTTCCTCGGTATCTCCTCGGCAACCACAACTGCTGCATCCAATTGTCCCTACTATTAGGACTCGCCCTGCAAAGCTAGGAATTTTGAATATAATGGGGGTAAAAACCAAATCTGGAAAATGGGGCAGTGCTAATGACTGGGACCATTTGTATGGTCCTCAATGTACTGAGGACACCTTCATTAGCACAGGTGGCAGCATTCCTCAGATACCCCATTAGGGTACACAAGGGACTCCACTCCACCCAGGACATGACCAGGGTCTACCCTCCTACATACACACAAAGAGTAAATTTAGTCTACTACTGACAGCTTCAAAAACAGAATGAATTTGTCTACCGCATCTGTCCTACTTCCTGTAGTGTTGTATATTAACTCAGAACATCATGGCTCCCTGGCATCTCATTGCCCATAGAGTCATACAGTACTCTTCTTTATGAGCAGCAAGATTGGGTTGGTGCCATGTGTTGGATAGAGTGGCATATATTGAGGATACAAGAAGAATGGAAGCCAGAGATATATTCTTAGGATGATAGAGAATCTATGGGTCAACATTGTGGGTTCTCTTTGCCATGTATTATCCTGATAGTAACTATACCTCCACCCTTCACATCTGCTTGTCCAGGGGACCTGAAGTTGGGGAAAAAACAGCATCATGAAATGTGTGGAGGCCACGTGACCAGGAGTCTTTAATATGTTGGGTACTGAGGATACTTTTAATAATTGGAGAGCAAATCAAGACATACTCTACAGCCCCCCAAAAAAAGCTTTTTTATTTTTTCCAATTAAATCACCTGCTGTTAGAGAAAAATTCCCTCCCTTTGCTTTCTCTCAGATCAGAATCATTTCAGATGCATAGTATTAAAGAAAAAAATAATAAAAGCTCCATTAAAGCTAGAAGTGGTTTGCTTCACAGTAGCAGCCTATCCAGCTACTGCGAAACAACATCAAACCTATTCAACTTGCAAATTTTAAGAATTTTATACACAATGGAGTTGGGTTATATTTGCAGTTTGGAAAATGCTGGATTTGGTTAAATGGCTTAAAGTAGACCCTTAAGAAGTTACTGTACACAGGTACTAATGTTGGAGGGTGTTACTGTTTATTACAGAGGTGGAGGAACTACCCTAAAATGTAAACATTGGGCAAGTAAAGTTATTAATATTCTCACTCCTGTGAGTAAAGATTACAAGGTCAATGGTTTTTCATAATGGTGAATATAGTGATTTTTACAGTTTCTACTCAAAGGAAAAAGTTAAGGCTACTTCAGCCAGGCTTATACATAGTCCCTCAAAAAGTTTTCTGATATATTATAGGAAAGTATGTGGGAAGTACAGAATTTGATAAGTCAGTTCATGAGAAATTTGTATCTAGAATCCAGAAAACTTAACTTTTTGTCTACCCTCCTCCAGATATCCTACAGCTAGAACATACTGACTCAAGTCCTGTCCTATAGTTTGCTTATTGGTGTGTTTGTTTGTTTGTTCTCCTAATATTTATTTTTCCAAATTGAGTAGCATGACCCTCAGGGGAATAATCATTTACAATGCTTAAGCTTCTGCTTTACTGTCTTCTCAAACTCACCTGTGTTTTTGCAACAGCATTTTGTTAGCTAGCAGTGCTACCGGGTTAATATATTTTAGGAACAAATAAAGATACTGGAAAAATTGCATTGGTTCTCTGTACAATTACATATTTGCCTTGTTTTGCAGGTACCTTCCTGAAATTTCATTTCATTAATACAAGCTGAAAGTTGATGTTTTTCCCACTGTCCCCTTTCCAAGACTTAATTAATTATAGTCCTGGGTAAAGGAAACTAGCAAAACTTGGAGCTGCAGAGGTCATGGTCAGCTAAACTGCTGTTCTTCCGCATGTGCGCTGGGGGCTTACAGAGATGCTTAGTCCCGTGGCTATTAAGGAGAGCTATCAAGCTCACTACTACTTGTCTTTCATAGAGACCTAGACTGGAAAGAAGGTGTTTGGTTAATCTGAAGCAGGCTGGTTGTGTGATCAGCACAAAGACTCTGCTGAGATGGGGGGGGGTGGCTGCTGAAGACTCATGCTCTGGAGAGCCAAGGGCCAGGCCTATCGACCCTTCTCTGCCTCTCACATTTTCTCTTCTCTAAAGCTCTTCTTCCACTTGTCCAAAACATGTTTTTGAGCCAGCTTGAGACAGTGTGGGAGACAGATCCCCACCGCAACACTCACTGTGACTGTGGTAGTGAAGACAAACTCAAGTGAAAGATGTATTTTCATCAAAGAGTAATGAGTCGGCAAAATATTTTTGCTCCGCCTCAGAGAATGTGTCAGTATCATTGTTCTTTCTGGGTATTCTTCTATGCGGGGCCTCTCTAAAAGCAGTCATCGGAGTAATTCCATTCCAAGCACAACTCAGAATCATTCTCCCTTACTAGTTCTCTTGATAAAAATGCCCAAATAGAACTTGAGCCCAATGAACAAATATCATCACAGAACAATAGCATCCTCGTCCTCTGCTTCCAGCTGGTCACCAAATATTTTGTAGAACAGTAGCTCTGTGCCCAGTGGTGTCCTCAGATTCCGTGCATGAAGGAGTCTGTGAACAAAACTCGACTCATGGTGGAAGGACAGAACCCACTTCTGAAAACTTTCCTGTAACCTCTACATGTGCACCATGTTCTCTCTCTCTCTCTCTCATTGCTTTCTCACAGATGATATGATAGATAGATAGATAGATGATAAATTAATAATTAAATTTTAAAGTAAAGAAGAGTCAACCAAACTGTAGATGGAGCAGAAATAAATAGATCTGTTCTAACTTTGACAAGCCCTGGACAACCCTTGTCATTAGAATGATATGGAAGATTGCATCGTTCAGGAATTTAGCTCAGAACCTTAGCTCTCTGCTCATGTTGTGGTAAACAGTGCCTTCATTCATTCTCTTATGTTGTAATATTGGTAGATGGTGACCTGCCTCGCAAGCACCATGCTGAGCTGATGTCAGGAGCCTCTCCTTTCATTGGCTTTCGTATCTTACCAGGCCAGGCAGATCCATCAGGTGACTGTGTTGAGAACGTGGAAAGAACTCTTTAGGGCCATATATTATTATTATTAAGAGCCTTTCCTGCAATTGAAGAAACCAAAAGAAGATCCTCAAGGAAGCGATGTGTGAGCTTAGAGCAGGCAGGTCTTGGGGTGGGGGAGATGGTGACATTGGGGAAGGGGGTGTGCACACAAAGCCTAGGGGCTGAAAGACAGTACAATGTACCATGTGGAGTGTATCGAGAGTGCAGATGGCTGTGTGGAGAACGTGTTTCACCATGAGCAGCAGGTGGAGTCTGGGTTGATTGTGCATGCCTTGCAAGTCACTGATGGGTTTAAAGCAGGGAGTGTGGGGTATAGGGAACGGTCAGAAAAGATACAAGGTTATCCAGGAAAGAGATGAAGATAACTTGGCCTCTGTTGCAATCTGAAAGAGACTGAAGACAACAGATGTTGGAGTGAAAGACCGGTACAAAGAAGGCTTGGACTACTGAGGATGGTGTGTTCTGCTAAGGTGAGGACATTTGGGCAAGACAAGATTTAGGAACTGAGGGCAATAGGAACATGAGCAAGGATAGAGTGAGGTTGTTGTATGTGGAGTCTTGAGATGCTACTAAGAAAACCAGTGCAGAGCTGAGAGTTACCAGGTGAACCGCTGGGGTGATGGGGTGGGGTCTGGTCCTAACATGGGATTTCTTGTGCATGGACTATAGTATCTTTTCCTTACGTGTGTACTTTTATAATGAAATTGAGCTAATACATTAAGCAGAGTGAGAGATAATAGCAGTATGTTAAAAGAATGATAGCAGGATGGCATAAGTAATGTCTAGTGAATAGAAAGTCTTATGTTTGCCTATGGATTCCATGCCCTATACTCTCTGCCCAACATTCTCACATGCCAAGTGTTAGTGCTTAACACCTGAGCTAGTCTGACCTTCCCGTCTGTGAGGACCTCCTCTGTACTTTATGACTGTGCAACCTCTTGGAGTTCTTTGTCCAGAAAAGCCAGTTCCAGCCAATTGCATTGTAACTGAAAACTTGCTAGGTTTTCTCCTCCTTAGTCAGCTTTGAATCTTTCCGGAATGCGTAGCCTGAGTTTTCTCATCGGTAGACAGCTACTCCAGTAAATTCTTATGTCTCTCACTTTGAGTCTATTTATTCCTGTATCTCTCCCAATCTCTAACCTGCAATGAATGCTCTGGTGTCAAATGCTTGGAGAGACCCCTTCTCGTAACACTTTACATAAGCTCAGCCTTTTTGGTGTAACATACTGTCCTCAGTCCCAACGTGTTTTCTATTCATCTTCTACCCACAAACTCAATGTCTTTTTTGTTGAAGCATGTCAGCCAAGTGATAGCTGTCACTCTGGCGTTTGAAGCACGACAGGAATATGAGCCCCTCATAATCCCACAGATAAGATTCATTCTTACCATAGGTCTTAGCTAGTTCGACATATGGGTTGCTCTTTCCTTGTTAAGCTGTAAGAATCAGCCTCCTGTCATCATGACATGCCACAGATGGTCCACTTAACAAGTAAATTTATTTCAGCTCACATTCCCGAGGGTTCATCCCATCGTCCATTGGCATGTTGCTTAGAAGCCTGTGGCAAGGCAGTGCAAGGTGGTACAGACAGTGTGGTAGAGTGAAACTGCATGTCTCACAGGGATAGAGAGTGGAAGGCTGGAAATGCTTGTGTTCAGATGGCCCCTTTCTGGTCGTCACCCTGTGAGACCTAGCTTTCTTCCCCCAATCCCCATCTCCTAAGTGTCCTACCATCCCCAGTGGTGCCGTGGAATGGTGATGAACCTTTAACCCATGGCGTGAATGGAGAGCTTTAGCCTTACTATATAAAGTAAGCACTCTACATCTTCCCTGCGAGATTTCCAAAGGGACAGTGAGCATCACAATTCCTACTCTTGGGAGCATGATTCAGGAGAGCGCACTTTCCTTGAACACCAGCCTTCCCCCCACCTCCATACACCCCCTGGGGTGCTGTAGGCCGTCTGACAGCTGAGACCCCTGTGAAATGCGCTGAATGTGAAGCGTCTCCATGGGTTCATGGACACATGGTCATGAGACCTGTGCACTATTAGTGGACGAATCTCCTGAGCATTTGTGGATGGACATGGGCCCTCAGGAGGTGGGGTCTGTGTCTTTGAAGGGCATATGTTATCCCCGCCCTTTCCCCTCACTTAGCTTCTGTCCACCCTGATGTTCCACATTCCCCATCCCATTCGGCCTCACCACGGTTCCAGAAGCAAAGGAGCCAGGTTCCCATGGACTAAAGCCTTTGAAACCATAATCCAAAGCAAATCTTTCTTCCTTTTAGTTGTCTCTCAGATACTGGAGAGTCCAGTGACTTGAAGTCTGACCAACACCGTGACCAGTGACGGACGAGAAGGCGGTACTAACAGCACAACTGTGCTAGTTGAAAGATGATTGGCATGCTAAACAGAGCTGAGCACGGCATTATGGGGAGTCATTATACACTACTTATTTATTTTCTGTATGTGTAGGGGTGTGTGTGTGTATGTGTGTGTAGAACAGGGCACTCTGTGTGCCTATGGAGGCCCAAGGTGACATGTACTGGGTTGCTCTGGGGTTTCCCAGGGTCCACCTTCCAGGATTGGAGTTACAGGCTACTGCTATTTCCGCCCAGCATGTTCACATGGGATCTGAGACCTGAACTCCGGTCCTTTCACTTGCGAGCAAAGGCTTAACCCCTGAGCCATCTCTCCAGCCTCATGTCATACTTCTATTTGACCAGAAGTAACTGAAGTGTGCACATAGCATCACTGTTAAAGGGGACTTGTGTCTTCTCTCTGTGGAGTGAAGTGAACGGAAGGATTTCTGTGGAACCAGAAAACCTGTAACCTTAAGGTACAGAGACAGTGTCTGCCACACCAAGGTGCTGGTTTGTAGCGCATTCATCTGCACAGAGTCCCTTACAAAACAGAAACTGATTGACATCTTGCGATCAGGAGGCAGGCAGGAATCAGAACAAGAGCTGGGCTGAACTTTAATTGCATGTGGCTTTTCCCAGTGATAACAAACTCCAGACTCCTAATAAGTATTTCATGGGGGCAGTCTAGCCAACAAGCTAATATAAAAGTACAATAGAACTAGATTAAGTAGCTTGGTAGGGCACTGAGTATTTCACAAGAAGCTTATTGTACTTCTGAGGGGAAAACGTCAGCTCTTTAGCCGCCTGATGTTTATGGCAGCTACTGCCGTTACAGTGTGTTCTGTGTTTCCATATCTGCTCTAAAACTTCATTTAAAAAGTTTCAAAGTGCACTGAGGTTTCAAGCCAGAAAATTCCTTGATGATAATGAAATGGGGTGAGGTTGAATAGCAGTGAATGAAAAGAGAAATTTTGAAACCAAATTTTTTTTGTGTGAAATTTGAAGTGGGAGACACAACAACTTATTATTCTTGTCTGAATGAGACCGGGGAGTGTCTTTGTCACCTTGGAAACTTTAAAATCAAAAACATAATCCTTCTTTCTTTTTTTTCTTCTTTCTCTTCTCCATAACGATTCGATACAAACCTGGGGGAGGCAACCTAATCAGAAAGCGAATCTGTGCTGCATTCTCTTTAGGGCACTTCTTTTAGGAAAGCAACCCTAACACTTTGCTTAGTAAAACAATTAAAATTAATACTTAATGAGAAAGTGAAAAGATATCCTTATGTAACTGTTCCTGCTGCCTTGCATTTAACAGGCCTAGCTCCTGCCAACTTGCCTGTTCTTTTACCTATTATTTTTACATTAAGCAATGCTGATATATGAGTCAATTTTACATGTGCTTAGTACTAAATTCAGAAGGTGTAAAGGAGACATAAGTCTCCTCCCCAATTCTCTCTCTCTCTCTCTCTCTCTCTCTCTCACTCACTCACTCTCACTCTCCGCACCCCTTCTGCAGGCTATCTTTCCAGATGTATGCTGTCCTTACACTTGTTTTAGTATGGTGTGTCTATATCATAGCAATGACTGTTGTTCTCACACCTGCTGCCAATCAGCCGTATAATCTGACAAATACTGTGCCTGGGCTGGCACACGCTTCACCACATCCGACATATTTTACCAATGTCCTGCCAATGTTTGCCATATAAAGAATGCTTAGGGGCACCTTGTGATTCGTTCCACACACTCGTGAAAGTCTGGGGGGATCGTCTGTAAGTGCAACTGCTGGCCCGTGGGCAGATGCACTTAAGATAATGCCCATTTTTTTTCTCCATAATTTTTGTATCAATATGCTCCTGCCAACAATGTGCAGAAGAGAAAGGTCTTTGTTGTGATGTTTACTTGGGGTGATTTTTCCTTCTCCTTTCCTTTTTCAGTACTATAGATTGAACACCGGGCTTCATCCATGGTGAGCTTGTGTTTTAACACTTAGCTACATTCTCTGTCCTTGGATTTTTTTTTTATAGAGTCTTGCTGAGGATAGTTCCCCAAGTTGTTCTAAAGCTTACCATGTAGCCCAGGCTTGCCACAACCTCCTGATCCTCCTGCATCTGTCTCTGGTGCTAGGATGACAGACATTCACCATACTCTCCACCTAGAAATGTTCTTAGCTACAAAAATGGCATTAACCATGAAAGCGCCACTCGTCTTCTCACACTTTAAGAATAATCTGCCTTCTTTTCAAGGAAGACTTTGTTAAATCCAACACCCATTCTTCTCCCTAGGATGTATCTATATGCACATGTGTGTCAAACATAGCTATTTCATGGGTTTTTTCAACTTCTATCTCCAAACTCACTTATAAGATCATATGGCTTTGGATGTATGTTTGCATGCACATATGTTGGAGTATTCAATATGGCTTCTAGCTTCATATTATGCTTAGAAAAAGAAAAGCTTATGCCATGGATTCTTCTGGTGATTTTATTGCTTCCATTTGAAGTATTGCTCCATTGAGAAGCCATCTGTGTGTAGGATGTGAAGGAGAGATTGAACCTGCCTTTGACCCATGGCCCACCCTGCTGTCCCAGAACTACAAGCCAAAGAGTTCTTCTTGCTCATTTAAGCCCGTATCTTTGTCATATATTAAAGTTCCTTTCTTTGATTGTTGTTGTTGTGTTGTTGTTGTTATTTTAAGACAGGGTCCCATGTGGGACTCAGGATATAAGCAAGGCTGGCCTTGAACTCCTGATCCTCCTGCCTTAGCTTCTGAGTCTGTGGATAGCAGACCACAGGTAGATTGATGTTCTGTTCTGACTGTTTTTTGTTTGCATTCCAATTCATGTTGTTCCAGTCGTGGTAGCCTTACGTTAGTTTCTGAGATGAAAAGAGCCAATGCTCTCTCCATTCTAGTATTGTCCTTTTCAGAATTCACTTAGCTGCACTTGTGTGTTCATTGTACAAATGAGCTTCAGAATTAGTTTCTCTAGAGCCAAGAAAAATTTTGTAACATCTGCTGGCTAATTTTGAGATTGTGCTAGATACATAGTTTATCTTGGAGTGCCACCTGTATGAACTGGACATAGTATATCTTCCCATAATCACAAGAACGCCAGTCCTTCTGTAGCAGTTTAAGTTTTTCTATGAAAATTACACCTTTGGGGATTATTCTCTATGCATTTTATTATTATAGCTGCTTCAATACTTAGAAGTTTTCCTCCTTGGACTCTTCAGATAGGAATATTTGTTCATAAAAACCATCTATTTCTGTAAATAAAGTTGTTCTTCCTCAGTTATCTTCAGTTATGTTGCAGTTTGCCTGCATGGTTGCTGATAAATCACCATCAAATGGCTTAAGGGAACAAGGGGTTTATTTTTGTACAATAGTCCAGTTACAGTCTGTCCAGCTTGACAGGAGAGCATGCACCAATACTAGGCTGAAGGAACTGGCCACACCATCTCTACATAATGGCTGAGAGAGGGACAATCCTTACTTTCCAGACCAGCCTGTGTCACCAAGTATACAAAAGGATGCTGATTCTCTCAACCAGCTCTTTGTATTTTATTTCAGGGTCTAATCCCACCCACCTGGGCCTTCCTCATCAGTCAATCTTCTTCAGGTTTACTCTGGGCTTAACTTAACCACTAATTCTCCACAAATGTGCCCAGAGCTCAAACCCTCAATTGTCAAGTTGACACCTGTGCCTAACTATCATAGGTTAGGAATATTTGTATATTTGTATATATACAAATATGTGTATATATTTGTATAACTATAATAGGTTAGGAATAGTTGTACGTGAAATGATCAATTTCTGCCTATTCATTTTGATCTTGAATATTTGTACGTGAAATGACCAATTTCTGCCTATTCACTTCGATCTTATCACTATATTCCATTCTGATTTGTATTTTTTACATAATCATTTTTAGTTTCCAAGTTAATCAGCATGTCATCTATAAATAATTATAATCTCACTTAAAATATGATTTCACATAAAAAGAGGTTTCATTGTAAGGTTGCTTGTAATGAAATGCCTTGACGTTGGGACAGTACATTTAAGGTCCTCTGTGATAGGTAGGGTTAGGATCTGCCAGACCCACAGGGATCAATGTCTCTGTATGACCCAGCATAGCTTTATTCAGACTTCCCTCACTTTTTATTTTAGTGTTGTTTACTTATACTTACATGTTAGAAATATGCTTAGTACTAAAAAACCATGCAGTCGGAGAAGAGATAGCAGTCTTAATACTTAAAATTCCTACTTTGTTGGCTTCCTTACAAATTATATTCAACCTTCAGAGAGAAAAAAAATGTTGAATTGCATAACTTTAAAATTACCTTGCTTAAAATATGAACTATTATTTTAATACTAGGCACATTTCAATGCAGTCTATTATCTGAAAATTGTTAATCTTGTAAAAGCGAAATTAATTTTTTCTTATAGAATTGAATTCCATAGGAATTCCAGTATCTCAGTTTCCTGCGTCTCATGAGTATAAACATTAGCTCTTCTGCTGCTGAGTAGATAGCAAGTTAATTAAGATTCCTAGTTGAAAGAATATGCATAAATGTAGGGGTTTATAGTAAAATTTAACATTGGGTAAGGGAAATTAATACAAGTTATGAAGTTGACCTTCACCCAGGAACCAATTTGTTGCATGATCCTTGATAGAAATCTTGACCTCTCTGCTTTAATATTTTCAATTTGTGAGTGTAAACTGGATTGTTAAATATTCAATATTCAATGTAAATTTTGAGTAATCTTAGGTATTCTGCCTATTAATAATCTTTCTAATAATAGTCTTCAGTTCTCTAGTGTTGACATTATTACTTACTGTGGTTTCTTTAATCACAGGGATGTTTCGGATATAGAGACTGGGTAGGGTCTCTGATTTTATGGTCATGCAGCAAACTGAAGCAGCAGCTGGCCTATAGCCCAGGGTCACAGGATTCTTAATCAGCTCACCATAATGAGCATCAGATGCCCTTCCCTATTTTGCCCACTACCTTCTTGGATGTTGGTAAAAAAATGAACTCTTTCCTGTTGCCAACATCACTGCAAGGTGATAATAGTTAAGTAGATCTCCTGAGAAGACTCCAGCATTGCAACATATTAGCAAGATGGGGCAAGGGCTATAGAGATGACTCAGTGGTTAGACCTCTGCCTCATGGGCAGCAGGACATGAATTTGGATCCCCAGATTCCAAGCAAAATACCAAGTAGGTGTGTTCTGGAACACAGAACTTGGAAATCCCCGGCTGTCCAGACTAGCTCTAATGATACGTCCTGGGTTTAATTAGAGACCCAGACTCAAAACCATAAGGTGGAAGAGTAATAGAGGATGATTCCCAAATTCACCCTTGCACCTCTACAGGCAAGCACATGCAAATGCCTTGTACATATGCCTGCACATGCAAGAGTATGCCCACATGCAAACAGTGACACACATATGAACACATGCATGCACATACGCCATACACACATACATGAAAGGAAGTAAAAAGGATTAATAGGAAGCTCCATCAAAATTTTTATCTATGGAAATAAACCCCATTTGAAACAGTAGTCAAACAATGCCCTGACCAAGATGTGCCTTAGATTTCACCTGAATCAGAATAGCTGTCACTCAAAGCACAGCAGTAAATCCTGGCAAGGGGGCAGGAAAAATGGGTCTTTGCTCACTGCTGGT